>OY856412.1:114452106-115652106 GCA_963693085.1 Alisma plantago-aquatica
GCCTCACCCCCCCCCCATTTTTTTAAAAACATATAGTCAATTAATTCCTAATTGTCGTTCTCCTTTTCTTGTTCCTCCTTTTTGAAATGTCAATCATTTTGTATTTTTTGTTTATGTTTGAATCACGTCTCATCTTTCAATCATTCTTATCTCTTATTCACTAATTTACATATATTATAACAACAACCGTTCAAATAAATATAATTTTGATAGAAAGTTTTAACGCTTAAGTAAATTAGGTGCCAATAAATCAAAACTGAATTGTAGTATTACTAGAAAACCAATCACAAGTTTTGTATTGATGGAATTGTTTAACTTTTTGAGAACCCTCCTACTATATTTTTAGCATCCTTAATATATGAAATACAAATAAATCTATTAATGAAAACTTTCCTAGGATCCAAGACTGACTTTTTTTGTGGAAGTTAAAGTATATTTATATAGTACGTACAAATGTTTTTTTGAGTTATTAGCACAATTTATACAAACTTTTCCTCACACGAAAAAATATTTAGAAGTCAAAGGGTCTTAGTTGCATACGGTTCACAGAGAGTCATTTCCTTAATTATTCCATGCACACATATGATATATACAAAAATTTGTTTTGAAGAACAAAAAAGTATTTATGTTGCGTTATACTTTCCTAATATATTTTTAATATGTATAATGAAGTGACCTTGACTTTGAGAGAATGATATAAAACCACCACTAGTCCAATATTATATGCTACAAGATCTAAAATGAATAGAAAACATAGAGATAGAGCTTGTTATACGCCATTGTTGTCTTGTTGTCAAAGAGTATCATTCAATGGCAAAGATAAAATAGGAACAACTACATATATACTTTCTTGTGGAGGAGTTGTAACATATATATCGACAACAAGTTTCTTGAGTTTTCTAAACGGTGAAGAAGATACAGTCTATCTTCATATATTTTGTATATTACTTTTTTTAAATTGCTGAAATCTCACTAAGATACATATATTGTTGATATATTATTTAATTTTTTAAATCACTCTTATGTTGTATCCTTTAGAACAACTAGTCAGATAATATTATTATTGTGAGTTTCATGCTATGAAGAATAAAAAAGTAGAATTCAAAAAATTAGTAGTACGAATGTTGTCAAAATAATAACTCTTATGCATATAATTTTTTTTCAAGTACAACTACGTGACCATGCCTCCCCCAACTTTATGTTTCTAGCTCTGTTCCTGAAAGTTAGTGTATGTGCTAATATCTCATGTGAAAGAACTTCTAGTTCAATGCATGCATTGATGAGAAGAATGAAGAAATTATATATTTGTATATATATATAAGGTAGGCTTCATAGGTATTATAGTTATGTTGACTTGAAATAGTGTAATATCCTCTACTCATATAAAATATTCTTGAATGTGTAATATACTTGTCATTATATTCTTTTAGTTTGTTCAAATTTCTAGATACATTGAATAAATGACAATATGTTGATATATTTGACATATGATTGCAATATTATTCACAGTATATTGGTTGTTGCTTCAACCAATAAGAGATTGATGAGGTCTGACACGAGTGGGTGATGTATGTTCTTGAGCACACATCAGAGTAGGTGACATGAGGGGGAGACACATGTTCTTTAGCATAGACCAATGTATGAAACCTTTATAGTAATTTTTCAGCTTGTTTCTAGAGTGCGTACTAAGTACTTTGTATTATTGAATCTTTGTATTGATGATTGATTATTTATTAAATTCAATTCAAGTTTTTCTCAAGGTTTGATGGAAATTTTGTTCATTTATGTGCTTTTTTGTGAAATGAAAAAAATGAATAAATTCATATTTATTATATATATATTTTAAATATAGTTAATGTGATCAATAAAATCAGTTGGATATGATTTGTCAAACTCTAATCAAATATAACAGTTAATAATATGTTGTAAAAAATGTGATACTACATTGAACAACACATGTTGTGTTATCCACACCTATTACAATGGGAGTGTTTGGAAAACGGGCCCCTATTACAACAAGTATATCTAGTGAACTACAACATGCACCACATGTTGTATAAAATGTGTATATTACAACAAGCACACATATATTGTATGAACACCCCTATTACAATATGTGTATTTAGCAAAAGACAACATGCTTCAATTGTTGTATAAATATATATTACAATAGGCAGACTCCATATTGTAAATGTTGGATAAATTGGACATTATAATAAATCCCTTTGTTTCGATGATGACAAACATTTCATTCTTGTTGATCTAACGTGCTACTTGAGTGTTGCAGGAATAAAGTGGATGACAAAGCTCTAAGGAAACTATACGCTTGAATGATTGTAAAAGTCATACAATGTAATCAATTGTAAACTTGTACAAATATATAATGTACAAGTACTTAGATCTCATGTAAATCAAGCGTTAGATCTTCTCTAGCCAATCACCACACTTAGATAGATCATCCCTTTCAAATAGGATCACATATGCACACTCATACATTTACTTAGTGCCTAAATTGAAAGATTGAAATAGGGTCAATCTCGGTCGACCAAACTCCTCGACCGAGACACTCTCGGTCGACAAACTTCTCGACCGAGAATGACCCAAGTAGACGTTAGACACAGCTGACAAAGTAGTTGGCAGTTGCAAATGAACGTTGATCCAGAGAGCCTGTCGGTCGACAAAACTTCGACCGAGTAGGTATCTCGGTCGACAAATTGTCGACCGAGATGATCTCTGACAGCAACTGCAGAATAAAGTAACTAGCCGTTACTAATGCACCTAACTTATATCTAACGACTAGTTAAGCACTTAGAAACCCCTAGAAGTTGTCTAGAACGTCCTTAAGCATCCATAGGCCATTCCTATAAATAGGACAAGCCATAGGATACTAAAACACAACTCTTTACACTCAAGCTACACTTGTGCTACACTTGAGAGTGAATACACATTGGCAATCTGTTTTGAAGCAATAGAGCAAAGTCTTACATTGGCTATTCATTCCTATTGCTCCCATTTCGTGTCCTATAGGCTAGCATCTCCTTACCACAACACTTACACTTCTACACTCATTGGTTAGGAGATCAATACGCTTGATATAGGCAAATCAAGCCTTGTGCTTAAAAGGATAAGTTGTAATTTCTATTTTCCTTCTTGTTCCTTTTTATCCTTTGTATTCTCCTTGCTACTCCTAGGGTTGGAGGCTGCGGATTGGAGAAGGTTCTTCTCGGAGGAGAAGGTGGACTTCAAGCTACTTCAAGAAGGCTATCGCACGGGAAGCTACTTTAAGAAGGCTATTGCAACGGGAAGCTACTTCAGGAGGAAGACTGCTTCAAGGTGGTGCAATTACTTCTAGGTGAAGGCTGCTTCAAGGTTGGGCGATTACTTCTAGGTGAAGGCTGCTTGAAGGGTTTAGGGAGAGAATTGTAATTTTATGTAAAGTCCTTGTGAGGTAATAAAATTAAATTCTTTCCAAATCCCGGTTGGGTAAGCAACCAGGTAGTGGACTGACAACTTTAGTATTTGCTAAAGTTGGAACCACTCTAAATCCTTGTCCCCTTGTCCAATATTTTGTGATTGGTTGTTTGTGTTTCAATAATTGTTAAAATTATATTTAAAACTCTATTCACCCCCCCTCTAGTAGTTTTTCAATTGGTATCAGAGCAGGCTTCAAGGAACCCTAACCAGGTCTTGAAGAATGAAGGGTGGAGGTGACTACAACTGCAGGCAAAGGAGTAAGTTGGACCAACTTTCAACAAGCTGCAATTGGTGTTTAGGAACAAACCATACAACAATCGGTTGTCCATGGAGAGAAAAGAAGAAAGAGGTCCACAAAAATTGTTTCATTGCTACAACCAATGAAGAAGAAGAAGAAGAGGTAAGCCTTCTTGATTTATCAAAAGAAGAGCTAATTTCTAGTCTTGAAGAAACACACAATAAGTATATTGAGTGCAAAAAAAAATTAAAGAAATCTAATAAAACAAATGATGAGTTAAATGCTAGACTTCTTGCTCTTACATCCGAAAATGAAGATTTATATGCTAAATTGAATAATCTTGGTTTTGAAAAAGACAGCATTGTTTCTGAAAATCATACTTTGAAATCATCTCTAAGTAGTAATGATGTGAATATTTTTACTCTAGAAACAAATTATGATCTTCTATATCAAGAAAAGGTTGGATTACTTGCAAAGTTAAATGATCTTCAAAAACAACCTGTTTTGTGTACACATCTAGATTATGATAATATAGTGAAAGAAAGGAATTCTTTATCATCCAATCTAGATCAAGCAAAACTAGATATTAAGAAAAGAATAGATGAGATCGCTAAGTTGCAACAAGAAGTTAGCAGGTTAAGCAACAATGGAATCCTTGATAGAATATTGGATGATTCCTATCATCAAATTGGGAGAAGAGAACTAGGTTATAAGCCCAAAGGGAAATCTCATCAACAACCTAGTTGGAGAAAGACACGAGCACATCAAGCTACATTTGCACCAAAGAACAACCTAGAACAAAACCATAGAAAAAGACTTGAGGTTGATTCTATATGTTGCCATTATTGCTCACGTCTTGGACATTACTCTTTTTCATGCCCATACAAGAAAAAGAATGTTGAGTTAGTATGGGTCCCAAAACCCCCAAACTAAATGGACAAAATTAAGTTGAGATATGACCAAAGACTCTAAGTTGTACATCTCTATGTCTATATCAACTTAATAGAACACCAAGTTAATCCAAGAAATTAAATTTCCAAATATACATCTTAAACTACGTGTTTAGTTTGGATTCACAAAATGTATATGATTAGTTGAGATTTAACCTAAATGTTGCTTTGATATTTAAATATCTCAACTAAATCGAGCTTTAACTTTCATACTTTTGCTTTTAATTATAAACAATATTTGAAAACAGGTTTGAAACAACACAGAACCTTTCTCTGTCGAGACATTGTCGACCGAGGGATCTGTCGGTCGAGAAATGGTCGACCGAGCAGGCTTCTGTTGTCAAGTCTGACATAAATCTTCTGAAATTGTTTTTCAATCAATCTAGTTTGCTATCAAATTGTTATTGATGATTGAATTAACATGCAAATCAAGAATAAAATCTCGGAAGACAATTTTTGTAGCAAGACATATTGATCGTTTACATTATATAACATTATGAGTAGAAAATCCTGCAAAAGTGCTGTAAGAAGACTAATCTTGAACAAACCTTATTTATTGTTTGAAAAGGTTTCTTCAGCATGATCAGTTATAAAAGTTTGTCTTAAAATTGAAAACTTATATGAGACTATTTTGGTTTACTCTCAATGGTTGGATTTAAAACTGAAAAATCATGATTAGCTTAACCAAGGAAATTACTGTTTTACATGGTTTTCCTAAGTAATCCTTGGAAATATGAGACAAATCACACATTGATATTTGCAACATGCGTTCATTTGAATCATATAGGTCCATTTTTCCTTGATCTAGTAACATAAAAACCATGGGTTAAATTTCATGCTTAAATTGTTCTATCATAGATATGCTTCATCATGATCATTATGTTTCATTGGTTTAAAATAAGCTTTGACTCATATATACAAACCATGAATGATCATTGTGATTCAGATAATTGCAAATGTCATTAGCATAAAAGCATCTTGACATAATAGATAATGCTTGTGGACACAGCTTGTGATGAGGATGTTGCTATGACAAGCCAAACGGTGCCTCTTAGAACAAATACTAATGTTTTTATCTATTTGTTTGTTCTAAGAAATCCAAAGCAAAAATCTTGACTTTAAGATATTAATCTTGCTTTCAAAATATATGTTTCTAAAGAATCTTATGATAAGGGTATAAGAAGAAATGGGATTTGATATTTATGTACCCATAGCAAAGCACATGAAACATCATTTACAATGAATGTAAAACATGCATTCTAGAAAAATCAAGGTCAAAGACTTCACTATGATGCTCATATTAAGTATTCATAATAGGTATATCTTAATGTGCTTCAAATTGATATTTATAGCTATCTGCAGAAATTATACTTCACATATGAATGTTTATCTTGGAAATCTGCAGAATTTGCCTCTTGGTTAAAATTAAAATTAACCAAGGGGCGCTATGGTCGTAGTCGAGGGCGACCTAAAATAAGCTTTGACAAAATGCTTATATGGACATCATTTTAATGTACTTAATCTTAGTATATTTTTGATAAAGGTCAAAATCAAAATTTAAAATCATTTATGACCTTAGAAGCCTTAAATTGCTTTAAATTGTAAGATTAAGGGGGAGCTCATAAAAACAAATTTGACTAAGAAGCTTACAAAAATACTGTAAACATCATTTGGAGCTTGTTACGACTTTAGTACTTTTTATGAAGAAATCTATGAAAATGATATATCTTGTACTTAAAGGAACTCTCTAAACAAATCAGGGCTTAACATCCCTTGCATTTGGTTGGAGACATTTTTATGTACTCTAAGATTAAAGGAATCTCATTTAATTTAGGGCTTAATATCCCTTGATAGATGGGAAATCAATATACATTCATCATAAGCTTAAGGGAATCTCATATCATTTCAAGGCTTAACATCCTTTGCAAATGATTGAGAAACAAATTGTGGATAAATTAGACAAAAATGATATTAAATCCATGTTCCTAATAGGATATCTATTTAAGGGGGAGCATAATATAAAATTAAGGGGGAGAAGAAAAATAAAATATTCAAACTGGATATCTTTTTGAAATGACAACGGGGGAGAAAGGATATAAAATCTAAAATATAAATGAGTTTCATCTTGATGGCCAACACTCACTTGCAAAACTAGGGCTACAAAAGGTAATCTTCAGGTATGAAACTCACATGCTTTATATTTCCTTATTTCATATTTAGGAAATGTTTGTCATCTTCAAAAAGGGGGAGATTGTTGGATAAATTGGACATTATAATAAATCCCTTTGTTTCGATGATGACAAACATTTCATTCTTGTTGATCTAACGTGCTACTTGAGTATTGCAGGAATAAAGTGGATGACAAAGCTCTAAGGAAACTATACGCTTGAATGATTGTAAAAGTCATACAATGTAATCAATTGTAAACTTGTACAAATATATAATGTACAAGTACTTAGATCTCATGTAAATCAAGCGTTAGATCTTCTCTAGCCAATCACCACACTTAGATAGATCATCCCTTTCAAATAGGATCACATATGCACACTCATACATTTACTTAGTGCCTAAATTGAAAGATTGAAACAGGGTCAATCTCGGTCGACCAAACTCCTCGACCGAGAAACTCTCGGTTGACAAACTTCTCGACCGAGAATGACCCAAGTAGTTGTTAGACACAGCTGACAAAGTAGTTGGCAGTTGCAAATGAACGTTGATCCAGAGAGCCTGTCGGTCGACAAAACTTCGACCGAGTAGGTATCTCGGTCGACAAATTGTCGACCGAGATGGTCTCTGACAGCAACTGCAGAATAAAGTAACTAGCCGTTACTAATGCACCTAACTTATATCTAACGACTAGTTAAGTACTTAGAAACCCCTAGAAGTTGTCTAGAACGTCCTTAAGCATCCATAGGACATTCCTATAAATAGGAAAAGCCATAGGACACTAAAACACAACTCTTTACACTCAAGCTACACTTGTGCTACACTTGAGAGTGAATACACATTGGCAATCTGTTTTGAAGCAATAGAGAAAAGTCCTACATTGGCTATTCATTCCTATTGCTCCCATTTCGTGTCCTATAGGCTAGCATCTCCTTACCACAACACTTACACTTCTACACTCATTGGTTAGGAGATCAATACGCTTGATATAGGAAAATCAAGCCTTGTGCTTAAAAGGATAAGTTGTAATTTCTATTTTCCTTCTTGTTCCTTTTTATCCTTTGTATTCTCCTTGCTACTCCTAGGGTTGGAGGCTGCGGATTGGAGAAGGTTCTTCTCGGAGGAGAAGGTGGACTTCAAGCTACTTCAAGAAGGCTATCGCACGGGAAGCTACTTCAAGAAGGCTATTGCAACGGGAAGCTACTTCAGGAGGAAGGCTGCTTCAAGGTGGTGCAATTACTTCTAGGTGAAGGCTGCTTCAAGGTTGGGCGATTACTTCTAGGTGAAGGCTGCTTGAAGGGTTTAGGGACAGAATTGTAATTTTATGTAAAGTCCTTGCGAGGTAATAAAATTAAATTCTTTCCAAATCCCGGTTGGGTAAGCAACCGGGTAGTGGACTGACAACTTTAGTATTTGCTAAAGTTGGAACCACTCTAAATCCTTGTCCCCTTGTCCAATATTTTGTGATTGGTTGTTTGTGTTTCAATAATTGTTAAAATTATATTTAAAACTCTATTCACCCCCCTCTAGTAGTTTTTCAGTAAAAAACATTCCTATTACAACGGGTGTGTTTAGTGAAAGACAATATGCTTCAACTATTGTATAATATATATTACAACCGGTGCACCGCATGTTGTAAAAATACCCCTATTACAATGGGTGTGTTTAATGAAAGAAAATATGGTTCAACTATTTTACGATATATATTACAATGGGTGTACTACATGTTATATAAAACACCCATATTACAACGGACCATTTATTGAAAGACAACATATTTTAACTGTTGTATAAAATATATGTATTACAACATGCACATCACATGTTGTATAAAACAACCCCCATTGTAATATCTAGTTGGTCATAAAGTCTAATCAAGATTTTATTATATTTTAACATTGTTTTACATGATTAATGTTTATTACACTATTGACCAAAAACATTGTTTTACATGGAAACTGCCCTAGGGATATTTTGGTCTTTTAACAAGGCTAGTGACCATTAATTCTTTTGAAACTCACACCCTTTTGTGCTATTAACTAATATACTCTGACCTAAACTTTTGATGGAGTTTGACACTATTTGAAAAAGTATTTGATATTTTATAGATATCCTGGTTGTTAAGTACATTAATCGATATTCAGTAATTAAAAGGGAATGATAGTTACCATTTTTTATCATGCTTGATCAATAAACCATGGTACAACTTGACATTGTTGATATATCAGTAACATAGCACCTAGTTGGATGTTTGAGGGATTCCTCACATATTATATGAATATATTATACATACAAAGAGGTTTTCCATATATATGATGTATCACTCTATTGCATATGTAAGCAATATACAAAGTTGGAACAAAAACTAGTATTGTTGATATGTCTTGATCTTATCAATATTATTTTGATAATTTTTTGGATAATAAATCTTTTGGAAATATGATCAACTACTTAGTGGTATGGTCAATAAACCCTGGATACACTACTACGAAAAGCATTTTCTACAATAGTTCATTTTTCTATTTTAGGACATGTGTTAACCATTGTATTAGATTGTTGGTATATCTACTATGGAGTTTTTATCATAATAAGATATTGTTTTCTATTTTAAGTATCCTAATTATTAAAATCATATAGTTTTGGCCAAATAGAGTATATTAATCACCAAATCTCAAAACCATACTTTCAAACTATATTTTAATATTACCGATTAAATGGTTTCAAGTAGGTAGCTTTTTCTACCAATTTGACAAGTAGACCTCCAGAATTACATTTATATACCTTAAACTAGGCATTTTTTTATCATTGACCTGGGATCTAGCAGTTAGCAAGAGGCCATGTGGCCCATCATCTCCCTCTTACACTACAACACAACAGCTGCTACGACAGCGACACCACACCTATGTAGTGAGAAGAACGACGAGCTCCAACTTCCAATCATCGCCATCTCATGGTAATCTATACCCCATTGTAGATCTATGTATGAAGGACACACCATGGTGGCCAAGAAGCCCCAAGAAAATCCCCTTCGAAACACCACACTTAGCATAACCACGAGCTTCATACATAATGTCATCATAGATACAACATCAATCCTATCTCTCTCAAATCTCCACCACGAAGTATTGGTTTAAGCGCCCCTGACCTCGTAAAAGGCCAATGAACAATCAATAGGGGTTAGTTTATATCCACAAACCCAATATCTAGATATGCATATATGATCTACAGACTATATAAGTCATTTTACTCTTATGACAACAAATATAGTAGCTACCATAAGATCTAGATCTAATGGATGTAGTAATTTACATTTAAATATTAAACCTTGATTTTTTTAGGTACATCCAAAATATGATAACTCTCCCATCAATTATCAAAACTTCACAAAATTTTAATTATATATTTATAAGAAATAAGACTATTAGATTTGTAAGTTGGTTGGAAATTAACCCATCACAACTAGCCAAATAAATCTTTCAAAATATCTAAAAACTACTTGTATTTATTAAAATCCTTTAACATCCCATAACAATCTCATCATGATACCATACACATATTTTGATATATTGGTCGATTATAAGTACTTTTCCTCATTATAAAATAACAAGGTAATTATCTTAATATCCTAGATATCCAGATATCAAACAATCCTCAAAATTAAGATATACCTCAATAATAATGTTAACCTAATTACCAAATCTTTAGCTTCTTCAAAAATTAATCATTAAAGACGTCATTTAGGGGAAAGGAATAAAATTCCCTTACCTAAGGAATCTAGAAATAGGATCATAGAAATAATATTGAACTTTGATAAAACATCTATATTATCGTGATAAAGTTTACTTGTATCACTAGACAAAATATTTCATCATAGGATGGTTAATTGTAATTTAAACCTCGCTATGTTCATTATTCCAATAAGGCCTAAACATAGATTCATAGAATATAATTTATATCATCCATTACATGTTTGATTATCATTTATCATGTCTATGGTTTATTAAACCTAGAGTTTAGGATATTACAATTGCATAGAGATGATTAAGCTCAATAGATATTAGGGGGTTGTTTACCACAAACACTCAACTATACAATAGGATATGGATGTCACCCTTAATATGAAGTCCATAGGATTCTATTTATAATTGAGGATGCCAACTAGTCCATAGGATAAATGATTCTCATTTATCCATCTTTTGAGAGGTTGATTAGGTTACCAACAAAGATAATTCATTTTCCACCCCTCTGTAGTGACTATTTTGCACTTCATAGCTACAATAACGTCAGTTAATTTTGGGGTCCAAATCTCAAACGATGGCATACACAGACAAGAAATTTAAAAGCCATTGGGTGATATTTGGGTGACCAAACTTGGTCGAGTATGATTGCCATATTGCCATCATGTGAAATTCATGATAGTGAGTATCTCGTCACATAGATCTTGTCATATGTATACATTAACTGGTTAATAAATAAAGGTTGTTGTTCGATAAAAGCGCCTAGATTTCATCCATTATTGAAAAATATAACTTTTACCAGTATAATTAATCATACTACACTTTTTAGATTTCTTATAAGTCATACAATCATAAAAGAATTACAACAAATTCTAGGTGAATATCTATCTGTCCTTTATTTCTTGAACTTTGCGCTTGTATGACTAAAAATTCACCATTCTAGAGTGTGGGAATTTAATTCATTTAAGAGTATTAATGAATCTAAATGGTGCCAATAGAGACTGTTAAATACACATGAATAAAATTATGAAGTGATCATGTGAATGTGGGCAATGTATAAATGTCAGTTTAACTATTTTTTTCCTTTTTTAAGATGACAAACCATTCCCAAAATATTGAAAAAGTATAAGAACTGAATTTCTTTACCTGAGAATCTTAGGAGGAAGTTTATGATGTAGAATTTATTTGCCCCATAATTCATGCATACCAACATATTTTGTTAGCATTGGACAAAATACACAGAATATAACAACTCTTTTTATTTCATAACATTCATAAAAATATGAAATTCGATCCCATTTCAAATAGCTAAGCCTTTCTCTCCCTTTATTATATCAAAAAGTGGGTTTAGAAAAGCAAAGTTAAGGTATTATCCAATAAATCACATAAACTCAGAGATGTTTATCCACAAATGTACAATCTACAAGTCATAATAAAATTATCCTCAAAATTGTAGGTAGAAATTTAATTTTTGGAAGAATATATTTTCATTTGAGGGAGAAGAGTTTCATCAGGACATTTTAGTTTGAGAAAAACCTTTACTTGACTGGAGTCATATTTGTGGATGGAAATATAATCCTTGACAAAAATATCGTTTGGAGTGAACTAGATTTTATCAATAAGTTTTTTAATAGGCAGATATAAGTCTAACTAGAATTTTTTTCTTCATGAAGAAAAACAAAATTGTTAGAAGTTCTTTTTTTACTTTGTGTGAAATAATAATAATAGATATATAACTTAATTTGGATTGGGACTTATAGCCTAAAATTGTTTTTTATATGTAGAAACGTAAACTATTGGAGAGAGTTTTGTTTGGTATATAACAACAAGGGTAGCAATAAGTTTCCTACAAGAATGTTTTCATGTATCATTCCTCATATTCATCCCCATTGAATTATTGGTTCCCCATCGAGTTGCTAAGTAAACAACATTATCCGTTTGTCGAACATTCCACTTCATAATTCCTCATGTACCAAAGACAACCTATTTGTTCATTGTGACTATAGTTATAAGGGATTGAGGAAGTTGTTCCCCTTTACACTTCAATGTTTTCTATCCTACTGCACCAATCTCTATTACTATCTCGTCCCAAAATTATATGATATAATTTTGCACATATATCGACATTTATCTATTTATTATTTTACTTAAAGCTGTTACTTTGACCCAGCCGATGATGGCACCAATTAAGCTAATTTTGTTTAATGCTAGACAAAATTGGAAATTTATGTCAGACTTATGAATCGGCAATAATTGGCAAGTGGCAACAATGGATTTCACCAAAATTTGGGACTTCTTTATACATGTTGTATTTAGTCTATTTACATAGACCATCAGTGCGAAGAGGAAAAGAGCAGCTGGCGATCAGGCTCAGCTAGCGCTCCTCTGTTCCATTCGCTCCAGTTGAGATAGGACAAGCAGGAACGTCTCTTCCTGGCAGGGCACTCTGAGTACAGCCGCGCAGTAGTCGTATCCGAACTCCTCCGCCGCACTCTCCAGAAGCCTCTGAAAAGGAGCGAACTTTAAGTAGGAGACCGGCACGACGAACCGCCTCTCGCAGTCGCCGACGTAGACTGGGAAGTGGCCCTTTGGTACGACGTCCTGATTGTCCGAGGAAGACGATCTGCCACTCCAGCTGACGGACCGTTGTAGGATTTGCCTAGCCTGACCCATCACTTTCTTGGAACGGAGGATCCCCATAACTTGCACAAGGAGCTGAGATGAATGCTGCGGGGTAGGATCTAGGTTTTGTGCTCGAGAGGGTTTATGTAGTAGTACTGTAGTGGTGGTTGAAATCGAAGATTGAGAAGGAGATGAGTGAACTAGTTCGGTGAGGTCGCAGTTTGCTAATCCCTGATAATGCGAACTCTTTGAAGTCGTATATATAAAGATAAGGGGGAGGAGGGCGCAGATTAGGCGCATTCTCCGGCACTCTGTTTTGGTCAAAACCACAAACCGCCCTATCCTGTCCCAGCCTAGACAAAGGGTCCCGCTGCCTCGTCGCCAGAAGCCCCAGTGTTGGATCCACCACCATTTTTGGACTATACTAATTAATCGGAGGATCGGAATGCTGAAACAGGATTTATTGCCGGTGTGGGTTCATGGGAAATTGGGTTTTCTTTGATCTCCAGGAAATGTCGCAATCTCCCAAATCAACGTTTCATCTAATCTAGACGTGTGTTCTCCAGTGAAGAAACAAGAGCACATGAACCAGCACCTCAGCTTGGTGTTGAAGGACGCTCACCAGTCGGTCAACCTCCCTGAGGAGGCAAAGCACGATATGAGTGCTCTAGTTGCTGCTGAAAACACAGACATCACCACAGCTGACCTCGTTTACAGCTGGCTCGTAACTGCTTGAAGTTCCCAATTCGATGACGCAACCTGGAAGCAGCAGCAATGGTTATTACTGTCCAAAGTAATTGTTGTTTCTTGCCTTGAAGCTTTCTGTACTGGCATGACAGGGACCGCCGCACGTATATATGTGGATTGTGGACCAAAGAGAGTTGGTTCAAAGTCCCGGTGCCTGCTTCCGGCTTGAAGCTCTACAGCGCCGCTTTCAACGCTCACTGTCCTAGCCTCCTAGGTATACCGGTGTGGAATGGGAGCATTCCAGATGTTGCGGCGGCGTTGTGGTATTGTCGGTCTTTTAACTTCACGTTTTTACAAAAGCCGGATTCTCATCTCAATTTTGACATAATTGTGTTGAAAATAAATGATGATCACACAAAACACGGATAACATGAAGTCTGGCCACCTACATTGCCAATGGTCTCATTTTCAAAAAACATTCCGAGCCAACCTTAATCTCTGTTTAGGCCCTAGGCCCTGTTTGGTTGGATGACAAATAAGTTCATGACAAACGAACTCATGAAATTAGATCAGGTTTTTTATTTGGTTGAGTGCAAGGAATAACAACTCCTTGTTTTGCAACGCAGCGGCACCTGTCATTTTGGCTTCAATTCATGCCTTTTGTACCGCGCCAAAAAAGTGTGCGGTCATGTGTAGTTCGGATATTACATTGTTTCTGCCATACTTCACCGGCATTTAATAGCAGCCAACCAAATCAAAAAGAAAAAGCGTTGTTTTCTTTCAACACCCAACCAAATAAATTACCGATCGTTTGAAACCAATACATCCCAGCTCCTACCTTTTAAGTTCACTCATTTCACTATAACAACATCCAACCAAACAGGGCCTTAATATCATTTTCTTTAGGATAGTATTTAATAACATTCTCGCTAAAATCCGATTCATGCCCGGTTCACATTCTAAAAATGGTTTAGTAATAGTTTTGGTTTAACAAACCTTTAGAGCGGGATTCCACAACTGGGTCGTCACTTGGTAGAGAAACTTCACTTGCTCTAGTAGCTTCTTTCTTATGTTTGTTTTCCATTCATGTTTCTCGGCCTCCTACTTCTTCTCTCTTTCCTTCTTAGTCTAAGAGATGCAAAGGCCTTTATACATAGGCCTCAATTGGCCCAATGTGTAATGCCACAAAATTAGATAGATTTCCTCGAGTTTGCACTTGTTATATATATATATATATATATATATATATATATATATATATATATATATATATATATATATATATATATATATATATATATATATATATATATATATATATATATATATATATACACACACACTAGACTATTAGTGAACGCGCACGTGCACATGCACGTGACATATAAAATTTATTGAAAATGTGCGGGGAGAGGACTCGTCCATAAAAGGGTCGTTACGGTAAAAGATATTTGTGCTGGTATTTTGAAAGGAGAGAATCAAAGAACCGTTTCTGTAGGATGGAGAGAAAAATATTTGTAGGAGAAAAATTCCTTGAAAAAAAGGAGAGGAGAGTGAATCAAGGAGAGCACAACATCAAACTCGCTCTTTTTATAGTAGTAGTAGTAGTATATATATATATATATATATATATATATATATATATATATATATATATATATATATATATATATATATAGAGAGAGAGAGAGAGAGAGAGAGAGAGAGAGAGAGTCAGGCTAGAATACACTCGAGTTTACAGATCGCACAGATACACTCAAGTGTGTTTGCATATCAAGACTATTTTTTGCAAAATGTAAACCACTGATCTTCACCGTCATATTATAACTAGGCTACAAGCAAATTTTGAGCCCATTTGGATGAGTGTAAGTCACTCATCAGAGGGCAACAAAATCGACGCGCGAAACTAATTTGAAATGCATAATTTTTGCGGTCTTCATAACATGACTTATAAATGTCCAAATGAGCTCAAATTTTGCGTATGAGCTATTCACAACATGTTTAAGAATCAACAGGTTAAATTTTTGAAAAAAATATTACATCATGGAAAATTACTTGAGTGTATTCTAGCCTGACTATATATATATATATATATATATATATATATATATATATATATATATATATATATATATATATATATATATATATATATATATATATATATATATATATATATATATATATACAACAATTGTTAGGGACGGTGTGGCTTTCACGTTCCCTAAAGCATATCTTTAATTTATCATTGACACCACATGTCATGATATCGATAGGAGCCATCTGGTTGCAGGCAACATGGCGTGTCACATGGTGGACATGTCATGTCGACTACATATTTGATGTAGGCAAAAACACAAATTACTATTGTGGAGGGACACGCCAATGTCCCTTGGGAGAAATGAGGTGTCTCCTACACTTTGAGACCCAACGAAGTTTTGTAAATACACAATGTGTGTGCATCTATTGGCACATCATTTTGAGAGTCGGTTGGTAATATTTTATTGTCTATAGTTAAAAACTCGAGTTGATACACATTATGTATAAATCTCTTTGTCAACGATGACTCTAGAACTCTACACGAATCACATCAACCTCTCAACTTCAATGATCTCCAAAGTGGACCTCTTCATCTCCACAAGTATGACCATGTCGCGGATCACTAAAAAATGTGTGAAAATTCACAAGGTGAGACTTCAAGTCCCAACAATATGATATAACATCTAATAACATTTATTACTTACAAGGAGGTTATGAAATTAGAGCTATTAAGATAGATAGTATAATAGATTAGAAAACTGAGCATTGTGTATACAATGATCAAGCATAGCTAAAGTTACAGGTATATATAACTAAACATAAAAGATATAAATCACATATAATGCTAGTAAGAGAATCAAAGTAGTAGTTATCATCCGATGTGATCCGCCAAAGAGCCCTAACATGTATATGACACGACTGAATTACATATTTTATTATCATGGGTAGTTGGAGGCGTGCCACTCAAACTACCAGTTGACCATTATAAAGTCACAATAAACCCCGTACAAGATCTACGATGACCAATATCCTAAAGATCTTTTCCCCTCAGTCAGTACGAGTGGCAAACTATAGCGACCCAGTTGTCCAAACTACTGAAAATCAAACGTGGTCCGTCATTGGCATACATGCTACAGAACCATAGGGTATGAACCATCAAATTCGAGTTACGACTACAGTCACTTGCTAGTACATCATATCCTAGAAAAGATCTTAGTTGTTCTCTAAAATCTTAGAATTAAGATGACAGAGATATACTCTCTTGACACCTGCATATACTCAACAATATAAGGCTCTGAGTTCCTTTTGTATTACTTGGTTCACTGTCTGGTAAATTTTGACACTAAGATAGTTCTACGACCACAAAACACTACATGATTATAGTTACACTTGATTTATTAAGTCAATTAAGATTTTTTGTCTGCATCAATCAAGTTAAAAACAAATTCCCAAACGAATTTTATAAAATAAATTATGAATTGCAACTTTATAATATATAAACCAGATCCTCTACATGGGAAACATCCTCATTCAGATCCACCTCCATTGGTTGTATCATCCTCTCTGTGTCTGGGTGGCACTTACTCAACATCAAAATATGGAACATGTTATGCAACCTATGTAACTCTGGTAACTCTAACTTGTATGCCACCTCTCCAACTCAAGATGTGATAGGGTAAGGTCCCATAAACCTAGGAGCCAACTTTTTGTTCTTCACAAACCTTAGGACACCTTTCCAAGGGGAAAGTTTTAGATATATAAGATCTCTAACTTGAAATACCAATGGTCTATGATTGTTGTCAGCATATTACATTTGGCTCTTATATACATTTTCTTAGATTTATTTGAATACTTAGGGTTTTGATCAAATCCACTGGTTTCCATGGAAAAAAATTGCATTGCATTATGTGCTCAATAATTTGGACCTATTTCTGATGGCTAGTCCCTTTATCAGAGAGCATCCTCATCGGTCAGAATTTTCATCAACATAGGCCCGTTGATCCATACACTACCCCCCTAAGAGGAGGGTTTGTACCTAGCAGACCGGCGTCGACTGAGAATCTAGAAGGCCAGTGACTGTCGAGGTCCTAGGAACCCATAAACCACCAAAACTCCATCAAACCCTGTGACCGTCAAGTCTCGTAAATCCTAACGACTATTGGGACTCCATAAGTCAACCACCGCTTAGACTGCAAAATCCAGCAACCGCTGGGAATCCAAAGCCAATGACCGTTGGGAATGTAAAAGCCAGTGGTTGTTTGGAATCCAAAGCATCAAACGCTAGGAATCAATGACTCAGTGGCTGTTGAGAAATCTCAGCGACCAACGATCTCAGCAATTGCTGAGAGATCTCATTGACCACCAGGCCACCCACACACTTAGAGCCTATGAATAGTTGATCCCCTCCATTTGGGGGTATCACTTCCACTCCATCCATGCCAACAAGATGTCATTTTGTGCCCAGCTAAGGAAGACGATCTTCATCAACCGCTCCATCTTTTGTGAGAGACAATGCAAGAAGAGAAGGAATAAGGAGGGAGAAGATCATCATCACCTACATCAGTGTTATTCCATTTCTCCTCAGGATCTTCCCCATCACCGGAGTAGAAGACTATTGCTTCACCAAGTGACGATCATATTCCTCACCATGGACATGGCTGCATCTTCCTTTTCCCTTGCTATCTTAGTTGCCATTATGAGGAGCGAGTAGTTCATCTCGTTGGGATGTGGGGACTAGCCCCACTACACATTCTTACATGTTAAAATTTTAACATTCCATAGATTGTATATAACCTTCCATGCTTTATGGATTGATCACCCGTTTTGTATGTTCTATTAGATTCCTTGTTGTGAGAACTTTTATACTTGGGATTTAAATATCAATTGACTTGGTTGATGTCCGGATGAGAACTTCTAAGGCACATGTCTGGGGTAGTAAGTGTGTGATATGTGGGTAACGAGACATCAAGCCTATGGAGATGCTTACAAGATCTCTATATCCTAATAGATGGGTTTTTCTTACTCCTTTTTTTATAGTTATACCATGACTATATATTTTTTAGATGTGTTTGCACATGTAGCGTTGGTGAAACCTAGTTCCACTCTAGTGACTCCATCATTAATCTAAACCTAGTAATAATTAAAATAGTTTACTTTCCTTCCATTTAGTTAACTAAAGTCAAATCAACTCTTTGTTCAAAATATTAGTCTCAGTTCAACTTCATACAACTAGCAATATTCTTAAAAATGTTGTCTATTGGGATTTGATCCTTAACTATACTATGATATAACTCATCCTGTTGTGGGTGGTACTATTGCACAAGGTTTTGGTAAAAACTTAGGGTTTCAACCCTAGGTGAATTTGTTAGTGTAGTAAAAATCCACGCCACCTCCTCAGGTATCATCTCTCTCAGACTGTCAACATTGGGAACCTCCATCCGATTGTGGAAACATATTATCTTGTCATCTATCTAATGAAACCCATAATGCTTTCTGCTGCCAAACTCTGATCTTATATTTTGTATCATGCCATCATCCTTTGATGCATCTCTCATTTGCTGTGTCAACATTGTCTTCACTTGTAACTATGCTAACAAACCAGGGAACAAGGTGACTTCTAACTATACATTCAACTGCCTATGCGACATTAAGATATATATCATGTCAGAAGATGTGGAAAACAATTGTAATACCTTAAAATTTTGGTAAATTTGAATGTTATGCATATAAAGCTTTATTTGATAAGCAAATTCCCTAACTACAATTAATAGAATAATAATGGTATCCACTTTATGACGTGGGTTCAACCCATAGACCAAGTGAGGCCCATGAGAGTATTTTCTTTGCAAATGGCTCCATGTGGCACAAGTTAAAGAAATAAAAAGAATTTGTGAATAAATAAAGGATAATGGCTTTATGGTTTTTTATAAAATGGAAATATGAAATAATGGACAAGTTTCCAAAAGATTCTTAGATAATTGATGATTTGGATAATTAATTGAGTAATTATCTAATTATGATAAGAAATACATGTTTGAGACATCAGATAAGAATATCTCGGTCTGATTTTTGGTGTACTTAAAGGTAATATAAAAAATAAGATTATTCTAGAATTTGAGATAGTAAGGACTTTTCATGAGTGGTGGGTAATTAATTTAAGCATGGACTAAAAGATCAAGTGACATGGAATATTATCACACTGCAAATTCACTAAGAATATAATTCCTAGAATTTACCAAAACCAAAGTGCAATAATGTCACCCGCAAGCAGACAAATCTTATCGTAGTATAGTTGAGGATCAAATCCCAAGAGACAACGTTTTTAAAAATCATCTAATCAAAGTAACTTAGCAAGAACTAGTATCTATCATAAAAGTTGAGATTGGTTTGGTTAATCTAAGATTGCAAGAAAGAAAGTAGCTAGATTAAAGTTCTAGTAATCAACAAATGGAAACACTAGGGTGGAACTGGGTTTCACCGCCACTACTCAAATCTACACAATCATTCAAATCCAAACTTGTAGGAAGATATAATTGGATTTATGCAAGTTTCCCCTTTCGGCGACATAAACTTGCATGAGTAGAAATCCCTATGAGCTTGATGTCTCATTATTTATGGATCCTCTATCCACTACTCTTGAAACTTTTCATCAAAAATTCTCATCAAGGTGTCAACCAAAACTATTCAGTATTTAAATCTTAAATGTTAAAGTTTTCATGGTAAAAGATTATAATAAATCACGTAAAGTAGGTGATCAATCCAAAAAACATACAATAAATGATTAGCTATGAATTAAACGAGTTCATACAAGAATTAGAACATTAATGAAATTGCAAGAACTGGGTAGTGGGGCTACTCCCCACAACCCAGTGAAAAGACCACTCCCTCGACATGGTGATATTAATATGACAAGAAGAGGAAGAGGATTCCATCACGATCATGATGGTGGTGGAAGAGTCTCGACGTGGTGTGCAAAGGTAGACTTCCTTCCTTCTTTCTCGTTCAGGTACTAACCCTGACTTGCAGTAAGAGTAGGTGGAGGAACATCAGCTCCGGGAAGAGATCAATCACCCAAGAAGGGAGATTGATGACTTGGAATTACAGATAAAATAGATATATCAATCTATGCTTGAGATCCATAGGTGTAGACCAACTACGCCGATAGAACTAGCTTGGTCGACAGGTGTTGTCCTTTCCCTGATCTCAGCGGCAGCCTTTCGGCATTTCTGTCTCTAAAATATCTAAGACGATATGCATGGATGCGTTGGGGGCCTATTTATAGGGTTGAGGCTATCGACCTCTTGCTATCGATGTCGACCATTTTCTGTCGATCAGCGGGTATATCGTTCGATGGATTTTGGACTTCTAGTCATCAGTCTTTCAGTCTTGGAGGTCGACGGGACTATCGACCTTGAGGGTCAATAAAGCTGTCAAATAGTTGTGGCCATCGATAAGCATGTCGACATGATTGCTGACTGTTAAGATGATCTCTTGTCGACTGTTGGCTGATGACATTGTTGAGGAGAGGGGGTCGATAGAAGTGTCAACCTTAGTTATGGATGGATTGTCTGTCGACCTTCATCATCGGTGAGTCCGAGTGTCGTTCCTCTTGGATGTCGACCAAAGAGGTCAATACGGATGTCGAGCATTGAGTGTGTTGAGCTAGGAGGTCGACAAGGTTGTCGACCTCTTGATTACTTATCAATTTTGATGATGATTGGTATGTTGAACGACAAGTCGATTTTTGTCTTGAACACAGTTTTTTTGTATCGATCTGCCTTTTGAAAGTGCTTAAAACCTACAAAGGGAGTCAAGAAAAGTATCAAATTCCTACAAATTAACATAAAAACCTAAGTATATCAAAACAAAGCTATTCTAAGGAAAACTAAGCTATATGAATGCTAAATTTGACTAATAATGCATCTAAAAATGGGATGAATATGCATTCATCAAAATACCTAGAACTTAAATGTTGCTCATCCTTGAGTAACAAAAGATCTTAACATTCACCAAATTAATACTTTCGACCCATGTGATTGTGTCAACCTCCCATCATGTTGTTTTACTTACCACCTAGTATGGTCAAGTTGTCCCAACTTCCTAAGATCACATAACACACCTTTCAATATATCAGTCTTGATTTCACTTCCCAACGTCACTTTCTTGCCATTGTCCCAACATCAAGCATGTCAATGAGTTTCATGAGAGTTTAGAAAGACCCACAGAACAATAGGTATGCACTTCATCTGACACTGGTGTAGTCAAGAGAAGGGTAGAAAATTGAGGCATTCATTTTTCCCATAGGTAGAAAGAGGAAGTGAAAGGAGGTATGGAGGGAAGTGATCTTTCCTCTATTCGACTCAAGATCTTTTTATTTTTAGGTTTTCAATTTCATTGACTTCATTTGTTGGTGTTCCCTTTTGGCATCTTTTCTTGGTGGTATGCCCCTTTTAAATTTGGAGTATGGAAGAAGCGAAAAGAGGGAAGAAGGGGGGTGTCCCACCCCGAACTTAGAGTTTGGCACATTTTTGTGCCTTAGTATTTTCTTTTTGGTGGAATGGAATGTAAGAAGATGGAGGAAGAAGTGTAGAAGAGAGTTCGAATCGTAATGCAACTTGATTTACAATTCAGTGTACCAGGTTGTTCTCCTTATCTCACTCTACTCAAATAATGACTAAAGAGGGTACAAATGGCAATTCCATGCAATTGTTTCATTAGTCAGTAGGAAGAATGACATGTTTCATCCCTTTCAGTTCCTTCAGAGCTTACCATCTTTCCAAGGAAACATGATTTTTGGATTCATATGCCACAAAGGATAATTTCGAGACATTGGTTAGTTTCAAAAATTGTTCCTTTTGAGGCATTGCTTTGAATAAGGGGAGATATTTATGAAAAATGCATATTCTAAGCCGACTAGGTAATGGCTTTGCTTACTTTAGAAAAGAAAGTTTGAAAATTTTTGACCTAAAAGTGATGCATGATGAATGCAATAACAAGATCATAAGAAATAAGCAGATAGGTGTGGGTAGAAATTAGAATACGTACCACCCATCCTCCACCCCAAACTTAAATATTTGCTCGTCCTCGAGCAAACACTAAATCTGAGATGGAGGGGAAAGACTTTGCTAGTTGGTCCATGATGTGGTTTCTCTCCCTTCAGCAAGAGTTGTTCACCTAAAATCAAAATTGTTAGAACTAGTGATCTTGTCATGAGATACACTATCTTTACTAAATGCAATATGAACTTAAGATGTAAAAACAATTGGAAATGAAACAAATTATCAATCTACCTCCCAATAAGCATCGTTTATCATGTCAATAGCTCAACACCTATTACTTAGTCATGATATGTTGGAGGGAGGAGGGGGAGATGTTGATTAGCCTACATATCATCTATTATGAAATAGCATTTGATATAGTGGCCATTAACTTTGAATTATCCAATCTTATGACTCCAGATCAACACAACTTCATGAGGGATGATGTGCTTGATGATGAAAGGACCTAAACAATGAGTCTTGAGCTTTCCTTGGAAGAGGGGGGATGTGGGTTGTGCGGTAATACTTGGTCTCCAACTTGCAAGTCCTTCCTTTTCAAGTGGCCATGATGTGACATCTTCATACTCTCCTTATAGATGTGTGCATTTTCATATGCAATCAAGTGTAACTCTTCAAGCTCTTGAAGTTGAAGTAGACGATTCTCCTTTGCTGCACGAAAGTCAAAGTTGAGTTGCTTGATGGCCCATTGAGCTTTGTTTTCAAGCTCCACTGGTAGATGACATGACATCCCATAGATCAGATGGAAAGGTGTAGTATCAAGGGGGGTCTTGTAGGCAGTTCTATATGCCCAAAGTGCATCATTCAACTTGTGTTCCCAATCCTACCTTGTCTTACCAACTTTCTTCTCGAGAATGGATTTTATTTGATGGTTGGAAACCTCCACTTGTCCACTCGTCTGAGGATGATAAGGAGTGGCTACCTGGCGGGTAACACCATATTTGTGAAGAAGAGTTTCGAAGCTATGCTCAAGAAAGTCCAATCCTCCTTCGGTGATGGTCGTGCATAGGACTCCAAAGTGAGGGAAAATGATATTTTTGAACATCTTTATAATTGGCTCAGAATCACAAGAACTGGTGGAGATGTCTTCAACCCACTTATAGACATAGTCAATTGCAACGAGTATACATGGGAACCCATAAGAAGAGGGGAATTGGACCATATAGTCCACACCCCACACTTCAAAAATTTCCACTTCTTGCCAATGATTAAGGGGCATTTCATCCCTATTTGAAATATTGTTAGACCTTTGACATTAATCACATGCTCTGATAAAATTGTGAGCATACTTGAAGATAGAAGGCCAGAACACTACTATAGAAACAACATTCAACGTCGCTTTTCTGGGCGTCAGTTTTTAAGGAACACCGACGTCTATAACATTCAACGTCAGTTATTAAGGAACACTGACGTCTATATTCGAAGACCAGCCAGACACGGGTATCACTTTGTATTCAGCGTCAGCTAGATACAAGAAACCGATGCCTAAAATCGCCCACGAAATCCAATTTTCGAGCAAAAAAAAATTGGCCCCAAGGTGTCACATACAACGTCAATTTTTTAAATAATAACCGACGCCTATATAAGATAAAAATTTGTGCGAAAAGTTCCAATTTCGGCGTCGGTTATCCTTTGATAACCGACGTTGATAATGGTTCCCACCAAATAATTTAGGGTAAAGATTGTCCAATTGGACATCGGGTTGTTACTATCAACCGACACTTCAGATGTGTAGGTGTCGGTTTTGTAGATAACCGATGCCTTTTACAAACTTAATAGACCCGCGATCACCTGAGTCTTCCCCTTTCTTCTGTTTCATCGCGAGAATTCTCCTCTCCTATTGCTCGCCTAAAATCGCCCGACGACGCCCCCACCCACCAGCATTCGACCTGCTGCTCGCCGCCACTGCTGCTGGTGCATCTCTGCTCTCCACTGCCGTCGCCGCGTCCTCCTTCTCCTGTTGCCATTCTGCTCGCCGCAGTCAACCTCCACCGTCGCCGCCTGCTCTGCTCGCCACAGTCAACCTCCACTGTCACCGCCTTCTCTGCTCATCACCTCCTGCTCTGCTCACCACCGTTGCTCTCGCACTGCCGCCACCACTCTTCTCCACGCTCTTCTCCACGATGCTAGGTAGCCCTATTCTTCTTCCTTCATGCCCCTCTTTTCTTCCTTCTCCCTCCTTACCAAAAGCAAGCACGACCGTGGCTATGTTGGCCGACCACGGCCGTGCTGCCCAGCATGGTCGTGGTCGGCCAACACATCCACAACCGTGCTTGTTGTTGGTAAGGAGGGAGAAGGAAGAAAAGAGGGTATTTTGTTCATGTACTTTTTTATCTATTGCTTTGTATTTGTTTATCTACTGATTATATTTATTTATCTAATTCTTTGAGTTTACTTATTTAGATGTTGCTATTGTAAATCATCCTAGGATATGAACAAATCTTTTGCTTGCATATATTTGTGCTTCTAATCATAATGCTTGACCTAATTCAGTAAATTTTGATGCATGTTGAAATAAGATTTAAACTTGTCCATTCTAGCATCCTAATTTGATTTGATTAAACCCTAACATTGATGAAACCCTAACATCAATTGTGATGAAACCCTAACATGTACATATGTATCATTGTGTTTGTTGGCCTAGAAACCTGTCCAAGATTTACTCATTAGGAGTAAATCTTGGATAGTCCCCAGTTTGGGACTGTTCTTGAACACCTAATCTCACTTAGGATGTAAGTGTATAATGTGTATTTGGTTTTCAAGAAAATTTCGACAGCATTTCCCCATTGTTCTCTAAGTACATATGTACTTAGAGAACAGTGGGGAAATGCTGCCGAAATTTTCTTGAAAACCCAATACACATTATACAGTTACTAGTGAGATTAGGTGTTCAAGAATGGGATAGATGGTACACATTTATTATATATAAGAATGACAACACATGTATTCGTTGGCCTAAAGTTTTAACCATGCAAAAACTCTAATATGTTAACCCTAGACCCTAATCTTGTTGTAATACATACTTGTTTTCTCTTTGATCATAGAATGGATAGATCATGGATGTCCATTCACAATCGCTGCACCCCAAAGTTTATTTCTGGTCTTGACCAGTTTATTAGATTTACTGAGGAACATAGGAAATAACCTGGAGATAGGTTCTACTGTCCATGTAGGCATTGCAGTAACAACTTGAAAGTCAGCACTGGTGACAAAATCAAAAGTCATGTCATGTGCAACAGGATTATACAAGGCTATATAGAATGGCATTGGCATGGAGAGATTTCAAACCCGAAACCAGTGGATGTCGATAGCAGTGCTTGTGTGGAAGAAGAAATTGCCTCCGATGATGTAGATGTGAATGAACCAGTTCCAGTAGACATTGTTGATGCGATGCTGGATAGTTGTGGGGTAGAGCACACCGATCCACCTCCCATTTTTAGAAACATTGTGCATGATGCTGAGATATCGTTATACACAGGTTGTACTAAGTTTACGAAGCTTAGCACTGTGTTGAGATTGTATAAGCTGAAAGCTAACAATAGATGGAGCGACAAAAGCTTCACGTCATTGTTGTCTTTGTTGACAGAAATGCTTCCTGAAGGAAACGAGCTACCAATCTCAACATACCAGGTAAAGAAATTTTTGTGCCCAATGAGAATGGATGCCAATAAGATACACGCATGCCCGAATGATTATGTATTATTTCAAAAGGACTATGTGGATTTGAAAGATTGTCCAAAATGTGGTGCGTCACGGTATAAATTGATGACTTCGGGGGAGTCCAAAACGGGTTATCCTGCCAAGGTGATGTGGTATCTACCTATAATATCACAGTTTCAACGCTTGTTTGCCAATTCGATAGATGCGAAGAATTTGAGGTGGCATGCAGATGTTAAGAAAAATAACGATGGGATCCTACGACATGCGTCTGATTCCCCACAGTGGAAGAAGATTGATCTATTGTACCCTGAATTTGGTGAAGAAGTCAGGAATCTAAGACTTGGGCTTTGTACAGATGGGATGAATCTATACGGGACATTGAGCAGCCAACATAGCACTTGGCCAGTCATGCTTTTTATATACAATCTTCCTCCCTGGCTGTGTATGAAAAATAAGTATGTAATGTTGTCGTTGTTGAGATCGGGCCCTAAACAACCTGGAAATGATATCGATGTTTATCTTGAACCTCTGATTGATGACTTAAAGAAACTCTAGGGTGAAGGTGTGATGACCTATGATGCTTCATGAAGAGAAACATTTTGTTTGCATGCTATGTTATTTTGCACTATTAATGACTTTCCAGCATATGGGAATTTTTCTGGATATAGTGTCAAAGGAGCTAAAGTGTGTCAAATATGTGAAGATAACACTGATTCAACAAGACTAAAACATGGTGGTAAGACTATATATCTCTGTCATCAAAGGTTTCTTACAAAATTCCATCTGTATCGTAGGAAGCGCAAAGCATTCAATGGATTCAATGAGGAACGGAGTGCACCTAAACCTATACCAGTGGAGGTTGTTTATGAAAGAGTAAAAGACTTTGTCAATGAATTTGGTAAGAGATCACAATGTACTATGGCCACACAGAGTGACAAATATTTATTCAAGAAGAAGTCAATATTTTGGGATCTTCCTTATTGGAGTTCTTTGACAGTCAGGCAGTGTATCGATGTCATGCACGTTGAGAAAAATGTTTATGATAGTGTCATTGGTACTTTGATGAATATACCAGGTAAGACTAAAGATGGGATAAAATACAGACTGGACCTACGTGAAATGGGAATAAGGTCAGAATTAACAGAATTACATGAAATGGGAAATCGGAGAACATACTTACCTCCCGCTTGTTACACATTGTCTAGAAAGGAGAACAAAGCTTTTTGTGAATGTTTGGTAAATGTTAAGGTGCCACAGGGTTACTCATCCAACATCTATAGATTGGTATAAATGAAAGATCTAAAGTTGATAGGTCTTAAATCTCATGATTGTCACACTCTAATGCAACAAATATTTCCTGTGGCAATTCGATCTATATTGCCAAAGCATGTAAGGTTTGCAATCACCAGACTTTGTTTCTTTTTCAACAGTCTGTGCAGAAAAGTTATTGACCCTGATACTCTCGATAATTTGCAAAGAGAAGTGGTTGTTACCCTATGTCAGCTTGAGATGTAGTTTCCTCCGTCATTCTTTGATATCATGGTACATCTTTTTGTCCACTTGACTAGGGAAGTGAAAATATTGGGACCAGTTTTCTTGTATTGGATGTATCCCTTTGAACGATACATGAGCATTTTTAAAAGTGATGTTCGAAACCGTTATTGGCCTGAAGGGAGTATTATTGAGGGTTATGTGGCGAGAGAGGTTATGGATTTTTGTAATGACTTTCACAGTTGTAATGACACTCCTAGTAATGACAAGAATATTGAGGAGCAATTTGGCAAAGGAATTTTGGGATCACGGGTGAAAGTAATCAGCCGTGAGCATTGGAACAAGGTCACTTGTATATTTTACACAACATGGACGAAGTGAGTGTTTATATCGAGGAACATACCAAATTCCTCAAGAGATAATATCCTCAAGCCAATACAATGTGGCTTGCTAGAGAGCATAACAAGACATTTATTAAGTGGTTTGAAGAGAAAATCTTACATCAACTATCTCAAACACCAGATGATATTACTGAAACTATCAAATGCCTCGCCTTTAAACCAAAATTTAATGTTATGTCTTATGAAGGGTATGACATTAATGGATTCACATATTACACAAAGTGCCAAGATGATAAGAGTGTCGTCCAAAACAGTGGGGTCACCCTTCAAGTGTCGACTATGTTTTTTGCAAGTGCAAAGGATAAGAGTCCATGTGAAGCTAAAATGTCATATTATGGTGTCATTGACGACATATGGGAGTTTGACTACATAGATTTCAGAATTCCGCTCTTCAAATGTAATTGGGTTGATAACACCAAAGGAGTTATAGTGGATGAATTGGGTTTCAATTTAGTGAACTTTGAAAAGATTGGCGAGAAGGGTGAACCATTCATATTGGCATCACAGGCGAAACAAGTATTTTATATCGATGATCCTGCAAATGATAAATGGTCGGTTGTTCTTCATGGTAAAAGACAGTTCATTGAAGATCCTATAGATGAAGAAGAGTACTATGATAAGTATGATGACTCTAGTCCATTCTCAGTTGGGTTGCCAACACCAACAAATATTGAAGCTAGTGATGACTTGTATGTGCGCGGAGATCACAATGAAGGATTGTTAATTGATAAAAATTTGCAATATTAGAGGCATTTTTATATTTTTTATATGTTTTATTTTTCTGAATGTGAACTTTACAATGTGAATTACTTTACAATGTGAATGTGAACTTTACAATGTGAATTTTACAATGTGAATTACTTTACAATGTGAATGTGAACTTTACAATGTGAGCTTTACAATGTGAATTACTTTACAATGTGAATGTGAACTTTCAGATGGTTGAGCATTCTCCTGATGACCGTGTTGATGATTACCGTGAGGGTGAGGACATCAATGCTCTACCTCACAATGTAAGTTTTAAAAATATATCATATATTTATATCTACATGTCCATTTATAGTTATATACTGTAAGTGTGTTTATTTTGTCAAATTTTAGGTTGATGATGCACATGTACCCTCGGAAGCGCTTGAGGCACTTGATGAGCAGCACCAAAAAGTTTACAAGAGAAGGGGCATCACTATGATGAAGAAGTTAATAGCGCAAAGGGGCAATGGACCCAAACTTGTTGTGGATTTTGATAATGCAATAAATGCAATTGGAGTGAATCACAATTCGTTTGTTTCATATCTTGGGTATGTTACTCATAGCGATTGCAGTTGTAAGATAGATTCTTGGCATAAATTTCCTAAGGGGAAGAAAGATGGAATATGGAAGGATTTATGCGTGAGTTATTATTAATTTGCAATTCTATTTTGTAGATTACTAATTTTTTGGATACTAGTTAATAGCAATTCTATTTTGTAGAGTATATTTGAATTGGATGAAAAGCTACATCGTAAATGTGTTATGCAACGTTGTGGGAGAGTCCTAAGGAACTATAGGACAAATCTCACCCGATAATACATAAAAGAAGGTGACTAGAGGAAGAAGACAACCACTGAATGATGGAACTTCTTGGACAAAGAAGAATGGGACGCGTTTGTTGCTTCAAGAAAAACTGATGAATTCAAGGTATTAGGCGTCACTCCCAATTTAATTAATATACATTGTATTCACCTATTTAAGATTAACATTTAGTGTTACTAAATAAATCATTAATGTGCATACTAACTAGGCCCTCAGTGAGGCGCAAAGAACAAGGCGTGCACTGAATGTACATGACCACACAATGGGTCCAAAGGGGTATGCAGGCATTTACCAAAGACTACAGGTTGAGTCTACTGCTCAGTCTGCTGCTACTCAGGAATCCTCTACTATAGGTACCACACCTCTGCCTCACCATGATGTCTGGATAGATGGGAGGCAAAATAAGAAGGGAGAAATAAGGAAGCCCACAACTACTGAGGCGACTGCAAAAATGGTAAAATACAACTCTTAGAGCAATCATTCGAATATTGATTATTTGTGGTGTTTACTTAATTACAAATTTTTATTTTGATGATTAGCGGGAGTTGCACGAGCTGAGGAAACAAGGCAAGTTCATCCCTGAGGGCACAAGGGATGAATTGACAGTTGCTCTGGGTAACCCAGAGCATCTTGGACGTGTTAGGGCTGCAGGAACTGGTGTGGGCATCAAAGTGTTCTTTGGGCCATCCTAGCACAAACATGTCCCAAAAGTGGGACTTTCATAAGAAGAGGTAACCTATTCTTTCTTTATAATGTTATTGTAAAAGAGAATTCAATAATCAGAAGCTAACGTTTCTTTTATTCATGTATAGGTAGATAAGATAGTTGATAGGAAACTCGAAGAAGCAATGAGCAAGTGTCAGGCATCTCTGACTGCCACTCAGCAGACAGTACCTATGGTGTCCCGCTCTACTCATACTGCAGAGGTTGGGAGTAATCTTGTGGACCCACCACCTAGCACATCCACTGTAAGTATTTTTATGACATAGTAACTAGTCTTTTCAAGATGATATGTTTTCAAGATGATATGTATATATGTATATAACATTCTTTACACAAAAAGTTGTAGGGGTTGAAGCCATGCCGTCTAAAAAGTAAAGAATTTGTCATTGCAGAGGCATCAACTTACCCATCCCTACCAGGGGAAATGTTTCGTGGGTCTCCATTACCAGCTGGATGGGTTTGTGTGAGCCCTCTACGTATATTCCCCAATTGGATGGATCTTCCATTGTCATATGCCCACCCAAATTGTGAAACGCTTGGTGAGGCAGAAGGCAGAGTGATATTGTGGCCAAAAGTGGATGTCCTCTATACTAAAATTGTATGGTAAATTTACATTATGTTAAATTGTTAGTGTGTGTATATGATGTCAATTGACCTGAAATTATATATATATATATATATATATATATATATATATATATATATATATATATACAGGTAAAAAAGAAGACACCCAGAGCATCTAGGCCTCCACCTCCACCTCCTACATTACCAAGTTGGGTTCCACATGACCTACCTGTCCTGTTAGGTCCTAATTGTAGAGGTATGGCAATATGGTTAGGCGAATATGATATAAATTGCCCTATAACTGTTTCTATAGATGCGGATGCTACAGGTCAATCATACGAAAGCAACCTATTTATATAAGATATTTTGGAGTTGTTTCGATATGATTGGATGAATACATCTGTGATAGAGCTATGGATAAGGTGAGATCTTCTTTATACATCCATATACCTTATGTAGGATCTGGTGATCTAGTTTCTTATTTATTAACGCATACGTAATACATGTTTTGCAGCAACTTAGATAAGATATGTGCATATTTTTCATTCGACCATGTAGGATTTTTGATTCCATCTTTGATTAGTCTAGTAGCTAAAGACCCTTCGTCAGTTCAACAATACTGCTGTGATGCTTTTACAAATTTTGCTCAAAATAAGAAGACGGTAATAATAGCTCCATTCAATGTGGATTAAGTTTACTTTGCTTATAATTTGGACTTAAGAAAATTACATTTTTATTGTGGATTTTGAGTTATTAATTTTTAACTTTTTTACCTCTAGTGGTATGCATTGGGAGTTACTAGTTATTGTCCCCGAGACGTTCACTGTCTATTATCTAGATCCTAAGGGGACTAAATTGAATTCAAAATATGGACACAAAATGAAAATGGCATTATTCCGGTGAGAAATATTTCATTTTCATACCTATTAACATATGTTATTACATTACTATTTAATTATGCAATGTACTATGTTACATTAACATGTAGGGGTTTAGATGAGTTCAAAAAGGCTGGAGGAAAGGTCCCCAGGAAAAAAAACCAGCCAATAATTTGGAAGAACGTGGAAGTAAGTTCCCGACTGCAATGTATATATAATTTATGTGAACAGTGCTTAATTAGTTGTATTTTTTAATATTTTGTATGTTTCAATTTATAGTGTACTACACAAGACAAAGGATGGTCATGTGCATACTATGTAATGCGATTTATGCACATGATTATCAAATATGCCGCAGTGGACATCGATACCATTCTTGAGGTATTATATATAGTCTCATTAATTAGATAATATGAAATATATCAATCTTGTTTATATATTATTAATTATATATATACATTATTCTCTTTGCAGGTGTTTAAAACTGACCACACTATAGGAAAGGCCTTACCAAATGTACATGCTCTGTATACGACAGAAGAATTAAATGATGTAAGAGAAGAATGGGCAACAACCATACAAGTTGTGGGGGTTTTAACATATAATTGGGATGTTTATAGCGAATAATGACTAAAGAATGATATTTTGTAAATGAATTTATGAATTATAATATGTGTGAATGTTTCTACATGTCTGAATGTTTCTACATGTGTCTGAATGTTTATACATGTGTGAATGTGAAAATGAATCAAACTATTGGCTGCTATATGAATGTTTCTACATGTGTGAATGTGAAAATGAATGGAACTGCAAATTGCTACATGAATATTTCTACATGTGTGAAAATCGAATGGAACTGCAGGTTGCTAAATGTGTGAAAATTAATGTTGTTAATTTTGCAGGCTTGTGGCATGTTGTTGGATGATATCAATGGATGTCGTAAAACCTACAGTTCATAACTGAACTGCAGGTTTCTCATCCTGTGACCAGCCATAGCAGGCCTACACACTGATAAGAAAAAAACATGAAATAGGCGTTAGTTATTTGTTTAAAACCGACGACAAATGATTACATCGTCAGATAAATAATTATAATTGATGCCTAATGCATGTGATGTAGTGTCGGTTATCAATAATAAATTGACACTTATGGTTCTGGCGTCGGTTTCCCTACTAGTAACTGACGTATATTTCCCTAATGAGGCCAGGCACCATGACCGTGCTAGTCAGCACGGTCGTGGCAGCGGGCCGACACCATGGTCGTGCTGGCCAGCACGATCGTGGCAGCAGGCCAGACACCACGGTTGTGCTAGCCAGCACGGTCGTGGCAGCGGACCAGGCACCACGGCCGTGGCAGCGGGCCAGAGAACACGGCCATGCTGGCCAGCACGACTGTAGCAGCGGGTGAGATGGTGTCGGTTATCACTAATAAACCGATGTTGATAGTGCCCCAGATGGCACCCTTTCTTTGGCGTGAAGGTTTATGGCGTTGGCTTCAAAACTAATAACCGACGCCTATACCCCCTGCTGGCGCATTTTTGATGGTGCACGAAGGGTTGTGGTGTCGGTTTGAGAACCGACGCATAACGGTTGGCCTTTTAGCGGTGCCCACATAGGTGTCGCATTAAAACCGACACTAAAGGCCTTAAATAACCGACACTAAAGGTCAGTTATGTACTAGTGGAAGAATCCACATTGAAGAACTTTGAAAGCATTCTTCTTAGAGCTCATATGACCCCTAGTTGAGTCAAAGTGACATTGCTTCAAAATGAGAGGAGCTTCTTCAGATATACAAAGACGATAGAGACCATCAGAACATAAACAAAAGAGATAGGGCTCATCCATATGTAGTAGTGATGAATGTCTGACACGAATTTCCTTTTATAATTTTCAGTACAGTCTGGATGAAGGACTCCTATAACTAGGAAGTTGACAAAATCTGCATACCATGGTGTGAATATAGATATCCGTAATAAGTGGTCATCAGGTAAAGAGTCATTGATAGGGACATGGTTAGAATCTTGAACATGCAATATGTTGAGGTGATCAACAACCACATTTTTGGTCCCCTTCTTATCTTTGATCTCCAGATCAAACTCTTATAACAATAGATTCCATCCTATCAACCCGAGCTTCATATATTTCTTTGACATTAAATACCTTATGGCATCTTGGTCAGTGTATACTGTCACTTACGTGCCTACAAGGTAAGAACAAAATTTATCGAAGGCAAAGAAAATGGTAAGAAGCTCCTTTTCTATCGTAGCATAATTTTGTTGTGTGTCATCTAGTCTCTTACTTGCATAGTAGATGACATGATGCTTTTTATCGAAACGTTGCCCCAATACTGCATACGGTGTAATCATTAGCATCACACATGATCTCAAAGGGAAGAGACCAATTTGGAGCACGAATGATAGGAGTTAAAGTGTGGGCTTCCTTCAAAGTGTTGAAGCTCTTCATGCAATCAGAGTCGAAGTTGAAGTCCACATCTTTCTGAAGAAGATTTGTCAATGGCTTGGTGATCTTATTGAAGTCACGAATAAACCTCCTATAAAACCCAACATGTGCTAAGAATGATCACACGTCTTTGGCAATGGTTGAAGGAGGTAGCTTTGCCGTTACTTCAATCTTTGCCTTACCAACTTCAATGCCTCTCGAGCTGACCCGATGCCCTAGAACAATGCCCTCCTTCACCATGAAGTGGCATTTTTCCCAATTAAGCACTAGTTATGCTTCTTCACAACGTTCAAAGACCAGACAATGATTGTCTAGACATTGTTCAAAAGAACTTCCATAATCTGAAAAGTTGTCGATGAAGATCTCCATTATGTTTTCACTATATTCAGAGAAGATGGTATAGGTGTTGGAGTTTCAACAACTAGTTCTGTTGGTGTGGCTATTGGTATAGATGTTGGAGTTTCTTCTTCATCCTCATCATCTTCAAGGATCAACCTATTATTGTTGACTACTGGAGCTGGAGGTTCTGGTATCACACATCCTGAGTGTTTAGTGACGACCTTTAGTTGTTCTTCTTAGTGCTTGAGGTTTCCTTCAGGTTGACCTACAAATGAGCCAGCTAGAGGATGGATTGCGGTAGCTATTTGAGCAAGCTGGACCTCCATTGACTTGTTGTAGGCTTGTTGGTTTGCCAACATCTTCTCAATAGTGTCTAAGCATATTTGTTCATTGGAGACATGTGTATTCTACTGACTACCTTGCCTCAGGAGAAGTTGCCCATGATGATTGTATTGTTACTGCCCTTGATTGTAGTTGTTTGGATACTAACCAGGATTGAAATTGTTCTGGTGGTAGTTGTGATGTTGTTGGAAACCAGGAGAACCCTAAACTTGATTCTAATTGGGTACTTGTTGGAACTGTTGGGAAATGGCTGCTCCATCTAGATTTCCATATTGAAACCCTGGGTGGTTCTTTGGCCTGTTGGGGTTGTAGTACCCCTGCCTTAGAATGGAGTTGATAGCATGAACTTCTTCAATGAATGGATCACTATCAAACTGAGATTGGATCATGCTCATAGTGGCCTGGTAGAGATGGTTAGACTATAGACTCGTGTGGCCTTCTACACTATAGACTTGGCAAACTTATGGGGATGCTTTAGGTTGAAGGGAGTATTGGCCTATTTGCCCACTATTCAGAAGGGTGTACTCAAGGTTGTCTGTCTTCAGGGTGAGCATCTTCAGAGATTTGGCAATTGCCTTCAACTTAGATTTATCTTCTTCCATTGTCACCTTGAGGATGCCACCCTTGTGGGGGTGAATCCCAATTGGCTTGGTTCTCGACTTCCCTATTTACAACCTTCTAGGTTTCATCAAAGATTTTCCGCATGAAGTATCCACTATAGGCGTCATCAAGGAATCACTTGATTTCATCCTCAACTCCCCTATAAAAAATGTTCCAGAAGTTGTGAAAATGGTATGCCATGATGAGGGCATTTTTGCAGCAACTCATTGACTCGCTCCCAGGCCTTGAAGAGAGTCTCAGATGGCTCTTGCTTGAAGTCAGTGATATCCCCTCTTAGTTGATAAGTGAGTGAGGGTGGAAGAACTTCTCAAGGAATTGGCTATAAAGTTCCTCCCAAGTTGTAATGTTGCGGTCATCTAGGGAATTGTACCATAACCTAGCCTTATCGGTGAGGGAGTAGTAGAATAATCTCAGCTTCATCACCTCTTCTGGGACACCAGCTTGCTTACTCAGTCCACAAATATCTATGAACTTCAGTAAATGTTTGTGGGGGTCTTCATCAATGCGTCCTCCAAAGCTTTTGTTTGGCATCATTGTCACCTAGTTTGTCTTAATATCGAAGTTCTGAGGTTGGATGGTAGGTTGGACCACAGGATTTGTGTACATTTGTAGCCTTGGGTATAGGGAATTCTCCTAATTCTTTTTGTCGCTCTGCTTTTGTGGCTGCTTGTTGTTCAACTTGTACACCGGCTCTGGCTTCGGCCATGAGCCTCTCTCTTTTTGTAGTTAGGGCTGCTTGCACACTACGATTGACCTCCTTGTCATTCATCTTGGCTCCTTGTTCACAAAGGAGCCTGTGGTAAGTTCTTTTGTTCTCAAGGTTGATGGCGGTTAATGATTTGATGCTAGTAGAGTGTTGCATGCACAAGAATTACCACCTGAAAAAAGAAGAAAAGCTAAGTTTAGATGGTTTAAAGAATTTTTTTGATTCAAGATGATATGTAGTAATATCAATTGAAAAAGAAAAGTCCTAACTAATCCAAGTGAGTTACAAAGATCAGAAAATTCTGTTATCCCTGACAACGATGCCAAAATTTGATGTGGAATATTATCACACTACAAATTCGGTAAGAATATAATTCTTAGAGTTTACCAAAACCAAAGTGCAATAATGCCACCCGCAAGCGGATGGATCTTATCACATTATAGTTGAGGATCAAATCCCAAGGGATAATGTTTTAAAGAATTATCTAATCAAAGTAACTTAGCAAGAACTAGTATTTATCAGAAAAGTTGGGATTGGTTTGATTAATCTAATATTGCAAGAAAGAAAGTAGCTAGATTAAAGTTCTAGTTATCAAAAGATGGAAACACTAGGGTGGTACTGGGTTTCACTGCCACTACTCAAATCTACGCAATCATTCAAATCCAAACATGTAGGAAGATATAATTGCAGTTCTGCAAGTTTCCCCTTTCGACGTCAGAAACTTGCATGATATTCTTATAAGCTCATGCCTCATTACTTACAGATCTTTTATCCACTACATCAGATACTTTCCATTGGAATTTCTTGTCACGGTGTCAACCAAAAATAATTGGTATTCAAATCTTAAATGTTGAAGTTCTCGTGGTAAAACATTATAATAAATCACATAAAGCGGGTGATCAATCCACAACAAATGCAATAAATGATTAGCTATGAATTAAATGAGTTCATACAAGAATTAAAAAATGAATGAAATTGCAAGAACGAGGTAGTGAGGCTAGTCCCCACACCCCGGTGATAAGACTACTCCCTTAAAATGGTAGATTAATATAAAAAGAAGATGAAGAGGGTTCCATCACAATCATGATGGTGGTGGAATTCGCTCATGGTGGTGTGTGATGACAGTCTTCCTTCCTTCTTTCTTGTTTAGGTATTAACCCTAAATTGCAACAGAAGCAGGTGGAGGAACACCAACTCAGGGAAGATATTGATCGCCCAAGAAGGGAGATCGACAACTTGGAGTAGCAAATGAAAGTGATATGTCAATCTATGCTTGAGGTCAATAGGTGTCAACCAGCTAGGTCGATAGAACTAGCTTGGTCGATAGATTTTGTCCTTGCTCTGATCTCAGTGGTAGCCTTTCGACATTTCTATCTCTAATGTTTATGAGATGATATGTACGAATGTGTTGGAGGCTGATTTATAAGGTCGAGGCTATCAACCTCTTGCTATCGGTGTCAACCATTTGTTGTTGGTCAACGGGACTATCAATTGATGGCTTTTGGACTTCTAGTCATCGGTTTGTCGATCTTGGAGGTCGACGGGACTATCGACCTTGAGGGTCAATAAAGTTGTCAAACATTTGTGGACGTCGATAAGCGTGTCGACATGATTTTCGATCAATGGGATGATCTCTTATCAGTTGTTGGACGATTACATTGTCGAGGAAAGGGGGTGACAGAAGTGTTGACCTCAGTTATCAATGGATTGTATATCAACCTTGATCATCGGTGAGTCTGAATGTTGTTCCTCTTAGATGTCGACCAAAGAGGAATATACGGCTGTCGAGCATTGAGTATGTCAAGCTAGGAGGTTGACAAGGCTTTTGACCTCTTGATTGCTCATCGATTTTGATGTTGAATTGCATTTCAATCGACATGTTGATTTTGGTCTTGGGACATAATTTTTGTGTATCAATGTGCCTTCTGAAAGTGCTCAAAATCCAATTTTTCCCATGGCACTGCCCTGCACCCCACAAGAGGCATCCTCCTCTCGACTCTCACGGTGCTGCCCTGCACCCAGTGACACCCCCTAGTCAAACTTAATGCAGAGTGATAGATTTCAAAATGTGCAAAGGGAATCAAGAAAAGTATCAAATTCCTACAAATTAAGATAAAACCTAAGTAGATCAAAACAAAGCTATTTTTAGGAAAACTAAGCTATATGAATGCTAAATTAGACTAATAATGCAGCTAAACATGGGATGAATATGCATTCATCAGCATGTTTTAGCAATAAAAGTTACCCCGATAAACCCCAGACATAAGTTGGGAAAGATATTATTGACTTACCATCCAAGTTTCATTGAAAATGTATGTTTATAAAGACTTAGGGAAAAGTGAGAAGGGAGAGAGACTTATTTGTAATAAGTATATGTGTTACTTATTAGGAACCAATTAAATGATAACCCAACTGTATCATTTTTCAACCGGTGACACTTCAATGTGTCAGGCGGATCATGACCATTGGATCAGAGATCAAATCGGATCATGGCAATTGGATCAGAGATCAAATGGCTCTACGCTTATCTCTTACCTCACATTTGGAAATGAAATAGGAGTCCATAGAGTCATGAATTTCCCTTTCATGCTCCTCCCTGCTTCCTCCATTGTTTCCCATGAGATAAGGTCCTACAAATTAGAGAGAAAAGGGCAGACCCAATGAGCCATAACTCATTGTCTAACTCGCTGATTTTAGAAAGTATCTAAATCCCTATCAAATCGAAATTTTAGGGCATGATTGAAAAATCTTGTACCCTATCACCCATGCCTATATAAGGAAATAGGTAATTCACCCTTGATCCCAGGGTGGATCCAATGTGCCATAATAATAAGGTAACTCAACAGTTTGGGAAAGTACCTAAATCCCTACCAATTTGGGATTCTAGGGCATCTTTGAAAACTCTTTTACCCTATCACCCATGCCTATATAAGGCATGGGAAGTTCACCCTTGATCCCCACAACTCCCCTCTCCTCTTGATTGCTTGCAAAATCCCTTAAATCTCGTGTCGACCTCCATCCTAACACCAAAGGCATGAACCCTATCTCATCCATGGAGTGAGTCTCCAACCAATTTCTTGGTCCTGGAGGATTTGAAGAAACTTGCTAAGAGAATCCAACACTAAGTTTCTCTTGATTAGGCATGGGTGGTGCTATCCATTAGTCGTCCCTGACTTCACGAAGCATCTCCAGGGAAGTGGATCGACATGGTATTGCAAAATTTCAGAATTGGTGGAGACACCTCACTAGGACCCTAGAAAATTCTTCCAATCATAGGAATACGACCAAACCATGGCAAGACCCCTAATGATTGTTTCCAGTCTTTAGTAGTAAGAAAGGCAGACCTCAAAACCCCATTTCTGGTCAGCGGGCCTAGTCTCAAGGGGCTTACTGAGTCTAGAGAGGTGAGTTAGTGAGACTCGCACCCTTAGTAGGCGCTGATGTGGCCTCATGTGGGGAGTCAAATATGGAGTTGACCTACCTAGTTTGCCCCAACAAAGGCTTGCACGACAGATAAAGGAGGAAGAATAATCCCCTTGTGTTATTATGTTGTGCCCCCACAAGCATGATCAACACTGAATACTGCACACAAGGGCCATTTAGTCCTCACCTGAAGCCAAGATCGTCTGTCATCTGGTGTCAATTAGGTGGAAGACTATTTTCCAGAGTCAGATCAGGTGGAAAATATGGATAATGTAATAAATTGTTGACATGGCGCATACTAGTTGGCCAATAGGTGTTTCATTTGCAATAATTGAGGCAATTTCTAGGATGATCAAATTGAGACCATTTATATATGAAAATTGATCACTAAATTGGTAGAATACAAATAAATATTTTTGAGACCTAATTTTGATCATAGTCCCAAATGTAAGTCTAACACATGAATAAGTGGTGATTAATACATGAAAACACTAGAGTTGTATATTAGCATGCTGAATAAATTCTCTCAGTTAATGTTTAAATCTATTTTTGTTGAATATGATGGGAACCCAAGAGGTTGATAATCATGATGATGAACAATCAGGGTTTCTAGATCAATGATCATACATGTGCATAATTAGGGTTTTGAAACCACAAATCATATTTTGTGATAATCTTAATGAACATAAACTGAACTAAGAATTCATAATGAAAGTATATAATAGATCTAATAATTATGGTTCCACCTAATGTTTAATATGAGATGGAATATGGTTTGTACCCTTATTCCTTATTCATACCTGAGACAAACCCAAACCCAAGATTCGGACCTAAGAAGGGTTTAATTTGAATAATGTGATGGTGACACTTTGGGATATAAATACATGCAGATTAAATGTTGATTACTTGGATTCATCTATGCTTGCTTGATTGGACGATATGCTTAAAGTACTTAAAGTATGATTGCATTGTGTGCAAGATTATACATTGAGGTACATAGTTATCATTATGAATACTCGCATTATCAATTTTTGGTGTTTGTTGAGGATTTCTTGACGATTGTTGAAATGAATTGTTGGATGTTTATTTACATTCTATTCAATTATAATGCCACCATGAGTATCACATAAAGAAAGATATCATATTTTGAACCTTAGGATGACATGTATTGAGGGATGATGCACATGAGCTGTGAAAGGGAAAGTGATTGTGCCAAAGATAGCGTATCAAGTATGGGTTAAATATAATGAAATTTTCAGTACCTATTTGCAAGTAATTGATTGATTATATGTTGTTATATTACTTACACACTTTTGCATGAACCCCATGTGCACAATATAGTAATATACTGATCCACATTTAGTTTCACACCATTTTAGGTAAATGCCATATGTGATTATATCAAGATATGATGAACACGATGAAATCAACTAAAAACATTAAAGCTAAGTAAAGGAGGATTAGTTAGATACTTATTCTCATATGTATCAGTCCCATGTTTGAAATCCATGTAACTCCTTATGGTCTGAATGTAATTTATCCTAGGAACATTAGAAGTCGACTTCCCTTTATGATTTTATCTAATTCGTTCGGTAAATGTCTAGAACCTGAGTTCCCCAATTGTCCTTGGACTTCCAACCATATAATACACTTTTGAAAATTGTTTTCATGGAAAACCATCTAAAAAAATAAGGTACATGCACTATCGTGTCTCGCTCATTCCCTTCTTCCTCCATCGAGCGGTGACTTGGACAAGGTGAGCCACCAATGAAGAAGGTTTTAGTAGATCCCTTGCATGTCCTTGGTGGTCTTGTTGTCCCTTATGGACCCGGAAGTCATGGCACCATTTTTCTAGCATCCAAGACGTCCCAACCACAGAGGGTGGCAGATCTTCCAAGTGTATGCATCTTTGTTCCAAGAACATCTGGCCATCGACAACTAGCATCAAGGTAGAAACCAACTAAGGATTATAGCATATGTCCAAGCTCACAGGGAATTTGAGCGGCAAGATTAATCCTTCTCATTGAGGGGACGAAAAAGTAATTTTCCCCACACCCAAAGTGACAAAGCTAACAAATAACTCCATCGATATAAGATCCCTTCAATCTTTGCCCTAATCCCTTTGTCAATGACCCAAATTATCCTATCTATTTTCTAGAAAATCAGTTCCAAACCAATCCCAAGGAAGGCATTTATTCAAGAACTTAGTTTTAGTTTTAGGAAAATGTCTTCTATAAATATTTTAGTTACAACGAACCAGTAAGACTCTTAGAGGAGCATCATTATATATCATGTAAACACTATATGTGATATAATGGAAATTATCTGCTAATATTTGTTATTTGGTTAAATCAAGATCTTGGGAATTTTAGGTATGGGTTCTCATTTTTAAGGTCCATTCTTAACCAGGGGATGCTAAAAGTGAGGTATTTATATTAGGTACTAGAGACCCACATTTTTCAAGAAATATTTAATAGTTGATAATTTCAAGTAATCCATAGAAATATAAGGAAAATTCTAAGGGCATGACCTGATGGAAATGGTGTCTAGACAGGATCACGGTCTTGGGGGTTGGCAATATTTTCCTCCGCACCATTAAGTTGGTATACGAGGACTCCCTTAGCCAATGTGATACATGCCTAGCCAGAACCTAGGGTTTTCCTAAGTAATGCTTCCTATAAGTCTTCTCATCTCTAATTTCATTAACTTCTCATTCTCTTGCTTAATAAACCCTAAAAGTTACTTCCCTCCTCATCTCAAGTTAGTGTCTTTGAGAAAAAGTAGTATGAAGGCATTTTTCACCAATTAATGCACATGTAATGTAGAAATAATGATAAAGAAAATGGTTCTATGGGTTTTCCCTTCTAAGGGTAAACCCTAGATGGAGCTAGGGTTGGTTTACGAAAATCCTTTAGTGAGTTAAGGGAATCATCAAACTCTAAGGTGCAGGGGTAGTCTCTAACCCAAACCCTAAACCCTAATATTGGGAAATGGGAGTATTGTGGGTAAAATAGTAACCCAATCCATATGAACCCCAGTTAGGTGAGAAAAAAATGCAAGTGAGTTAGGTGGCTCAGTATCCCATGGATATGTGTGGAGAAATTCAAGCATGATTCATGAGGAGGGTTTTGAATATACATATGAAACATAAGCAACCAATGGTTACATAAAAAATGAATATTCAACTTTTAGGATTGGTGTCTAGCCTTGGGTCAACCCAAGAAGGGAAAAGGAACTATGGGGGAGGAAAAACCCTAAACATAGGGGTTAAAGTTATGTCTAGAGAGCCTAACCTCCTCCTGTGAGTCAATAAGGCACTCCATGTTAGGACCTTCCCTAGAAGGGTGAGTTTGCAAATTAGTTTAAGAATTGAAGTAACATGCAATGTCACCTAAAATGTGAAGGATTAAGTATACAAAACATGAAAGAACATACATTCTTTGAACCCAAGGATGCCATACCTAAGGGACACAAGGAAAAGTCACTGGGGAAGTGTCTGATAGTATAATACCAAGCCCTGAGGGGAAGGTCACCAAGAGGTCAATCCTGGAAGGGAAGACCTCCATAAGGACCAAGCCCATAAGGGAAGGTCACTAAGAAGCTAATTCCAGATGGGAAGGCTGCCATGAATACCAAGTCTACAGGGGAAGGGTCACCATGACCCAATGCAGTGACAAAAAGTAAATGATGTGTACCCTACGAGATGAAGGAAATCTAGGTTAAGAATTACCTAGGAAGATAATGTGCTTAAAATTGGGAAAGTTGTGACATCTCAATAAAACCTAGGGAGAGTAGAGACCTAAGTCAATCCTGAGGTCAAGTGGGGAGGATTAAAGTTACATAAGACCTATGAGGTAAGGAGGTGATCATGGCCTAAGTGCATAAGACCATGAGTATGAAGATGGAAATTCATGTTTGCCTGAGGCCAATGGGTTAGGATATTGGCAACCTTCATAAGTTCATGAGGCCCAAGGGGTAAATGTGAGTGGAACTCCCTAATTGATAAGGCCCACAAGGCCAAGCGGAGATCACTCCAAAGGTACATGTACCCCTAGAGACCTTGAGGAAATGACTAAGGATCATGATATATGAGTTGTAAATATAAAAGGTACAAGAAGTCATGTGGTAATAAAATATTTAGGGAGTTGGGAACAAACTCAAGAGTGAGAAAGGCACTTGACTTCATGACATATTAGAATATTCTGGGAGTAAAAGTAATTTATAGTTTGGAGTTGTTGTTGAGAGTGATTCAACCTAAAATGTGAAATTTTAGAATAATGTGTGGATACACCATATTAACTCTTGGAATGGGATGAACTTTGTATTTGGACTGCAACCAAACACTTAGTTTGTCTTATTATGAGTGGGAGAGATTGGGTATACACATGTTATGCTTTAAAACTAACACATGAGAATGAAAACCCTGATATGAATTTAAGGGCATAATTTAGCATTTTGAGGTGTTACCTCACCCTTTTAAGAGAACAAAGAAGTAATAGTTTGCAAGCCTAGGTGTGAGAGTGATCACCAAGTGGAACTAAAATCACAAATCACCAACTAATAATGGCAAGAAATGAATGAGGATGTGGAAATACCATGGAATGGAATCCAGGTTCCAATCTCAATAATACGATAGATTTGCATATCAATATCCAAGTAGGGTTGCTAACCCTAAGGTTTGAAACAAAGATGAGTTATGATTCACCTTAACCTTACTAGGTTTGAATTTTGGTGACAAAGTTCCATTTAAGGAGGGGTGAATGTAATATCCTCAAATTTTAGTAAATTTGAATGGTATGTATATAAGGCTTGATTTGATAAGTAAATCCCCTAATTACAATTAATAGAAGAATAAAGATATACCCTTTGTGTCATGGGTTCAACCCATGGCCCAAGTGAGGCCCATGCTAATATTTTCTTTGCAAATAGGTCCTTGTGGAACAAGTGAAAGAAATAAAAAGAATTTGTGCATAAATAAAGGATAATGGATTTATGGTTTGTTAAAAAATGGAAATACAAAATAATGAACAAGTTTCCAAAAGATTCTAAGATAACTGGTGATTTGAATAATTAACAAAGTAATTATGTAACCATGAAAAGCAATACAAGTTTGAGGCAACAAATAAAAATATGTTCGTTTGACTTTTGGTATAGTTAAATATTATGACGAAAATAAGATAATTCTAGAATTTGAGATAATAAGGACTTTCATGAGTGGTGGGTAATTAATTTTAGGATACTTTAAGGAGAAAGTTTCAACTATGAAAGTTATCCCAATCATTTATAAAATTAGATATAAGTTGGGAAAGATATAAATGACTTACTCTCCAAGTTTCATAGAAAAATGATGTTTTTAAAGACCTAGGGAAAATGGAGAAGGGAGAGGGATTTATTTGCAATATGTATATGTGTTACTAATTTGGAATCCAATTAAATGATAACCTGACTTTAGCACTGATCAACCCATGGCATTTTAATGTTCACATAGATCATGGCCATTGGATCAAAGATCAAGCAGCTCTACACTTATCCCCTACGCTGCGTATGAATAAGAAATAGGAGTCCACAGAGTCATGACCTTTCCTCACCCATTCCTCCCTACTTCCTCCATCATATCACACAAGACAAGGTCCCACAAATATAGGAGAAAAGGGCGGACCCAATGATCTATAACTCATCATCTAACTCACTAGTTTTGGAAAGTACATAAATCCCTATCAAATCGGTATTATAGGGAATCATCAAAAACTCTTATACAGCATCACCCCTATCTATATAAGGCATTGAGGAGTTCACTATTGATTCCTATGAATCTCCCCTCCTCTTAATTTCTCACAAAATCCCTTGAAACCTCATGCCAACCTCCATCCTTACACCAGAGGCTTGAACCCTGTCTCATTGATGGAGGGAGTCTTTGGACAATTGGTTGGCCCTATAGGATCAGAAGAAACACGTGAAGAGAGTCCAACACTTGGCATCTCTTGAGTAGGCTAGGGTGGTGCTATCAACAGGCTGTCCCTGACTTCACGAATCAGCTCCATGGAAGTATGTCAGGATTGGTAGAGGCACCATGATCCTAGAAAACTCTTCCAATCACAGGAATATGACCAAACCATGTTAAGACCCATGATCCTTGTTTTCAATCTTTAGAAGTAAGAAAGCCAGACCTCAAAACCCCATCTCTAGTAACCGGACCTAGCCTCAAGGGGCTTGCTGAATCTGGAGAGGTGATTTGGTGAGACTCACATCCTTAGTAGGAACTGATGTGGCCACATGTGGGGAGTCAACTAGCGAGTTTACCTCCCTAATTTTTACCATCCATGGCTCGTGTGAAGGAGAAAGGAGGGAGAAGAAATTCCCTTGTATTATTATTGATGTGCCCCACCTGCATGATCAACCATGATCACTGTGAAAGAGCACAAGGGTCATTTAGCCCTTTCCCGAAGCCCAAACCACATGGTATTAGGTGTCAATTAGGAGAAAGTCTATTGGCCAGAGTTGACCCACGTGGCAGACTTTGGGTCATGTAATAAATTTTTGAAATGGCACATTCTAATTGGAAAATAAGTGTCAATTTGTAATAATTGTAGTAATTGTTTGGATAATTGGATTGAGACCATTTATATATTAAAATTGATCAAGGAAATGGATGGAATCCAAATAAAATATGTTAAAGATCTAATTCTAATCACAGTTCTAAATGCAAGGGTAATACATGAATAAGTGGTGATTAATACATTAAAATCCAAGAGTTGTATATTAACATGTTGAATACATTAATTTCTCTTAGTTCATGTTTTAGTGGATTATTTCTTATTCTGATGGGAATCCAAGAGGTTCAAAGCCATGATTATGAATTATTAGGGTTTCTAGATCAATGATCATACATGTGCATAATTACAGTTTTGAAACTGAATATTATAACTTGTGATAATTTTAATAAACACAATTTGATCTAAGTATTCATAATGCAAGTACATAATAGATCCTATAATTAGGATTTCACCTAATATTTAATATGAGATGGAATTACCATTTGTACCCTTATTCCTTGTCCAAAATTGAGACAACTCTAAACCCTAGATTCAGACCCAAGAAGGGTTTATTTTGAATAATGTGATGGTGTCACTTTATGATATACATATATGCAGATTAAATGTTAATTGCTTGGATTCACCTTTTTTTACTTGATTGGATGATATTCTTAAAGTACTTGAAGTATGATTGAATGTTCTACATGGTTTTGCATTGAGGTAGGTGGTTATGATTATGAATACTTGCATTATCAATTGTTAGTGTTTGCTAAGGATTTTTTGAGGATTGTTGAAGTAAACTATTGTATGTTTATTTACATTATGTTCAATTATAATTCCACTATGAGTATCACATAAAGAAAGATATCATATATTGAACCCTACAATGACATGTATCAAGGGGTGATCTACATGAGCCATGGAAGGGATAATGATTACGCCCAAGATAGCATATCAAGTTTGGGTTAGAATATGTAATGAACTTCCCAGTTATTAATTTCAAGTAATTGATTGATTATATGTTTTATATCACTTACACACTTTTGCATGCACCCTACGTACACAATATAGCAATATATTGATCCATGTTTTTGTTTCATGTTGTTTTAGGTAAATACCATATGTGATGATATTAAGACATGATGAACTAGATGTCAACGATAGACATCAAGCTAAGTAAATGTGGATTAGATAGATACTTCTTCTCATATGTATCGGTCCAATGTTGAAAATCAATGTAAACCCTTAGAGGAGCATCATCATAGATCTTATAAACAATTATTGTGAATTGATGGAAATTATTTGATCTTATTTGTTATATAGTCAAATCTAGATCTTGGGAATTTTATGTAATGACTCTCAACTTTAAGGTCCTTTCTTAGTCGGGGGACACTGAACATGGAGGTCGTTATAGGAATCCTAAAGATCTCTTCCACTCGATTAGTATGAGTGACAAACTTGTAATGGCATTTCTACCCAATAACTAAAATAGTCTAGTATGTCTTGGGTAAACAAGTCACTACACTAGAAACTAGGGTACAGACCCTCAAAACCAAGTTATGGCCGAAGTCTCTCTCAATTACATCAACTCGAGACATGACCTCAACCACTTTCTAAAACCTTAGAATCAGGATGACAGGGATATACCCTATTTGAACCCACATATGCTCAATAGTATATGACTCAGAGCTCCTTTCAGATGACTCATTTCACTATCCAACAAGTCCTAACACTGGGATAGTTCTACGGTCGCACAATGCTACATGATTAAGGTTACACTTGATTAATTGAACCCGTTAGGTATTTTGAGTGCATCAATAAAGTTACATACAATTACCTAAACATTTTACATAAAATAATCCAGGGATTGCAAATTTAGAAGATATAAAAATGTATCAATTAGTTTTATCCTATTCAATCATGGTATATGTATCCATTTTTTGTCTATTGAGAGGCCCAAACCTCATACTAGGGCACATAACAACCCAAAATAACACTTAGATAGAATCCATAACAACTTCATGTAGGATTATCATTAGCATCTATTTTTTTTGTAAGAAACTTAATGAGTCATAAGCAAGGCAACACCAAAAGTTTCATCCTAAAAGTCTAAAGAATGTAAAAGTTGTGGTAATTCTAAGAACTCGGACATCATATGTTCAAATCACAATCATAGATAAACTACTTCCAAAATTATGATTTTGTCCAACTGTATTTACATCACTATAGAAATAAATAAAAGAATTATAAACTCCATAGGTTATCCACAATACAACAAGATTCTAAATGAGTGTCTGATTGTTGTTCATTGGGTACCAAACCATCACATATGTCATTTTTATGAGTCATTACACATTATTTCGGATTACAAACTTTACATGTTCAAAGCAGTGCTCACTTTATATAAGAAAACATTCATAACTTCTAAGGAAGGCTTAAGAACTTGCATTATCCTCATTTGTAAGTCAAACAATGCATAAAAGACCATCTTTTCTCATATCACACATTTTCTAGAACAAGATACACATAGCACATATTATAAGTAGGCGAGAAATATATTAAAAGATATATCACTCATCTTTGGTAGAGAAGAAAACAAAGTCCAAGATGAGAACCCTAAAAAGGGAAGGTAATACCCAAGCTTTATCCTCCTTAAGCTTCATAAATGTTTCTATCTTCAAGAAAGAGGTTTAGTCATGTGCATAAGTTCCACACTTGTAGCACGAAGATCACGACCATGGTGGAAGATAGGGTGAAGAAAAATAATAGAAATGATTTAAGGTGGAAGATCTTATGTGTATAGAGCAAGAAAGGAGATTCAAAAGCATTCGATCAGTCCAAGGAGAGCATGATCGTGAGCACACACCCATGAATTGAAAGGACAATCGACCTCCAATGGCTCTCATCGATCTCCCTCAAATGCAAAAGATCGTTCAACAAAAAAGGAGAGGAGAGATAGATAGGGAGTATTTATAGATAGATAGTTAGCATTATAATGACGTGTTTCAGTCGGTTAGGATTTTCATTGATCAAGAGGGTCAGGGAACCATTGGTCTTCAGGTCGATGGTCATCGATCAATGCTAGTTAAGACCCTCATCAGTCCACTTACTCCAAAAATCCAGGCAACCTGAGCTTCATCGTTTTCTAGTCAGTAAATCCATCGGTATAAGTTGGTCCAGTTTTGAAAAGGTGTTGTGGACCCTTAATATGCCATCATGTCAGTCAATAGAACTGTTGGTTCCCATTGAACATGATCTAGACCTTCCTCGGGATTCATCCAACTACTTCTAGTGCCATCGTCAAGGTGGGGAAACCATACATGTCCGTCGCTGGCCTTTGTAGTTTAACAAAGTTGTAAACCTCATGCATTAAAGAAGCCTCGTTGACCTTCCAAGAACAAGTTCATCGGGCTTCATAAGAAATCAGGCATCAGAGCTCTTACTCACCTCATAGAACCTTCGATCCGATGGACTTTCTACTCAACTAAAAATTGATCCAACATGCTAAATATCATCATTTTATTATAGCATAGGGTATTATTACCAACAAAATAAATATTTATAAGGGGATAATATTGATGCAACAAAGTTCAATAACATCCAAATGAGATGAAATTTTGCAAGATTGATAAAAAGTTATATAACAGATTATGCAAGTTTAAAATTATTTATAAACCCCAAGAAATAACAAGTTGTGCGAAAGTCTACAAGCTACTTTACATTTCATAACCTAAGAAAATAAATTCAAAATCAAATAAAATTTAATATAGCTTTATCAACTGGTATTAAATCATTCATAAAAGTTTAAATTTCAAAACTAATCGTCCAAATAAGTCAAATTATTATGATTGTGAATTATGTATAGTAGGGGTCTTATAGTGCAGAACTTCCTTTGGTTGTTGCACATGCAAAACAACCTTCAGTTGTCACACTTAGAACAACCTTTGACTATCACACTCATACCAACCATCAGTTTTTGAAAGTGTAGAACAACATCAGTTGTCGCACTCATAAGAATCTTCCGTTTTTTAATGTGTAGAACAACCATTGGTTGTCAGCATACATAACAATCATTGGTTATCAACAAAGAGAACAAGCATCAGTTATCAATACCCAAAATAACCATCAGTTGTTTGAATGCGTAGAACAACCTTTGGTTGTTAAAACTAGACAAGCATCAGAAGATGTGAATATCGTCACTTCAATACAACACTAATGTAATCGATTGATATTTTTATGCAACAAGCTTTAATATCATTCAAAACAAGATAAGAATTTCCCAAAATATTAATACCATCATGTAGCAAAATATACATGTCTTATAATTTCACTTAGGTCCCTAGAAAGGAAAAATTGTAAATGGGTCCACAGACTACATAACATTTTATAATTTAAGCAAACAACGTCAAAATTGTTTCAAATTTTAGAAATTGTTTGATCAACTAGTACAATTCACAATCCAAAGTTAAATTTCAAACTATACATTCAATTAAGACAAATAAATACATTTACATATTAAGCAAAGTTTAGGGCCTTATGACACGATCTTCTTTAGGTAACCAACGGTGTACTAGGGCCTATTGTTGATATCTTGAGGTGGAAGATTAAAATCTAAGATAGTGAAAGTTAGTTATTGATATGAGAATTAGGTATGGTGACTTCTACTTACTATGGTACAAGCCAAGTAGTTTCAGGATAAATGAATAAAAGATGACAAGACATGAGAATATGAGTTAAATGTAGATATGTGTCTATTTTAGAATCTGATATGGACATTGACAAATAGATGATTATCAAATTTGGTATCCACACTGATTTGATGTAGTTTTACTTGTCATTTGGATAGTCTTATTTGATAGACATGTCTTGTTTCGACTTCAATTTCAGTACTATATGGTATGTTTTGGTCCGACCGATGGGATATCATATAGATGATGTTATTGTTATATCTTGATTGTAAACGTTTATATCTTGACTTGTTATCTCTTTGATAGAATTATAAATCTGAAATATTTTTTACTTTCTAATATTTCATAGATATACTATGAATGATGGTTAAAAAGGTAAGAATTTTAATAAATGAATGCCTTTATAATTAAAAATATTATTTTCATAAATTGGATTTCACTTAATACTAGAAACATATGTCATACTTTTCAATATCTATAACTTTAGTTTAAGTTCATTATACTTAATATGATGTTGATGCATGCACGTAGAGTCAATGGGAGGTATCCACTCCCTTGGGCCCTATAAGAGTCTCATGAGTTTGTTTAGAATGTTTATAGGTAAAATGGAATATAGTAGAGAGGTCATGGAAATGAATATGTGAACATAATAGTCTGATCCATGTACTGTCTCTTTTCCAAGATGGCTAGTACACTAAGCTTGGTCTTTTATGTACATGTAAATGATGTAAATTGAACTGCATATGAGCAATAAGATTTGATTCTGATTTTAATGAAGTTAAATAAGATTTCTTAGAACTGAATATGTTATCAGTGATATGACATTGATTTCTAAGGTTTTATGAAGAAGAAGAAAATGTTAAATGTGTTTCTTGTATATTGTGTTAATCATGTTTCACTACTACAGAAACAACATTCAGTGTCACTTTTCTGGGCGTCGGTTATTTAGGAAAACCGACGCCTATAATATTAGACATCGGTTATTTATGCAAACCGACGTCTATATTCGAAGACCAGCCAGACACGGGTGCCGCTTTGTATTCAGCGTCGGCTGGTTATAACAGACCGACGCCTAAAATTGCCTGCAAAATCCAATTTTCGAGCGAAAACATTTTAGGTTACCTACACCGTCGGTCTTTTAACAATTCACCGACTCCTATTTAAGATGAAAATTTGCACGAAAAGTCCCACTTTCAGTGTCGGTTATCCTTCGATAACCGACGCTGATAATGGTTCCCGCCAAATAATTTAGGGTAAAGTTTGTCTAGTTGGGTGTCAGTGTTTTACTATTAACTGACGCTAAATGATAATAGGCGTCGGTATTATAGATAACCGACGCCATTGACCAACTTAATAATCCCGATCACCCGGCTCTTCCCCCTTTCTTCCTGTTTCATCGCAATATTGATGTGCTGCTGCCGCCGCTCTCCTGAAATCGCCCGACGACCCCGCTGCTGCTCGCCACCGCTACTGTTGGTGCTTCTCCGCTCGCCGCCGCCACTGCTGCTGGTGCACCTCTACTCGCCGTTGCCGCTGCTGCTGGTTCACCACCCGCCGCTCTACTCTCTCTTCTTCCGCCGCCACTGCTGCCGCCGCTCGCCCCTGTGCTTTCGATGCTAGCTCCAAGTAGCGCTACCTCTTTGCTTCCTTCTCCCTAGCTATTTACCAACATGCAAGCACGACCATGGCTGTGTTGGCCTACCACGGCTGTGCTGGACAGCACGGCCGTGGTAGGGCAACACATCCACGGCCGTTACCACAGCCGTGCTGTCCAGCACGGCCGTGGTAGGCCAACACAGCCACGGCCGTGCTTGCTGTTGGTAAGGATATGAACACATTTTTATGTAATGCTTTATGTAAATCCTAGGATATGAACAAATTTTTTGCTTGCATATATTTGTGCTTCTAATCCTAATGTTTGACTTAATTCAGTAAATTTTGATGCATGTTGAAATAAGATTTAAACTTGTCAATTCTAGCATCCTAATTTGATTTGATTAAACCTAACATTGATGAAACACTAACATCAATTGTGATGAAACCCTAATATTAATTGTGATGAAACCCTAACATGTACATATCTATTATTGTGTTTGTTGGCCTAGAAACCCGTCTAAGATTTACTCATTAGGAGTAAATCTTGGATAGTCCCCGGTTTCGGACTGATCTTGAACACCTAATCTCACTTAGGATGTAAGTGTATAATGTGTATTGGGTTTTCGAGAAAATTTCGGCAGCATTTCCCCGTTTGTTCTCTAAGTACATATGTACTTAGAGAACAGCGGGGAAATGCTGCCGAAATTTTCTTGAAAACCCAATACACATTATACACTTACTAGTGAGATTAGGTGTTCAAGGATGGGATAGGTGGTACACATTTATTATATATAAGAATGACATCACATGTGTTTGTTGGCCTAGAAACCCGTCCAAGATTTACTCATTAGGAATAAATCTTGGATAGTCCCCGGTTTGGGACTGTTCTTGAACACCTAATCTCACTTAGGATGTAAGTGTATAATGTGTATTGGTTTTTTGAGAAAATTTCAGTAGCATTTCCCCGTTTGTTCTCTAAGTACATATGTACTTAGAGAACAGCGGGGAAATGTTGCCGATTTTTTCTTGAAAACCCAATACACATTATACACTTACTAGTGAGATTAGGTGTTCAAGGATGGGATAGGTGGTACACATTTATTATATATAAGAATGACATCACATGTGTTTTTTGGCCTAGAAAGTGAACAATCATTGTTCTTTATATTACTTGTATATTGGTATAAATTAGAATGAACAATCACTAAATTATATACTGTTTGTATGGAGTCCGGCTTCATTGTAGATAATAGGAGTAAATCTTGGATAGGATGTAAGTGTATACCCTAATCTTGTCCTAATATATACTTGTTTTCTCTTTGATCATAGAATGTATAGATCATGGATGTCCATTCGCAATCACTGCACCCCAGAGTTTATATCTGGTCTTGATCAGTTTATTAGATTTTCTGAGGAACATAGGAAAAAACCTACATATAGGTTCTACTGTCCATGTAGGCATTGTGGTAACGATTTAAAAGTCAACACTGGTGAGGAAATCAAAAGTCATGTCATGTGCAACGGGATTGTACAAGGCTATACAAAATTTGTCTGGATATAGTGTCAAAGGAGCTAAAGCATGTCCTATATGTGAAGAAAACATTGATTCAATAAGACTAAAACATGGCGGCAAGACTGTATATCTTGGTCATCAAAGGTTTCTTTCAAAATTCCATCCGTATCGTAGGAAGCACAAAGCATTCAATGGATGGAATGATGAACGGAGTGCACCTAAACCTATACCAGGGGATGTTGTTTATGAAAGAGTAAAAGACATTGTCAATGAATTTGGTAAGAAATCACAATGTAGTATGGCCACACGGAGTGACAATTCTTCATTCAAGAAGAAGTCAATATTTTGGGATCTTCCTTATTGGAGTTCTTTGACAGTCAGGCATTGTATCGATGTAATGCACGTTGAGAAAACTGTCTGTGATAGCATCATTGGTACTCTGTTAAATATACCAGGTAAGACTAAAGATGGGATAAAATCCAGACTGGACCTACGTGAAATGGGAATAAGGTCAAAATTAACAGAATTACGTGAAATGGGTAATAAAAGAACATACTTACCTCCCGCTTGTTACATGTTGTCTAGAAAGGAGAAGAAAGCTTTTTGTGAATGTTTGGTAAATGTTAAGGTGCCACATGGTTACTCATCCAACATCCGTAGATTGGTATCAATGAAAGATCTGAAGTTGATAGGTCTTAAATCTCATGTTTGTCACACTCTAATGCAACAAATATTGCCCATGGCAATTCGATCTATATTGCCGAAGCATGTAAGGTTTGCAATCACCAGACTTTGTTTCTTTTTCAACAGTCTATGCAGCAAAGTTATTGACCCTGATACTCTCGATAATTTGCAAAGAGAAGTGGTTGTTACCCTATGTCATCTTGAGATGTATTTCCCTCCTTCGTTCTTTGATATCATGGTACATCTTGTTGTCCACTTGACTAGGGAAGTTAAAATGTTGGGACCAGTTTTCTTGCATTGGATGTATCCCTTTGAACGATACATGAGCATTTTTAAAGGTGATGTTCGAAACCGTTATCGGCCTGAAGGGAGTATTATTGAAGGTTATATGGTGATAGAGGTTATGGATTTTTGCAATGACTTTCTGAGTAATAACATTCCTGTTAATGACAAGAATATTGAGGAGGGCAAAGGAATTTTGGGATCACGGGTGAAAGTAATCAGCCGTGAGTAGTTGGAACAAGCTCACTTGTATATTTTACACAACATGGACGAAGTGAGTGTTTATATCGAGGAACATACCAATTTCATCAAGAGACAACATCCTGGAGCAAGTTCAATGTGGCTTGCTAGAGAGAATAATAAGACTTTTACTAAGTGGTTTGAAGATAAAGTCTTACATCAACTATCTCAAACACCAAATGATATTACAGAAACTATCAAATGCCTCGCCTTTAAACCAAAACTGAATGTTATGTCTTATGAAGGGTTTGACATTAATGGGTTCACATATTACACAAAGCGCCAAGATGATAAGAGTGTCGTCCAAAACAGTGGGGTCACTCTTCAAGCGTCGACTATGTATTTTGCAAGTGCAAAGGATAAGAGTCCACGTGAAGCTAAAATGTCATATTACGGTTTCATTGAAGACATATGGGAGTTTGACTACATAGATTTCAGAATTCCGCTCTTTAAATGTAATTGGGTTGATAACACCAAAGGAGTTATAGTGGATGAATTGGGTTTCACTTTGGTGAACTTTGACAAGATTGGTGAGAAGGGTGAACCATTCATATTGGCATCACAGGAGAAACAAATATTCTATATCGATGATCTTGCAAATAATAAATGGTTAGTTGTTCTTCATGGTAAAAGACAGTTCATTGAAGATCTTATAGATGAAGAAGAGTACTATGATAAGTATGATGACTCCAGTCCATTCTCAGTTGGGTTGCCAACTCCACAAAATATTGAAGCTAATGATGACTTATATGTGCGCGGAGATCACAATGAAGGATTGTTAATTGATAAAAGATCACAATTTTAGAGACATGTATGTTTATATTTTTTTACAAATGCTAGTTAATACAAATGCTAAATGTTTGCCTTTTTTTGGTTAATACAAATGCTAAATGTTTGCCTTTTTCTAGTTAATACAAATGCTAAATGTTTGCCTTTTTCTGGTTAATACAAATGCTAAATGTTTGCCTTTTTCTAGTTAATACAAATGCTAAATGTTTGCCTTTTTAATGACATTTTCAGATGGCTGACCATGATGAGCATGATGTCCATGATGAGCATGAAGTCCATGATGAGCATGTTGTCTATGACGAGCATGGCGAGGATACCAATGTAAGTTCTAAAAACATATCCTGTATTTCTATAAAATTCATTATCTTCTAGTTATGTCATATATCCCATATTTCTATATTGCGCTAATTCATTGGGTTTATTTTTGTCAAATTTTAGGTTGATGATGCACATGTACCCACTGAAGTACTGGAGCAACTTGATGCGCAACACCAAACACTTAATAGGGGCATCACTCTATTGAAGAAGTTAATAGCGTTGAGTGGTAGTTGATCCAAATTGGTTGTGGAGTTTGATAATGGAGGAAATGCAATTGGAGTGAACCGTAATAATTTTGTAAACTATCTTGGGTGTGTCACTCGAAGCCATTGTAGTGTTAAGTATGATAATTGGCATAAAGTTCCTCAGGGGAAGAAAGACTTGATATGGAAGGATTTATGCGTGAGTTATTATTATTTGCAATTCTATTTTGTAGATTACAAATTATATTATTTGCAATTCTATTTTTGGATACTAGTTAATAAGAATTCTATTTTACAGAATCTGTTTGTATTGGATGAGAAGCTGCATCGTAAAAGCGTGATGCAACGCGCTGGAAAGATGCTTAGGAACTATAGGACAAATCTAAATAGAGAATACATAAAAGATGGTGATAAGAAGAAGAAGTCAACCCTTGAGCAGTGGAACTTCTTGGACAAAGAAGATTGAGACAATTTTGTTGCTTCAAAAAAATATGAAGAATTCAAGGTATTAGGCGTCACTCCCAATTTAATTAATATATGTTGTATTCACCTATTCAAGATTAACATTTAGTGCTACTAACCAAATCATTAATGTGCATACTAACTAGGCCCTCAGTGACGCGCAAAAAGCAAGGCGTGCACTGAATGTGCATGACCACACTATGGGTCCAAAGGGCAATGCAAGTGTTCGCCAAATACTACAGGCGGAGTCTGCGGCTACTCAAGAGTCTGCTCCTACTCAGGATTCTGCCACACCCATGCCTCGCCATGATATCTGGATAGCTGGGAGGCAAAACAAGAAGGGTGAAATAAAGAAGCCCGTAATTGCTGAAGCAGCTGCGAAAATGGTAAAATACAACTCTTAGAGCAATCGTTTGAATATTGATTATTTGTGGTGTTAACTTACCAATTTCTATTGATGGTGATTAGCGGGAGCTGCACGAACAGAGGAAACAAGGCACGTTCATCCCTCAGGGCACAAGGGATGAATTGACAGTTGCTCTGGGTAACCCAGAGCATCCTGGACGTGTTAGGGGTGCAGGCACTGGTGTGGGCATCAAAGCATTCTTTGGGCCATCCCAGCGCAAACCCAGAGCGCGACTTTCACAAGAAGAGGTAACCTATTCTTTTTTTAGAATGTTACTGCAAAAGGGAATTCAAAAATAAGAAGCTAATGTTTCTTTTATCCATGTATAGGAGAATAAGAGAGTCGAGGATATAGTTGCTAAGAAGGTCAATGATATAGTTGCTGAGAAGGTCAAGGAAGAAATAGTGCGGTGACAGGCATCTCAGGCTTCCAATCAGCCTATGGCGACCCACTCTTCTCCTGATGCACAGACTGCGAGTAATCTTGGAGACCCATCGCCTAGCACGTCTTCTGTAAGTATTGTTTATGACATTGTAGCTAGTCTTTTCAAGATGATATGTTCGAAAGGTGATATGTATATATGTATAACATTCTTTACGTAAATTTGTAGGCATTGAAGCCATGCCGCTTAAGAATGCAAGACTATGTTGTTGCAGAGGCGAATGCTTACCAGTCCCTTCCTGGGGCAACATTTCATGGGAATCCAATGCCGCAGGGCTACGTTCGTGTGAGCCCGATATGTGTATTACCCGATTGGAGAGAAGCTGCATTGCCATATGCCCACCCAGATATTGATACACTTGGTGAGGCAGAAGGCGGGGTGACATTGTGGCCCAAAGCAGATGTCGTCTACACTACTGAAATTGTAAGATAAATTTACATTACTTTAGATTGTTAATGTGTATATATGAGGTCAACTGATCTGAAATTATATATACAGGTTAAAAAGAAGACACCCGGAGCACCTAGGCCTCCACCTCCACTTCCTGCAATACCAAGTTGGGTTCCAACTGACCTAAAATACCCGTTAGGTCCTGCTTGTAGGGGAATGGCATGTTGGCTACGGGCATATAATATACATTGCCCTATAATTGTTTCTTTAGAAGCAGATTATGCAGGTCAATCATACGATAGCTCTTTATTTATACAAGATATTATTGAGTTGTTTATGTATGATTGGCTGAATACATCAATGATAGAGACATGGATAAGGTGAGATCTTGTTTATACATCCATATACCTTGTGTAAGATCTGGTGATTTGGTTTCTTATATATTAATGCATACGTAATACATGTTTTGCAGCTACTTAGTCGAAGATCAATGCAAACAATTTGCATTTGATCATGTGGGATTTTTGATTCCATTATTGATTAGTATGGTAGCTAAAGACCCTGATAGTGTTCAACAATACTGTATAGATGCTTTTACAGTTTTTGGTCAGCAAAAGAAGACGATAATAATAGCTCCATTCAATGTCAAGTAAGTTTACTTTATTTATAATTTGGACTTAAGAAAATTCCATTTTTATTGTGCATTTTGAGTTATTAATTTTTAACTTTTTTACCACTAGCGGTAGACATTGGGAGTTACTAGTTATTGTCTCCGGGATGTTCACTGTTTATTATCTAGATCCTGCGGGAAGTACATTGAACACTAAAATTGGACACATATTGAGAATGCCATTATTCTGGTGAGAAATATTTCATTTTTATATCTGTTAACATCTGTTATTACATTACTATTTAATTATGCAATTTACTGTGTTACATTAACATGTAGGGGTTTAGATGCATTAAAAAATGCTGGAGGAAATGTCCCAAGGAGAAAGAACCAGCCAATAATTTGGGAGAACGTAAAAGTAAGTTCCCGACTCTAATGTATATATTATTTATGTGAACTGTGCTTAGTTGTATTTTTTAATATTTTGTATGTTTCAATTTATAGTGCGCTACACAAGACAACGGCTGGGCATGCACATACTATGTGATGTGATTTATGCAGATGATTATCCGACATGCCGCATTGGATATTAATACCATACATGAGGTATTACATATAGTCTCATTAGTTAGTATGAAATATATCAATCTTATTTTTATATTATTACTTATATATATACATCATTTTCTTTGCAGGTGTTTAAAACTGACCACACTATAGGTAAACGCTTAAAAAATGTACATGCTCCATATACGATGAAAGCATTAAATGAAATAAGAGAAGAATGGGCAAAAGCCATACAAGCAGTGACTATTGTAAGATATAATTGGGATGCTGATAGCGATGCTGAATGATATTTTGTAAATGAATATTTCTGAATATTTATACATGTCTAAATATTTCTATATGTATTTGAATGTTTCTACATGTGTGAATGTGAGAATTGAATTGATGTCTGAATGTATCTACTTGTGTGAAAAAATATTTGTTGATTTTGTAGGTTTGTGGCCTGTTTGTAGGCTGATATCAATGGATGTCGTAAACCTGCAGTTCAGAAAACTGAACTGCAGGTTCTCATCCTGCTGACCAGGCACAGCAGGCCTGCAAACTGATAAGAAAAAAAAATTTAAAGTATAGGCGTCGGTTATTTATAAAATACCGTCATCAAAGGCCTACAACGTCGGTTATTAGATAAAAACCGACGCCTAATATGACAAACAACCCGACCGTGCAGGAAAGCACGGCCGTGGTGGAAAAGGCGTCACTTATTCGTATAAAACCGACGCCTATAGTACTAAACACGACCGTGCAACGAAGCACGACCGTGTCGTCTGGGAGTATGGCGTCGGTTGCTCAGTTGTTAACCGACGCAGAAAGTGTCCTAGGTGGTGCCCTTCTTTGTGGCGCGAACCCTATAGACGTCGGTCAACTAAATATAACCGACGCCTATAGATCATATAGACGTTGGTTAGAAAACCGACGCCGAAGAGTTCGACCTTTAGCGACGTCCACATAGGCGTCGCTTGAAAACCGTCGCCAAAGGGGGTTAAACAACCGACACCAAAGGTTGTTTCTGTAGTAGTGTTTGTCAAGAATGAAGTGTTTTGTTTCTTAATTTGGGTTTACGTTTAGGATTTCTCTTTGATTGTTGGCACTTATTCTAATAAAAAGAGAGGTCCCAAAGTCATCATGAGATGATTCACTATAAAATTGATAAAGAGATGTTACTTACAACAATCTATTGGAGTAGTCTAACATCTAAAACACATAAACTGAGTGATCATTTAAGAAGGCTAAGCCTAGGAGTGAAAGAACTGTGTCTAGAAATAGGTGACTTCAATGCATACTTACACCGACACAAGCAGATAGGTAGTAAACATTTAATGTTAGCATATATACTGATTTTGCAGAGGCAATGCATGATTGTGGCTTAACAAAACTCAATAGTGGCTTGGCAAAACTAATACCAATGGCCTGTTGATGATTTTAAAGAGAGGCTTACCCCAAATCAAATTGGATACAGCACTCAGCAACCCATACAATATAGAGGTGGTCGAGCGAGTCCACTCAGATTATACCCCAATCCTGATTACTATAGGATAGGTGACGTGAAGGAAGAAGAGCAGAGCAAGGATTTAGGTTGTATAGAACGAAACTGTGGGCTTTCAATACATGCTACGTAAAGAGTGGAAAGATGAATTATAATTCTTGGACTCAACCAAGAATTTTCAGAATGCAGCTACGTCTTGGGATGACCCATAGAAGGAAGGCCACGATCAGACTACTGTTAGCCCATAAGCAACTTGCAAAACCATATATATCAGAGATGGAAGATTAGGTTATTGATCTGCAAAATGAACTGAAAGATGAACTACTACATGAGAAAATGTAATGGGAACAGTAGTTTAACTATGAATGGCTAAAACTTGGTGATGGGATCACAAAGTCTTTGCATGTGCATGTCAACATGCTAAGAAAGAAGAATAAAGTAACTAACATACGATAAAGGCTCATGGATCGAGAATCCATGCGTGCTTAGAACACATGTGGAACATTTCTTCAAGGATCTCTTCACTGACATCAAACCTGGTTCAAGGAGATATGCAAGTAGCATCTATCCAAGATGTTTCCCTACTCTGGAACCATTGCAATGCTTAGCAATGACGAATTCTCCTTAAGGCAAGGAGATACATGATTGCCTACAATCCAATGCACCGTTTAAGACTCCTGGACCTGATGGCATTGACATCAAATTCTTGCAATCAAATTGGACAATCATACGATCATCTCTTATGAGGATTATTAAGAAACCTTCTGATGGTGAAATACTTCAGAAACGAGTTGACAAACTCATCCATGGTGCTGACCCTTTTGGATGTACACGGCGGCGGTGAACATCTCAACAGTCAAAAGAATGGCAGTGACGGCCTCAAACAAGCGCCGCATGCCAGCAGAAAGTGCCCCAGACTATGTTAAGCCATTTGCATAGGGTAGGTTGATTCAAGTGGAGAACGACGCTCCTAACACCGTTTCCTTTCACATTCGCCAGGTTAGCTCTTTATTACAAATGTGCGACCCACATATATGTGTATTTTCCTGCTCTGGTTGTTTGGCAGATCCCAAAGGACCGAGACGAGATCCCTTTGGAGGAGTCTTACCATTGTCGTTGGGTCATAGTCCGAACTCAGCCTCAGTGTCAGACCTGCATGCAAAAGACGAAATGTTTTAATTTTGTGATAATTGAATAGATTGTCCATTTAAGTAGGTGGTGGGAACTAGTTTGTATCATTTCGGACATAGCTAAAGTAAGTTCGAGTTTAGATTACTCAACATTAAAGAAGTTTGGAAATGTTCATCTGTATCGGAAATGTTGGAGGCCAATTAATGTATTTGGGTCGTTTTAATCTTCAACAAATCATTCGAGAAACATTTTCGTCGATGAATTTATAGTTCTAGGCTGTACATGGGAACATTAAGGATGTTTTGCTAGAGCATTTGTCGGAACTATGTGAATCCAGCTCGGTCTGATTTGAAAGAAATCTATCACGGGTTAGGATTTTGCCAATTCAAAATGACATTAGTTTGGAAGTCAATGTCAAATTAAATTAGTCAGTCTCTGTAATATGTTCAAATTTAGTGAATTTGAATTGTGTAAATATAAGGCTTTATTTGATAAGTATATTTTCCTAATTTTATTATTGATGGATAATAATGTTATCTTTGTAGTATGAGTGCAATTCATAGCCCAAGTAATGCCCATGAGACTATTTATTTTGCAAATAGATCCTTATAGCACAAGTTTATGAAATAAAAAGAATTCTTACATATATAAATAATAATGGCTTTATGAATTGTTAGATGGTCAAACTATGAAATCATAGACAAGTTTGCAAAATAATATAAGATGGTTTCTAATTTAGACAATTAATGGAGTAATTATTTAACCACAAATGGAAAAATAAGTTTTGAGACATCAAATAAAGATATTTCAATCCTATTTTTAGAATACTTAAAGTTAATGCTTTAAACTAAAATAATTATATAATTTGAAATATAAAGGACTTTTCATATGATATGGGTAATTTTTTTAAGGAAATGCATAAAGGGCAAGTTTTGCCCACGAAATTTATCCCAACAAATCCCAAAAAATATAAGTTTAGAAAGTTACTAAATAGTTTCCTCCAAGTTTCATAGTGAAAGGACGCTCCTAGTGGCCTATGAAAAATCAAGAAGAAAGAGGGACTTGTAATCATTAAATATTGTTTCCCTTGTTTGAAGAAAGAGAAAAGAATATCTAGAAACATCCTTTGTTGCCAACCTTGGCTCTATGAGATTCTAGGATAATAAAGAAAATATCCAATTTTGGAACCAATTGAAGTAAAGATGAGAGAAGAATATAAATTGCTTAATTTTCACAATCAAGGTTTACAAAGGGGTCCCTGGGAAGCCAAATTGAAAAATAAGTATTTTTGTGCTCATGAAAAATACTCAAGATAATTTATGAGATAGATAATTTAAATATAAGATTATGGAAGAAAATTCAAGATGTTCAAGATATTTTGTGGTGAAGATAATTTAGTAGGTAATTATGTAGATTTACTTTAAATCAAGTTTTGATTAAATAAGGGAATAATGAAGGAGTTTTTCTTTTCTTAATAGAAGGTAAGAATATGAATGGAATAATGATATGAGGGGTGGTTTCTTTTACGTGACTTTTAGGTCTATAAAGTAAAAGATATGAGATTGTTATTATAATGACAGGAGGGAGGGATATAGTTATTACTTTCCTAGCATTATGCTTTGCCAATAACATAAAAAACTTTATAGAAACTTGACCCATCAATCTCCAACCCTTGTGCTATATAAGAAGTGGTACTAAGAGAAGAGGACTACCCCAATCATCTCGTTCCTTGATGTGCATCCATCCACATTAGTTCGGTAGCAAATCTTTCTCTCTTCATCATGAAAATACTCTGCCTCGTACATGATGGTCTCAATGTGTCTCATAACATGGTGCTAGACACAATGACATAGGAGTCCATGATCTTCCAAAGTAATTCACTCTCATCCCTTTCCTTTTGAGTCTCTATGGAAGACGCCTCTAGATCACCACATGTTTGAGTTATAGATACTTATTTTGTTTAATTTGTAGAAATTGCTAGTATTACCAATATATGGCAAGATTATAAAACTAACTGATGGAGAGAATGAATAGAATCCAAATAAAATAGTATCATGACCTAGATCTAATATCAATACCAAAACTAGAGCTAATACATCAGTAAGTGGTGATTATATACATGGAAGGCCCAGATCTAATAATAAACATGTTAAGTATATAAAAAAAACATTTAGTTTGAGATATAAACCGATATTGGTCAATCTGATTAGAATCTAAGTCTTTGATACAATTTGGATAATGACATTCACAATTTAAGGATCTGCAAAATAAGTATGATGGCTTAAGATTTTGAAACCAAAAAGCATAACCTGTTATAATATTTATGCACATAATTAGGTTATGTGTTCATAATGAAAAAATATGATAGATATGGTATTTATGATTTCACCTAAGTCGAATGTAAGTTTACAACTCTAAAAAATTAGGGTACATTGGAATAGGATTTGTACTCTTATTGCTTATCCCATCCCAAGACAATCCTAAACTTTAGATTAGGACCTGAGTAGGTTTTAATTTGAATAATATGATAGTGACACATTCGGATGTATATACATGTAGATTAAATGTCGATTTCTTGGATCCACCTTCGCTTGTTGATTGGATGATATTCTTAAATACTTGAAGTATGATTGCATAATCTACATGTTCCTACATTGAGGTACATGGTTACAATTAAGAATACTCACTTATCAACTGTGATGTTTGCTGAGGATTCCTCCAATATTTATGAAATAAATTGTTAGATGTTTATTTACATTTTGTTCAAATATAACGCCATTATGAGATATCACATAAAGTAAGATATTGTATTCTGAACCCTAAGTTGACATGTATCAAAGGGTGATGCACATGTGCCCTGGAAGGGACAATGCTCACACTCAAGATAGCATATCAAGAATGAATTCAGATATATCATGAAAATGTCAGTTCTTGTTTGTAAGTAATTCATTGATTATATGTTGCTATATTATTTGCATACTTTTGCATGCACCCCACATACACAATATAACAATGTACTATTCTGCATTTTGCCTCATGCTATTTTAGGCAAATGCCATATATGAAGATACCAGGACACAATGAACCATATGAAATCAATTAAGGACATTAAAGCTAAGTAAAGGAATATTAGTTGCATACTTCTTCTTATATGTATTAGTCCAGTGTTAGAAATTCATGTAACTCCACAGAGAAGCATCATTACACTTTGTCAATAGTATTTGTTAAATAATAGAAATTATTTGTTATTATTTATTATTAGGTTAAATCTAGATCTTAGGAATTTTAGGTAATGGCCCTCAACTTTGAGGTCCTTCCTTAATCACGAGACACTGACAAGCGAGGTCGTTACATTTAGTATCAGAGCCCCATAATTTTCAAATAATATTTTATAGTTGATCATTTCAACTAACCTATAAAAACATATGGAGAATTATTACAACACAACTAAAGGGTAATGGTGTCTAGAAAGCATCATTGTTTTTGGTGTTGGCAATATTTTCCTCCTCATCATTAAGTTGGTATACATGGGCTCCCTTATCTAAAGTGATACCTTCATGGCTAGAACCTAGGGTTTCCATAAAGTAATGTTTCCCTCTAAGTCATCTCATATCTATTTTTGTCAAATTCTCACCCTCTCGTTTAATAAACCCTAAAAGATAGTTCCATCTTCATCTCAAGTTGGGTTTTTTTAGAAGAAGTAGGATTAAGTCATCTTTTGCCGATTTATGTGGAAATAATGATAAAGTAAAAAACATGTTTTTTGGGTTTTCCCTTGTAAGGGTAAACCCTTGGTGGATATAGGGTTGGTGTAGGAAAACCTTGGTGGGTCAATCATAAAACCCTAAGGTGTAGGGATAGTCCCTAGCCCAAACCCTAAAGCAATATGGGTGAAATAGTAACCCTACTGATATGAACCATAATCAGGAAATATATATACATACAAATGAGTCGGGTGGTCCAATCTCCCATGTATGGATGCATGTGAAGAATGCAGGCACGATGTATGTGAATGGTTTTGAATATGAAAACATAAAACACAGGTAATCAATGGTGACATAGAAAAAAAGGAAGAAAATATGAAAACCTCAATTTAACTTTTAGTAATGGTGTCCAGGCCTGGGGTAAGAATGGTAAAATCACCTATGGATTAGGCAAAACCCTAAACTTGTGGGATCAGGTTGTGGCTAGAGAGCCTAACCTACTCTTGTGAGCCATGAAGACACCCTAAGTTAGGATCATCCCTAGAAGGGTGAGTTAATAGATTAGTTTAGGAATTGAGGTAATGCAGAGTATCACCTAAAGTGTGAAGGGTTAAGTATACAAAATATGAAAGAACCTACTTTTAAACCAGGTAAGCCATCTCTGAGGGACAGAAGGAAAAGTCATTGAGAAACTGGCTAAGATTATGTGATGAAGTCGGAAAAGGAAGGTCACTAATAGGCCAAGCTGGGAGAGAAGGCTGATATAGAAGGAAGCAACGTGATAACTGGTGAACAAGCAAGGAAAGGAAGGTTACTAATAGGACAATTTGGGATAGGAATGTTGATATAAAAGGAAGTCATCACGATGATCAGTGGCCAAGACAATAAAGGAAGGTCACTAATAGGCCAAGCCAGGATAGGCAGGTTGCCATGGAGACCAAGCACTGGACAAAATTTCATAAGAGGCCAAGCCTAGGATGGAAGGCCGCGGGAATGAAGTAAATAATGTGTACCCTAAGACATGGAGGAAATTCAAGTTCTTTTAAGACTATAATGTGCTCAAAAATTGTTGAAGTTGTGATATCTCAATACACCCTAGGAAGGGTAGAGCCCTAAGTCAATCTAAGGTCAAGTAGGGAGGATTAAAGGTACAACCTATGAGTCTAGGAGGTGATCATGCCCTAAGTGCATAAAACCATGGGGTCATGAGATCATCATACATGTTTGTCTGAGGCCCATGGGGTCAGCAGATAGGCCACCTTCATGAGTTCATGAGGCCCAAGGGGTAAATGTAAGAGGAACTCCATAAGTGCATAAGGCCCACAACCATGAAGTGATAAGATATCACTCTGAAGGTACTTTTACCCCTAGAGAACCTAAGGGAATGACTAAGGCTAATGAGACGTGATATGTATATGTGAGGAATACAAGGAGTCATAATAAAGTCTTAAAGGGAGTTGTATACAAACTCAAGGGTGGCACTTGATGTCATGAAATATAATATATTGTGGAATTAAAAGTTATTCATGGTTTGGAATTGTTACTGAGGATAATTAAACCAAAATATGTAATTACAAGATAGTGTGTGGATGCATCATCTCTGCTCTTGGAAGAGTACACACTTTTTATTTGGGTTGCAACCAAATGCTTATTTCATCTTATTGTAAGTGGGAGAATGAGTAGACACATGTTATGCCTAAAATTAACATATGATGATGAATTCTCTAAGTTGAGTTTAATGGCATAATGTAGGGTTTTCAAGTGATACCTCGCCCTTATATGAAAAGAAACGAATGATAGCTTGGAAATATAGGTGAAAAGATAGTCACCAAGTGAAATTGAGATCCCAGTGAAAATGTAATCACTAAGTAATAATATCATATCATATCATGAATAAGGATGTGGAATACCTTAGAATTGATTTTTGGTCCCAGCCTTAGTAATATGAGAGATTTGCATATCTATATCCAAGTTGGGTTGCTAACCCTAAGGTTTGAAGCTAACTTGACTTAACATTCACCTTAACCTTACTAGGTTTGAATTTTGGGGACAAAATTCCTTTTATGAAGGGGTGAATGTAATATCCTCACATTTGGTGAATTTAAATTACACTTGAATTGATAAGTATACTTCCTAATTTCATTATTAATGGAATAATATGTTATCTTTGTGACATCGGTGCTACTCATAGCCCAAATAAGGCCCACAAGCCTATTTGCTTTGCAAATAGGTCCTTGTGGCACAAGTTTGAGAAATAAAAGGAATTCATGCATAGAAAAACAATAATGTCTTGATGAGTTGTTAGACAGTCAAATTATCGAATGAAGGACAATTTGAAAAGAAAAAAATCTAAGATAATTCACAATTTAGATTTTTAAAGGAGTAATTATCTAACCATGAATGGAAGCACAAGTTTTAAGGCATCAAACAAAGATATTTCAAGCTGGTTTTTGGAACATTAAAGATAATGTATAAACATAATTATAGAATTTGAGATTAAAAGCACTTTTCATATGATGTGGGAAATCTTTTCAAGGAATTAAATAAAGAGTAAGTTTCTCATGTGAAAGTTATCCTAATAAATCTCAAAGAAAATATATAAGTTTAGAAAGATATTAATAAGTTTCCCTCCAAGTTTTAAAGGAAAAGGAGGTTCCTAGTAGCCTATCAAAAATCAATAAGGAAGAGGGACTTTCTTGTAATCATTAAATATCATTTCCCTTATTTAGAGAAAGAGAAAAGGGTATCTAGAGACATTCTTTGTTGGAAACCTTGACTCAATACAAGATTCTAAGATAATAAAGGAAGTATCTTATTTTGGAACCAATTGAAGTAAAGATGAAAGAGAGCTATGAATTAATTAATTTCTAAAATCAAGTTTTACAAGGGTACCTAGGAAACCAAATAGGGAAATAAGTATTTTCATGCTCATGAAAAATACTAAAGATAATTTATTAGATAGATAATCTAAATATAGGATTCTGGGAGAAAATGCAAGAATTTCTAAGATATTTTGTGTCCAAGATAATTTAGTTGGTAATTATATAGATTTGCCTTTGAAACTAAGTTTTGGTTAAATAAGGGAATAATGACGGAGATTTCCTTTTCCTAGTGGAAGATAATAGTATGTGTAGAGGTTTTCATAAAATAATGGTGTGAGGGGTGATTTCCTTTGTGTGACTTTTGGGTCTATAAAGTAAAATATATAAGATTGTTATTACAAGGATAGGAGGGGGAATGTAGATATTGCTTTCCTAGCATGATGCCTTGCCAATTGCATAACAAAAATTTATGGAAGCTAGACCCATTATCTCCAATCCTTGTACTATACAAGAACTGATACAAAGAGAAGATGGATTGTCCCAATCCTCTCCTTCCTTGATGTCAATCATTCCACAATAGTGTGGTAGAAAATCTCTCTCCCTTCATCATGGAAATGCTCTTCCTCATCCATGATGGTCTCATTGTATCTCGTAACATGGTGCTTGACACAATGAAATAGGAGTCTACAATCTTTCAAAGTACTTCACCCCTCATCTTTTTTCTTCTGAGTCTCCATGGAAGAGGCTGCAACATTACAACATGTTTGAGGTATAGATTCTTATTCTGTTTAATTCATAGAAATTTCTAGGATTACTAAAATATGGCAAAATTATATATCAAACTGATCAGGAGATGAATAGAATTTGAATACATTAATATCCTAACTTGGATCTGATCAGAATTCCAAAAATAGGGTTAATACATGATTATATACTTGGACGACCTGGATCTAATAATTAACATGTTGAGTATATCAAAAACATTTACTTTGAGATATAAACTATTATTGTTCAATCTGATGAGAATCTAAGTCCTTGATATAATTTGGATAATAACATTCACAATTTAAGGATTTGAAGCATAAATATGATGATTTAAGGCTTTGAAACCAAAATCACAACTTGTTATAATATTAATGCCCATAATTTGATCTACGTGTTTAGAGTGAAAGCATATGATAGATTTGATAATTATGATTTCATGAAAGAATACGATAGATTTGATAATTATGATTTCACCTAAGTCTAATATGGGCTTACAACTCTAAAGAATTAGAGTGCATTGGAAATAGGGTTTGCACCCTTATTCCTTATTCAAACCCAGAACAATCCTAAGCTCTAGATTAGGACTCTAGTAGGGTTTAATCTAAAAATTAAGATGGTGACATTTTATGATATACATACACGCATATTAAATATTGATTGCTTGGATCCATCTTTTCTTTCTTAATTGGATGATATAATTAAAGTAAGTGAAGTATGATTGCATGATCTACATAGTTCTACACTAAGGTACGTGGTTACGATTAAGAATATTCACATTATTGACTTTAGGTGTTTGCTGAGGATTTTTTGAAGATTGATGAAATGAACTATTGGATGTTTATTTTCGTTCTGTTCAACTATAATGCCACTATGAGTATCACATAAAGTAAGATATCATATTACGAACCTAGGCAGACATGAATCAAGGGGTGATGCACATGAGTCATTGAAGGGATAATGATCACACTCAAAATAGTATATCAAGCATGAAATTAGATATGTAATGAAAATGTCAGTTCTTGTTTGTAAGTAATTGATTGATTATATATTGCTATATTATTTATACACTATTGCATGCATCCCACATACACATTACAACAATATATTGATCCACATTTTGTTTCACGTCATTTTTGGTAAATGCCATATATAAAGATATGAAATTATGATGAACCGAATCAAATCAACTGAATAAGTTAAAGCTAAGTAAAAGAAGATTAGTTAGATACTTCTTATTATATGTATTAGTCTCATGTTAAAAATTCATATAACTCCTCAGACAAGCAGCATTACAACTTTATAAATAATATTTGTAAAATAATGGAAATTATTTGCCATTACTTAATATTTGGATAAATCTAGATCCAATTTTTAACCAATGACTCTTAATTATAAGACTCTTTCTTAATTGGGGGATACTAAAAACTGAGGTCGTTATAGTCTTAAAATTATAGATTATGTCAATTTGATCCAGTTCTGAGTCTGAATTATTTAAATGCAAAACATTTCTATTTTAATTGGTGATTCACTCGTCTCATCGCTTGGGAAAATTGATAATCCAACCACCTGGTCATACAACATCATTTTCACCAACTGGGGGCTAGTGTTTTGATTTCAGATGATTTGTTTTCTAATAACAATGCAAATCAATGTATATCATGATTTATTAATTTAAACATATTATTATTTAAGTATGTATTAATAGACTATAAAATTCAAATCTAGTTTCAGGTTATATATTACGAATGGCTCAGTTTTGAACTATCACTTCAAAAAAAGAAATTGGTCCTAGATGAATTTGTGGTTGAAAATTTTTTCAATGATCCGGTGCAGAAGACCCCACATAAATATACTTTATAAACTCCCTAAAAAAGTATCACTTATTAAAATATTGGTAGCTTGGCCACCGAGGAATATGTGTTCAAATAATGGAAAATATATTATCTCTGTAAGAAACTATTTTTCTATTTATAGGAGTGTCCTCTTTATATTGTATTGCATATAACTAATTAAATAAAATATGGTGTTTTTGTAATACTTTTTCATATGATAGGTAACAATTGCGCAACATCTTTTGTTTAAAATTAGACATGTTTAAATATTATATTGTCAAAAGAAATGTTCATGCAAGCACGGCATGTAGATATGTATCACACACTATACTTCCATACATATATGAATAGAAACTTATTAAATAACATGGTATCATAGTTTTCCAGATTACTCTCTCTTTAAGGACGTGAAAAAATCATACTTGCTATTTATCCTAAAGTATATATTTAGAGTTACATGTGGAAAGATATCACGTTACTTAAATGTATGTCTCGATTTTGAAACAACAACTCTAATATCATGTATTGAAAACATGACTTTGGTGTTTTTTGAGGACTGAATGTTGTGTCAATGATCGTCTTCACTAAATAAAAACATATAATCATATAACCCAACTTATGATAAATTTTAATAAAAAATTATATAGGAAAAGTCATGTGAGGCCATTAATTAGTTGCCAGATAGTATATTGTTTGGCATAAAAACATACATTACTTAGTATCAAATATAGTATACCAGTAAGTTGTAAATGAAATTGTGACATACCATTGTCTTAACACTGTTTATAATATTACTATATTTCAATTTCTATGTATGATTTTTGAAAATTGTGATCTAACTTTCTAGGATATGTTTAAGTTAATGTGTATTTTATGGTCGAGAACTTTGGTGAGCAACCGTATATCAATATAACTACATTTACTCAATGTTATATATCTTAGTTGAAATGTCTATTTGTCACAATAATATCAAAAAAAGACAATGTGGTAGTCAGGATTTACTAAAGATGGGCGGGGAATGCCCACTCGATGAAGGATCTCACTTGTTGTCTATCTATTATTATGTCTATTAATACTGATTATGATACCATGTCCAAGAATAATTGACCATTGTTTATTATTCGAACGTATTTGAGATACAATGATTTAACTTGTATGAATAGGAGGAACTGTTCAAATGCAATAAATTTACTCTGTCTTGTATATGCATTTATAAAATGTCCATTGAAGAAAACATGCTACTCCTGTCTTTCTCTCTAGTTATTTCATTTTTTTGTGAAAATTTTGACGGGAGGATACATTGGTTTAACAAATTCTGTTCTATATTTGTTAGTTGGGGTCATTTTAGGATGAGAAGTTTATTTTAATTAAATGAAATGATATTGTGTGTTAAAAAACCTTGACTAAGTATGAAACATCTCAAACAAAATTATAGCTCAAACTATATGCAACATGCACAATTTATGTGCGGAAGGAGTTGTTAAGCCAAGTCACAACCAATATTTTTAATGATAACTTTACAAAAATAGATGTGTGAATGTGTAGATTTTTAAACATAATTTAATACATGTGGGTAGAGAAGAATACTCTAAGTAGTTGAGTCTTTAGGTTGTTAAAGTACGTCTGAAGTTGTATGATTGTTTGAACTAAGAGTATTACTACTTCCCCAAATGAATAACCTTGAACTGCTATGTGTCAATGATTACTCTCTAGCAATGGTATTTTTATGGGGAAGAGACCAACCATTTATCACAAAAGAAACCTCAAACTTCATTGAAAATATTGACCTAACCATTTACATTGTCTATATTTTGATGATGGATTAGCCATTTTGTTCATGCATATCTAACCGTTCTACTTGAGAACATTTCAAATGATAGGTACACCAAAAGCAATCGCATGCGCAAACACCCTAGTTCACCAAAATTCAAATCATACGTCTCAAAATTCAAGATTTAAAGACTAGATATATTCTCTCTAAGAATTTTATTGTAAATCATTAATAATGTTTGTATGACTTGTGACTAAACTCATATTCATTCTACAATCAATTAGATGAATGAATATTTTCTTTTGCATTAATTGTTTTAATGCAATATATGTACTTTTAATTGCTACGATTGTCTTGAAACAATATCAGCTGACAGCCTTATTGCTTAAGGAAACTAATGCCATCAGCTAAGATTCTAGCTATCATGAATCTCGAGCAATGACAAGATGGAAAGATTCCAGCCATGAACATCGGCCAATTCTTGTCAACTAAAATCTCGGCCAGAGAAGTTTGAGTTTCGTGTATGCTAGTGACGTTGACTGAGCTTTGGCTCCAAAATTTAACCAATGATATTGTAGTTGTATAGTGCAATATACACCATAGAGAGAGGTAAAAAGTGATTTATAACTATTGAGATTCAACCAATCTCTCAAAAAGGATAAAATTTGAACTAAAGTCTACTGGCTAGTTGGCATTCTAAACATAAATAGGTCACTTTGTGATTCAGCCAATGATACTTCTATGCTTTAATGCTATAGTTGAGTGCTTGTGCAAAAAAGAGCCCCATATCTCTCTTGATACTAATCACTTGTCTTAATTTACTTGAGTGAATTAGGAAACAAGTAGGGAGATATAGCCCTACGGGTTCTATGTTAATCTCTCCACTCTTTCTGTCGATCTCTCTCTCTCTCAACTTGATGATTTGAAGAAAGCTTTCTTGGTGAAGGAATGTGCTTCCTTGTTGAAGGAATGAGAAGGTAACTGTGGAACACTCTTGACCTAGAGAGGGGAAGTCCTTGGTAAAGACTGCAAGACTCTTGGAAAGAGTAGGTAATATGTTGTATGGTTATTAGCTCTATTGACCATATAGGAAATGCTAGTTTATCCATTTATCTTGAAATAGATAGTATCTTTGTGTAACTCCTATATCATTATTATAAGGTAGAACTCAAGTGTTCAAAACCTTAGAGGTGGACCTCTCTAGGTAGTGGATCTACATCCTTTTGATATGGAACCACTATATAAACAATTGTATTCATTTGTGGATTGTTAATATCTCTCTACCATGATTGTTTACCTCATTTGCAATCAACTTTTGATATAATTTTGAGGTTTAAAAAGTTTTGTTTGAGTGATTTTAGCTCGATTCACCCCCCCCCTCTAGAGCCCATATATCTAACAAGTGGTACTAGAGAAATGTCTTATCTAATATATTACTCTTTTAAGTGGGAGAAAATGGTCTAAAACATGCAAGGTTCACTCATTCTTTAGGGGAACTTCTCCATGCAACCATCAGGCCCTCTAATGGAACATAAGGGTGCAATTATATGTCCAAGGCATGAGATTGGAATTTTATAATTTAGTAGCTCTTACCAAAACTTGATCACAAGGAGAGATAGGGACATGGAATGAATCAAGCTTGAAGAAACCTTAACTCAATGGAAGAGTAATTAGTTCATATACTCTGCCTTCACACCTACTGAATTCAACCAAATATCCACTTATGACAAAACCCAAGAGATATTGAATAAGATTTGTGTCACATATGAAGGGACCGAGCAATTGAGCAAAAGAAATGTCAACATGCTCAACCACCATTTTGAGAAATTCTGCATGTCCAAGACAATGAGTGTTTCTGGTATCTACTCAAGACTCAACACCATTGTTGATGAATTTAATTACATAGTCCATGCCATGGAAAATGGTAAGGTGAACTCAAAGATGCTCTCTTTTGTCCCTCTATAATGGGAATAGAAGATGACCGCCATTGAAGAAATTACAAAGCTCTCCATTCTTCCCGTTGAGAATCTTCTAGAAAACCTCCAAGCCTATAAGGTGGGAATCAACACTGGAGAAGAAGAGGAAAGTGAAGAGACATATAAGAAGAAGAAATAGACATCCTTCAAATCTCATGTGGAGGCCATTGTGCAAGTCTAACCTCAAGCTCAATCTCACTCCTCTAGTGAATATTGCTCTCCTAGTAACCTTAAAGCTCATCACTCCAAGGGTAAGCCATGAAAGGTCAAGCCATCCCCGTCTATCTTAAGATGTTATGGATGTGTACAAAAGGGGAACTTCAATAATGAATTCTTAAAGGTAAATACGAATCACCACAAGAGAAACCACAACAAAAGAGATGATAGGCATAAGGAAGGATGATACAAGAAGAGATAAAAGTATGAATGAGGGGGGAAGAATCAGCCCAACATGCTACTTGGGACTCTCTAAAATGATGATGATGATGAGTGCAACATGGCTCTTGTAGAGATCATAAGAGAAGAGGCAGTTGAGTTCAATGAGGTATATCTTTATTCACTCCAAAAAGAAGAACTTATTGATGTTTTTATTACATCCCGTGCCTCTTATTCTATATGCAAGTCTAAAAGGAACATACTAGGAAAAGTTATTGATGACTTGTATGTAACAATTGATGATCTTGAAAAAAATGATAAGGCACTTAAAGGTCTTAGAACTTAAAATGCTAGATTGGTTTCCAAGATATATGATCTCAATTCCATGTCTATATTGCCTTGTAGTAAAGTGTCTAGTATCACTCTCTCGAGAGATTCTTATTTGACTAAAGCCCTCTATCTAGAGGTGGACCTTTCACATGCTCAAGATGATCTTGATGACTTGTCTATAACCATTATTAGTCTTTTTGGTGATAATCATTTACGTAGAGTATCTTTGCAAAAAGTTCCTAAAGGGAAAGAAAACTTTGAATGAAATCATATACCATTCTATTGAACAAAATGGGATTGGATATGATGGTGCCCAAGGAAATAAGAAAAAAAAAGGGAAAAGGACCTCCAATCCATCATGGAGAGTCCTCTAACTCCAAGGCAAAGAAGACTTGCACTTTTTATAAGAAGTATGATCATTTTATTTCTCATTGTCCTTACAAAGAAGAAAGGAACCAAAAGCAAGATGGTATGGGTTCTCAATCTAACCTCGGAACCAAAGGTTTAAATTGAACATCAACCTTTCTTATTTTGTAGGTAAATGAATGATAAATCATTCATTTTTTAGGTAAGTAGATGACACAAACATATGACCATAGGTGAAGTCCCTTTCAACACCCTTAGGAAGAATATAGGTGGACTATTGACTTTTGGGGACAAAAAAAAGTGTGAGGTGATAGGTGACGGTTATATAGGGAATTGACTATGATGAAGAATGTTCTTCTTGTTCATGATATACATCACAATGTAATTAGTTTCAACCAACTTTATGATAATGGTTATCTTGTGTTATTCACTACTATTGGGTACTTATTGCTAGACTCACTCACTTAAAATGTTAGATGTAATGGAACTAGAATTGTATTCTTTATACTATTGTCCTAGATCTCTAAAGCGTATTTTAGGCAACTGCATATTTTTGATAATATGATACCTCTTAATAGAACCATAAACTTGGTCGTATTCAATTGAACAAATTAATAAAAATGATATTATCAAGGGAATTCATAAATTATATTGTGAATAAGATGAAGAATTCCAACATTGTACCCAAGGGAAACAAACCAAATTCTCCTTCAAGTCTAACAAAGTCCTTAGTACTAAAAGTGCTCTAGAATTTCTTCACATTGATCTTTTTGGACCAATGAGCACACAAACACCTAGAGTAGCAGGTATCACTTTATCCTCATCATCCGTTGGGCTTGCAGTGCTCTGGTGTTTCGCTAGGTTTCCTTGGCGATGGTATTTGCTCGAGGGGGGTATTTGCTCGAGGGGGAGGGAGGAGGCCGAGTGCGACCTTCTCCCCTTGGGCGATCTTCCTCTCTCCCTGCTCATTTTTTCATGGTGCTTGCCTACTCGGGGCCTCACCTATACGAAGGTTCTTGGTGGCTGAGCTTCCTCTTTTTCTTTCCTCTTTTCTCGTATGTAGGTGTGCTCGTTACCTGGTGGTCGGCCGACGAGTTGGGCACCCCATGGAACGTCGATAGGGACTGGAGATCAAGCAGGGGAATTGTGCTACTAGAGGTGCCTTTGCCCCTCTGTTTGTCCTTCCACTCAAGCGGTGCTTGAGCATGTAGGGACTGCAGAGCTTGTTGGAAGTGGTGGTGGGGTTCTCCGCGCCCTCTACCCCCCACCTCATACTTACCTGGGCCCTCTTGTTCCCGGTGGTGGTTCCGTTGGGGTTTTGGCTCCCTTCTCGGAAGCTACCTAGGTGGTGCACACTAACTGTTCGATGGTTTTTCTGTGTGTGTTTTTCCTTCTTGTTGCTTTGCTTCATGTCTTATTACATCATTGTGTGTAGGTGTGTGTGTTGTTGTGTTCACCTTTGTGTTGTTTTGCTTGGTTGTGTTATATGGCATCAAGTGTGAAGGTGATCCCTTCTTCAGTCACTTGTTTGGAGCATATACTTTATATCAGATATAATCTCAGGTTGAAGGAATCTCTCATAAAAAGCTATTTTGGTCAGTGATATAGAAGAGAGATCAATACATCATTGTACTTGTCACGTTCCGATATGAGTTTTTGGTTATTTTATTTGCTAATTACCTTCACATGGCTTTAATGTAATGAATGGGGTGTCTTTAAAAAAATACCTAGAGTAGCAGGTATTTCTTGTTTATTGTTGGAGATTTGTATTGTTGTAATTGTACTTTAATTTTTGCTTCTAAGAGTGATATGCTTAAGGTTTTATCATCATTTTGCAAATGGATTGAAAATGAAGCTTCTTTACATATCATCTCTTTCCACACGTGACCATGGAGGAGAATCTAAAAATGATTTGTTGGAATGTTTTTGTGATGAACTTAGTTACACAAATTTTTTGTCATCTTTGTACACCTAAAAAATAGAGTTGTATAGAAAATAAATAGTCTCTGCAAGAGATGGATAGACCATGGTTTGGAATATGATACTCAAAATACTTTTTGGTTTGAAGTCATTCACGGTGCTTCGTTTGTGTAAAATTGGGTTCCAACTCATCCCTTTCTTAAGAAAAACCCCCTATTAGTTATGACATAGTAGAAATTCCTCCACATATTTATTCTATGTTTTATGCCCTTGTTTTGTTTTGAATTCGAAACACTTTCTTTAATAATTTTATGCAAAATCTTATAGAGAAATATTTCTTGGTTATAGTACTACTAGTAGAGCCTATCGTGTTTATAATTAAGATTTGTCTAAAGGTGAAGAATCTATAAATTTAAATAAACTGAGACCAACCCCTTTTTGGTCAAGGATTTTGTTTTTGGTAATACTCTAGGTGATGTTATTCCCAAACTAATATAACTAGCTTTTAACAACAATTGATAAAAAGATAATTCAAGATGAACAAGGTCCTATATCACATGATGGAGAAATTAAGATACATATCCCTTGCTTTGCAAAGTATCATCCTAACGAGCTACTTATAGATAATCCATTTAAGAGAGTAAAGACATAAGATGTATGCAAAGATCAAGACAATAATACCTTCATATCATATTTGGAGCCAAATAACATCAAAGAAGCTCTTGGGGATGAGGATTGGATTCTAGCCATGCAAGAAACACTTGAGAAATTTAAAAAGATCAAAATGTGGACTCTTTTACGAAGGCCATAATATGGGAAGATCATTGGAACCAAATGGGTCTACTGAAAGAATATTTATGATACAGGAAAGGTAGTAACAAACAATGCATGGTTAGTAGCTCAAGTGTACAACCAACATGAAGATATTGATTTGAAAAAAAATGCTCCTATTTCTAATATACAATCTATTAGAATGCTACTTTCCTTTGCTAGTCATGGAAATTTCCTCCTTAATAAAATGGATGTTGGAAGTGATTTTATTAATGGAGAGATAGAGGAGGAAGTCTTTGTGACTCAACCTCCCACCTTTGAAAATGACAAGCATTTAAAATGTCTTCATCTATTCTATAAGGCTATTTATGGTCTCAAACAAGCCCCTAGAGCTTGGTATGAGAATATTATGACCTTTTTTTCTTGAAAATGGCTATTTCATGGTTAAATTAGCCTCTACTCTATTCCTAAAACACATTTCTAAAAACTTTATTTTGGTTTAAATTTATATTGTTGGTCTTATCTTGGTCTACTAATCATAGTCTTTTTCAAGATTTTAGTTCTTTCATGTAGAATGAATTCAACATGAGAAGGATGGGAGAGCTCACCTTCTTCCAAGGATTCCAAATCAAGAAAACAAACAATGGATACTTCATCAAACAAAGCAAGTATACAAAGAAACTTATTAAGTGGTTTGGAATGGATAATTTTAAAGCAGTCGATACACCCATGTCCAATACTACCAAGATTGACAAGGATGAGTAAGGAGAAAAGGTAAATGAGAATATTTATAGTGGTATGATTGGTATCTTTTTATATCTTATTGCCTCTTGACATGATATTATATTTAGATTTGGTTGTGCACTATATTTCATCTAATCTTGGAGAATTTCATCTTATAAAGGTCCAAATAATTTTGAGATACTTACCCAAAATTTTGGCATATGGTATCATAATTCCAAAGACTTTACTCTAACTTCCTATAGTAATGCCGATTGTCTCAGGTGCTTGAGTGACAGAAATGGCAATAGTGGCACTTGCTTTCTTTTAGGATCATGTTTAGTGTCTTGGTTCTCTGAGAAATATAATACAGTGGCATGACCAACGACTAAAGCTGAATATGTAGTTATAGGCAGTTTTCCTTCCTAGGTTGTATGTATGAAGAAAATGCTACAAGACTTTAATATGTGTTTTGATTCTTCTCCTATCCATTATGGTAATACTAGTGCAATCAATTTTTCTTATGCTCCTGTATTGCCTTGTAGTGATAAACATATAGGGTTACACCATCATTTCCTTATGTTGGTGAATGCAATGCCAACAAAAATATCTATATCACACATGTTGACACCAAAAACAATAAGCATGCATTTTCACTAAACCTCTTGCTTGGGAAAAATTTCGTTATATTAGATAACAATTATTATAAACCATTATTGTCACTTAAATGTCTCATGTATATAGTGATCTTCATTTATGTCTATCATGTTTAAATTGCCTACCATCTACCTAATTTTTAGTTGAAAATTTTCTACGTTAAATGATATTTTACATATTTTTATGTCTATTAAAAAATTTATTTTAGTTATGTAAAGCTTGAAAATGACATGCTTTGATAATTTTTCTGAAATAATTTTTGATATGCTTGTTAATCTTGCATTATTAATTTACATAGGTCTTTAGATCAAGTTTTAGCCAAGGTGTGGTTGTTGGATATAGAATTTTTCATCACTCAAGATTATCTTGAGCAAATCTCGACAACCGAGCAATTAGGAGATGCCATGAACTTACCATCCACCGAGATTCTTGAGAATAAAACTTGGTTCACAAGTTGTTACATGACTTATCTGTAGGGTATGTAGGCCAACATTAAACCCTCTCAACAACTTCATTTCTACTCATGCCCTCTCTCAACTATTGTCTCCTACCCTTCGACCACCTGGAACCCTAACCTAGACCTATCTACATCTCCTCTACCTAGTTGCTTACTTGTTCTTGGGTCTTTACAATGTCATTTCTCAACCATAAGAGGAAGAATCCTTCTAACCCTAAGGATGAACGTGTACAAAATCCTCCTCCTTGGAATAACTAGATCGTCCGTTTTGATGGTTTGTAGTTCATCCATACTCAAGCAGTCAATACGTCCAGAATTGGGTCAACCCCAAGAATGAGAAAAGGACCTATGGGGGAGGAAAAACCCTAAACATGGGGGTTTAGGTTATGGCTAGAGAGCCTAACCTCCTCTTGTGAGTCAATAAGGAACTCTAGGTTAGGATCTTCCCTAGAAGGGGGAGTTTGCAAATCACTTTAAGAATTGAAGTAACATGGAATGTCACCTAAAAATGAAGGATTAAGTATACAAAAAATGAAAGTACATACATTCTTTGAACCCAAGTATGTAATCTCTAAGGGACACAATGAAAAGTCATTGGGGAAGTGGATTACAGTGTAAGACCAAGCCCTGGGGGAAAGGTCTCTAAGAGGTCAATCCTAAAAGGGAAGAACATAATGAGGACCAAGCCTGGAAGGGAATGTCACTATAGGTAAAGCCTAGAAGGGAAGACCGCCTTAAGGACCAAGCCCAAAAGGGAAGGTCACTAAGAAGCCAATCCCGTAAGTGAAGTCTGCCATGAAGGCCAAGCCCATAAGGGAAGGTTCCCATGACCCAATGCAGGGATAATAAGTAGGTGTTTGCTGAGGATTTTTTGAAGATTGATGAAATGAACTGTTGGATGTTTATTTTCGTTCTGTTCAACTATAATGCCACTATGAGTATCACATAAAGTAAGATATCATATTATGAACCTAGGCAGACATGAATCAAGGGGTGATGCACATGAGTCATTGAAGGGATAATGATCACACTCAAAATAGTATATCAAGCATGAAATTAGATATGTAATGAAAATGTCAGTTCTTGTTTGTAAGTAATTGATTGATTATATATTGCTATATTATTTATACACTATTGCATGCATCCCACATACACATTACAACAATATATTGATCCGCATTTTGTTTCACATCATTTTTGGTAAATGCCATATATAAAGATATGAAGTTATGATGAACCGAATCAAATCAACTGAATAAGTTAAAGCTAAGTAAAAGAAGATTAGTTAGATACTTCTTATTATATGTATTAGTCTCATGTTAAAAATTCATATAACTCCTCAGACAAGCAACATTATAACTTTATAAATTATATTTGTAAAATAATGGAAATTATTTGCCATTACTTAATATTTGGATAAATCTAGATCCAATTTTTAACCAATGACTCTTAATTATAAGACTCTTTCTTAATTGGGGGATACTAAAAACCGAGGTCGTTATAGTCTTAAAATTATAGATTATGTCAATTTGATCCAGTTCTGAGTCTGAATTATTTAAATGCAAAACATTTCTATTTTAATTGGTGATTCACTCGTCTCATCGCTTGGGAAAATTGATAATGCAACCACCTGGTCATACAACATCATTTTCACCAACTGGGGGCTAGTGTTTTGATTTCAGATGATTTGTTTTCTAATAACAATGCAAATCAATGTATATCATGATTTATTAATTTAAACATATTATTATTTAAGTATGTATTAATAGACTATAAAATTCAAATCTAGTTTCAGGTTATATATTACGAATGGCTCAGTTTTGAACTATCACTTCAAAAAAAGAAATTGGTCCTAGATGAATTTGTGGTTGAAAATTTTTTCAATGATCCGGTGCAGAAGACCCCACATAAATATACTTTATAAACTCCCTAAAAAAGTATCACTTCTTAAAATATTGGTAGCTTGGCCACCGAGGAATATGTGTTCAAATAATGGAAAATATATTATCTCTGTAAGCAACTATTTTTCTATTTATAGGAGTGTCCTCTTTATATTGTATTGCATATAACTAATTAAATAAAATATGGTGTTTTTGTAATGCTTTGTCATATGACAGGTAACAATTGCGCAACATCTTTTGTTTAAAATTAGACATGTTTAAATATTATATTGTCAAAAGAAATGTTCATGCAAGCACGGCATGTAGATATGTATCACACACTATACTTCCATACATATATGAATAGAAACTTATTAAATAACATGGTATCATAGTTTTCAAGATTACTCTCTCTTTAAGGACGTGAAACAATCATACTTGCTAGTTATCCTAAAGTATATATTTAGAGTTACATGTGGAATGAAATCACGTTACTTAAATGTATGTCTCGATTTTGAAACACCAACTCTAATATCATGTATTGAAAACATGACTTTGGTGTTTTTTGAGGACTGAATGTTGTGTCAATGATCGTCTTCACTAAATAAAAACATATAATCATATAACCTAACTTATGATAAATTTTAATAAAAAATTATATAGGAAAAGTCATGTGAGGCCATTAATTAGTTGCCAGACAGTATATTGTTTGGCATAAAAACATACATTACTTAGTATCAAATATAGTATACCAGTAAGTTGTAAATGAAATTGTGACATACCATTGTCTTAACACTGTTTATAATATTACTATATTTCAATTTCTATGTATGATTTTTGAAAATTGTGATCTAACTTTCTAGGATATGTTTAAGTTAATGTGTATTTTATGGTCGAGAACTTTGGTGAGCAACCGTATATCAATATAACTACATTTACTCAATGTTATATATCTTAGTTGAAATGTCTATTTGTCACAATAATATCAAGAAAAGACAATGTGGTAGTCAGGATTTACTAAAGATGGGCGGGGAATGCCCACTCGATGAAGGATCTCACTTGTTGTCTATCTATTATTATGTCTATTAATACTGATTATGATACCATGTCCAAGAATAATTGACCATTGTTTATTATTCGAACGTATTTGAGATACAATGATTTAACTTGTATGAATAGGAGGAACTGTTCAAATGCAATAAATTTACTCTGTCTTGTATATGCATTTATAAAATGTCCATTGAAGAAAACATGCTACTCCTGTCTTTCTCTCTAGTTATTACATTTTTTTGTCAAAATTTTGACGGGAGGATACATTGGTTTAACAAATTCTGTTCTATATTTGTTAGTTGGGGTCATTTTAGGACGAGAAGTTTATTTTAATTAAATGAAAAGATATTGTGTGTTAAAAAACCTTGACTAAGTATGAAACATCTCAAACAAAATTATAGCTCAAACTATATACAACATGCACAATTTATGTGCGGAAGGAGTTGTTAAGCCAAGTCACAACCAATATTTTTAATGATAACTTTACAAAAATAGATGTGTGAATGTGTAGATTTTTAAACATAATTTAATACATGTGGGTAGAGAAGAATACTCTAAGTAGTTGAGTCTTTAGGTTGTTAAAGTACGTCTGAAGTTGTATGATTGTTTGAACTAAGAGTATTACTACTTCCCCAAATGAATAACCTTGAACTGCTATGTGTCAATGATTACTCTCTAGCAATGGTATTTTTATGGGGAAGAGACCAACCATTTATCACAAAAGAAACCTCAAACTTCATTGAAAATATTGACCTAACCATTTACATTGTCTATATTTTGATGATGGATTAGCCATTTTGTTCATGCATATCTAACCGTTCTACTTGAGAACATTTCAAATGATAGGTACACCAAAAGCAATCGCATGCGCAAACACCCTAGTTCACCAAAATTCAAATTGTACGTCTCAAAATTCAAGATTTAAAGACTAGATATATTCTCTCTAAGAATTTTATTGTAAATCATTAATAATGTTTGTATGACTTGTGACTAAACTCATATTCATTTTACAATCAATTAGATGAATGAATATTTTCTTTTGCATTAATTGTTTTAATGCAATCTATGTACTTTTAATTGCTACGATTGTCTTGAAACAATATCAGCTGACAGCCTTATTGCTTAAGGAAACTAATGCCATCAGCTAAGATTCTAGCTATCATGAATCTCGAGCAATGACAAGATGGAAAGATTCCAGCCATGAACATCGGCCAATTCTTGTCAACTAAAATCTCGGCCAGAGAAGTTTGAGTTTCGTGTATGCTAGTGACGTTGACTGAGCTTTGGCTCCAAAATTTAACCAATGATATTGTAGTTGTATAGTGCAATATACACCATAGAGAGAGGTAAAAAGTGATTTATAACTATTGAGATTCAACCAATCTCTCAAAAAGGATAAAATTTGAACTAAAGTCTACTGGCTAGTTGGCATTCTAAACATAAATAGGTCAGTTTGTGATTCAGCCAATGATACTTCTATGCTTTAATGCTATAGTTGAGTGCTTGTGCAAAAAAGATCCCCATATCTCTCTTGATACTAATCACTTGTCTTAATTTACTTGAGTGAATTAGGAAACAAGTAGGGAGATATAGCCCTACGGGTTCTATGTTAATCTCTCCACTCTTTCTGCCGATCTCTCTCTCTCTCAACTTGATGATTTGAAGAAAGCTTTCTTGGTGAAGGAATGTGCTTCCTTGTTGAAGGAATGAGAAGGTAACTGTGGAACACTCTTGACCTAGAGAGGGGAAGTCCTTGGTAAAGACTGCAAGACTCTTGGAAAGAGTAGGTAAGATGTTGTATGGTTATTAGCTCTATTGACCATATAGGAAATGCTAGTTTATCCATTTATCTTGAAATAGATAGTATCTTTGTGTAACTCCTATATCATTAATATAAGGTAGCACTCAAGTGTTCAAAACCTTAGAGGTGGACCTCTCTAGGTAGTGGATCTACATCCTTTTGATATGGAACCACTATATAAACAATTGTATTCATTTGTGGATTGTTAATATCTCTCTACCATGATTGTTTACCTCATTTGCAATCAACTTTTGATATAATTTTGAGGTTTAAAAAGTTTTGTTTGAGTGATTTTAGCTCGATTCACCCCCCCTCTATAGCCCATATATCTAACAAGTGGTACTAGAGAAATGTCTTATCTAATATATTACTCTTTTAAGTGGGAGAAAATGGTCTAAAACATGCAAGGTTCACTCATTCTTTAGGGGAACTTCTCCATGCAACCATCAGACCCTCTAATGGAACATAATGGTGCAATTCTATGTCCAAGGCATGAGATTGGAATTTTATAATTTAGTAGCTCTTACCAAAACTTGATCACAAGGAGAGATAGGGACATGGAATGAATCAAGCTTGAAGAAACCTTAACTCAATGGAAGAGTAATTAGTTCATATACTCTGCCTTCACACCTACTGAATTCAACCAAATATCCACTTATGACAAAACCCAAGAGATATTGAATAAGATTTGTGTCACATATGAAGGGATCGAGCAATTGAGAAAAAGAAATGTCAACATGCTCAACCACCATTTTGAGAAATTCTGCATGTCCAAGACAATGAGTGTTTCTGGTATCTACTCAAGACTCAACACCATTGTTGATGAATTTAATTACATAGTCCATGCCATGGAAAATGGCAAGGTGAACTCAAAGATGCTCTCTTTTGTCCCTCTATAATGGGAACAGAAGATGACCGCCATTGAAGACATTACAAAGCTCTCCATTCTTCCCATTGAGAATCTTCTAGAAAACCTCCAAGCCTATAAGGTGGGAATCAACCCTGGAGAAGAAGAGGAAAGTGAAGAGACATCTAAGAAGAATAAATAGACATCCTTCAAATCTCATGTGGAGGCCATTGTGCAAGTCTTACCTCAAGCTCAATCTCACTCCTCTAGTGAATATTGCTCTCCTAGTTACCTTAAAGCTCATCACTCCAAGGGTAAGCCATGAAAGGTCAAGCCATCCCCGTCTATCTTAAGATGTTATGGATGTGTACAAAAGGGGAACTTCAATAATGAATTCTTAAAGGTAAATACGAATCACCACAAGAGAAACCACAACAAAAGAGATGATAGGCATAAGGAAGGATGATACAAGAAGAGATAAAAGTATGAATGAGGTGGGGAAGAATCAGCCCAACATGCTACTTGGGACTCTCTAAAATGATGATGATGATGAGTGCAACATGGCTCTTGTAGAGAGCATAAGACAAGAGGCAGTTGAGTTCAATGAGGTATATCTTTATTCACTCCAAAAAGAAGAACTTATTGATGTTTTTATTACATCCCGTGCCTCTAATTCTATATGCAAGTCTAAAAGGAACATACTAGGAAAAGTTATTGATGACTTGTATGTAACAATTGATGATCTTGAAAAAATTGATAAGGCACTTAAAGGTCTTAGAACTTAAAATGCTAGATTGGTTTCCAAGATATATGATCTCAATTCCATGTCTATATTGCCTTGTATTAAAGTGTCTAGTATCACTCTCGAGAGAGATTCTTATTTGACTAAAGCCCTCTATCTAGAGGTGGACCTTTCACATGCTCAAGATGATCTTGATGGCTTGTCTATAACCATTATTAGTCTTTTTGGTGATAATCATTTATGTAGAGTATCTTTGCAAAAAGTTCCTAATGGGAAAGAAAACTTTGAATGAAATCATATACCATTCTATTGAACAAAATGGGATTGGATATGATGGTGCCCAAGGAAATAAGAAAAAAAAGGGGAAAGGACCTCCAATCCATCATGGAGAGTCCTCTAACTCCAAGGCAAAGAAGACTTGCACTTTTTATAAGAAGTATGATCATTTTATTTCTCATTGTCCTTACAAAGAAGAAAGGAACCAAAAGCAAGATGGTATGGGTTCTCAATCTAACCTCGGAACCAAAGGTTTAAATTGAACATCAACCTTTCTTATTTTGTAGGTAAATGAATGATCAATCATTCATTTTTTTAGGTAAGTAGATGACACAAACATATGACCATAGGTGAAGTCCCTTTCAACACCCATAGGAAGAATATAGGTGGACTATTGACTTTTGGGGACAAAAAAAAGTGTGAGGTGATAGGTGACGGTTATATAGGCAATTGACTATGATGAAGAATTTTCTTCTTGTTCATGATATACATCACAATGTAATTAGTTTCAACCAACTTTATGATAATGGTTATCTTGTGTTATTCACTACTATTGGGTACTTATTGCTAGACTCACTCACTTAAAATGTTAGATGTAATGGAACTAGAATTGTATTCTTTATACTATTGTCCTAGATCTCTAAAGCGTATTTTAGGCAAATACATATTTTTGATAATATGATACCTCTTCATATAACCATAAACTTGGTCGTATTCAATTGAACAAATTAATAAAAATGATATTATCAAGGGAATTCATAAATTATATTGTGAATAAGATGAAAATTCCAACATTGTACCCAAGGGAAACAAACCAAATTCTCCTTCAAGTCTAACAAAGTCCTTAGTACTAAAAGTGCTCTAGAATTTCTTCACATTGATCTTTTTGGACCAATGAGCACACAAACACCTAGAGTAGCAGGTATCACTTTATCCTCATCATCCTTGGGCTTGTAGTGCTCTGGTGTTTCGCTAGGTTTTCTTGGCGACGGTATTTTCTCGAGGGGGAGGGAGGCGGACGAGTGCGACCTTCTCCCCTTGGGCGATCTTCCTCTCTCCCTGCTCATTTTGTCATGGTGCCTGCCTACTCGGGGCCTCACCTATGCGACGTTTCTTGGTGGCTGAGCTTCCTCTTTTTCTTTCCTCTTTTCTCATATGTAGGTGTGCTCGTTACCTGGTGGTCGGCCGGCGAGTTGGGCACCCCCTGGAACGTCGATAGGGACTGGAGATCAAGCAGGGGAATTGTTCTACTAGAGGTGCCTTTGCCCCTCTGTTTGTCCTTCCACTCAGGCGGTGCTTGAGCATGTAGGGACTGTAGAGCTGGTTGGAAGTGGTGGTGGGGTTCTCTGCACCCTTTACCCCCACCTCATACTTACCAGGGCCCTCTTGTTCCCGGTGGTGGTTCTGTTGGGGTTTTGGCTCCCTTCCCGGAAGCTACCTAGGTGGTGCACACTAACTGTTCGACGATTTTTCTGTGTGTGTTTTTCCTTCTTGTTGCTTTGCTTCATGTCTTATTACATCATTGTGTGTAGGTGTGTGTGCTGTTGTCGTTCACCTTTATGTTGTTTTGCTTGGTTGTGTTATATGGCAGCAAGTGTGAAGGTGATCCCTTCTTCAGTCACTTGTTTGGAGCATATACTTTATATCAGATATATTCTCAGGTTGAAGGAATCTCTCATAAAAAGCTATTTTGGTCAGTGATATAGAAGAGAGATCAATACATCATTGTACTTGTCACGTTCCGATATGAGTTTTTGGTTATTTTATTTGCTATTTACCTTCACATGGCTTTAATGTAATGAATGTGGTGTCTTTAAAAAAATACCTAGAGTAGCAGGTATTTCTTGTTTATTGTTGGTGATTTGTATTGTTGTAATTGTACTTTAATTTTTGCTTCTAAGAGTGATATGCTTAAGGTTTTATCATCATTTTGCAAATGGATTGAAAATGAAGCTTCTTTACATATCATCTCTTTCCACACGTGACCATGGAGGAGAATCTAAAAATGATTTGTTTGAATGTTTTTGTGATGAACTTAGTTACACACATTTTTTGTCATCTTTGTACACCTAAAAAATAGAGTTGTATAGAAAATACATAGTCTGTGCAAGAGATGGATAGACCATGGTTTGGAATATGATACTCAAAATACTTTTTGGTTTGAAGTCATTCACGGTGCTTAGTTTGTGTAAATTTGGGTTCCAAGTCATCCCTTTCTTAAGAAAAACCCCCTATTAGTTATGACATAGTAGAAATTCCTCCACATATTTATTCTATGTTTTATGCCCTTGTTTTGTTTTGAATTCAAAACACTTTCTTTATAAATTTTATGCAAAATCTTATAGAGAAATCTTTCTTGGTTATAGTACTACTAGTAGAGCCTGTCGTGTTTATAATTAAGATTTGTCTAAAGGTGAAGAATCTATAAATTTAAATAAACTGAGACCAACCCCTTTTTGGTCAAGTATTTTGTTTTTGGTAATACTCTAGGTGATGTTATTCCCAAACTAATATAACTAGCTTTTAACAACAATAGATAAAAAGATAATTCAAGATGAACAAGGTCCTATATCACATGATGGAGAAATTAAGATACATATCCCTTGCTTTGCAAAGTATCATCCTAACAAGCTACTTATAGATAATTCATTTAAGAGAGTAAAGACATAAGATGTATGAAAAGATCAAGACAATAATACCTTCATATCATATTTGGAGCCAAATAACATCAAAGAAGCTCTTGGGGATGAGGATTGGATTCTAGCCATGCAAGAAACACTTGAGAAATTTAAAAAGAACAAAATGTGGACTCTTTTACGAAGGCCATAATATGGGAAGATCATTGGAACCAAATGGGTCTACTGAAAGAATATTTATGATAAAGGAAAGGTAGTCACAAACAATGCATGGTTAGTAGCTCAAGTGTACAACCAACATGAAGATATTGATTTGAAAAAAAATGCTCCTATTTCTAATATACAATCTATTAGAATGCTACTTTCCTTTACTAGTCATGGAAATTTCCTCCTTAATAAAATGGATGTTGGAAGTGCTTTTATTAATGGAGAGATAGAGGAGGAAGTCTTTGTGACTCAACCTCCCACCTTTGAAAATGACAAGCATTTAAAATGTCTTCATCTATTCTATAAGGCTATTTATGGTCTCAAACAAGCCCCTAGAGCTTGGTATGAGAACATTATGACCTTTTTTTCTTGAAAATGGCTATTTCATGGTTAAATTAGCCTCTACTCTATTCCTAAAACACATTTCTAAAAACTTTATTTTGGTTTAAATTTATATTGTTGGTCTTATCTTGGTCTACTAATCATAGTCTTTTTCAAGATTTTAGTTCTTTCATGTAGAATGAATTCAATATGAGAAGGATGGGAGAGGTCACCTTCTTCTAAGGATTCCAAATCAAGAAAACAAACAATGGATACTTCATCAAACAAAGCAAGTATACAAAGAAACTTATTAAGTGCTTTGGAATGGATAATTTTAAAGCAGTCGATACACCCATGTCCAATACTACCAAGATTGACAAGGATGAGTAAGGAGAAAAGGTAAATGAGAATATTTATAGTGGTATGATTGGTATCTTTTTATATCTTATTGCCTCTTGACGTGATATTATATTTAGATTTGGTTGTGTACTATATTTCATCTAATCTTGGAGAATCTCATCTTATAAAGGTCCAAATAATTTTGAGATACTTACCCAAAATTTTGGCATATGGTATCATAATTCCAAAGACTTTACTCTAACTGCCTATAGTAATGCCAATTGTCTCAGGTGCTTGAGTGACAGAACTGGCAATAGTGGCACTTGCTTTCTTTTAGGATCATGTTTAGTGTCTTGGTTCTCTGAGAAATATAATACAGTGGCATGACCAACGACTAAAGCTAAATATGTAGTTATAGGCAGTTTTCCTTCCCAGGTTGTATGTATGAAGAAAATGCTACAAGACTTTAATATGTGTTTTGATTCATCTCCTATCCATCATGGTAATACTAGTGCAATCAATTTGTCTTATGCTCATGTATTGCCTTGTAGTGATAAACATATAGGGTTACACCATCATTTCCTTATGTTGGTGAATGCAATGCCAAGAAAAATATATATATCACACATGTTGACACCAAAAACAATGAGCATGCATTTTCACTAAACCTCTTGCTTGGGAAAAATTTCGTTATATTAGATAACAATTATTATAAACCATTATTGTCACTTATATGTCTCATGTATATAGTGATCTTCATTTGTCTCTATCATGTTTAAATTGCCTACCATCTACCTAATTTTTAGTTGAAAATTTTCTACGTTAAATGATATTTTACATATTTTTATGTCTATTAAAAAATTTATTTCAATTATGTAAAGCTTGAAAATGACATGCTTTGATAATTTTTCTGAAATAATTTTTGATATGCTTGTTAATATCGCATTATTAATTTACATAGGTCTTTAGATCAAGTTTTAGCCAAGGTATGGTTGTTGGATATATACTTTTTCATCACTCAAGATTATCTTGAGCAAATCTCGACAACCGAGCAATTAGGAGATGCCATGAACTGACCATCCACCGAGATTCTTAGGAATAAAACTTGGTTCACAAGTTGTTACATGACTTATCTGTAGGGTATGTAGGCCAACATTAAACCCTCTCAACAACTTCATTTCTACTCATGCCCTCTCTCAACTATTGTCTCCTACCCTTCGACCACCTGGAACCCTAACCTAGACCTATCTACATCTCCTCTACCTAGTTTCTTACTTGTTCTTGGGTCTTTACAATGTCATTTCTCAACCATAAGAGGAAGAATCCCTCTAACCCTAAGGATGAACGTGTACAAAATCCTCCTCCTTGGAATAACTGGATCGTCCGTTTTGATGGCTTGTAGTTCATCCATACTCAAGCAGTCAATACGTCCAGAATTGGGTCAACCCCAAGAATGAGAAAAGGACCTATGGGGGAGGCAAAACCCTAAACATGGGGGTTTGGGTTATGGCTAGAGAGCCTAACCTCCTCTTGTGAGTCAATAAGTAACTCTAGGTTAGGACCTTCCCTAGAAGGGGGAGTTTGCAAATCACTTTAAGAATTGAAGTAACATGGAATGTCACCTAAAAAATGAAGGATTAAGTATACAAAACATGAAAGTACATACATTCTTTGAACCCAAGTATGTCATCTCTAAGGGACACAATGAAAAGTCATTGGGGAAGTGGATTATAGTGTAAGACCAAGCCCTGGGGGGAAGGTCTCTAAGAGGTCAATCCTAAAAGGGAAGACCATAATGAGGACCAAGCCTGGAAGGGAATGTCACTATAGGTAAAGCCTAGAAGGGAAGACCGCCATAAGGACCAAGCCCAGAAGGGAAGGTCACTAAGAAGCCAATCCCAGAAGCGAAGTCTGCCATGAAGGCCAAGCCCATAAGGGAAGGTTCCCATGACCCAATGCAGGGATAATAAGTAAATGATGTGTATCCTACAAGATGAAGAATATCCATGTTTAGAATAACTAAGAAGATAATGTGCTTAAAATTGGGAAAGTTGTGACATCAAAATAAACTGTAGGCATAGTAGAGACCCAAGTAAATCATAAGGTCAAGTGAGGAGGATTAAAGGTACATAAGGCCTATGAGGTAAGGAGGTGATCATGACCTAAGTGCATGACCATGAGTCGGAAGATGGAAATTCATGTTTGCCTGAGGCCCATGGGTTAGGAGATCGGCAACCTTCATGAGACAATGAGGCCTAATGAGTAAATGTGAGAGGCACTCCCTAAGTGATAAGGCCCACGAGGCCACGAGGAGATCACTCTAAAGGTACATGTACCTGTAGAGACCTTGAGGAAATGACTAAGGCTAATGATACATGAGGTGTAAATGTAAAAGGTACAAGAAGTCATTTAATAATAAAATCATAGAGGAGTTGGGCATAAACTCAAGAGTGAGAAAGGCACATTAATTCATGACATATAAGAATATTGTGGGATTAGAAGTAATTTATATTTTGGAGTCATTGTTGAGAGTGATTCAACCTAAAATGAAAAATTTTAGGATAATGTGTGGATACACCATCTCTATTCTTTGAATCAGATTATGTTTGTATTTGGGTTGTAGCCAAACACTTAGTTCATCTTATTATGAGTAAGAGAGATTGGGTAGACACATGTTATGCTTTAAAAATAACATATGAGAATGAATACCCTAATATGAATTTAAGGGCATAATTTTGGGGTTTGATGTGTTACCTCACCCTTATATGAGAACAAAGGAGAAATAGTTTGCAAACCTAGGTGTGAGAGTGATCACCGATTGGAATTGAAATCATGAATCCCCAACTGATAATGGGAAGAAATGAATGAGGATGTGGAAATACCCCAGAATGGAATCCAGGTTCCAATCTCAGTAATATGATAGATTTGCATATCAATATCCAAGTAGGGTTGCTAACCCTAAGGTTTGAAACTAAGATGAGTTATGATTCACCTTAACATTACTAGGTTTGATTTTTTGGGACAAAATTCCATTTAACAAGGGGTGAATGTAATATCCTCAAATTTTGATAAATTTGAATGGCATGCATATAAGGCTTGATTTGATAAGAAAAAACCCCAATTATAATGAATAGAACAATAAAGCTATCCACTTTGTGGCATGGGTTCAACCCATGACCCATGTGAGTCCCATGAGACTATTTGTTTGCAAATAAGTCCTTGTGGCACAAGTGGAAGATATAAAAAGAATTTGTGCATAAATAAAGGATAACATATTTATGGTTTGTTAAAAATGGAAATATGAAATAATGAGTAAGTTTCCAAAAGATTCTAAGATAATTGGTGATTTGAATAATTAATGAAGTAATTATCTAACCATGAGAAGCAACACAAGTTTGAGGCATCAAATAAGAATATGTTGGTCTGAATTTTGGTATACTTAAAGATAATGAGGAAAATAAAATAATTCTAGAATTTGAGATAATAAGGACTTTTCATGAGTGGTGGGTAATAAATTTAAGGATACTTTAAAGAGAAAGTTTTGACTATGAAAGTTATCCCAACAAATCCCAAAAATTAGATATAAGTTGGGAAAGATATAAATGACTTACCTTCCAAGTTTCATAGAAAAAAGGATGTTTCTAAATATCTAGGGAAAATGCAGAAGGGGGAGGGAATTATTTGCAATAAGTATACGTGTCACTGATTTGGAAACCAATTAAATGATAAACTGGCTTTAGCACTGATCAACTCATGACACTTTAATGTTCCACGTGGATCATAGCCGTTGGATCAAAGATCAAATGGCTCATTACTTATCTCCTATGCTGTGTATGAATAGGAAATCGGGGTCCACAGAGTCACAACCTTCCCTCACCTATTCCTCCCTACTTTGTCCATCATTTTCCACAAGACAAGGTCCCACAAATATAAGAGAAAAGGGTAGACCCAACAAGCCATAACTCATATTCTAACTCACCAGTTGTGGAAAGTATATAAATCCCTTCCAAATTGAGATTCTAGGGCATCGTCAAAAACTATTGTATTGTATCACCCTTGCCTATATAAGGCATCGAGCAGTTCACCCTTGATCCCTACAACTCTCCTCTCCTATCAATTTCTCACAAAATCCCTTGAAACCTCGTGCCGACCTCCATCTTAACACCTGAGGCCTGGACCTTGTCTCATTGATGGAGGGAGTCTCTGGACAATTGGTTGGTCTTGAAGGATCAGAAGAAACTCGTGAAAAAACTCAAACACTTGGCTTCTCTTGAGTAGTCTTGGGTGGTTCTATCCATAAGTCATCCCTAACTTTACAAAGTAGTTCCATGGAAGTGGATTAGTAGGGCATCATGATATGTTGGGATTGGTAGAGTCACCATGATCCTGGAAAACTCTTCCAATAATAGGAATATGACCAAACCATATTAAGAACCATGATCCTTGTTTCTAGTCTTTAGCAGTAAGAAAAACAAACCTCGAAACTCCATCTCTGATCACCGAACCTAGCCTCAAGGGGCTCACTGAGTCCAGAGAGGTGAGTTGGTGAGACTCACATCCTTAGTAGGCACTAATGTGGCATCATGTGGGGAGTCAACTAGGGAGTTGACCTCCTTGGCTTGCCCCATCTATGGATCACATGAGGGAGAAAGGAGGGAGAAGAATCCCCCTTGTGTTGTTATTGATGTGCCCCTACCCACATGATCAACCCTGATCACTACAAAAGGGCACAAGGGTCATTTAGCCATCTCCTGAAGCACAATCCACATGGAGATGATATCAAGACATGGTGAACCGGATGAAATCAACTAAAGGCATCAGATATAAGTAAATGTTGATTTGTTATATACTTCTTCTCATATGTATCAGTCCAATGTTGGAAATAAATGTAACCCCTTAGAGGAGCATCAACATAGATCTTGTAAACAATTATTGTGAATTATTGGAAATTATTTTCCCTTATTTGTTGTTTAGATAAATTTGTATTTTTGGAAATTTTAGGTAAGGGCTCTCAACTTTGAGGTCCTTTCTCAATCGGGGGACGTTGAACAGTGAGGAAGTAATAGGAATCATAAAGATCTCTTCCACTTGATTAGTATGAGTGCCAAACTACAATGGCACATCGACCCAACTACCAAAATAGTCTGGTCTATCTTGGGTTCACTACACCATAAACTAGGGTATAGACCCACAAAACCAAGTTACAACTGAAGTCTCTCTCAATTACATCAACTCGAGACACGACCTCAATCACTTTCTAAAGCCTTGGAATCAAGATGGTAGGGATATACCCTCCTTCAACCAACATAGGCTCAATAGTATATGACTCGAATCTCCTTTCGGATGACTCATTTCACTATCCAGTAAGTCCTGACACTAAGATAGTTCTACGATCATACAATGGTACATGATTAAGGTTGCACTTGACTAATTGAACTAATTAGGTATTTTGAGTGCATAAATAATGTTACATACAATCACCTAACACTTTATGTAAAATAATCTAGGGATTGCAAATTTAGAAGATACAAAAATATATCAATCAGTTATATGTTATTCATTCATGGTATATGTGTCAGTTTTTTATCTATTGAGAGGCCCAAACTTCAAACTAGGGCACATAACAACCCAAAATAACTCTTAGACCAAATCCATAGTAAATTCATGTAGGATTATCATTAGAATCCAAATTTGTTACAAGAAACTTAATGATTCATAAGCAAGGCAACACCAAAAGTTTAGTCATAAAATCCTAATGAATGTAATAGTTATGGTACTTTTAAGAACAAGACATTCATATGTTCAAATCACAATCATAGATAAGCTACTTACAAAATTATGATTGTGTCCAACTGTATGTACATAACTATAGAAGTAAATAAAGGCATTATAAACTCCATAGGTTATCCACAATACAACAAGGTTCTAAATGAGGGTCATATTTTTGTTCATTGGGTACCAAAGCATCACATATATGACATTTTCAGGACTCATTACACATTATTTTGGATTACAAACTTTACATGTTCAAAGGAATGCTCACTTTATAAAAGAAAACATTCATAGCATCTAAGGAAGGCTTAAGAACTTGAATTTTCATCATTTGTAAGCCAAACAATGCACAAAAGACCATCTTTTCTCATATGACACATTTTCTAGAACAAGATACACATAGTGCATATTATAAGTAGGCATTCGATCAGTCACATGAGAGCTTGATCTTGAGCATGCACCCATGAATTAATATGATCAGCGACCTCTAATGGCTCTCATCAGTCTCCCTCACACAACATATCATTCACCAAAAGAGGAGAGGGGAGATAGATAAGAGTGGTATTTATAGGTAGGATAGTTGGTGTGTCTAATGTCATGTTTCAGTCGGTCAGGTTGTCCATCGATCAAGGGTCATGGAACCCATCAGTCTTCAAGTAGATGGTCGTCGATCAATGCTACTTAAGACCCTCATCGATCTGCTTGCTCTAGAAATCTAGTCGACTTGGGCTTTATTGATTGCTAGTCAGTAAATCTATCAGTTTAAGTCAGTCCAATTTGGAAAAGGTGTTGTCAACCCTTAACCTGCTAGCCATCGGTCAATGGAACTGTTGGTTCCTCTTGGACATGAGCTGGACCTTCCTCGGGCTTCATACAACCTCTTCTAGTGGCATCGTCGAGGTAGGGAAACCATAAACATCCGTCGGTGACCTTGGTTGGTTTAACAAAGCCATCAACCTCATGCATTAAAGTAGCCTCATTGATCTTCCAGGAACAAGTTCGTTGGGCTTCACACGAAACCAGGTAACAGAGCTCATGCTCACCTCATAAAATTGTCGATCTGATGGACTTTCTACTCAACTAAAAATTGATCCAACATGCTAAAAATCATCAATTTATTATAGCATAGGGTATTACTATCAACAAAATGAATATTTATAAGGGGATAATACCCATGCAACAAAGTTCAATAACATCCAAATGAGATGATATTTTGCATGCTTAATAAAAAGTAATGTAACAGATTATGCAAGTTTAAAATTATTTATAGACCCCAAGAAATGGTAAGTTGTAAAAAAGTTCACAAGTTACTTAACATTTCATAACCTGCAAAAATAAAGTTAAAAGTGAATCAAATTTTAAATATAACTTTATCAACTTGTATTAAATCATGATTTCAAGTTTAGTTTTAAAACTAATCATCCAATTAAGAAAGATAATTATGATTCTGAATTATGCAAGGTAGGGATCTTACTGTGTAGAGCTTCATTTGGTTGTTGCACATGCAAAACATCCTTCAGTTGTCACACTCAAAACAACCTTTGACTATCACACTCATACCAACCATCAGTTGTTGAATGCATAGAACAACATCAGTTTTCACACTCATATCAACCATATGTTGTTGAATGTGTAGAAAAACCATTAGTTTGTCCGCATAAAAACAATCATTGGTTGTCAACAAAGAGAACAATCATCGGTTGTCAATACCCAAAATAACCATCAATAGTCTAAATGAGCATAACAACCATTGGTTGTTAAAACTAGACAAGCATCAGAAGATGTGAATATTGTCACTTCAATACAAAATTAATGTAAGAGATTGATATCTTTATGCAACAAGCTTTAATATCATTCAAAATAAGATAAAATTTTCCAAAATATCAAACCATAATGTAGCAAAATATTCATGTGTTATAATTCCACTTAGGTCCCTGTGTAGGGAAAACAGTAGATGGGTCCATAAAGTACATAGAATTTCATAACTAGAGCAAACAAAGTTGAAATTTTATCAAATCATAATCCAAAGTTAAATTTCAAACTAAGGATCCGGTTAAGCTAAATAATTATATTTATGTATTAAGTGAAGTTTAAGGCCGTACAACATGAGCCTCTTTAGGCAACTAGCGATGGACTAGGGCCTATTGTTCATATCTTAAGGTGTCAGATTCAAATATAAGATAGTGACAACCAATTATTACATGAGAATTAGGTATGGTGACTTCTAGTTATTGAGGTACAAGCCAAGTAGTTTTAGAGAAAATGAATAAAAGATGACAAGCCATGAAGAATATGGGTTGAATGTATAGCCACTCATGGCACATATATGAAACAAATTATAGCTTAAGCAATGATAAAGAAAAGAGATGGAAAAAATCGATACAAGGGTAGATCGAATGACCGACCTATCACCTTTCGGCTGAATCTGATTAGGAGGTCGACGACTAGTGGTCGATGGATAAGGGTTGATGGAATCCTTTCTTTTGAACAATCAAGACTTAAAGCAAGAAGAACCATCGATTTGTCGATGGATATAGTTGAACACCAAGTCTAGAATTCGATGACACTAGAGCTCGTGAGACTAGACTTGGGTTATAAACTTGGCGGAATCCTTTTGGGTGTTAACTCCAAAATCCCAGATACCCCTATTTGGTGGCGGCTACTTGGTATTTATAGGAATAGCAGAAAAATTCAAAATTGGTCTTGAAATTCATGGTAAGTTATAAAGTCGTGGAATGAACATAGATGAGACTCATCCCATTTTTAACTAATGGAGCAGTGAGGTTTATGTGTGTTGTGGCTAAAGATTGATTTGTCTTTGGAGTTTGATATGACTTTGGAGGTGGACATGCCTTCAGAGGACAACACATCTTCCGGGGTTGATGGGTGTTTCTCAATTGGCCTTGAGAGGAGCAGGTCAATGGCTAAGCTTGGTCGATGGCTATTGTGTTGAGGTCGATTTCTTTTGTTAAGTCTTTGCCTTGATGGCTGATCAATAGGACACCATATGAAGAAACCTCGATATAGACGACGTCGACAACCTTGTATTTACAAAAACATCAACAACCTTGCATTAATAAAAGAGCTCAATAATGTTGTTGGTAGAGTGTGTTGAGATCGATCTTATTCTATGTGTTGATTAGTACCATCGAGCACATATTGGTGGATTTAATATTAAAAATCAGTTGTCGAAGGGACACTTTTTTGGTTGGAATAGCAACGTCCTCCTAATGTTGAATGCCTTGATAGGTAAAACATTAAATATTATTGGAAATATTGGAAAGAATAACCTCCATTACTGAACTAGAAATGTTGTTGTGCATGTTAAAGAAAGCTCTGTCAAAGTATAATTTTTTTTGTTGTTCAAATTATTGCCCTTGTCAAATAAACTAATGCGGAAAGTATATCTTATGATAACATCAGTGCTCTCCGTTAAATAAAGGCTTCAATTAAATAAGAAAAGCACACTCCTTTTTATTTCTATCTTTTCATACTAATATATTAAAAACTTTGGATAGTTTCTAAATAACACAATATTGTTGGTTTTGTTTCCTTTAGTTACCACTACTGCTTTGATAGAATATCATTTAGTGGTCACAGATAAATTTGAGTTGTGGGTGTCTTTAATCTAAAAATTAAATTTATTAAACATGTGTATTTAGAAAAAGGACAAATTATGAGAACACTGAGAATTAAACAAGTAAAGGCATATCATGGCTAATAAAGGTATGAAAACTAAGGTAAAGCACATAATAACATCGTATGAATGTGGGTGTTATCGGTTATGTGGTGGTAGAATTATAGGGACTCTCTTTCTATGGAGGTATTTTTTATATCTCCCTCTAGTTATATTATCTCAAATTTGGGGGTCAAAACGCGAGAGATAAATTATATCTTTGCTTCTTATAGTGGATTTACTAGTGTTGTGCGGATCTCTCCCTATGGTAGTATTTTCTTATATCTCCTTTTGACTATATTATCTCAGATTTGGGGTCAAAATCTGAGATGAAAAATTGTATCTTTACTTCTAATAGTAGATTTTCCCATGATTGTCCCTGTGGTTTTTTCCTCACACAACTCCCACACATCGTGAGAGTATTCTAGGTAAGATCTAGTCTTTTTCTTTGCTCTATCTTCTTGTGATTATCATCTTAGATTTACATGTTCATCAGTAATGCTTTCGCATACATTTCTTTTTATTATATCATGGTCGCATAGCACTAGTACAGAAATGGTCTGAAGCGTCGGTTTTTTAAAGCCTGCAGCGTCACTTTTTAACCGACGCTTAGGTGGGCGTCGCTACAGAATTTGGTCTATAGCGTCAGATTATTTAACCAAATAAAACCGACCTTACAGATTAAAACACCGACGCAAGAGGTTGTTAAAATTCTGACCTAGGTGAGAAAAAAGGAGCCTGTAAGGTCGGTTATTTTATAAAAACCGACCCTGTAAACGTTCTCGGTCGAGAAAATTATCGACCGAGAACGTTTACAGGGTCGGTTTTTATGAAATAACCGACCCTAAAGATTGAATACCATTTCAGTGGTAACTCTCGGTCGAGAAAATTGTCGACCGAATATATTTCGGTCTCGACCGAAAACTCTCTATAACGTCGGTTTTATGATAAAACCGACCCTAAAAATTGAATAAAACATTTCAGTGTAAGACTCGGTCGACAAACTTCTCGACCGATAATATTTCGGTCGAGAAGTTTATCGACCGAGTCTTACACTGAAATGTTTTATTCAATCTTTAGGGTTGGTTTTTTTAAAAAACTGACCTTATAGAGGACATGTAGACTCGGTTTTTAAAAAAAACCGACGTTAGAAGTTCTATTTCGGTTGAAAATTTTTCGACCGAAGAGTGTACAATGAATTCAATCTATAGGGTCGGTTATTTAAAAAACCGACGCTAGAAGTTACGATTTTTTTTCAAAAAATATCTGCAGAAATTGATATAGAACAGAAGAACAAGAAGATTCATATATTCTGGGAGAGGGGAGCATTGATGCTCAACCGTCACCATTCAAAACCACACATTCATAACAAAAATGTTTCAATGTTTTAAATTAAGTACCAAGTGTGTGTGTATGAGATTAACCAAGTGATGCTTTGTCAAATTTAGCCACAATTTATTTTTCAATCATTTGAAATAACAATATTCTTATATAACATGTATATGTCCAAATTAAGCCATGGAAAACACTTTTATTCATAACAATTTAATGCCCATACACTTTATAAGATGAAACATGACATACTTGCTTTATAAAAAGATATACATTACATCATTACAAAGATATCGCATAATCTCACTGGAAAGACCGAAGGATTACATCAATGTCTGGGTCTTTTCCAAGAAAGGGCTCAGCTCCATAATATTTGACCAGTGTCTGCCAATCCAAGGCACCTGTCATGGTTAAGGCATAAGCCTCCAAGAAGGTGGGAACACGATCAAAGTGAAAGTTGGCAGCAATGTCTTGAAGTTGAATTGGGGAAAACTGAGTATGTGTGAGATCAGGAGATGGTGGAGGTGGAGTTTGATAGTAGTTGTAGGAAGGATTGTAGGGATTTATCATTCCAGGATTAAGGGAATAGGGATATTCATCAGGTTGGTTAGGAGAGAGAGTTTGCATCCTTTGGTTTAAATAAGTCATGGCATTGTGATTATAATCCAATTGCCTACTTAGGTGATATTGCGAGCCAGCAATGTATGTCAAGGTATTTGTAATAGGATCATGGGGTAGGTTGGTAGGAGGAGGTGGTGGAGGTATGTCTTGGGTGGATGTCTCCCCTTCAGTCCTAGCCCTTTTGTGGCCAAAGTCAATTCCCATCTTTTCCACCGTATTTTTACTTATTTTTTGGGGTTTTCTATCCCATGTGTAACCTAAGTCATCCTCAATATTCTTCTTAAGAAAATGTTGAGTGATTTGGCATACAAAGTCAGCATATGGTGGATTGCTAGAAAACTCAAACATATTCTTAATGATGATACGAATAAAGTTTATGGAAATACTTTTGAGAATGGCATAAATAAGGTACATACGAAAGGTGGGTACTTCAGATTTGTTTGCTCTAGGATGGATATTGGTGGCAACAACGAGATTTATGATCCTAGTTCAGGTTTTAAATTTATGGCATAATAGGTACCCCTATCTTCATGACAACTCGTATTTGATTGAAAGATGGCTCTTTTGACATCACTAAGGCTGATTGTAGTGTTATCTTGGGAGAGTCTGTTGAGTGGAGTTCCTCTAGTGAGATCAATAAAAAATTTATATTCTTCTATATCTATGTCAAGCATTTCAAGAATACCCTCCTCAGTAAAATGGAATCCATACCCACCAACCATAGAGGAGAAGGAATCATGTTCAGGATGTTCGGCTAAATTGGCATAGAATTCATTAACTAGTTTGGAGGAGTAAGATTGGAAGGAGGGATTTAGAAAATCAGTCAAATGTTGCACCTCGAAAAGTTCCTCCAAATTGACAATGCTTTGGAAGTCCATGACGTCGACTGGCCGTCGTGGAAGAGGAGTTCTTGAGGAGAGCCTGAGGTAGCAGTCGATTGCAGCTTGGTCGATGAAAGGGACGTCGTTGATGACCGGCAGCGGTGCAATGCCCGTCCTTCCTTTCCTACCTGCAACTTGCTTCTTTCCGCGCGAAGATGATGAAGCCATTTCGTTGCTTTGAAATGGAGAAATATCAAACAAGAATTGGATGTAGAGAAGTTGAAGATTTTCACAAGAATACACTAGAGAGGAGCTAGAGAAGTGAGAATGTGAAGGTGTGAAGAAATGGATCGTTTTGGGTGCTATTTATAGAAAAACAGAGCCAATTTCGGTCGACAATTTGTCGACCGACCGCCGCAACGGTCGTCTATCGGTCGGCCAACGGTCGATCGAAAAAATAGACACGGTCGTATTTATAGCCGTTAACGGTTTAAATTCTAGCCGTTACGACGGTTGATTTTTTTAGCCGTTACGACGGTTGGTTTTTCGAGTCGTTCCTCGGTCGAAAAATTCATCGACCGATATGTTTCGGTCAACAATATTGTCGACCGAATGGATTTCTAAGGTCGGTTATTAAGAAATATACCGACCCTAAAAGCTGCTTATACGCATGAAAACTGACTCTTTATCGGTCGACAAATTTGTCGACCGAGAAATGCTCTAAGGTCGGTTATAAGTGCAAATCTGACGCTAGAGGTGCTTATACATGCGTGAACTATCTGGATCCAGAATATATATCGGTCGACGAATTTGTCGATCGAGAAAGAGCCAGATTTCCTTCGCATAAGTACCTCTAGGGTCGGTTTTAATGAAAAAATCGATCTTAGAGGTACTTATCGGTCGACGAATTTGTCGACCGAATGAATCGGTCGAAATATTGGTCGACCGAGGAAGGCTCTAAGGTCGGTTATAAGTGTCAATCCGACGCTATGTGTGCTTATACATGCGTGAGCTATTTGGATCCAGAATAGATATCGGTCGACGAATTTGTCGACCGAGGAGGACTTTAAGGTCGGTTTTGTAAGAATAACCGACCTTAGAGGTGCTAAACCGAAGAGGACAGTAAGGTCGGTTATAAAGAAAAAACCGACCCTATAGGTGCTTGTATACGTGAAATTCAGCTCTTATTCGGTCGACGAATTTGTCGACCGAGGAGCCCTGTAGGGTCGGTTATAATGTAGAACCGACCCTATTGATCGAGGCGGGAGGCCAAAACCAAGCAAATTTTTGCCGCCGGAAAAATTGTCTATAAAGTCGCTTATTTTAGAAAAACCGACCCTATAGAGATGCACTACAAGGTCGGTTATTTTAAAAACAGCAACTCAAAAGGTCTTAAGTGGTGGCCGCGTTTTTATAGACATATAAGGTCGGTTATTTGGAAAACCGACCTTATAGAGATACACTACAAGGTCGGTTATTTTAAGAAAAGCGACCCAAGAGGTCATAAGTGGTGCCCGCATTTTTTATATACATATAAGGTCGGTTATTTTGAAAACCGACCCTATAGAGTTACACTACAAGGTCGGTTTATTTAAAAAAAATGACTTAAGAGGTCTTAAGTGGTGCCCGTATTTTTTTTAGACATATAAAGTTGGTTATTTGGTAAAACCGACCCTACATGTAATGACGTTATAACCCATTTCTGTACTAGTGTAGCATACATGCACATAATCCCCATCAACAAATCTATCAAGTGGTATCTGAGTCCAGGTCAGACTGATCCAAATCTAGATCTTAAAGGATGATGTTGCAACAGTGATAAAGTTGATGAGCACAAATTGGGAGATGTAGAACCTAAGATGGAAGATATTTCATATTCCAAGGACTTGTATGATCCAATAGAGGGACAAAAATTAGGGGATGTGTCTAATGAAGATTGGAAGAAATTAAATAGAAAGGTCGTGAGAACAATGCAAAAGTGACTTGATCTGTGTTCCACTACGTCTCAAAGAAGATTGATGCCAAATATATGTGGGAAAATCTCAAGAAATTGTATGAGCAGAAGACTTCCACAATAAAACTTTCTTGATAAAGGAGTTGGTGAACCTAAAATATTGGGATGGCACAAGTATTACTGAGCATATGAATAAATTCTAAAGTCTTCTATGAAGATGATTCTTGATGATGAACTCCAGTCGCTACTTTTTCTGGGATCATTACCTGATAGTTGGAAGACACTCGTTGTGACAATCAGTACTACACGAAAAGGCAAGTTGAGACTTGATCAAGTGAAGATCAATCTACTAAATGAAGAGACTCGACAAGCCTCAGACGACAAGGGGTCAAAGGTACACTTCACAAAGAATAGGGACGCTGACAGAGCGAGAAATCATAGTAGATCTCAGAGCCGCCATGAGTCCCAAGATCGCGAGAAGTTCCATGGTAGATCTAAATTGAAGAGTAGAAGGTGTTTCCATTGTGGCAAGTCAGGTCATTTCAGCAACAACATCAAAAGACAAGGATGATGATGACGATGTAGTCTTTGACAAATCCAAGAGTAGTGTTTACATACTAAGAATGATGGCTCTGAGTGGTCGTAGATATTATAACCTTTTATCATCATTCACTGAATAAGGAGTTCTTCATTTGGGACATTGGTAGGGTAAATCCACTTTTCACAATGCATAGAGATACTGAACACAACATATAAAATCTTAACTAAACGAATACAAAATATCATATAAAAAAATGTATGACAATGTGTAGGCAGTTGAAAGTGGAAACCATTACGAGACCATCTTTGGGCTTTGATCGGGTATGGATTTCAGAGTGGGAGTTACGTGTCATGATCCTAAGAAACCATATTCCATGGGAATTAAAGTTGATTCGGAAAGTTTTCCAAAGTGGTAGGCATTGATATTGGGGTGGTCGGACACCCTCCGGTTTCTGTTCTTGGGCAATCTCATTGTTGTGCAACATGACATTGTCAACGTGTTTCTTAAAAATCGACCCACTGGGACGAAAATCCAGCTTATGTTATTCACTTTGACGGTAAAAACCAATCCCACAAAGTAGACAGAAATCCTCCCAATATGAGGAGACATCCCATTCAACACCGGAATTGTTTGGACAGAAGTAGCAGGAGCTTCAACAAGCACTCGGAGTGCCTTTCATCAGTCTCCCCGGCATACACGGAAACGGTGCCCCTTCTGCACAAACGTCCGCGCCAACCACGTGCAGCGATGGGCGACGGCCCGCGTGCGATGATGGCAGTTTGGCTTGGAACCATGACGCCGCAGCCGAACATCTCTCTTTCATCCTTTTGTCGAAGATCCTGGCAGTGAACTTGGAAGTTTTAGCCGACGAAAAGACAGCCATTGGAGTGAAGTAGCCGTGTTACAGATGTTCGACGAAATAACAGGCTCCTTCCATTGTCTACACATATATACATGAGAGAATCAAGCATAATCCAAGACTTGTTCCTACTGCAATCAGGAAATAGTATGGCGGGCTCACTCAGTCACACGCGGCATTGTGCAGGCGGCACCCAAATGGTTTATGTTCTTGGGCTAGTGAACTAGAACAGAATACATTGCACGGCTCAATCCGACAAAAGAAGTTTGATCAGTGTCTCACTGATGCCTCAGTTGAGATCATATACGAGCGCCCGGCTATTAACGAAGACACTACCAAAAAATATATTATAGGTGACAGCCACGTAAAAGGTTACACATTTTAGGTGACATGCGTGTACATTACATATAATCTGTATAGACCTATGTGAAATAGATGACATACATTTTAGCATTTTGAGAAGGTTACATACTTTAGGTGACATACATGTAAATCATCTATAATTTGTATAATCCTACGTCATATAGATGACATACATTTTATCATAAATGAAAGGGTTACGCCAAATATGTGACATACATTTGAATCTTCTATGTTATAATGGGGGTTTTCCATATAATTGGCATGTATATGAGTCACATGTGAAGACCAGAGTGTCGGCCCTAGGGAAACTCCCCTTCTTCAGCGCCTCGCCGGCTTGGGGGAGGGGCGACTGCCGCCTCTCAGCGCCGACCTTCTCCCCTGGCCCTCTCGCCGGAGCTGGTGGTTCTCACGGGGTGGTATGTTTTGAATCCGTTTTTTTTCTGCTTCTTGGCGTGGCGGCTGGTTTGCTCGATCAGTTCCTATGTGACAATTTGTGGGGCTGGTGCGTCGGCGGTCGTGTGGTGGCGACAGCTTCTTCCATTGGCGTGGTCCTGTCGGCGCTTCATCTTTGGACGAATCTAGCTTGTCGTTTCCTTTTGGGTTCCTTCGGCTCTGGTTTTCCTTCTTCCTTTCTTTTCATCTTTTTGTTTCTTTTTTGTGTCTGTTTGTAGGTCTATGTTGTTGGGGTCTTCCTTTTTATGGGTCTTGTCTGTGTCTGTTCTTCCGTCTGAGGTTTGGTGGGTGTGCCCTCGGTTTCTCTGTTGGCTTGCTGGGGTAGGGGATAATTAGGGGTCTTGGGTTTGGAGGCGTTGCTTCCGTTTCTCTCTCAATTACGATCGAGTTAGGATTCTTGGTGAGTGGTGGTGGGGTTCTGTTGTGTTTTCTATCCCCCTTCATTGTTCTTCATCCGGCCTTTTTTGCTCCTTTGCTTGTCTTTGAAAGGGATCCATAGTGGTTTTTTCCCGCTGGTGCCGTAGTGCGGCCTGTTATTTGTTGTCTTTCTCTCTATTTGCAGTTTTTAGTGCGTTATATGTTCTATGTTATCGTGTGGTTTGTGTCCTCCTTTCATTTTTAGGTCTTTTTTGTCTCTTTGTTATATGGCAGCAAGTGCGAAGGTGATCCCTTCTTCAGTCACTGGTTTGGAGCATATACTTTATATCAGATATAATCTCAGGTTGAAGGAATCTCTCAGCGATATAGAAGAGAGATCAATACATCATTGTACTTATCACATTCTGATATGAGTTTCTGGTTATTGTATCTGCTCTTTACTTTTTTGTGTTCGGTTGGTGTATCTCCCTTTACATGTAGATGTCATATGGCTTTAATGTAATGAATGTGGTGTCTTTCAAAAAAAAAATATGAGTCACATGTGATCTATAAGGGGGTATATATTTGGGTGACACACATGCATGTCACCAAACTTTTTGGTGACACATGTACTTGTCACCTGAACCTTAGGTGGTAGACATGTCAGTCATTCAATATCTCCCAACCAATAATAAGCATCAACAAGCTTCATGGGGATATATCAATATATTTATTGGCAATTCATAAAGGAAGATATGTGAGAGAAATTGTTGCTGAGAGTCTTTCTAAGTAATCTGGAGGGTCAATCATGGAGGGATATTGTCATAGAGATCTTCCCCCAAACTCATATATGTCTCTTTTGTGAACATTCTAAGCCTAATGGGCATTTTTCGTGCGAGGAAAATTGCTCCTTGATAGCGGCTTGCGTGGACCACCCACCCCCAGCAACAATTGTTGCAAAAGAGTGGTGGTTGTCGAAAGCACTCGAACGACCTTCCTCCCATTATCCCCAACTCATACACATCTCTTTTATAAATAGTTAAGAGGACAATACATATATACATGTCTCAAATCTAAGCATTTTCAAGGACTTGCTATGAGTGGACACTATCATGATACGACCCCTAGCTCCACCCAGAAGAATTTTTACATACTTTCTAATGATACACATTGTCATGATATGGACTATGGCTCCTCACTAATATATATTGGGAGATTTTCATGAGCGGACATTCTCATGATATGGGTCCAGTCTCCTCACAAATGCAAATTTAGAAACTTTCTGTGAGAGGACACTATCAAGATATGGGCCACAAGTCTGCCAAGGTGTATTTTAAGGAACTTGTTGCGAGTGAACACTATCATGGTATGGTTCATGGATCCTCCCAACTGCATTTTCATGGGGATATATCAGTACATTTATTTCACAACTTTTAAATGAGATGTGTGAGAGAAAATGTTGTTGAGAGTCATTCTAAGTTATTCATAAAGAGATATTGGCATGAGAATAGTCACCAAACTCATACATGCCTCTTTGGTTATCATTCAAAGGCCAATGAGCCTTTGTCTTATGAGGCAAATTTCTCCTTGGAAACATCTTACATAGACCTCCCACCCCCAGCAACGATTCCTGCAAATGGGAGGTAGATGCCATAAGCACCCAATCAACCAAGTTTCAATTGTCCCCAAACTCATAGATGTCTATTCCTGAATAGTTAAGATGACAATACATATATACACATCTCAAAGATTTTTTTATGAGAAGAAAATGTCATAACATAGACCCTAGCCCCTCCTTGAAGCATTTTAATGGACTTGTCTGAGAGGACATTGTCATGTTATGGGTCGTAGCTCCTTGCACAAGCATTTTGGGGGACTTTCTTGAGAGGATTCTCATGATATGGACCTGGATACTCACAAATGCAGTTTCAAGGACTTGTTGTGAGAGACCACTATCATGATATGGTCCCAAGATCTAACAAATGCATGTCAAGGGACTTGTTGTGAGATGATATTGTCACGATATGGCCCCAAGATCTTCACAAATGCATTTCAAGGGACTTGTTGTGAGATAACATTGTCATGATATGGGTCACGGCTCCCCCTAAATGCATTTAGGGACACTATCAATATATGGGCCCTGACACCTCCTTAATACATTTGAAGGGATGTGTTGTTAAAGGACACTATAATGATATAGGTCATGGCACCTCCCAAATGCATTTTTAGGGATGTGCTGTGAGATAACATTTGTCATAATATGGGCCCTGGCACCTCCCAAATACATTTTCATGTACTTGTTATAAGAGGACGTTCTCATGATATGAGACCTGACACCTCTCAAATGCATTTTAAAGGACTTACTATGAGATGACATTGTCATCATATGTGCCATGACACCTACCAAATGTATTTTCAAGGACTTAGCGTGAGAGGAGATTGTAACATAATGAATCTTAGATATAATATCTAAGTAAACCTTTTTCCCAAGTTTTCCTTTCATTTCTATCCTTTATGTCGTTTATGTATAATTAGTGGAATTTATAGTGGTTTAGTGAACATTTATTCAGTAATTGTACCAAAATAAGGGTTTATACACAAATACCTCAGTGAAAGCGTAATTACCATAATTAAGTACTCTAAACCTTAATATAACTTTTTGATATGATTTGAAACATAAAATGAGCCTAAGTTTCAAATTTGGTTCGATTTGGATGTTGTTTGTGCAAATTATGCAATTTTAGGTACATTATGGACTTTTACACAATTTACCCAATTGGGAGGTTTTCTTTGTAAATTATCACCTAAATTTTAATCCTTATATATTTCCTTACCATTCAAGAGATTTTGAACCATGGGGCACCTGGTTTCACCTTGTTTTGAAGGTGTTTCTCTCCGAGGGTATTGTAGGGATTACCCTCTTTATAAATGTACTTATCTTTAAAAGCTATCAACCAATGGGGTTATTTCTTTGTTTGAAGGACGGTGGGGATGGCCTATAAGGCTCCATAGGATCTTAGGACCGACCTTCGGTATACAAGAAGAGTATATGAGATGTCCTCTTGCATGGCCATGAAGCCCTAGCCTAAGGACACACAGAAAGTCCCATAGACACCTCATACTTGCCCCCTTCTTTATAAAGCCATGCCTACCCTTTCCCACCTCCCAATCCAAGAACTAATCCTCTCCTTATCTTTCCCACATCTTATAGAATCATCCCTTCTATGTTTGGCCACAAAGTTTCTGTCCCAAGGTAAAAGAGGGTGCCTACCTTGGTAAAGAAGGCTCCTAGGGTTCCAAATTCCTCTATTTAGGATTTCTTAAGCTCCTCCTTGGTGATTTTGACCAAAACTAGTAAGAATACTCCTTTCCTTCTCTGTTTTCATGCTGTTAGTATTCCTCCCACCTTCTTTCTGGTCAAAAGCATGACCTTCCATGGTAATACTCCACCTAGAACCCTAAAACATCTCATCTCCGTGCTCTTTTGCTAGGGTTTGCACCTCTAAAGTGGAGAAGGTGATCTTTGATCCAAAAAGGAGCTTGTCTTGGAGCAACCAGACCTTCTAATTTCGGGATACTTTCTGTTTGGACCTCCTTATCTTCCTAGAGGCAAGTTTTGTTAACCCCCTTCTCATATATTGCTTAATACATGCTTAAAACTCATGCTTCTATGTTTAAAATCGATGATTTCCATCTCTTTTTACCATGTTCTTCTAGGGTTTTGGTTTCTTGGTATTTTACCTTCTCTAGAAGATCTAGTTTGGTTACCTATGCAATTTCAAACCTGATCTTGGGTCAAATGGTGTTTTCTCCCTCTCCCTCTCTCTTCAATTATCTCGATCAGTTTGATGATGTGGCAATTTCCTATTGGTCAATATTGAAAATTTCATATCTTATAAACTGCTTATCCAAATTTGACAAATAAATATGTTTTGGAATTTAAAAATTAATCTCTATCTAATAAAAATATTTTCAACGTCTTATTTCATGATTTGATGAAGGGTGATTTTTGTAAAATGAATTTAATGCATAAAATCTATAAAAATTACATCTTAATCATCATAACTCCAAAATTAACATAAAAATATGTTTTCTTGATCAGTAGAACTTAATAAGTTTATTGGTTATGTTTTAAGAATATAAATTTGAGTTTTTCTAAAAAGGTCTAAAATTAGGGTTTCTATATATTAATGTGCACTATGTACTCTAATACATGTTAATACATTGAAAATAGGCAAAGTGGAACTTGGACTCAATTAAAGTGGTGAAAGTTAATAATTGATATCAATAAGAGAGGTATGTGCAATCTCTATTTATGTATGTGCATTCTTACACCCTAAGTTGGGATATTTGCAAACCAAACCCTATATTCCCTAATGAGGCACTATATGAACCCTATTTCCTCTATTCATGATTCTTTTGTTAAATTTCCTCAAAATCAGTAATCATATTCTTTTTCTTGGGCTTGTACCCCACTGTCATGCTTATTTAATATTATGACTACTCTTACCATGACTACTTTTCTAGCATGTAGATTTATATTCTATTTAATTTAAAGTAGTGGTACTTATGTACAACCACCCACAGAGGGCATGTATTTAATCACCCTGGGGAATATTTTTATTCTCCCCTATATAATTGTGTAGGTGACTGGGAATGTCTTATTCTCCCCTTACATATAGGTTAGAGGTCCAGTAGGTGCCTCAACCCTACTTAGTTGGGTAGACATAATTATCTTACATGCAAATCCTTTTTAATATAATTGTTAATGGCAAGTTTCTTTTGAATATAGCCTCATACTCTTGTTATATTCATCTTATGATGAAATCTTAGCCTTTAGTTTCATGTTATTTACTCATCTTTTGTTCTTGTTTATTATTTGGCATATACCTTGTTTTCTTTCCCCTTTTACTGGGTGCTTTCCCAACCACCCAAGTGCTGGTGCTGAGCAAGGAGAAGGACAAGTTTGAAGGAAGTCATCTCACGAGTAGATCTCAAGCTATCTGAAAGGATGTCTAGGTTGCTATAGCTAGATCCTTTTCTCTTATCTTTTTCTTTTAGGAACAATCATGTAATGAACAATGAAATCCATGTAATAGGCTTAGTACTTTTATTTCCTCAGCTATTGATATTTTATAATGTATCTGGTGCATGCTTATTTACTTGGAATATTATACATGCATCCCTCAATATCTTTTATATTTCTAAAAAGATGGATGTTTTGTACTTCCTTTAAATTTTTGTAAGGAGGTGATCTCGCCTCTTTACAGAGATTGTCATGATATGGGCCCAAACTTCACCCAAATGCATTTTTAGGGGCTTATTATGAGAGGAAACTATCAATATATGGACCATGCCTCCTCCTTAATGCATTTGAAAGGACATGTTGTGAAAGGACACTATCATCATATGGGTCTCGGCACCTCCCAAATGTACTTTTAGGGACTTGTTGTGGGATAACATTTGTCATAAAATGGGCCCTGACACCTCCCAAATACATTTTGATAGACTTGTTATGAGAGGACGTTGTCATGATATGGGTCCTGACACCTCCCAAATGCATTTTCAAAGACTTGTTAGAGAGGATGTTGTCATGATATGGGACCTAAAGCCTCCCAAATGCATTTTTAAGGACTTACTGTGAGATGACATTGTGATCATATGTTCCATGGCACCTCCCAAATATATTTTCAAGGACTTGGCGCGAGAGGAGATTGTCATGATATGGGCCCAAACTTCACCCAAATGCATTTTTAGGGCCTTATTATGAGAGCAAATTGTCAATATACGGGTCATGTCTCCTCCTTAATGCATTTGAAAGGACATGTTGTGATAGGACACTATCATCATATGGCCATGGCATGTCCCATATATATTTTTAGGGACTTGTTGTGAGCTAACATTTGTCATAAAATGGGCCCTGACACCTCCCAGATGCATTTTGATGGACTTGTTATGAGAGGACGTTGTCATAATATGGGCCTTGGCACCTTCTAAATGCATTGTCATAGACTTGTTGTCAGAGGATGTTGTCGTGATATGGGACCTAACTCCTCCCAAATGCATTTTAAGGACTTACTCTGAGATGACATTATGATCATATGCTCCATGACACCTCTCAAATGTATTTTCAAGGACTTGGCGTGAGAGGATATTGTCATGATATGGGCCCAAATTTCACCGAAATACATTTTTAGGGACTTATTATGAGAGGATGTTGTCAATATATGGTCTTGGCTCCTCCTTAATGCATTTGATGGGACATGTTGTGAAAGAAAATTATCATGATATGGGCCGTGGAATCTCCCAAATCCATTTTTAGAGACTTGTTGTGAGATAACATTTGTCATGAAATGGGCCCTGACACCTCCCAAATGCATTTTGATGAACTTTTTATGAGAGGACGTCGTCATGATATGGGCCCTGACACCTCCCAAATGCATTTTTATAGACTTGTTGTGAGAGGACATTGTCATGATATGGGACCTAACCCCTCCCAAATGCATTTTTAAGGACTTACTATGTGATGACATTGTGATCATATGATCCATGTCACCTCCTAAATGTATTTTCAAGGGCTTGGCGTGAGAGGAGATTGTCATGATATGGGCCCGAACTTCACCCAAATGCATTTTTAGGGGCTTATTATGAGAGGAAACTATCAATATACGGGCCATGTCTCCTCCTTAATGTATTTGAAAGGACATGTTGTGAAAGTATACTATCATCATATGGGTTGTGGCACCTCCCAAATGCATTTCTAGGGACTTGTTGTGAGATAACATTTGTCATGAAATGGGCCCTGACACCTCCCAAATACATTTTTATGGACTTGTTATGAGAGGACGTTGTCATGATATGGGCCCTGACACCTCCCAAATACATTTTCATAAACTTGTTGTGAGAGGACGTTGTCATGATATGGGACCTAACACCTCCCAAATGCATTTTTAAGGACTTACTCAAATATGACATTGTGATCATATGCTCCATGGCACCTTCCAAATGTATTTTCAAGGACTTGGTGTGAGAGGAGATTGTCATGATATGGGCCCAAACTTCACCAAATGAATTTCTAGGGGCTTATTATGAGAGGAAACTGTAATATATGGGCCATGTCACCTCCTTAATGCATTTGAAAGGACATGTTGCAAAAGGACACTATCATCATATGGGTCGTGGCACCTCCCAAATATATTTTTAGGGACTTGTTGTGAGATAACATTTGTCATGAAATGGGCCTTGACACCTCCCAAATGCATTTTTATGGACTTGTTATGAGAGGATGTTGTCATGATATGGGCCCTTACACCTCCCAAATGCATTTTCATAGACTTTTTGTGAGAGGACGTTGTCGTGATATGGGACCTGACACCTCCCAAATGTATTTTTAAGGATTTACTCTGAGATGACATTATGATCATATGCTCCATGGCACCTCCCAAATGTTTTTTCAAGGACTTGACGTGAGAGGAGATTGTCATGATATGGGCCCAAACTTCACCAAATACATTTCTAGGGGCTTATTATGAGAGGAAACTGTAATATATATGGGCCAAGTCACCTCCTTAATGCATTTGAAAGGACATGTTGCAAAAGGACACTATCATCATATGGGTTGTGTCACCTCCCAAATATATTTTTAGGGACTTGTTGTGAGATAACATTTGTCATGAAATGGGCCTTGACACCTCCCAAATGCATTTTGATGGACTTGTTATGAGAAGATGTTGTCATGATATGGGCCCTTACACCTCCCAAATATATTTTCATAGACTTTTTGTGAGAGGACGTTGTCGTGATATGGGACCTGACACCTCCCAAATGTATTTTTAAGGATTTACTCTGAGATGACATTATGATCATATGCTCCATGGCACCTCCCAAATGTTTTTTCAAGGACTTGACGTGAGAGGAGATTGTCATGATATGGGCCCAAACTTCACCCCAATCCATTTTTAGGGGTTTATTATGAGAGGAAACTATCAATATACGGGCCATGTCTCCTCCTTAATGCATTTGAAAGGACATGTTGTGAAAGGACACTATCATCATATGGGTCGTGGCACCTACCAAATGCATTTCTAGGAACTTTTGTGAGATAACATTTGTAATGAAATGGGACCTGATACCTTTCAAATGCATTTTTAAGGACTTACTCTGAGATGACATTGTGATCATATGCTCCATGGCACCTCCCAAATGTATTTTAAAGGACTTGATGTGAGAGGCGATTGTCATGATATGGGCCCACAATTCACCCAAATCCATTTTTAGGGGTTTATTATGAGAGGAAACGGTCAATATACGGGCCATGTCTCCTTAATGCATTTGAAAGGATATGTTGTGAAAGGACACTATCATCATATGGGTCGTGTCACCTGCCAAATGCATTTCTAGGGGCTTTTTGTGAGATAACATTTGTCATGAAATGGGACCTGACACCTCCCAAATATATTTTTAAGGACTTACTTTGAGATGACATTGTGATCATATGCTCCATGGCACATCCCAACTGTATTTTCAAGGACTTGACGTGAGAGGAGATTGTCATGATATGGGCCCAAACTTCACCCAAAACCATTTTTAGGGGTTTATTATGAGAGGAAACTGTCAATATATGGGCCATGTCTCCTTAATACATTTTAAAGGACATGTTGTGAAAGGACACTATCATCATATGGGTCGTGACACCTACAAAATGCATTTCTAGGGACTTGTTGTGAGATAACATTTTCATAAAATGGGCCTTGACACCTCCCAAATGTATTTTGATGGACTTATTATGAGAGGACGTTGTCATGATATGGGCCATAACACCTGCCAAATACATTTTCATAGACTTGTTGTGAGAGGACGTTGTCGTGATATGGGACATAACTCCTCCCAAATGCATTTTTAGGGACTTGCTGTGAGATGACTTTGTGATCATATGCTCCATGGCACCTCCCAAATGTATTTTCAAGGACTTGGTATGAGAGGACGTTGGCATATATGGGCCCAAACTTCATCGAAATACATTTTTAGGGCTTATTATGAGAGGATGTTGTCAATATATGGTCTTGGCTCCTCCTTAATGCATTTAAAGGGACATGTTGTGAAAGGACATTATCATAATATGGGCCATGGCACCTCCCAAATGCATTTTTAGAGACTTATTTGAGAGGATGATGTCAATATATTGGCCCTGGATCCTCCTTAATGCATTTGAAGGGACATGTTGTGAAAAGACATTATAATGATCTGGGTCATGGCACCTCCCAAATGCATTTTTAGGGACTTGATGGTTGGCCTTGTTTCAATCATGTTGGTTTGTTTAGCTTTTGGACGTGACAATTCATTTTGGTCTAATCACGATGCTACATTTATGATCATATGCTCCATCGAACCTCCCAAATGTATTTTCAAGGGCTTGTTGGGAGAGGACACTATCATGATATGGGCCCTGACCTTCACAAATTCATTTTTAGATATATGTTGTGAGAGGACATTGTCATGATTTTGGTTGTGGCTCCTCTCAAATGCATTTATAGGTACTTGTCGTGAGAAGGAATTGTCATGATATGGAATGTGGCTCATCCCATTTACATTTGTAGGGACTTGTCGTGAGAGGACATTATCATGATATGGGATGTATCTCCTCCCAAATACTTTTTCAGGGACTCGCTATGAGAGGACATTTTCATGATATAAGATGTGGCTCCTCCGAAATGCATATTCAGGGACTTGTTGTGAGAGGACACTGTCATGATATGGACCATGGATCCTCCCAAATGCATATTCAGGGACTTGTTGTGAGAGGAAACTATCATGCTATGGGCCACGACACCTCACAAATTTATGTTCAGTGAGTTGATGTGAGAGGACATTGTCATGATATTAGTTGGGGCTCCTCTAAATGAATTTTTAAGCACTTGTTGTGAGAGGATATTGTCATGATATGGTACGTTGCTCATACGAAATTCATTTTCAAGGACTTGATGTGAGAGGGAACCATCAAGACATGGGCCATGGCTTCTCACACATTCATTTTCAGGGACATGTTGTGAGAGGACATTGTCACAATATGAGTCGTGGCTCCTCTCAAATCCATTTCTAGGGACTTTTTGTGAGAGGACATTGTCATGATATGGGATGTGTCTCCTCCCAAATGCTTTTCTAGGGACTTTCTGTGAGAGAACATTGTCATGATATAGGATGTAGCTCATCCCAAATGCTTTTCCAGGGACTTGCATTATTCATCACCTATATATGAAAGGAGTAAGCAAGGGTTATCATGCAATGTGAAACATTATATAACCAAAATAAGATATGATATACGACTAGATTACATCTTCTATTAAGTCCCGAGCAGTTTCAGGTATACCACCCAAACTTCCAGCTGACCATTACAAAGTCACCTTCAGTTTCGTACAAGATCTATGAGAGCCGAAATCCTAAGATCTCTTTGCCCTCAGTCAGTACGAGTCCATTGTAGTGACATATGTGTCAAGTTGCAATCAACCTAGTCCACCCTTGGTATACATGTCACCACTAGAAATTAGGGTATTCAAAACCCTATCATCCAAAGTAAAACCACATTTGTCCTCATTCACATCACATATACATATACCCGAGACACGGGCTCAACTGCTCTCATTCTGAGGCATGGTTGCATCCATCCTCCAAACTTTGGGATCAGGATGTGTAGGATATATTCTTTTGTAGTTGCATATACTCATAGTATACGACTCCGGGCTTCCCCTCTGGGTTACCCATTTTACCATCCAGCAAGTCCTAATACTAGAATGGTTCTACATCATAGGGAACTACATGATTAGGATCTCACTTGAATAATTAGTGCCAATTGAGTGAATTAAGGCCGCATCAACCAAGTTTGACATACAAACCCCAATTCATTTCTAGAAAATAGTTGGCGATATAATAACTCCAGAAGATATAATATTTTTGAAATATATTTCTCATTATAACATCACAATCTACAAGTTCATTTCTATCCATGAGACTATACTCTTTATCACACCATCACATGATATTAATCCTTATCACTTATGAAGAGGATTAAACATTCGCACTATGGCTCAACCATACCCAAAAGCCATTCAGGCCCATACAACACTACTCTCTTAAGTGCATAATTATCATTTATTACCCTATAGAGGGTTCAACATGTCATCATCATACTTTCAACATGCCATCATAAAAAAAATCAGTTCATATACTTAGAAATCCCATCAGATGGTTGATGTACTTAGACAAATACAAGACCATCGAATTTTTAGAACACTTAGCCAAAAATATAACCATCAGATTGTTAAAGATTTTTACCAAAAACAATACCATTAGATTTTTTATACACTTAGTCAAAATCAAGACCATCAGATTGTTGATGGATTCAACCATGAACAAGACCATTGAATCACTATAGTACTTAGTCAAAATCAAGACCTTTAGATCTTTATTGAACTCAAACCAAAACAATACGATCGATTCATTGGTAGACTTATCTAAAAGCAAAGCCATCACATATTTACGGTACTTAGCCAAAACCAAAATCATTAGTGGGTAGCAAAACCATAGGAGCGAGTGTTAGATAAATCATCACTCTATTCACCTAGTAAACCCATCAGTTCATTAGGAAACATAGCCAACAACTAGGAGATGGGTTCCTTTGGACACTTAGTCAAAATCAAGTCCATCGAATCATGAGAGTATTAGGTCAAGAACAAATCCATCGAATTATTGGTGTACTTAACCAAAATCAAAGCCATCAGTTTGTCAAGGTACTTCAGTGCTAATCATTGGATTATTAATTAAGTTAAATCATCATTTCATTAGTGTACATAGATGTATCATCGATTATTTATACATGTAGAAGATCATCAATTCTTTTGTAAACTTAGTCAAAAATCAAAATCTTATATCTATCTTACTTATCCATTGGTTTATTTACAAACTAAAATCAAATGGTTTATTTACAAACTAAAATCAAAAGTTAAATACTAAGTAAAGTCCATCGGCTATGTAGCATATGACCCACCATCATGTTAAGGTCAAACAGAGTCAAAGTCCTAATAATACCCCACCAACTCTAAACCCCACTTACTCCATAAACACCCACATGACTTGCGAACTCCGTTTGGCACAAGAAACCTCCCAAACCACACCCCTCTCTATTCTCTCCCCGCTACCTGCACATGTCTCGCTTCCTCCCCCATCCACTAGTCTCCCGTAGCCCTGCTAGACTCCCCTCCCTCCACCGATTACTGACGAACAACATTGACAGACTCTCTGGTAAGACTACGACCGGTGTCTCCATCATTGAAGTCCCAGTAGCTGCCGCCTCATCCCCAGCTCGCAACCAAGGAGTCTCGCTCCTTGTGCGGCGCCTGCCCTATCTTGGTGGCCTGCAACCAAGGGTTCCAACTCCCTATATATGGACGACGGTCGTTGCTGAGTGTCGATCGAAGCAATGATTTCACGTCTTTTAAATCTCTAAACTCTGGTGTGTCAGCCTCTGACTCTTAATTAAGGAGACCATCTCCATGTCTGGCACCCTAGCTTGAATCGGGGATCTAGAGGCACTGGAATCACCCCAATATAGCTTCTCATCTTATCTCTTGACGCCGAAAATGGCTCCTCCTTCTCAGGTGAGTATGTTGTTCTCTCGTCTGCTGACAATTTTTTAAAATCTTTCTCATTTTCTCTATGTTCTAAGGCCTTGAAGAAGACATCACTCCTCATTTCCCCATCTTTCTTAGCTAGCTGTGAAGACAGACTAAGCATAAGACATGTTGAAGTTAACCCAGCAATTGCATTGCACCCCACACATAGATTTTATCTCTTTGATCTGCAATTCATTCTGATAGAGTTGTTGGGTAGATGTGACTTAACCTCAATATCTAAAAGGCCTGTCTATTTCCCAACCAAATGCTAGTATTGTGGTTGTGAGGCGATTGCATCTTATGGTACAAAACCTTTGTGTCTCATTCTGTCTTACATCATTTTCTATAAAAATTAAGAGGCACGAGTATCTTGTGATATATTGGAGAGTGTTACCTATCATGTCTAAACACATTTTTCTAATATGTATTTTGGTGACATCGAACTAGGTTGCATATCCTCTGTTTTTTCTTGCTCCGTAATTGGGGGTGCTTCCTTGTGCCATGAGTTCACCTCTCTTTTCTATTTTCCACGTTTAAGGGTATATCAGTAGGTGTATGCTTCAATATTGTCTCTTAAGATGCTCCTTTCCTATGATCATGGAGGATTTGGCTTGTGAATTTGTTACCAACACGTAGCTAAATTTTTACTTTTTGATCTATGTGGAGATAGTGATGATAAACATCCAAGATGAGAAAATAGAAATAATATTCTACCTCCATACCGGTGAAGAATTAGCAACCCTCCGATTCAGCAATCACCTACCACAAAATGGTCCTAGCATTTTTTTTGTTTAGTTTTAGCTTTCAAGCAAAATGCTAGCAATTGTTAAGGTAATTTAACATGTTATGGGAAGCAGATCTTCCTGCATTTTTTTACACACTCTTCATAAGAGTAATTGATCCTCTTTTATATTCTTTTGAAAGGTTTTGCCATTTTTGGAAGTTTAAAGTTTTGGTGTTATATGTTTGTCATAACCGACAACCACTAACAGACATGCATATTTTTGTTGTTGGTTTAGGAATATGTAATAATAATTTTTGTTCTTTTAGGTCACAGAACCCCTCGACAAAGATAAACTTGAATCTTCAAACCTGATTGTTGATATCGATTTTACTAAAATCAATGAGTTGGTAGGTGAGTTATTACATTTTTTATCAGCGATGGCAAGGGATTTAGTAAAAGTTTGCTGGCACCTTACTATATAAATATCTAAAACTCATCTTCATTATCATTAGGTTTTAGATATACTGCTGGTATGACAATGGTTGTTTCTTTCGACTGTATAAATGGTTGACGATGTATTAATATAAGATCTTTAGTTTCTATCCTGATGAATCATACGGTCCAGTTGGGGTTGTTACTGGTCATCGAACCATAACTCAGGATAAAAGTGAGGACGTTTCTATAGCACTACATAGGTATATTGCCCCGTAGGAGGTTAGTCACATCGCTATATTAAGTTGAGATGCTTTCAGTTTAGTTATTGTTACATTGTATTCATGACCCCTCTTCTTACAGGTCGATACTTTACCGTCGACCTGTGGATGTTGTGGAACCAATTGTGTTAGTAAGTTTCATGTAACCAATATCCTTAATAATATGTAATAGATTCTTTGTTGTCCATTGAGTTCTATGCTTGTTATGCTTGTTCTTGTACTCTAGTCAAGCTTCTTATTTTTATGCGGTTTTATTTTGTTGGAGGGGGTGTTCTTTTTGGTCAGGTGGCTAGTAAGTGACTGCTTGGGGTTAGTATTTTTGATTGACTTTCAGCGATATGATTCTATATTTCTATTATGTGTTTTTTGTCCCCTGTTACCCTTTAAGGTTCCGATTAGTGCTTGCAACTTCTTTCCTTCATGAGTCATTGTAAGTGAAATGCGCTTTCTAGATAGCTGTTGGTGAATGACATGATGTCAGTCTCCGCACTAGAGGGGATGCTGACGTGCAAGACAAACTCCAGCCAATGCTTGTCTTGCTCTTGTATGACGTCATGGTGACACTGGAGATAGAAGGGTCCAAGGTTGCCAATGCTAACTTCTCTATCGTCGAAGACTAGATATTCTGCACCATCCACACACAAGTAAATAAAAAAAGCTTCACTACTCTGGAGCGTGGCTAGAGACCATATGCTACTTTACTAAATACTAATGTAAACTTATTAAGTAATGAATTAGATCGGTCTTGTTATTTTTTAAAATCAAAATTTGTATTTAACTTACAGGCCGCAAGCCCAACAACACGTGTGGAAGATGTGGTGTTGGCTGTGAGAGGGAGGTTGAGGAACCTATTCTATTGATTAGATGGAGCGTAGCCATAAAGTAAATAACAGACACATGAGAATATCGTACGTACTTGTCATAATGCACAACTTCTTATTTATCAAAATTAGAGATCGACTCATCAACCTAGAAGATCCTTTCAGCTTGCTTAACGTGACTACCACAATCACTAGAATTATTTGTGTTGTGTCATTTATCAACTATTTTTTCTGCCACTTACAAACATCGACGGGTGTGATATGGATGAGGTCATAATGAGCATGTGTGATCTGAATGAGGCTATAAAAACCATTCCAGGGTTGGAACCAAGCCTGCTGTGCCCTCTGGTTGGGAACAAATTCTTTACTATCCATTAAGTTCTATGCTTGCTATGCTTGTTATTGTACTCTAGTCAAGCTTCTTATTTTTATGGGGTTTTATTTTGTTGGAGGGGGGTATTTTTGGTCAGATGGCTGTTAAGTGACTGGTTGGGAGTAGTATTTTTGATTGAACTATCAGCGACATGATTCTATATTTCTATTATGTGTTTTTTGTCCCCTGTTAACCTTCAAGGTTACGATTAGTGCTTGCAACTTCTTTCCTTCATGAGTCATTATAAATGAGATGCACTTTCTAGATAGTTGTTGGTGAATGATAGGTTGCCGGTCTCCGCACTGGAGGGGGTGCTGATGTGCATGACAAACTCCACCCAAAACTTTTCTTGCTCTTGTACGAGGTCATGGTGGCACTGGAGATAGAAGGGTCCAAGGTCGAGAATGCCAGCTTATCCATCATCAAAGACTAGATACTAAGCACCATCCACATACGGGTAAATAAAAAAAGCTTCACCACTCTGGAGTGTGGCTAGAGACCATATGCTACTTTACTAAATACTGATGTATACTGTTAAGTAATGGATTATATGGGTCCTTTTATTTTTTATAATGAAAATTTATATTTAACGTGTAGGCCGCAAGCCCAACAGCATGTGTGGAAGATACGGTGTTGGCTGTGACGGGGAGGTTGAGGAAGCTAGTCTGTTGTTTAGATGCAGTGTGGCCTGAAAGTAAATAACAGACAAATGAGAATATTGTATGTACTTGTCATAATGCGCAACTATTGTTTTGTCAAAATCAGAGATCAACTCATCGACCTGGCTACAGATCCTTTCATCTTTCTTAACGTGACTACCACAATCACCAGAATTATGTGTTGCGTCACTTATCAACTATTTTTCCTTCCACTTACAAACATCGACATGTGTGATATCGATGAGGCCACAACGAGCATGTGTGATCTAAATGAGGCCATAACAAACATTCTAGGATTGAAACCAAGCCTGTTGTGCCCTTTGGTTGGGAACGGAAGTAATTTTAGATGGGATTGTTATATTTTCATGTATCAACTTTTATTAGCAAAAAAAATTCTTTCAGTTCAGGACATGCCTGACTTGTAAGGCTGTACCTCATGTTGCATTTGAGTCATGTATGATTGTTGGCTGTAAACAAGCTTATCATGTATGCCATTACTTATTATAAGAAATGAGATCGTTCTATATTTATATTTGTAATATCCATGTGATGATAATGATTCCTATTTTCATGTTGAAAATGAATTTTATTTTTGTTAAAATTTGTATTAAATTTTAATTGTGGTAGTAGCTAGTATGGGATGAGCTATTTCTTATTGTTATTTGTTAGAATTCATATGTATTGTAAGGACCCTGACCTACGTTTAGGGTTTACCCTGTTTGTTTTGCTTAACCTTAGTGGTTTGGTGCTCGCTAATCACCTTTGAGTGGTGATTAGGGTTTTGTTGAGCTTTGTTGAGAGTTCGTGGGGCTACTTGCAAATAACCCAAGTTTAGGGTTTTGTGTGCAAGTTTGCCATCTTGTGAGGTGTTTTCCCCTCTTTTGCTTCCTCTAGGGTTGAGAGGAAGGCTTGGGCTTGTTGTTTGAGTTCTTTGGGCCTGAGTTGAGCTTGTTTGGGCCTTGGAGTTCCTTGTTTGGGCTTGCTTGAGCCTTGTGTCGCCCAGGGCAGGTGGTGTGTCGCCCAACAGGCTGGTGTGTCGCCCAGCAGAGCTGCTGCCTGTGTCGCCCAAGATGCTTGGTCTGGTGTGGTGGACACATGGTGCACATCTTGGACAAGCGCCTTATGGCTTGCATGAGAGGTGGCTTGAGTTGGTGGACATGTGTCCCTTGGGTGGACGACACATAGCATGGTTGTACCTTGGTTTCTCCTCCCTTCCCTCCTATATAGGTAGCTCTTGTCCTTGCCTTAGTCTCCTTTGGTCCTTTGGTCTCCCCTCCACCCTTGGTGCACGATAGCCCTCTCCATCTATCTTGTGGTGGCCGATACACCCTCCTGGAGCAGCCTGGTGGACGATAGCTTGGGACCCTGAAGTGCTTTGGAGCTTGGAGCTTAAGGCGGGTTGCATAGCTTCTAACCCTAACTCCTTTACTTCTTTCCTGATCTTATGCATGTTAGTAGTTTAGCTTAGCTCCTTGCTTTTGTACCTTTCCTTAGCTTCCCTTGGTGGCCGATATCCCCCTTAGGGTTTAGGGCTTCTAGTGTAACTTTGCTTTTTAAGGTTTGTGCTCTTGGTGTTGGAGGTTGAAGATGACTCAGGGTTGGGGGATACCCCCCCCTTCCTTGTGAGTGTGTTGAGCGACACACTTGCCCTTATGTTGAACGATATGATGCTTTAGGGTTTGAGTTCCTTGAGTTGGAGGTCGATAGGTTGACCTAGCTAGTGTGTTGGCCGACATGGTGACCACGGTGGGCGATACCCTAATGGCCGATAGCCATGTTGGGCGATAGTCATGATGGGCGATACCCTACCCATGTTGGCCGATATAGTTGATGGTCTGGTTGGCCGATATGATGGGAGACATAGTGATGTCCCTTGTGTTTTGGTCAGCACCTTGGTGGAAGATACTCTCTCTCTCTCTCTCACCCTCTCTCTTGATGGGCGACATGCCTTGTGCTTCATGGCCGATAGGGTTAGTAGCATGCTGGACGATACCCTTGCCCATGATGGGCGATAGGGTGAGCTTAGTGTGATGGCCGATAGCCTTGGTGGCCGATAGTCCAGTTGAACGATACCCTACCCTATTAGCTAGTGTGTAGGCCGATAGAGTTAGTAATGGGTGATGGCCGATAGGGTTTAGGATGGTGGCTGATACCCATGCGGAATAGATAGGTTTAAGTGAGGGTTGTGAAGTTTTAGTGAGGGTTTGAGGTGCTTTGGTGACGGCCCCTCATGTGATGGAAATAATTAGCTAATTAACCAAGGAAATGATGGTGATATTTATCATCAAATAGGATGCTAATTATAGTAATGTATATGTTGATAGCCCTCATGTATTAGGTGCATGATGTGACCTTTATGCTTAATTATTAATAATAATGAAGGTGACGATAACTACTTTAGTAGTTTGTTTAATGATGATAATGATGGTAATAAAGATGCTAAGTGACAGTTATGTTAAAGGTTGCTTCATGATAAAGATGACAACAGTTGATGGCGATAATAATGATTTTGACAATAACAGTGTTGGTTTTGTATACTCAACATGATCTCCATATGCCTCGATTGTTTGTATAATCCTGAGATTTAGAGTAAGCATCAGTATGGTTGATAATGATGTAACTAATATACCTAGTTACCAAATAAGTGTCACATTGATAAGTACAATATCTTGAATGATATTTCATGATAGTGAGCATATTCCTTATGTTGAATCTACGATTATTGTGTACTCTAACCTTGCAGGTGATGTCTTAGCCATAAAAGGGCTATGTGACATATGTAATGAGTAACATTGCTTTAATAATTGCCCTATAAGATTGTGTATGTGATGTGTTGGTCCCTTGATGATGATGTGAGCCTTAAGAGGCAGTGACAGTGCATGATGAAGGATTGAGATCCTGCAGTATGTGATGACCCTTGAGATGGATCTGGATGGTTGGCAAAAGGCCAAGTGGTAACATGTGATGTTGGATCCTTAAGATGGATCAGGTTGATATGATTAGACCATCATATAATGTTCTTTACTTTCTGTTATATCTTGCATGTTATACAACTTGGTTGAATCCTGCAATCCATCTAAAAGATACTAATTAATCACAGTGAAATATATCATGTAGTTTGCCCTGGCCATAGATCCATCATCGTCAGGACTTGGTGATGGTGAAACGGGTTTTCCTATGGGTTAACCTGGAAGTGCATATTGTTGAATATGTGTAGGTTGCTCCTAGCCAAAAAATGAGGAGGTAAGAGTGTAACTTCGGTTGCAGACTCAGATATGTGTTTAGAGCATGGTGAACAGGCCCATGGATCAGGATATGTGATGTATGGAGCATGAATGCGTTCATGGCTTAGAGCACGGTGAACAGGCCCGTGGCTCAGTTTTACTAGCGCCGTGACCTGTACCAAGGCGGGCTAGAGAATGGGTAGCCTGTGGAGCTAACCCTGTGGCTTAGACCACTTCAGCATGTGACTGTGGTCCTGCTTGTGTTGTACTCATGTACTGACCATGAGGTGGGAGGTCGTGGAGTCCGACTCTTCCATTGACCTCGTATGGCACCGGCTTGGGTTTCATAACCGAAGGTTGGATTTGAACGGTACGGTTCAAATCCTCAGGGCATAATAAAATGTAATAAAGCCGTTTAGTATTTACTGATCAAATCAAACACGAAACATTGGTTGAGGCCTTGTTTGTGTAATATCTCTGTTATATCTTGCAGGTCATGTGGTAATCTGTCTTATCTTGATAATTAGGTTATGTGACATTATATTCTGTTCTAATAATCCTGTTACATGTTGATATACATTATCTTGATAATCATATTCTTTTGACGGACATCTGGTTATAAGTTTTAGTACAGCTAGTATGTTTGTCGGTAAGAATGATCTTGCTACATATATATATAACTGCTTCTGATATATCTGCTCATGTTATGATTGCTGTTATAGCTATCTTGCTGAGGTTCTGTAGTTGCAGTGGGGCACTATGTTTCCCGTTGGGACAATTGTTCAATTGTCTCACCCCGCTGGTTTTCACCCTTTTTAGGTGGTCGAGGTAGACGTGGTCGTGGTTGTGGTGTTGCAGACGAGCAGCTTGAGGAGCAGTAGAAGGCAAGCGTTGGACATGCTGCTGTTTTGGATGTTTTGTAGTAGAGTCTAGAGTCATCCCTGTACTCTCAGGTCCTTGGCAGTGTTTTGATGATGTTTCACGAAGATCGCTCGATGATATCTGTATATCCTGCTGTTGGTCGGATGTGGGCCTTTATGTATATATGAACAGGTGGTGAACTCATGTGATGGATGGACAGCTGTTCCTGAGCTGTGGACACATGTCAGATCTTGTGTATGTACATATTTATATGACATGTTTCTGTGCAGGATATGGACTGAAAAGCAATAGTTTCACAGTTTATCAGTTTTCCGCAATCAGTTTTAATTAACCCGTGTTTTGATAATCTGTGGTTATGGTGATTTCCGCACGTTTTCGCGTAACACCTCGTTATTTGTGGGATAATGGGATGTGTTGCCACAAGTTTTGGTATCAGAGCTCTAGGTTCGCTGAGTCTACAGGGATCTAGGACTAGGTTGAGTCTGTTCTTATGAGTCTTCCAGGTTATCTTACAAAAATCTTCTGCCCTCAGCGGGAGAAAAGCCAAGATGTCTGGAAACCACGAAGAACATGCTCTTGAGCATAGTGATGCTGCATCGGTTGATGGAGCAGATGGACGGGCACATGAAGATCGGGTGCATGAGGTCCCCCAACCTGACCCAGCCATACTTGAACACCCTGCCTACCAACAACTTATGGGGCAGTTAATGGCTACGATGAATCTCATGGTTGAGTGATTACCAGTGCCTCCTCCGCGAGCACAGGTTCCCCATGGAGAAGCATCGGGTATTGGGAAGACCTTTGAGCGGCTTCGCCGAGTCGGAGCTTCGGATTATGCTGGAACGGCTGATCCAGCGGATGCAGATCTGTGGCTGACAAGTCTTGAAAAGGCTTTTCGGATCCTCGACATCCCCGAAGCAGATAAAGTAAAGCATGCTGTCTACCTTCTAAAGGGTAGTGCTGGTCACTGGTGGACCATCGAAGAAGAGAAGCGGCCTGGTGAGGTGATCTGTTGGGAGGTGTTTCGACGCGAGTTCGTCACTAGATACTTTCCGAAGACGTACCTGGATGAGAAGATCAGTCAGTTTGAGAAGTTGCAGCAAGGAATGATGAACATCACTGAGTATGAAGCTAAGTTTATGGATCTGTTGAGGTTCTGTCCTCACATGGCGGCGACAGATGACGAACGGATCAGACGTTTCGAGAAGGGTTTGAGTGCTGAGTTGACAACACCTGTGTCTGCGCTGGAAAACCGAGAGCGGTTTGCCACGTTTGTGGAATCAGTTCGACGGATTGAGAGGACAGTACGGGAGAAAGGAGAGTCTGTGTCTCTTAAAAGACCTGCTCAGTATCAAGGACGAAGGTTTGGTGGCTTCAAGGAACCCAGGTTTTCAGCACCGTCAGTGATGAGAAGTGCTGGTGTACCATCCCAGTGGTCTCCGAGTAAGGGAAAAGGTCATGTTTCTTCACCGTCTAAGGCGCACAGTTTAGCTTCGGTGGAAGTAACATGGCCATCTAGGCCACGAGTTGACAATAGAGCATGTCATCTCTGTGGGCAAGTCGGGCATTGGAAGTTCAATTGCCCGAATAGAGATGTTGAAGTGACGCAGCAACCGAGGCAGAGTTTCCAGAAGTCTGAGAGACCACAGCCCAGTGGTAGAAGAGGACGAGGACGCGGTCAAGCATCTCAAGCTGGATCGTCTGCTCAAGGGAGCAGAGGTCGTGGACAGCAAGCTACAGCTCGATTCTATGCCATGAATCAGCCAGAGGCGATAGTCAACCCGCGAGTGGTGACAGGTCAGATGGAGTTATTTCATTCTGATATGTCTTCTTCTTGCTTTATATCTGTTCTGGTTGACCCAGGTGCTACACACTCTTTTATCACCTGTAGTATGCTTGAAAACTGTCGTGTACCTGTTAGTTGTAAGAAGGATAGCTTGTTGTTAGAAACCCCTCTTGATGGTTCCTCCTTGCTTCGAGAAGAGTGTCCATCTTGTGTTTTATCCTTTTTGGGACACAGCATTCAGGTGGATCTCATACCACTTGATATGCATGGTTTTGATGTTATCCTTGGGATGGATACCTTAGAAAAGTATAAGGTTGTCTTGGACTGTGGTTCCAAGCAGGCGGTGTTTGATGTTGCTGGAGAGAAGTGGATCTTCCAGGGAGATAGGAAGATTCTTCCGACATGTCTGGTGTCATCTATGGTGGCAGATAGGTTGTTACGACAAGGATGTGATGCGTTCTTAGCTCACGTGGTGGATACCGTTGTGAATACCAAGGCGAAAGGCCTTAACCTTGAAGAGGTGCCGATAATCCGAGAGTTTGCAGATGTGTTTCCCGAGGAGTTTCCTGGTGTTCCTCCACCACGAGAGATCGATTTTGAGATCAATCTGGTTCCGGGAACGCAGCCGATTGCACAGACGCCGTATAGGATGGCTCCAGCAGAGATGGTAGAGTTGAAGAAGCAGTTACAAGAGTTGTTGGAGAAAGGTTTCATCCGACCGAGCACGTCCCCGTGGGGTGCTCCCGTGTTGTTCGTTAAGAAGAAGGATGGTTCGATGCGGTTGTGTATAGATTACCGACAGTTGAACAAGGTCACGATCAAGAATAAGTACCCGTTACCGAGGATAGACGACCTGTTCGATCAGTTGCATGGAGCTACAGTGTTTTCGAAGATCGATCTACGGTCTGGATATCATCAGTTGAGGATAAAGGCGGATGACATACCAAAGTCAGCTTTTAGGATGAGGTACGGTCATTTTGAGTTTGTGGTTATGCCGTTTGGATTAACCAATGCACCTGCTGCTTTCATGGACCTGATGAACAGAGTGTTTCGTCCGTTCTTAGATCAGTTTGTTGTAGTTTTTATAGACGACATCTTGATCTATAGTCGGAACCGGCTAGAGCATGAGAAACATCTTCGTAAAGCGTTGACTCTCCTTCGTCAACATCAGTTGTATGCTAAGTTTAGTAAGTGTGAGTTCTGGTTGGATGAAGTGACTTTCTTAGGTCATGTGATATCTGCTGAAGGAGTCAAAGTAGATCCGAAGAAAGTGGAATCCGTTGCGGATTGGGAACAGCCGAAGATGCTGACAGAAGTTCGTAGTTTCCTTGGTCTAGCAGGATACTACCAGAGGTTTATCAAGGTCTTCAGTTCGATAGCTCTACCGATGATGAAGTTGACCAGGAAGGATGTACCTTTTGTTTGGAATGATCGATGTCAGCAAGCTTTCCAAAGTTTGAAGGAAAAGCTAACCAGTGCTCCAGTGTTGATCTTGCAAGAATCTGGAAAAGGCTATGTTGTTTTCTGTGATGCGTCCAAGAAAGGTTTGGGTTGTGTGCTGATGCAGGAGGATCATGTGGTTTCTTTTGCTTCGCGACAGCTTAAGAAACACGAGGAGAACTATCCGACCCATGATTTGGAGCTGGCAGCAGTGGTTCATGCCTTAAAGATTTGGAGACACTATCTTTATGGGGAAGTGTGTCAGATCTTTACAGTTCACAAGAATCTGAAGTACATCTTCTCACAGCAAGAGTTGAACATGCGACAGCGTCGATGGATGGAGTTTATCAATGATTATGATTGCACTATCGAGTATCATCCTGGTAAGGCGAATGTGGTAGCAGACGCGCTTAGCAGAAAGTCTTCTACTCCCAAGAAGGCACAGATGAGTTCTTTGGTATGCCATAGGCGGGACATGTTAGTCTCCTTACGGCAGATGAACGTGCAGATGGAGGTTTCCTTGTTAGCTGGACTTTGAGCACAGATGCAAATCAAGCCCACGTTGAGACAGCAGATCAAGGATGCACAGCAAACGGATGATATAGTACAGCTAATCAGATCAGAGTTTGGCAGCGAAAAGCGTGATGGGTTCCATGAGTCCAAGGATGGAGTGGTTTGCTATCATAATAGGATGGTGGTTCCAGATGCTGATAATCTGAGGAAGTTGGTGCTCGAGGAAGCACACACGTCGATGTATGCTATGCATCCAGGCATCACCAAGATGTATCATAGTCTGAAAGACTTGTACTGGTGGCCCGGCTTGAAGAAAGATGTAGCTGAGTTTGTGGCTAGGTGTGCGGTATGTCAGCAAGTCAAGGCTGAGCATCAAAAGCCGGCAGGTACGTTGCAACCTTTGCCTATACCACAGTAGAAATGGGATCATATAACCATGGATTTCGTAGTTGGTCTACCCAGGACAACTAGGAATCATGATTCCATTTGGGTGATAGTGGACATATTGACGAAGTCTGCCCATTTCATACCTGTGAAAACCACGTATACAGCTGAGAAGCTCACACGAGTATATGTGGATGAGATAGTTCGTTTGCATGGTGTGCCAGAGACGATAGTTTATGACAGAGGTCCTCAGTTTACGAGTCGTTTCTGGGAGCAGTTGCACAAGGCGTTGGGAACGCAGTTGAAGCTCAGTACCGCTTTCCACCCACAAACAGATGGACAGTCTGAGAGGACTATTCAGACTTTGGAAGATCTCCTTCGTGCTTGTGTTTTGTAGTTCCTAGGAAGTTGGGACGTACATCTCAGTTTGATAGAGTTTGCCTACAACAATAGCTATCAGCATAGCATTGACATGGCTCCCTATGAGGCTTTGTATGGGAGGAAGTGCAGATCTCCTTTGTGTTGGTATGAATCAGGTGAATATCAGCTTTTGGGTCCTGAGTTAGTACAACAAATGACAGAAAAGATCAAGGTGATACAACAACAGTTGAAAGCGGCACAAGACAGGCAGAAGTCTTATGCAGACAATCGCCGACGACCTTTGGAATTCCAGGTGGGAGACAAGGTTTACCTTAAAGTCTCTCCGTGGAAAGGTGTGCTGAGGTTTGGACGGAAAGGTAAGTTAGCTCCCAGATATATGGGGCCTTACCCAGTCTTAGAACGTGTTGGCAAAGTGGCTTACGAGTTAGAGTTGCCTCCAGAGTTGCATAGGTTACATCCAGTGTTCCATGTCAGTATGCTGAAGAAAAGCCATCCGGATACAGGGACAGTGATATAGCCAGTTGAGGTTGAGCTTGACAGAGATGTGACTTATGAAGAGGGTCCTATGATGATCCTTGACAGAAGAGTCAAGAAGCTGAAGAGGAAGGATTTGGTTCTTGTGAAGGTTCTTTGGCATCACCGTGGCATTGAGGAAGCCACGTGGGAGCTTGAGGAAGAGATGAGGAGGAAGTATCCCTCGCTTTTCTCTTCGGATTTCGGGGACGAAATCCTTTTGTAGAGGTTTATGGCTGTAAGGACCCTGACCTGCGTTTAGGGTTTACCCTGTTTGTTTTGCTTAACCTTAGTGGTTTGGTGCTCGCTAATCACCTTTGAGTGGTGATTAGGGTTTTGTTGAGCTTTGTTGAGAGTTTGAGGGGCTACTTGCAAATAACCCAAGTTTAGGGTTTTGTGTGCAAGTTTGCCATCTTGTGAGGTGTTTTCCCCTCTTTTGCTTCCTCTAGGGTTGAGAGGAAGGCTTGGGCTTGTTGTTTGAGTTCTTTGGGCCTGAGTTGAGCTTGTTTGGGCCTTGGAGTTCCTTGTTTGGGCTTGCTTGAGCCTTGTGTCGCCCAGGGCAGGTGGTGTGTCGCCCAGTAGAGCTGCTGCCTGTGTCGCCCAAGATGCTTGGTCTGGTGTGGTGGACACATGGTGCACATCTTGGACAAGTGCCTTATGGCTTGCATGAGAGGTGGCTTGAGTGTCCCTTGGGTGGACGACACATAGCATGGTTGTACCTTGGTTTCTCCTCCCTTCCCTCCTATATAGGTATCTCTTGTCCTTGCCTTAGTCTCCTTTGGTCTCCCCTCCACCCTTGGTGCACGATAGCCCTCTCCATCTAGCTTGTGGTGGCCGATACACCCTCCTGGAGCAGCCTGGTGGACGATAGCTTTGGACCCTGAAGTGCTTTGGAGCTTGGAGCTTAAGGCGGGTTGCATAGCTTCTAACCCTAACTCCTTTACTTCTTGCCTGATCTTATGCATGTTAGTAGTTTAGCTTAGCTCCTTGCTTTTGTACCTTTCCTTAGCTTTCCTTGGTGGCCGATATCCCCCTTAGGGTTTAGGGCTTCTAGTGTACCTTTGCTTTTTAAGGTTTGTGATCTTGGTGTTGGAGGTTCAAGATGACTCAGGGATGGGCGATACCCCCCCTTCCTTGTGAATGTGTTGAGCGACACACTTGCCCTTATGTTGAACGATATGATGCTTTAGGGTTTGAGTTCCTTGAGTTGGAGGTCGATAGGTTGACCTAGCTAGTGTGTTGGCCGACATGGTGACCATGGTGGGCGATACCCTAATGGTCGATAGCCATGTTGGGCGATAGTCATGATGGGCGATACCCTACCCATGTTGGCCGATATAGTTGATGATCTGGTTGTCCGATATGATGGGAGACATAGTGATGTCCCTTGTGTTTTGGTCAGCACCTTGGTGGACGATACTCTCTCTCTCTCTCACACCCTCTCTCTTGATGGGCGACATGCCTTGTGCTTCATGGCCGATAGGGTTAGTAGCATGTTGGACGATACCCTTGCCCATGATGGGCGATAGGGTGAGCTTAGTGTGATGGCCGATAGCCTTGGTGGCCGATAGTCCAGTTGAACGATACCCTACCCTATTAGCTAGTGTGTAGGCCGATAGAGTTAGTAATGGGTGATGGCCGATAGGGTTTAGGATGGTGGCTGATACCCATGCGGAATAGATAGGTTTAAGTGAGGGTTGTGAAGTTTTAGTGAGGGTTTGAGGTGCTTTGGTGACGGCCCCTCATGTGATGGAAATAATTAGCTAATTAACCAAGGAAATGATGGTGATATTTATCATCAAACAGGATGCTAATGATAGTAATGTATATGTTGATAGCCCTCATGTATTAGGTGCATGATGTGACCTTTATGCTTAATTATTAATAATAATGAAGGTGACGATAACTACTTTAGTAGTTTGTTTAATGATGATAATGATGGTAATAAAGATGCTAAGTGACAGTTATGTTAAAGGTTGCTTCATGATAAAGATGACAACAGTTGATGGCGATAATAATGATTTTGACAATAACAGTGTTGGTTCTGTATACTCAACATGATCTCCATATGCCTCGATTGTTTGTATAATCCTGAGATTTAGAGTAAGCATCAGTATGGTTGATAATGATGTAACTAATATACCTGGTTACCAAATAAGTGTCACATTGATAAGTACAATATCTTGAATGATATTTCATGATAGTGAGCATATTCCTTATGTTGAATCTACGATTATTGTGTACTCTAACCTTGCAGGTGATGTCTTAGCCATAAAAGGGCTATGTGACATATGTAATGAGTAATATTGCTTTAATAATTGCCCTATAAGATTGTGTATGTGATGTGTTGGTCCCTTGATGATGATGTGAGCCTTAAGAGGCAGTGACAGTGCATGATGAAGGATTGAGATCCTGCGGTATGTGATGACCCTTGAGATGGATCTGGATGGTTGGCAAAAGGCCAAGTGGTAACATGTGATGTTGGATCCTTAAGATGGATCAGGTTGATATGATTAGACCATCATATAATGTTCTTTACTTTCTGTTATATCTTGCATGTTATACAACTTGGTTGAATCCTGCAATCCATCTAAAAGATACTAATTAATCACAGTGAAATATATCATGTAGTTTGCCCTGGCCATAGATCCATCATCGTCAGGACTTGGTGATGGTGAAACGGGTTTTCCTACGGGTTAACCTGGAAGCGCATATTGTTGAATATGTGTAGGTTGCTCCTAGCCTGAAAATGAGGAGGTAAGAGTGTAACTTCGGTTGTAGACTCAGATATGTGTTTAGAGCATGGTGAACATGCCCATGGCTCAGGATATGTGATGTATGGAGCATGAATGCGTTCATGGCTTAGAGCACGGTGAACAGGCCCGTGGCTCAGTTTTACTAGCGCCGTGACCTGTACCAAGGCGGGCTAGAGAATGGGTAGCCTGTGGAGCTAACCATGTGGGTTAGACCACTTCAGCATGTGACTGCGGTCCTGCTTGTGTTGTACTCATGTACTGACCATGAGGTGGGAGGTCGTGGAGTCCGGCTCTTCCATTGACCTCGTATGGCACCGGCTTGGGTTTCGTAACCGAAGGTTGGATTTGAACGGTACGGTTCAAATCCTCAGGGCATAATAAAATGTAATACAGCCGTTTAGTATTTACTGATCAAATCAAACACGAAACATTAGTTGAGGCCTTGTTTGTGTAATATCTCTGTTATATCTTGCAGGTCATGTGGTAATCTGTCTTATCTTGATAATCAGGTTATGTGACATTATATTCTGTTCTAATAATCCTGTTACATGTTGATATACCTTATCTTGATAATCATATTCTTTTGAAGGACATCTGGTTATAAGTTTTAGTACAGCTGGTATGTTTGTCGGTAAGAATGATCTTGCTACATATATATATAACTGCTTCTGATATATCTGCTCATGTTATGATTGCTGTTATAGCTATCTTGCTGAGGTTCTGTAGTTGCGGTGGGGAGCTATGTTTCCCGCTGGGACAATTGTTCAATTGTCTCACCCCGCTGGTTTTCACCCTTTTTAGGTGGTCGAGGTAGACGTGGTCGTGGTTGTGGTGTTGCGGACGAGCAGCTTAAGGAGCAGTAGAAGGCAAGCGTTGGACATGCTGTTGTTTTGGATGTTTTGTAGTAGAGTCTAGAGTCATCCCTGTACTCTCAGGTCCTTGGCAGTGTTTTGACGATGTTTCACGAAGATCGCTCGATGATATCTGTATATCCTGCTGTTGGTCGGATGTGGGCCTTTATGTATATATGAACAGGTGGTGAACTCATGTGATGGATGGACAGCTGTTCCTGAGCTGTGGACACATGTCAGATCTTGTGTATGTACATATTTATATGACATGTTTCTATGCAGGATATGGACTGAAAAGCAATAGTTTCACAGTTTATCAGTTTTCCACAATCAGTTTTAATTAACCCGTGTTTTGATAATCTGTGGTTATGGTGATTTCCGCACGTTTTCGCGTAACACCTCGTTATCTGTGGGATAATGGGATGTGTTGCCACATGTATATGCATGTCGTGCATGCTTGTCATCTATTTTCCATCCTTATAAAATAGAGTTTTTTCCTAAAATCCCCCTCTATTTTCTAGTAATTCCAGTATACCCCCTATGCTTTAACAAATTCCAAAGCACCCCCTCCGTTACACCACAGTCAGTATGCTAACGGTTCTTGGGTGATATGTCTAAAGTACCCTTATTTGTAGTCATCAATACCCACCACCACCTCGTCCAGAACCAAGAAGCTAAAGGGGGAGATTCCTAGGCGGGAGCCGCGAGACTCCTTCCTAGGGCTTTGCCACTCCACCTGTACGCTGCACGATCGGCGCCTGAACGTCGTTCCTGCGGCGGCGGATTCTATTCCTCCAAGCATAAAGCTGTTCCTGCTACTGGTGGATGCTATTCCTATTGGAGGGTAGACTCTGCTCTAACAAAGCTTGCACATTACTACAGTGGCACCTAGTTGTTGCTCATGTGGATGACGCCAGTCTTGTAGTGCGCCCGCTGCTCCTGTTGTGGATGATGTCGCACACCCCTTCCTGTGGCTATTGTGCTTCTTCTTTGTGCCCTTTATTTGGAGGATAACATGTTGCTGCTGTTCCTAATTCCACAACACGTTATCAGAGTTCAAGAATTTTCTGGGTTCTCTCCGTTCGTCTCTCTTTGCATGAGGTTATATCAATTTATTGTCTCCTTTTTTTCCTACTTTTATCCTTACTTTGCCATCTATAGGTCGCCCCTTTGATTGATTTACAGACACTCTTCTATCATTATTCTTATTTGTTAGTTTTGGATCGTAACTTTCAGTTTTATCCTAAGTAATTTGACTGAATGCTATAAGTTTTCATTTTTTTTCCTATAAAACTTTCTATGTTATGAATGGGCTGGTACTTAGAAGGAACGCATTTACAAACTCACATATCTTAGTGTTATCAATATTAAATATTGTGACTAGGGAAAAACAAGGCGTTTGATCCAATTATGAACTATGAAATTCCCTTGTAACCCAAAATTATTCGAACACTACATGTATTTGACCACGAACATAGCGTTGTTTCTATATATATATATCTATATGGTCATCAATATTTTTTTAATTGATCTGTAATATGTTTTATATGTACTCTACTAAGCACCGTACCTAATAAACTTGTTTCTATCCTCCTTAATCCCCATCCCGTGTAGGTAATCTACTAATTACTTATTAAGAGACAATAATCAATTTCCATCTACAATTACGTATAGAAACTGGACTCTGCTGAAGTTACGAATAGAAACTGGACTCTCATTTTCCATATCCACTCATCCTGTTATCTACTATTGTACTCTACTAAGCACCATCCCCAATAAACTCGTTTCTGTCCTCCTTAATTCCCGTCCTGTGTAGGTAATCTACTATTTACTTATTAAGAGACAATAATCAATTTCCATCCACAATTACGTATAGAAATGATGATGACATGGTGAGAAATATGTTACAATTATTATCTTTATCTTAAACAAAATTTGTCATTTCCCATGTTTCTTACACATCTATTATCATCTAAAATAATTTTCTTCAATTTTGAATAAACCTTAAGCATTGGGTCTCATGAAGAATACTATGAACATAAAAATCTGCAAATCAAACACATAAAATGATATATTATGAATGTTTTAAGTGATTGATCAAGGCATGATAATAAAAGGGAGAACAAATATACTAAACGAAATTTTCATTGTATTCCAACTTAGAGTCTAAGAAATCAACTAATAAGGAAAGGAGACATACAATTTCCAAACATAAGTGTATGGAAAAGGTTGACATATGACCAACATGAAGCTAAGCCCATGAAAAATATGAGAGGAGAAAGGAATGATGCTGCAACAAAAAAGAATGTGTAATTTAAGAAATAAAAAACCTATATAAAATACTTGAGCATTCTAATTTTATATTATATTAGGTGTTATTATTTTATTCATTATAATTTCATTCTAATAATGTCTTTGTGTGATCATCTTATTTTCTTTTGGCCATTTAATATAACATGCATAGCACGTGTAATTACTAGTATTTTTTATATATGCTTTCTTCATTCAATAATTTCAATCTATTTCAAATTCGTAGATATGGATACAACAAAATTTAAAGTGATTATAAGATATGGTGGTTATTGGAAGAAGTCTAAAAGCAATGGTCTTATGAAGTATTGTTTCGGTCATAAATTATGTGTAGATTGTGACTCGGATTATGCTAACTATCAGGATTTTGTTGAAGATATATCTCAACTTGTGCATTGCAACTCAAATTATACGCTTGGTCTTGCATGGTTGCTTCCCAATTCTATGCCTAAGCAGTACAAATTTGTGGTTGATGACAAGAGTTTGATGGACATGTTTTTAGAAAATAGACTAACTGATGGGATAGTTAGATTGTTTGAGTCTTCAAAGTGATACAAGCTCATATGAGATTGAAAAATCCACAAATCTTGACTTGGGTATGGAAAATATAACTTTGAATTTTCTAAAACTGGCATGTGATTTGGCTCCTGCCGAAGAACACATAATAGATATTGACAATGGTGAGATTCATTTAGATTCATATTTTTGTACTTCAGAGTCAAGTTACCATAGCTTAGCATCTTCATCCAGTGAATCCGAATGTTCTTTTTTTGGCTTAGAAACCAAAATTGGGCAAGATGATCAAGAGAAATATGATGATCGTGCTGAAATCCATTCTAATATTAATGAAGTTTTGGATGATGATGATGATATTGTCGAAGATTCTAGGCATGAAGTTATGGTTAGCATTGAAAGTTCAGAACTTGTTTTTGGTGCCTTATTTCCAAATGTTCATGCATTTAGACAAGCACTAAGACAACATTGTATTAAACAATACTTCAAAGTAAACTTTGTAAAGAACCAGAGTTATAGAGTTACAACTAAATGTGGGACTAGTGAATGTTGTCCGTGGAGGATACATGCTTCTAGGCTTCAAGATAAAGTTACTTTTTGCATCAGGACCATGTCAAATGAACATAATTGCTATGCAGTGACTAAAAGTGATAATAAAATGGCAAATTCTGAATGGATAGCATCTAAAGTTGTTGAAGAAGTAAAGAAAAACCCTGATATATCAGTAGCTCTTTTACGATCATTTATAAATACACAACACGGGTTGAACTTGCCATATAAGAGAGTCTGGTTGTGGAAATAAAAAGCTCAAGAACTGATATTTGGAAACATTGAAGAGTCTTATAAGAGCATACCTGATTTGCAAACAGAATTATTAGCTTGAAATCCTGGTAGCATTGTGCGATATGAATTGGATGATGACTCTTGCTTTCTTAGATTCTTTGTTTTCTTTAAGGCATGCTCTCAAGGATTTTTGAATGGTTGTAGAAGATTTGTTGGAGTTGATTCATGTCACTTGAGAGGAAAATACAAAGGAGTATTGCTAGCAGCGACTGCATTGGATGGGAACAATCAATTATTTCCTATTGCATTTGCAATTGCAGAGATAGAATGTGGAAATAGTTGGGCATGGTTCTTGCAATGCTTGAAAGATGCTATTGGTGATCCACATGATCTTACATTCATGAGTGATAGAATGCAAGGAATTGATGCTGCTATGAGTGTCATATTTCTAGAAGTAGAACATCGGTTATGTGTTCGCCATCTTTATAAGAATTTCAAATCAAAATGGCCAGGTAAAATGTCTTTTTGTAAATATGTTCCTACTTTTTTCTCATTCTTGTTAAGAAAATCAAAATACTTTTCATAATTGCTTCCTTCATATTTGGGTAGGATCTGAAATGGAACACTTAGTATGGAATGCTGCAAGGGCTTTTGTAGAACCAACTTATGATCGATATCTCAAGGAAATTGAAGCTCGTGACATATCTGCCTATTCTTATTTGAAGGACATCACAACTCATAAGTGGAGTAGGTGTACTTTTGGAAATGGTGCTAAATGTGACTACCTCACTAACAACATGTCCGAGTCTTTCAACAAAATGATTCGAGAAATAAGGTATTTATCAATATCATTATTTTTTTATTAGATTCATATGCAAGTTGTTTGTAATTTAGATGCAAATTTTTAACCTTATGGATTGGATTTAGGACGAGACCGGTGTTGGAATTAATTGACTCCTTAAGGAGGCATCTAATGGTAAGAATGGATGAGAGGAGGAGCAAAGCGTTGAAATGGAAGGAGAGACTGACACCAAGATCCCATCAGTATGTTAGAAGCATTGCAAAAGAAACTCATGAGTGGTCTATGTACAGATCTAGTGATTTTGAATGTGAAATGGATAATTGTTACGGAAGGTACACTGTAAATTTGGTACACAGAACATGTGATTGTAGGGCATGGCAAGTAACTGGGTTGCCATGTATTCATGCTTCTGCTGCTATTATTCAACTTCGATATAATTTGGAGGACTTTGTAGATGAATTGTATAGCACCCAAAAGCTTAGAGAGGCTTATTCTTTGCCAATCAACCCAATTCCTGAAAAGTCATTTCGGAGGAAGAGTAATGATGGTGTGATTGTCCATGCTCCAAAACAAAAGCGACCTGCTGGGAGGCCCAAGAAACAACGAATCAAAGGAAAAGATGAGCTATTACATATAGACAAAACTACAAGATGTGGGAGATGTAGAAAGCTAGGTCATAATAGAAGATCTTGCAAGGAACCTATTGGAAGTTCAAAGCAGGTGGATGCTCTGGGAAATGGTAGAAATATTCAGAGAAGTGCTAGGCGTGGTGGCAGGGCTGGAGCCAAAAGTACAAATCGTAGGGAAGGTAATCTTGACAAAGATTGTTTCATTCATGGTATGGGTAAAGAAGGTATTGCATGCCAAGGTTCCAAGCGTAGTAGAATAGATGATAGTTCTGATACAAATTATCCTTCAAAATATATGGATTCTACAGTTGAAGACATTGGTTTCATTGATTTACTCTTGAGCCAAACTTCAACAAGTACTTTTGAGGGAAACCCATTGGTACGACAAGTTCTTACCTTGTGATTAAAAATGATCTTTTTCTAATTATTACTTCTCTGATTTATGGTATTATTCATGTGGTGTAGATGCTAGTTGGAGATTTCTCTAAAGTGGGTGTCAACGCGAGTACAGGTGGAACTTTTCAGGTGGGAAATATATTATATTAGAACCATTTCGCCCTCAAATAACTTTATAAACATTGTCATGTTTGTGTATACAGCAATATGGTGAAGATAGTTCACTTGGAAATAGGATGGCTGCTCTAACTCCACTTATGAAGCTGCCATCTAAAGGTTTTCCGTTATGAATGTCTAAGTTGTGGACAGTGCAGAGCCATTCATGTATTTTTGTACAGATATTTTGTAAAGATACATGGAGGGAAACTGGCAATGGTCTATAGATTGGAGCGATCATCTTGATTCTTTTTTGGTGAAGATGATAAGCTTTGGGAGGATTTGGATAGTGACATCTGTCATTTTGTTTTTTCTAAGTTGGCAGGTTGTCTATTTATTTCAGTTGTCCATGTATCTCTCTGTTATCAAAACTTTCTTCTTTTTGTAAACAAACTTGAATGACGTCTGTAAAACGTATATATATGATGGAATGAAGCCTATCATTGGTCAGCATTGGTGATACATTTAATATGTCTGGATACTTATATAAACATGTGGTTATTTTTCTTTCTAATGACATCTATTGCATGTTTGCAAATATTCTGTATATGTTCAATAGAACATTTGTACATGCCATCTTTGTTGATCTATAAGCTGTCATATCTTTGCAAAGTTGCATCCTGATTTCGTGTGCAGCTTTCATTATTAGAAAAATTTATTCAGCCATGTTTCTTAGTATTATAAAGTGCTAGATTTTCTATGCGTGTTCCAGATTTTATGTACATGTGCAATTGAAAATTTCATGTTATCATTATTTGTATAAATCAGTATATGGTTCATTGTTATTTAGTTATACACATGTAATAATGTGTACATGTGGCATGCTTAGCTTTTATCTATATTTGTATATTTGTATATTATTTATATCTCATTTTGGCTTCATTTATGTCTGGTTTGTATTATTGCTTTGTTTTTGTTTTGTATATTATTTGTATTACTGCTTTGTTTGTATATTATTTGTATTACTGCTTTGTTTTTGTTTTGTATTTTTTTATTGCTACTTTTAGCAAGGGGGTATTTTTGTCCTAGAATGGACTCTGTCACGTCTGGTAAGTGGTCTGCTGTAACCTCACGGTAAGTTGGGGGGCTTTTTGGATTTAAGAGAAAATCAAAGGGGGGTTGTTGGGATTTGTTAAAGGATAGGGGGTATTTCAGAATAATCAGAAAAGGGAGGGGGATTCTGGGAAAAAACTCTATAAAATAGGTGACATGAGTTACCGTGACTTTTTTAAAGTGGGTGATGATCAATTATGTCACCTAATTTCATGTTTTGAAATCTGAAACACACAAATATGTGACGTTCAATCCACATAGGTTATATAGCACAAAGCAGCACAAAGCCCACACCTAATATGTGACATACTATTTTAAGGTGATGGGTAGTCTATGTCACCCTTTTGCTTAAACATTACAAGTTTGACTGTCACCTATACTCTATTCTATACTCTATTTTTTAGTAGTGAGACAGAAGGTGGTGGCGTCTGAGTTTTTAGAAACAACTGGAGCAATCGGATGGTGCCTTTGCCTGTTTTAGATCTCGTTCCGGGACCAAATAGCTATGTGATGATTGATTAACTTTGCGGGAACCCAGCTGTTAAACGAAGATGGAGGTGGGGTGCATGTTTTGGATCTTGCTCGGGGACCAGATAGCTAGCTAGGTGATGATTGATTGATTTGTAGGAGACCTCCAACACCAAGCCGATGCAGGAGGTGGCGGTTCACGTGCACCTGCTTCTTCCCGGGAGTACATATCGTTAAATCATAGATGTGTGAATGTAGGACGAAGCGTTGATCGTTCAACGGATTAAAACGTAACCATCATCGGATTTATTAGAAAGCAGGCTGGTGGTTAAACTAAACAATTAATGCTACTCTTGCAGCTGATGACTTGCCTATCTAGCCCCACTGCAACTTGGCTACTGGCTCCCCCTCCCCATCGATTCAGCACTTGGGGACCATGTGTCTTGCTTTGCAAAGGAAACCGTGGTTTTTGGTTTCACCAAAACAGAGGGCTAGCGGAGGAAAATTTGTCTGTTCCAAGGCCTTCTTGTTCGTTTTTTAATATATAGGAGTCCTAAAGTGTTGGTCATTCATCGCCAGCAGGCAGCAGCAAACTGCGACTTCAGTGAACTAGTTCCCTCGCCCCGTTCTCAATCTTCTTCTTCCTCTTACACCACTTCTAAAACCATATAGAACACAGACCTCGATCACACCCGCAGTTTTCATCTGAGGTCTTGCCGCAAGTTCAGACACCTCCAACGGCAATGGGGATCCTCCGTTCCAAGGAAGTGCTGGGCCAAGCCAGGCAACTTTTACAGCGTTCTGTCAGCTGGAACGGCCGATCCTCTTCCTCCAGCGAACAGGACTTGCCCAAGGGTCACTTCCCTGTCTACGTCGGAGATAACGAGAGGCGATTCGTCGTTCCGGTTTCCTATTTGAAGTTGGCGCCTTTCCACAGGCTGCTAGAGAGTGCAGCGGAGGAATTTGGCTACGACTATTGCGAGGGAGTACTAAGATTGCCCTGCCACGAACAAACGTTCCTCCTTGTCCTCTCTCAGCTAGAGCGGATGGAGCAGAGGAGCGCTAGCTGAAGTACATTTGAACTGATCTTCTCTTCCTCCGAATGACTCGTGTTCCAAGCGACTGTATCACGTGTAAATATACTGATTGAAGATAAAAACGGTCCTCAATTTTGGTGAAATCATTTCTGCCACTTTCTTCTGCTCACATGGACTCTCTGGTTAATCTTGCCGATTCGCCAAGTGCCATGTTAATATACGGTTCGCCTTGACTCTCAGGTCTGGCTCCGGTTTGTTCAACAAAACTTTGAGATTAACGTGAATTAGAGCTAACTTGGTTGGATGTAGTTAGGCTGCAAAATGTACACTTATCATATAAAAAGTAGACACTTCACACTCTGTCATGCGACTTTACCTTATAAAACTTAATATTAATATATATTCAGCAATTAAAAGAGTATAAGATCCGCATAATCAATAAACATATTTTCCTTTGTGGGAAAGAGTTTGTGTTTATTGATTACGTGGATCTTTGACTCTTTTTGTTGAATAAACACAAACTTTATATCTATATAGATGATCCAAATCCATTGAAGGAGAATGAAAAAGCACTTTAACAAGGGTATATAAGGCGGTTTGGATGGCAATATTAAAACTACATACAATTTACGTGTAGACAATTATTATTACTAGTGCTGACAAATAACTTGTGTATTCCAATGAATATATATATATATATATATATATATATATATATATATATATATATATATATATATATATATATATATATATATATATATATATATATATATATATATATAAACTCTAAAAGATTGGGAACTCATATTTTTGTTCCAGTTCAGAGCACATGGCTGTTATGCCCAAAACTAAAAGTTCTTACTCAAACCTAGTATTGATGCTCGTATTTTTGTTCCAGTTCAGAGCACATGGCTGCTATGCCCAAAACTAAAAGTTCTTACTCAAACCTAGTATTTAAGCTATATGCGTAACTACTAGAACTTAAATGACCTAATCAAAATGGCCCCTAAAGGAGAAATGCTGTAGTAAATTAACGAATAATATTTAGAGAATATATTTTTTGGTGTCAGGGCCCCTTCCCAAATAGTGCTACATTGGACCCACCAACAAAGCAAAACCTACTCCTCCACCTAGGTCCCAAACAACGATATTCACACATCCGATTATAAAAATGTGACACATCATAATCTAGGCCTCAAGGCAACACAAATAAACATTAGGAGAAGTCACACTATGACCCAAGATATACAAAATTGACAATTGATTACTTTTATGTAAATGACAAGTAAATTATCTACAATGGAAAAGAATTACAAGATCAAAAACCAACAATTATGTGCAATCACAACATGCTCATTTCATGTGTAACCTTTAATCAGATATCATATAGTATACATTCATCTTAAGTTTAACCCTAGGCAAAAATGTAACGAGAACTAAAACAAGGGTGAGTAGAAAACACTCAAATACAAGATGAATGATATACAAGACACCCTGCCTGACTCTCACTTATGTTCCAGACTTTTCAACAACTACTAGGTCTTCCTCCATGTCGACTTATCACTTGTGTGATGAATTATTGTTGAGAGTCTGAAATTGCTTGAAACAACATATATGAGACTTGCACTGTCAGTGAGTGATGAAACATCAAAAAGAGATGGAACATGCCCTTTAAAAAAATTGTGTAACGAGAACCAACATGTAGTATAAATTGGTAGATAAAAAAAAGAAGACATAAACACAAGAGCTTTATGATAAAATAGGTTAAGATCAAGAAATTCATTAAATTGAAGCAATTGAATTGTAAATAGAATTTAAATGATTTGTCTTGATCCTATAATTCTACATGTCTAGCTATCCATCTATAACTTTTGACAATATTAGCATCGGTTTCTCCCACCAACTAATGCTAAAATATCAAGTCTAAGTACTACACATTGACATCTTTGGATTTAATAGTATCACTATCACTACTAACTCACTTGGGGTTTATAAGAAAATTGTTGGGGCACAATGCTCTAGAGATTTATTTACCTCTTGTTTTATTTCTTGGGTACCTAATATTAAGTCAAAGGAACTATATGAAACTAAACGTGGCACAAATATTATATACCCTATTTCCTAGTATAGAATTATATGGAAGAATGATGTGTAACATTGCCTATCAAGATTGCACCTAAAAAGAAATTATAGATCTATCTATTGCCTCTCACTTGGTGAGGTTTTGCAGACTATTATGAACTACCAATGAATTTGTTGGTCACCGTACTAGTTCACACTCAAAATTATCCTGATATACCTTAGACATACAATTTTAGGAAGCTTGTCACGGTCCACTAGACTAATTCAAAATAAGCTATTTCACTTTCCTATATAGGTCTTAGGGGAAAATATACAACACTCAAGTTATCCTAAAACTTATATGAACTAGGGTTTTTGTCTCATATTATTTTTTACTACTCATCATTCAGTGTTCATGTAAAACAAATAGATTATGAGATAGACTTTAAAGCTATTATAGCATTTTCAATGTGAAATCCTAACCATGCAATATAGTTTAAGTAATAACCAGGGGGAGAACCAAAAATGCATATCAGGGGGGGGGGCTGAGTTTACAAAGGGAGTTGAAAAATAAAATCTGCAAACACCAAGATTTGAACGTGCATCACTTGCACACCTAAAGGTCTGAAGTACCACTTCAGCTAGACATCCTTTTTTTAAAGGATACTTTAATACATGTATATATCTACATAGAGTTAGTATTTTAATATTTTGATAAAAACATTTCATCATATTTTTTGGAGTAAGGGGGGCTAGAGCCCCCCCATCCCTCTACCTAGTTTTGCCCCTGGTAATAACTGAACAAAAATAGTCAAATATGATCATGGTAAACTAGGATAGATTTCTAACTTCATTACTTTATTATATATCTTGAACCCTAGGTTAAACCACTCAAGTCCCATATTTAGTTATTTTTACATAATCAACCATTTTCCACGTTGTTGATTGTTTCTAGAGGACAATTAAATAATAACATATTGAATCATTCTTATGAAATTATAATGGCTTTATAATGTCCAAAAAGGTTTCAATTTAGAAAGTGAATATTATAATGAAACAAATTATTAGGTAATATTTCATGAATTGAGAAAATCTTGTAGTAAAGTAGACCATTCAAGTTGTAACTGATTTCAACTAGTAGTTTACTATATATACAACATAACTCATACTTCATTCTTACAACTCAACTTACCCCCAAATCCCTTACAAATTATTAACTTTTCAATATCACCTAATTGAGACTCAATCATGATTGGATATCTAAAATTGAGTGTTGATTCAATCACTAATATAATAAGAAGGTGAATCCATTGTTCCAACCGAAACCTCACTTAAGATTCATATATATTAGTATCGCTACAAAATCCTCATTAATGATAACCTAGGTCATATGAGAAAGGGAGAAAAAAGAATGATGGTTTTCCATGAATTTCATATGATTTTCATCTAGAGTTGAAATATGATACAAATTGATAAATGTATAAGGATAAACACATTTCATATCAATAATTATCTTTAAATTTGGTAAAAAAACCTTGTGTTTATTTCAACAAAAGAAGAATTCAGTGAGATCTCATTCTTGAACTTTAAATGATTTGAGGTTAATGAGAACTTCTTAAATCATAAGTAATTAATATTGATTGACTAAGGTGTTTAGGAAAATTGATTTAGATCCTTAAATAACTCTTATCTTCAATCAGTACGGTTGTCTAACTTTTTTTCTCTGAAAATCATTTGTCCATACATATGGTCAGTCCATAAAGCAAAGGTTTATATATTTAAAATAATTCAAACAATATTAATAAATTAATTAGTTTATTTCTTTTTGACTTGTTATTTTTTGTATAAAATCTTACAACTAGTTGGCCAATTGAATCACTAAACTTTGAAATTCCATCGAGTAAAAGCATTGCTAGCATATGTATCATATATTTAATTGTTATATAAATTTATGGTATCAAAAAGACTTATTTTAACATAAAATTAAGTTAAAATTAGGTTCTTTATCACTTCAAACAATGCACTTACATCCATTCAAAAACCACATAAAAAATCCTCATTTCATCTACAAATAGGGTTTTGACTTTATCAAACCCTAAATATGCATCTAATTCTCTGAAGTTTATCTATAAATATAGTGAATTTTAAAATTTAATCTGATGTACCATCCAGTTAAGAAATAAAACCAAATTTTCAGTTAAATAAGGATCATGGTGACATAGAGATTTAGTCAAGTCATATAGAGGACACCTTTTACAACCCAGTTCTAGCTTAATTGGATATTTTAGGGCCAAAGAAACCCTCATCCTACTTTTTATTTTAATTCAATGATTTTTATGTATTATACTTATGTTAATGATTCACATATTGAATAAAAAATTTCAAAAAAATAAAAAAGAATTACATCTTAGAAAATTTAGATAGTATGTTTTCTTAAATTACATTCCAGCAACATAATAATCATGCATGTACATACTAAGTCATGTATAAAATGAATGATATAGAAAAAATAATTTGATTCATGGAAAAAAATTACCTAAGAAATTGATAAATATTAGCATAAATGATATAATACAATTATGTTACTTATGTAGTAAGTTAGAACCCTTTGTTGGGTCTATATTGGCTAAATGTTTAATTTGACTTGGACACATCTTTCCCAGATTGCTTTTCATAATCAGCTAGTTAGCAAAGCTTCTTGGCCTACTACTCAATAGAGATCGATGGAGGATCCACTTGGTTACTGTTGATAGTGGGTCAATCTAAATGAATAAGTTAATCAACTAGTTGAGGTAAGTAATGCAGACTTATGCATCTCTAGTCATGAAGAGTTGATAGTGTGACCCTATAATGAAGCTAGTTTGTCAGACATCTCGAGATAACTCAAACCAGATAAAGGTGTCTAGTTGACCAACTAGAAGCACTAACTATAAAAGATAACTGATGAGCATGGTAGGTATTATGGATGGCCACTAGTAGTGATTAGTCAACATATGCAAGTAATATTTTAACCAACAAAAATGTAATATTTTGTAAAATAAAATATATCTAAGTATACAATGGAGAAAAGTTGGTTGTATTGTGACCAAAACACTAGAAATAATTTCTTGGCGATTTATGAAGGTGATCTGAGAAGAAGTGTTCATAGTAGAAAAGCAAAGTTAAGCTAGTAATACCTAATTACAATCAATTAGGATAAGCATTTCAAATATGTTTAATGTTCTCATTTTGATGGAATCATGTACACAATTAGTAGTGTGTTTATAGAAATATCTTCTCTTTTCTCCATCTCCTTCTTGCTCTTACAGGTTCAACCTATCTGCACGAAGAACATAGAACAATCTGAAGAAGTACAAATTTTGAGGACATTTTTGTAAATTGGGGTAGATATGGGTAGGTTTAATATACCATGGAAATCATAATTTAGTGACTGGGATTTATGTCTCGAACTATGGCTTTACACTATTATATTTTATATATAAAATCCTATATTTAGTCCTTTTTACATTCATTGTGCTTGAATTCCTAAATTTGAGATTTGATTGCTTAAGTGGATGAATTGATATAAAACATTGGAATATTAATGATTCATGTTGTAAGGAAATTTAATAGAAATACGATAAATGGAACCCTCATGTACATGAATTTTCCCTAATGTGATGCACGTTGAACTTAATCCTAGAAACATAATTGAAATTAGTTGTTCCATTTTGGTATGATTGTAAATTGGTAATATAGGGTTTTTGTATGGTTATTCATATATATCTAGTTATTTAGTTATAGAAATATAGCTATAAAATCAAAGTAGTATAATATATCATGTAGAATATAATGATGTATCCTGATGAAATAAATACATATTTAAGCATATAGGAAGAGATTTAGATGAATGCTTAAGAAAATTAAAGAACAAATCATAATCTAGATGTATTGAACACCATCAAATATGTAACAGAGGTGTGTATGGTGAAGGTGGAAACATGAATATCTTTGGCAGAGTATGGGATGAGTTAATCAGAGCATACTGATTAGCTGTTAAGAATTAACACCAATGATGACTTTCTCTCATATTATAGTTATATAATGAACAATAATAGGAGAACCAACTAGTACCAACTCTTAAAGTGAGTTCAACTATTGCATCGTGATTAAACTTGTGAAACCACTCATGTAGACAGAAGAAGACAAATTATTTGACTCTCAAGCTAAGTACCAAGCCTTAAAGGAGGAGCCATAACTAACCCTCATGTATTGATGTTGAGTCTGTACATGGTAAACCCTATTGCAAGACGAGGAGCTAGTTCATCACTCTTGGAATTTGAGATATGCTCTAAGACTTATTAGGGGAATCCATAGATGGTTGTGATGCTTTCACATTTCATGGTACACTTCATGTGGGTTCATAGAATTCTAAATGATATGGGATCTAATTAATTCAACATTTTTTCACTACCTTATGCAATATTTTGTATAAGTGGGTTTCTTTTATGACTTATAAATGTCTAGTTGTTTGGATAATCAACACTACCAAGCATTTATTATTTTCAATCTAGTTGACCTAATTAAACATATATATGGATTATCTTGAATAGTTAATATATCTTCACACACTGATCCATAAGCACACCCTCTACAAATATAAATATGCAAATACAAGTTAATACAAAAAAGGATTTAGAATGTAGCTATCTTATTAGAAAGAGATTTGAGGTGTCCAGAGGAGCAATAGCTTAGTCTATGTAACGTCCCCTTACTCTTTTTATAGTTTTAAGTATGAGCGTGAGAATCAGAAATGTCTTCTAAATGTTGTTTATTATATCAAAGTACTAATGAAAACTATGTAACAACTAATGTTTCAAAATATTTTTACGTTATAATACTTATAAATTTTTTTTGGTGCGTCTGATCTAGAGGTGAACACACTAACAAATTATGTTTGGTTAGATGCCCCCCATGGAACTCGAATGCACTCACGATCTTTTGATATTTATAAATCCCTAAAAAGACCCAATCATAATACTAAACATGTCACTCACAAGCGCACAAGGTACTATTTTAGTAAAGATAAGAGGCAAATATAGGGGTCAATCCTCAGGGATAGAGGGGGTACTAGAGCTTAGTTAGTGTTGGCTATGTTCCTAAAGTAGAGACTAGGTTTGAAGGGTTTAAAAGGGGTTTTGGTTTGATTACACTATGCAACAAGCAAGTAAAGGCAATATGAAAACTAGATTACCAAAAACAAGGTTATCCTAAGCAAGCTGGATCTAAGAAGCTAGATTAAGCAATCAACTAAGCAAGAGAAAGATGATCTACTCTACTCTAGCAAAGAAATTATCAACTAAGAACTAATCTAACCACTAATGCAAGCAAGGATCTAGATTAACCCTAACTAGTAAGACTAAGCAATTAGCTAAAAGAAACAAAGACTAAAAGCTACACTAGCATTAACAAGCAAGAAGGTCAAGGTGGGTTTCAAGCAATGGACTAAATAGGTGGGACGTTTGGGAATGTGATTTGATATAAGTTGGGGGGTGTCAACATGGCATACAATTATCACAATTCAATCTAGATTACCAAACCAAACAACAAGGCAATTGCTACTAGAATGTACCATATACTACTAGTTAGAGAACTAGGGTTAGGTGTAATTGTAGTAGGACTTGTCAAGTCTAGGTTTCTAGGGTAAGTGGTATTAGGGTAATTGAGAGCCACAAGTAGGAATGGGAGTAGAGATGATGGTATTTCACCTCATGCTACTAGCCATCTAGCCTTTAGAAAGATCTAGGTAATTGCACTAATCACACTTACACTAGTCACTTAGATCTCACACTTACTTGCAGAAGGAGGGATATGTATGTAGGAACAAAGGGAGCTAGCTAAGGATCCACTAATTGGATCTAAGAACCATTCCTAAGATTGCTACATACACTCCAATTCCTCCTAGAAGCTAAGTGTCATCAAACATTACAAAGCAAGCAATTTATGTTTAAGAGAAAAAATCTAATGCAAGATAATGGGAAATGAGATAGAAGCAAAGGAAATAATCATAGAATGAAATTATATTCATTACAAATTATTCTCCCCCAACATGGTATCAAAGTCACATTTTCACCCCAAACGGCCCACCACAAGGGGCTTAGCTAGACATAAACAAATAAAAGGCAAAAGAAATGAGAAGAAGGGGATGGGACTCCATGGAGCTTGAAGTAGATACTCCTTCTTGACCTCCTAGATGCTATAGGGCGACCTCCTTCCTCCAAGATGGTTTATGGGCATGAAAATGGAGGAGGTTATGGTAGAAAACCTAGAAAACTAGGTTTTTATGGTGGAAATGGTGGGTGGAGAGCATTAATGTAAGGGGAATGCAATGAATGCTTAAGAGAGGGTGAGGAGGAGTAATGGAAGCTGGGGGGAGTGTAACCTCCATGCTCCAACCTCAACCTAGGTATATATAGGTGGTGGGGAAGCACTAGGGTAAGTAGGATTAGAATAGGAAAAGCAGTGTAGAAAAATAGTAGGGTTGAGTGAATAACACGGCCGTGGTGGGGGTAAGGTGGCATGGTTGTGGGTTGGGGGCACGACCGAGGTGTGAAATGGAGTGGAAAAGCTAAGTATATGTGGTGACCATGACCGTGATGGGGTGCCACGGTCGTGCTGGGTAAGGAGTACAACATCCGTGTTGGAGGACAACAACCATTTTGGAGGAGGAGGCCACGAGCGAGGCATCTTGGAGGTCATCTTTGTCTTCAGTTCACGACGGGCGTGGGGAGTGCCACGGGTGAGGTAGTCTTCAAGGGCCACAACCATGGTGAATGGCCATGATTGTGATCATTCACGTGTAAAATGGACCACCTCTCTATTGATTTCGGGGAACTTTATGCATAATTACCATGGTCGTGGTGGGAGGTCACGATCGTGATGTCTTCAGTTGGCCATGTCCATGCTGATGGCTACGACCGTGATTCCTTCAATTGGCCACAGCCGTGTTGATGGTCATGGTTGTGGTGCTTTCATTGCAAAAACACTGATGTCCCTATGATTCTTGGCTATAATTCCCATGAATGTGGTGGATTCCCATGGCCGTGCTGGGGTCTTCAGTGACAAAATTAACTTCAATCTTCATCATTAATGGACTTCTTTGCTTGATAAAAAATCTTGGCCATTAGGGGTAGGTTGAGGGAGCTTTGGGGCCTTCTTTGGAGCCTCCATGAGCGGTGGAACCCTAGAAATCCTTCCTTCTCTCTCATCCATCCAAAGCATGGTCCAAGTACCTAAAAATAATGCAAAGAATGTCCATAAGTGCATTTGATAATAATACTCACATTGGAGAATTTAACTTGCGTTCTGCTATGTTTAGATGTCAATAAAGTACAAAATGGAACAAGATGGAGCCCTAAAATAGGGTTGCATCAATTTTCATGATGAAAGATTAGTAATTGCTACTTGAATTATATTTCAGTTAATAAATTTGGCATGCATGATGCACATACTAGATAAAGCAGAAAATGAATGAGCTACAAAACCTAATATGAGTCAAAAGATCACATAAGTAAAAAAATTAATAAATATTAGTATAATTATATAATACAATGTAAATACTTATAGTAGTAAGTTTAAATCTTTTGTCAGGACTAAATTGTATAAGTGTACAATTTGACTTCGATAAATTGTACCCTAGCTGCTTGTCATAGTCATTGAGGTAGTGAGGCTACTTGACCAACTAGACAATACAGATGGGGGAGGCTCCAGTCAGTCACTACTGAGAGAGGGTCTACATAGAAAGCTTGGTAAATCAACTAGTTGTGGTAGTGAAGGTTGACTTGTGAATCTCTAGCCATGGAGAGTTGAGAGGCGACCCTATAGTGAGGCCAGTTAGTCATCTATCTAATGACAAGTCAACGTAAATAAAAGCCACTAATCAACGTGGCCACAGGTACTAACTGAAAAAAAGACAAGATGGAGCATGGCGAGTAATTGGGATGGGCCACTAGTGATTAGTTAAAAAATGCAAGTAATGTTCAACAACTAACAAAAAATGTACTATTTTTTAAAACAAATTACACCCAAGTATAAAATGGAGGGGTAAGCTTTTTTTCTAATTACACATAAAACTAGAACACTAGAAATTATTCTTTGGTGAATTATAAATATGACCAAAGAGAGAACGACTAAATGGGAAAGAGCATACTAAAATGGTAAAACCCAATAAAAATTATTAGGATAAGTATATAAATTTGTTACAAATTTTCTATCCATATGGTAAAACCCATTACAAATGATTAGGATAAGTATATAAAATTTGTTACTAATTATCTATCCATATGGAATCATGTATGTAATTAGTGGTGAGTTTTTATTTAGATACCTTTCTCTTTTCTTCATATCCTTCTTATTCCTATAGGTTCACCCTATGTACACGAAGAAAATGGAACCATATGAAGAAATAAAAATGTGGGATTTTTTTGCAAACTTGTGTAGAAATGGCTTATATTATAGTCAAACACGACAATTATCATCAAGTGAGCAAAAATTCTCTCTCAAATTATGAACATACCAAATTCCATTGTATACATTAGATCCTAGATTTACCCTATTTTTATGTTCTCGGTTTTTTACCTAAATTTGAGATTCTGATTGGCCGAATGAATAAATAAATAGAAATATCTTGAAAAATGATTGAGTCAAGTGTAAAGGTATCTTGAGTTTTCCCTAATGGTATTAATATAGAACTTAGTCCTAGACACATTATTGTTTTTTCTATATTGGTATAATTACATAATGGTAATATATGATTTCTTTATGGTTCTTCATATACTTCTAATACATAGTTAGATAAATATAGAACATAAATCCAAGTAGTATAATATATCAAGTAGAATCCAATGATGCAATAATATGAATTAATACATATTAAAGTTTAAGGTGAGTAAAATGGATAAATGCTTAAGAAAATTAAAGAACTAATTCGAATCTACATGCATTGAACACAATAAAATATTTAAGAAGGTTTGGACGGCAAGGAGGAAATATAAATACCAATAAGGAAAGTGTGAGATGAGGTATCTAAAGCATACTGATCGAGTGAGGGATTAAGACGAACAATTGCATTCACCTTTTTTTTAGGTTTAACAATTGTGTTCACCTTATTATGATTATATACCCATAAATAATAGGGGATCCCATTAATACCAAGTCTCAAATGTAGTTCCATTACTACATCTTGACTCAACCTTGTAAAACCACTAATATTGTTATGACTGTATCTGAACTTAATTGGTAAGTTAGGGTTTATGTGGATGATTACATGCATGATTAGATTGATCATTTCTTAAACATGATTAATGATGATATATAAATTATGATATGTTAAACCTAATGAGAACTCCAAGTTAATTATCACTTTGTATATTTAAGGTTTGACAAAATATAAACCCTAGTCGGCTGAAATTAGGGTTTTCACCAAACAGGCTCATGTTAGAGAGGAGTGAGAGAGGCAGGAAAAGGATAATGAAAATAATAGTTGTAGTCTTGGATACCACATTCGTGGTGGGTAGCACGGACGTGTTAGGTCATTGGTGGCACGGGCATTCTAGGCCACACACCCATTTTGAAAGAATTAAACTATTGACCAACTTTTGTATTCGAATCTGATGAAAGCAATGCACCACAACTGTGGTAGGTGGCACAGACGTTCTAGGTCCATCTTAGCATGGCCGTGGAATCTTGCATGGCAGTTCTGAGGCATTTTCTCTTCAACTGAATTTTTTGTAGATTTCTGATAAAAGTTCACTATTCGATTTTTACTTATTTAATGATAGCTCGTAATGATCTCAAATTTTAACTAAAACTTTGTAACTCAATTAGAAACAATATGCATTTTTTTTGGAATTTTTGGAGAAGTTTTGACCTCTTAAATGAACGAATTACTAGAAAACTTTTTTGATAGAAAGTTGAACTAAAATAAGAGAACGTATAGTGAGGGGTCAATGTGCAATTGACCCATGAATCTTAATTGCTCTATATGGTCAACCTAACACACTAGGATCTATCATAATTCGTGATTCATTCTAGAGAAATGAAATCCTAGAGAGAGAGGGAGAGTTAGGGTTTGAGAGGAGAAAGTGGTGGAATTGCTGACCTAGGATTTCTCTATCTGAGATATGAGGAAATCAAGTAAGTTTACCTTCTTTCCATAGCCTTTCATAGTGAATCTTCTCTCACATATCAATATTCCATCCCTCCTCTGATTTGATTCAAAATGGTATCAAATTTTCCCATTTTCTTACTCTTTCTTCATAATCCCTCATTTTTAGGGTTTTCGAGTTGAAGGGAAGAAGAATCTGGTGATTTGCTAGGGTTTTGATATGAGTTCGAGATTTATAGAGATGGGTTGTGTTTTAAAGGTATTTTCTTACCTTAGGGTGAGTGGGTACTTCCTTTAAATAGTAGATTGCATGAAAATGAGTTAACTGATCAATAATATTTAATTGTTTTGTACGCGACTACAAACCTTAAACTGCCCTTTTGATCTAGCTTCTGCAAGATGATATGAAATAGATTATTTCTCTGTTGGGATGGAATCTAGATGATAAAATTATACTTGAAATGCATGCAAATTATCTAAATGAGAATTCCTAAAGTAATTGCAGAGTTTATATGAACATAGTGAAATCTAGGGTTTTTGGCTATGACCGAAATTGTTGTATAATTAAATAAAGAAATTTGTCTATATGAATCTCCTTGATTATGAATTATTGTTTATATGAATGCATAGTACATATATGTCATATACTATCTTGGATTTCATGTGATGTGAATAGTGTATGCTTGATGTCTCAATAAATAGGAAGAAACCCTAGATGAGTGGAAAGTTGGAAATTTGTGAATAAATGTTGTGAAACCCATTTGAAGTGGTTTTCTTGTCACCATAGAATTTATTTATTAAATGCTATTCTTGATTCATGATATCTCAATGAATGGCACGAAAACTCAAATTCAGTTAAATTCTTAGGTTTCATACATATGTTGATTGTATGTGAATTGTTGAAAGCTATCTTTATTTAGTGAATGTTTATGACGCATTAAATCCTTATGTGAGTCATGTGATAAGAGAATGAGGTAAATGAAAACCTAAGGATAGGGTATTCAGTGAATCAAGTATTGTGATATCAGTGTTTTCTCAGTATGAGATGTGGTGATGCTTAATGATAACCTCCCATTTTGTGACGTTATCTTATTAGTTCTCCTTAATTTTCCATACTCTTTCTTAGATAAATTAGATAGAATCATTAACTTTTTACTTTATTGCTGATATACCAATAAACTAACTTCTCTTCTTTATCATTACAGGAAAACACAAAAAAATTACAAAGACTCCATACGGTCCCAAGACCGCATGAAGGCCATACGGTCCCAAGACCGAATGAAGGCCATACGGTCACAAGACCGCATGAAGGCCATACGGTCCCAAGACCGCATGAAGGTCATACGATCCCAAGACCGCATGAAGGCCATACGGTCCCAAGACCGCATGAAGGCCACACGGTCCCAAGACTGCATGAAGGCCATATGGTCCCAAGACCGCATGAAGGTCATACGGTCCCAAGACCGCATGAAGGCCATACGGTACCAAGACCGCATGAAGGCCATACGGTCCCAAGACCGCATGAAGGCCATACGGTCCCAAGACCGCATGAAGGCCATACGGTCCCAAGACCGCATGAAGGTCGTACGGTCCCAAGACCGCATGAAGGCCATACAGTCCCAAGACCGCATGAAGGTCATACGGTCCCAAGACCGCATGAAGGCCATACGGTCCCAAGACCGCATGAAGGTCATACGGTCCCAAGACCGCATGAAGGCCATACAGTCCCAAGACCGCATAAGACTAAACGATCTCAGAGACCGCATAAAGGCAAACGGTTTGAGAACCCCAAACGGTCTCAAGACCGTTTGGGATCAACTTAAGCCTATAAATAAGACCCCAAGGGTCACCTCAAAAGAGAGAATTCTCAGATGTCGAAAGGCTGCCCCAATCGTTCCAGAGCTCCTGCCACTTCCATCCTCCGCCCTGAGGCTGTCGATCTGAGATCCATACTCCATCCTGAAGCTGCTTTCTCCTTCTTCACTAAGAAGGTGGGAAGAGGAGACCTCCTCATCGTGCAACCTACGAAGACTGGTGGATCGTTTCTCTCTCTCCCCAAGGAGTTGACTTCCCCCCTCCTTTGTGGGGATGATGCTCTCTCTCTCTCTTCTCGCCTCCTTCTTGGTCCTAGTCATGAGGGAGTAGTCTTCTTCACTAGGGTGCGGGGAGTAGCCTCTCCACCCATACTTTCATATCATGTAAAATATAATCCTTAGGTTGTAATAGAGAGTTCTTATCTTTGTTAGTTCGACATCAAACGATTAATGAATGCATGTTGCTTGATCTCCAACTTGTGTTATCCTTTATCTTTTAGTATGAATTGTCTACGTTTGTACTATTAGATTCGAAACTCGTTTGCATGTTGGTTCTTGGTGCATGTATCCACCATGCATCTGTTTCGGTATCCAGAAGTGTATCTCAAGAAGTGGAGTAAACTCACTATCATCTGTTGCACTTTCATACTATGAAATGGAATCAGTTGACGTATGGAAGTGCAACCTTGGTATGTCGAGGAACACACTTTGCGAGGGGAATGATGCAAAGTAATGTGACCATTTGTTCGGGAATGGCTGGTGTTGCAACATTCCCGCACTTCTCGTAGCTAGATTATCCGAAAGGAGGCTAGGTCTACAAGGATACTAACTAACCGAACTCTTTTTGCAGGTTAAGTTTTGCTTTGCATGTGTTGATCAATGTGTAGTGGCGGTGAAAAACCGATTACACCCTAGTGATCTTTCATCATTGTTAACAACCTAGATTTACTTGCTTTCTTTACTTTACTTGCACTTAGCTTAAAAATAACCCAATCAACCTTCTGATCTAAATACCAACTATTGAATGATTAAGTGAAATTCAAACATTTTCCATCTTGTTGGCAACAACAAGACCGTTGTCTCGAGGATTCGACCCTTAACTATACTGTGATAAGACTTCCACGTATCCTAGCATACGTGGGTGGAGTTTTAACTTAGTATAAGCAAGGCTAAACTTAGAGATCTTCTATCTCTAGGATTTTTAGTGGTGCACGCAACTCCACGTAAGTGGAGGCTCCATCAAAAATTGACGCCGTTGCCGGGGACAACGAAACGTTCTAATTTCATTTAGTACCTTGTTAGTTGGTGATAACACCCAAATTAGCGCATATTTTCTATGCATTTTATCTATAGTTTTGTGCCACTTTAGTCTTAATATGCACTCTTTTGTTCATGTTTTATGTTTTCTATCTCTCCATTAGATAATGTAGTGAAAATAGCCAATAATGTAGCTAATTAGCCAATTTTAGACTTGTAGGCACCGAAACTAGCCAATTTTGGGACTTTCAAGTACCAGACCAGGAAAAGACAAGAATCGCAGCAGCTGCCCGATATGGTTGCCTGATACGGGTGCCCGATATAGATGCCTGATATGGTCTGGATGAGATGGCCGCCTGACAAAGATGCCCGATATGGCTGCCCGATATGGCCTGGCCGATACGTGTGCGCCGACCGATACGGCCGCCGACCGATACGGTTGCGCCGACCGATACGGGCGCCGACCGATACGGGGGCGCCGACCGATACGACCACCGCCAGATACGGCCGCCGCCCAAAAGCCGCCGCCCGATACGCCCGCCGCCCGACACGCCCGCCACCCGACACGCCCGCCGACCGATACGCCCGCCGCCCGATACGGTCTAGAGAGAGAGAGAACCGAGGAGTCCAGAGGGACAAAGAGAAGGCCCAAGGGGCGAGATCCGGCCTGCACGGAGGCCAAGGAGTGAGAGCCACCTCTCCTCTACGGGCTATATCTCTCCCCTCTTCTCTTTCATTCTACTGCATTCCTTTGTTTCTTGTACAAACGATGTTTATCCATCTTTGTTCGGTGCCAGCTATGCTTGTCTATGGCTAGTTAGCTCCTTCTTGGCTATGCAGCCCGATCTGGGCATGTTTATATACTTTTGCCTTAAGAAAGTAGATTCATATCAGATCTAGTATGTTGCATGTTCTATTTTCTCTTTCCAAGTTATGATTGCTAGTTTGGTTGATCTCTTACTCGCTTGAACTGCTATTTCTTCCTATATTGAGAGATTCGTTGTAGAAATAGCTAAGAGATGATAGTTTGGATCTGAACCTGAGAGGAGGATGATCCAAGGTATTCTGTTCCTAACACCCCATAATATCCTAAGACCCGAGAGGGAACTTAGCATATACTGAGGTGTTGATATGTCATCCCTTGAGAGAGGGTTAATGACATATCGTTGATGGTTTTAGTCACGCATCGCGAGAGCGAGTGGGATGACCCCACAGGACAGATGCTGTTGTGCGTGCTAGATGCTTGCTTGGGTGTTCGAGGGTTGTCTACGCCCGAGAACGAGTGCATAGACTGCCCCTTTTGTGGTTACATAGATAAGAACTCTCTTTCTCTAGTTAGTAGAACCTCGTGCTCTGTCTTGTTTTGCTTTTGTTTTCTTTTCTTTTCCTTATTTTAATCGTGACAACCTGCTAGACTAGTTCTAGCAATTACTTTTATCGCATATTGTTTCGGATTATCTGACTATAGAACAAAAATCTGTTGCGTCCTAAACGTCACCACGTCCCTGTGTTTGACCCCGTACATCTACTTCGACCCCGTAATAACGTTGCAGGGGCCTAGAAGGTTTCAGGTTATAAATTTAAAGCTTGATTCGTTCCTTTGTCCCGCGTTCGTTTCCGGACGCGTGAAAAAGGCCGGTCAACTTTTGGCGCCGTTGTCGGGGACGTGGTTTTCCACGTTTACACGCCTAGTAGATTTTTGTTCTGTCACTATAAGTCTGTATATACATGCATAGTTTTCCTCTTGCTTTACACATACTTGTTCATACATACTAACTCCCTTTTCTTTTTTCTCATACCTTTTTCAGCCATGGACCTTGCTTCCGTCAGACAAGTCATCTTGTCCACCTGTCCTCCTGAGTTTTTCCACAGTTTCGACTGCTGACAAATAATTGAAGGACGTGCTCTGCAACTAGTCGAGTTATACTCACCTCCATTGTCGTCATATGTTCAAATTCCAACAACAGAGACCGCCAGTCAGCCCTCGACCCCCATGCTATCATGGGATCAAGTACTGATTAAGACGGTGGAATTAGCTAGAGAAAGTGTCAAAGCACCCACATCCCTAGTTCCTCATGTCCAAGAAAACATCGATCCACTCCAACAGTTATTAGACAAGCAAGAGCATCATCTCAAAGTAGCCATAGAGGCTGCAGACCACAGTAGAAGTCTACTTCAAACTGTTGAACAAGGATTCATCCTAAAGCATCAGTTTGATACAGTGGGTTCCCCTTATATGTGCATGGCAGAATCGACAGATCTCAAAAGCATTGCTGCTCAAGTACAACAACTTCATGATAAAGATGTTGAACAAGGCAGGAGGCTCCAAGAGCTCATTGATTTGGTTACAATCCAATTACAAATGCCATCACAAGACAATGAAGACGTTAGTCATCAAGACCATTCCATTGGGTCTGAAGTGGAGTATGCATCACCATCCTATTCAGACCATCAACTGGATTCACCAGGATTTTTCTGTGAAGACCAACCCACTTGGGGAAGCCCTTCATTCTATCCAGATGACCCAGCTGATGAACCAATGGAGGATATGAATCATAGACATGAATGGGTCTGTGATGACGATGATGAAGACTCAAAAAGCCAATCGACCTCACAACCAGAAGGTTGGTTTGAGGAACCAGAGTCAGATATTGAACCGGAACAAAGTGACATCTCTCATATTGAGACTTGTCACTTCGCTTTGAGCAGTACGCCAACCATGGTTTGGAACAATTTGTTCGATGACGACAACGACGACGACGACAGCTGCTCGACATGGAGCAGTGAGTATAATGCCGACGACGAGTTAGAGCAGCACGAGCCGCCATTTACACCCATACCTTTACAATGTAGGGTGGACGTCAAGGGGGCAGGATGGACGGTGCACTACAACATGGCTGCTGAGCACGAAGACACCCCTAATTCCATGCCAAGTGATAAGCTTGGGGTGGTAGAACCACAAATAGATTCTTCAGGGGGTACTTCTTGTTCAGAAGATGATTGGATGTCACAGACTTTACATGATGATCTATCTGAGCATCCAACCTCAAGTTCAGAGATGGAGGGAGGAGAAATGGATCCCACCCAAGTCATTCAACCTATCCCCTCCATCTCATCCTGTGTCGACATCCCAGGACCTTCATATTCAGATTCATATAATGAAAGGTACCCTGAGGATGATTTGCCAAAGAAGTCACCCCAGTGCAGCTCAAATCACTTCCAGCACAAAGATGACTTCACCGAGTCGCCAGATTTAACTTTTCTTCTTCAGACCCGGCAGGGCCAACACATCCGCCTATTCTACTCATATTATGTGGCAGAACCCGTCAGGAAGACACAGGTGACACTGGTCCCAAAGCTGAGAATTTGGGATCCCAGTGTCGGTATCGTGGGGCAACCACCCCCTTTTCTCTTACCCACCCTCCCGCCCTTTTATTACAATAAATTTTAATGTTCATGTTCTTGCTAGTTAGCTTCTTTCCTCTAACTATTTTATTTCATTGCATTCATGCATCATCATTATAACTTCAATAAGTGTTGTTAAAATCATGCATTCTTGCCTCTCTATTCCAAATTTAATTCTTGCTCGAGGACGAGCAAAATTTTAAGCTTGGGGTGGTGGGCTTCGCCCTTCTTCCTCTTCACCCTTCTTGCATGCATGTCTATTTCTTGCATTTAGTCTTAAATTTTCAAAAGTTTCAGCTTTTTATCTTTGCAATTATGGCTATGTGGTGCGAATCTAATAGATAAATGCTTGAATGTATGCATAGACGCACAGTTTTCATCTTAAAAATTGCTTGACCTTTTGCTTGACTTGCTCTTTGACTCTTTCCTTGAGTTTGGTAATAAATGTAAGGTTATGTCCCTTTTTCGTAGCTTAAAGCTAAATTCCCTTGATCTATGTCGTGTATGGCAAATCCATGGTAAAGGACCGTTGGAATGAGCTAAATCACGATTAAAGTCTCCTAGCTGTGAATTTCACAAGCTTGCCTCTATTCTAAGGATTCTTGAATCATAATTGCTACTTCTCACACATGTATCAAGCGGATTATGGTGGGCTTTGAGCTATGATCAAGATGAAATGTTTCTCCTTGATGGACTACGTGCCTTCTCACATTAGATCGAGTCAAAAAGATGAAAAATATAAAAATGTGCAAAAGAGGCTTGGCCGCCCACAAAACCCCAAAATATCTATATAGTTCTCACCCAGGCCCACAAAAATAGAATGCAGATGATAAAAGCCTGAGTGTGAACAATAAATGAGCGCTTGTTTTCTCTTTTAGGAGAGTTGAGGATGGTGCCCAGCCGGTGTATGACTGCGCTCATGAACGCAGATATGTCGTGCCTGGTAGTACCACTCTAAAAGCTCATTAGAGAGTCACTAGGAACCCCCTAGGTGACCTATGAGATCATCTCCGTAGCTGGGTTGGTTCGGGCACAGTACGAGGAGTTCATCTCACTACTTTGGACCAACTAGTTCAGACTGCAGGGACTGTTGCTCGCTACATGGACCAATCTGACGCAGATCGGGATCCTCAAAAGTCATTAGAGTCTTTTTGCTTTATTTCTTAGGACATGAATAAGTGAGAGGCATGGTATTCTAGATTGGTATGCATGGATTCATGGTGATGGCTCATTGCTCATCACCTACTTGATCACCTAAGTGACAACTCTTTCATACTTAAATAATTATGATTCAAACCCTCATGAGTATTGGCAGGCTATAGTGATTTCGCTTAATCTTGCCTGGAAATTCTTTGATCTTACTTTGGCAGGATTGTGCTTGTTTGATGGGGTTTGTTCTGAAATGACATGGATCAAGAGTATTGATGCTTTAAGCTATTTTTCTTAACCTTAGCATTTATTGCCAAGCTTAATTTGGATGTTATCTTTTTGTTCTTTGAGCACAGTCTTGCTTGAGGACAAGCAAGTTTTAAGCTTGGGGTAGTTGATAACACCCAAATTAGTGCATATTTTCTATGCATTTTATCTATAGTTTTGTGCCACTTTAGTCTTAATATGCACTCTTTTGTTCATGTTTTATGTTTTCTATCTCTCCATTAGATAATGTAGTGAAAATAGCCAATAATGTAGCTAATTAGCCAATTTTAGACTTGCAGGCACCGAAACTAGCCAATTTTGGGACTTTCAAGTACCAGACCAGGAAAAGACAAGAATCGCAGCAGCTGGCCGATATGGCTGCCTGATACGGGTGCCCGATATAGCTGCCTGATATGGTCTGGATGAGATGGCCGCCCGACAAAGACGCCCGATATGGCTGCCCGATATGGCCTGGCCGATACGGGTGCGCCGACCGATACGGCCGCCGACTGATACGGTTGCGCCGACCGATACGGGCGCCGACCGATACGGGCGCCGACCGATACGGCCGCCGACCGATACGGCCACCGACCGATACGGGTGCGCCGACCGATACGGCCGCCGACTGATACGGCTGCCCGATACGGTTGCCTGATACGGTTGCCGAGTGACAGTCATATTGGCCGACCTGGTTCCTCAAGATTGAAGCCACGGATGAAGGACACGTGGACCAATAAGAGCTACAACTCACATCAACTCGCTGCCTATGAATAGCAGCTGCCAGCCTACAAGAATGCTTCTTCGGAGGGCAGGAGAGAGACGAGGGCTGGAGGGAGGACCCTGCAAGAGCTAGTTCCTAGACCAAGGAGCTAGTGTGTCGGGTTCCCCAAAGGCCGCCGCCCGATACGGCCGCCGCCTGATACGGCCGCCGCCTGATACGGCCGCCGCCCGATACGGTCGCCGCCCGATACGGTCACCGATACGACCGCCGCCCGATACGACCGCCGCCCGATACGCCCGCCGCCCGATACGGTCTAGAGAGAGAGAGAGAACCGAGGAGTCCAGAGGGACAAAGAGAAGACCCAAGGGGCGAGATCCGGACTGCACGGAGGCCAAGGAGCGAGAGCCACCTCTCCTCTACGGGCTATATCTCTCCCCTCTTCTCTTTCATTCTACTGCATTCCTTTGTTTCTTGTACAAACGATGTTTATCCATCTTTGTTCGGTGCCAGCTATGCTTGTCTATGGCTAGTTAGCTCCTTCTTGGCTATGCAGCCCGATCTGGGCATGTTTATATACTTTTGCCTTAAGCAAGTAGATTCATATCAGATCTAGTATGTTGCATGTTCTATTTTCTCTTTCCAAGTTATGATTGCTAGTTTGGTTGATCTCTTACTCGCTTGAACTGCTATTTCTGCCTGTATTGAGAGATCCGTTGTAGAAATAGCTAAGAGATGATAGTTTGGATCTGAACCTGAGAGGAGGACGATCCAAGGTATTCTGTTCCTAACACCCCATAATATCCTAAGACCCGAGAGGGAACTTAGCATATACTGAGGTGTTGATATGTCATCCCTTGAGAGAGGGTTAATGACATATCGTTGATGGTTTTAGTCACGCATCGCGAGAGCGAGTGGGATGACCCCACAGGACAGATGTTGTTGTGCGTGCTAGATGCTTGCTTGGGTGTTCGAGGGTTGTCTACGCCCGAGAACGAGTGCATAGACTGCCCCTTTTGTGGTTACATAGCCAAGAACTCTCTTTCTCTAGTTAGTAGAACCTCGTGCTCTGTCTTGTTTTGCTTTTGTTTTCTTTTCTTTTCCTTATTTTAATCGTGACAACCTGCTAGACTAGTTCTAGCAATTACTTTTATCGCATATTGTTTTGGCTTATCTGACTATAGAACAAAAATCTGTTGCGTCCTAAACGTCACCACGTCCCTTTGTTCGACCCCGTACATCTACTTCGACCCCGTAATAACGTTGCGGGGGCCTAGAAGGTTTCAGGTTATAAATTTAAAGCTTGATTCCTTCCTTTGTCCCGCGTTTGTTTCCAGACGCGTGAAAAAGGCCGGTCAGTTGGTTAGGATTTTACACTTTCTTTTAACCATTACTCCAAATCTTCTTGATTTCTCTGTTTCTCTTCATCATCTAAACATGTGAATTTCCTTCTACTCAGGTAGAAAATGTGTATGCAAACTCCGCATCACATCGGATTCTCCCCTGAACCAGAGTACGACTCTGAGGTAGAAAGAAGTTTCCATCGAAGGATTAGACTTAATCGCCAAAGAGCCAGACAGATGGCTGAGGAGCAACGCCTCGTTGCAGAAAGAGTCAACGCCGCCATAGCTGCACAACGAGCACAACTCATTGCCGAGATTCGAGCTGAGGAACAAGCCCGGATCCAAGCTGAGAACGCTGCTGCTCAATTAGCGCTAAGAAACAAGCAACTTCGGGACTACGCAGTCCCAAAGAATTATGAAGATGATCACCCAGTCCGACCGCCGATTATTAACATACCAAACTTTGAAATCCGGACGCAATGGAACCAGATCATGCAAGGCATCTCTTTCTCTGGAGGACCTGGAGACGATTGCATGGATCATCTTAAGAGATTCAAGTCACTCTGCCGCCTTGTACCTCAAGCGGGAGTTGCCTTGGAGGCAATAATGTTACACCTCTTTCACTTCACCTTATCTGGAAGAGCAATAAGTTGGTACAATGCTTTAGATAGGCACCCTATCATCACTACTTGGACCCCCTTAGAAGAAAAGTTTCTTGAGAAATTCTTTCCACCTTCACTTACCTATGAGATCATGCGACAGATTAACCACTTTGCCCAACTACCCAGAGAAACACTTGCGGAAGCTTGGGAAAGATTCAAAGAACTCCTGAGAAAGTGCCCTCATCATGGCATATCTCAAAATCAGCTAATAGAAACATTATATAGAGGAGTAAGTGATGATATCAAGCAATTTTTAGACTCCTCATCTGGAGGAAACTTTATGAGAAAGAACTATGAAGACGCCTGGAATATAGTTACGTTAGGGGCCGAGAACCAATCCAATTGGGGAAGGTCGTCTAACCAATCTAAGGTTGTCCTTAAAGTCTACAAGGCTGAAGAATCCATGGAACTCAAGGCCATTGCAGAAGCCTTAAAGACTATTGCTACTAAGCAACAAGCTCTCGAAACTTCTTTTGGAGAATAAGACAAGAAGAAAAGCTCCCAGTTTCAACAAGTAAAAGCAGCTACTGGAACTTGCGAAGCTTGTCATGCATCTGATCATCCCACATTATCATGTGGTCTGTTATACAATGTCATGATGGATCTACAACCACCAGTGTCGCAATATGAACCCATTATTGAACATCCCGAGGACCAAATGCCAGAGCAAGTCAACTCCATTCACTCAATACCTGGCCAGGTGTATTACAATCCAGACAAACCAAGAAACCACCCTGGTTTTCAATACGGGAATCCTGTAGGAACTGCCAATCCACAACAACAGACACAAGGTGGATCTTTCAATAGACAACCACCAGGATTTCAGAATAACTTCAACCAAAGTCAAGGGAATTATAGAAATGGGTTCCAACGATCGAATTATCCTAGGAATCCCTCTTACCAATATACCCCTCAAGGACTGCACCCACAGCTGCAACAACCTCAGTTGCAGCAGCCACAACAACCGCAGTTAACAGCTCCCCCACAACAACCACAAGGGCAGCAAGTCACTCAATATCAACAGAGGAATGCCCCTCCCCAACCATCTGATGAAATTTCTTTGATTAGACAGATGCTACAGTCTCAGCAAACCATGCTTGCAAACCAACAGGCTCAACAAAAGGTTGTAGAGGCCCAATTAGCACAGATTGCTGCTCAGTCAAAACCACCAGCAGGTACCTTAGCTGGGCAACCCAAGGCATGACCAAAATAGACCTGAGCAACTGAATGCTGTCACCACAAGGTCTGGTCGTGTCCTTCCTGATACCACTAGAATCATCCATGATGATGATGTAGTTATTCTTTTCCCAACAGCAAGCTCAATCAATGAAAAGGAAAAACCTACTACAACTACTGAAAGAGAAAAAGAAAAGAAACCAATGCCAGAAGTTCCACCCAGAATTCCTTATCCAGATAGGCTGAAAGGAACCAAAATGGACACTAGGTTCTAGAAATTCAAAGAAGCTATGAAGAAACTATACATTGATATACCATTCCTCGATGCTCTTTCCGAAGTGCCCGCTTGGGCTAAATACCTGAAAACCCTTCTATCAAGAAAATACATGACAGAAGAGCACAAAATAGTGAAACTAGCTCAGACCACTTCAGACATTCTGCTTAACAAAATGCCAAAGAAAAAGAAGGACCCAGGTTCCTTCGGTATTCAATGTTCTATTGGAAATGGCTCCAGCAAGAAGGGCTTAGCAGATTTAGGGGCAAGTATATCCATCATGCCTTACTCTATGTGTAAAAGATTAAGTTTCACTGATTTGCTACCTACGACAATGACAATTCAGTTAGCCGACTCTTCCATATCTGCTCCCCTTGGAATCATTGAAGATATACCTGTCAGGATAGGAATGAATTCTTATATTCCGTGCGATTTCATTATTATGGACATACAAGAAGACCTAAGATACCCGATAATCTTCGGCAGACCTTTCCTAACTACTGCCCGAGCGCTTATCGATGTAGAAGCAGGGACTATTATCTTGAGACTTGGGAAGGAAGCTTTTCAGTTCAGAGTTCTTAATAGCATGAAAGGTCCAAGAATTCAAGAGGAAGTTTTTCTCCTGGATGTTATATATCAAATGTCCCAATTAGAAATGTCTGAACCCTCTGATGAATTGAAAAATACCTTGACTAATCCGGAAGTAGAATTCTCGGCAAATGAACTAGTGCAACAATGCCTTCAATACTTAGAAAAAGTTGAAGAAGCCCCAACGGCCACCTTTGAAGAACTTAAGGATGTCACCATTATAGAAGCAACCGAGCCACCTAAGGCTCCTGAAATGAAAGACCTACCCGAGGGACTCAAACATGTCTTTCTTGACAACGAGAAACGTTGTCCAGTGATTATCAGTTCCACTCTAGAAGTAGACCAAGAAGACAGACTTCTTGATGAACTAAAGAGACACAAGAAAGTTATCGGATATAAGATGTCTGACTTGACGGGTATAAATCCAGCCTTTTGCATGCACAGATTGCCCATGATGGAAGATTTCAAACCATCAAGGGAACATCAAAGAAAGTTGAACCCTAATCTCAAGGAGGTAGTTTGTCTCGAGGTTCTCAAACTTCTGAAAGCAGGCATCATCTACCCAATCTCGGATTCTCAATGGGTAAGTCCCGTGCAGGTGGTCCCTAAAAAAGGGGGGACCACTGTTGTTCTTAATGACAAAAATGAACTGGTACCTACTAGAACAGTAACTGGGTGGAGAATGTGCATCGACTACAGAAAACTTAACAAAGCAACAAGGAAATATCATTTCCCCTTGCCCTTCTTGGATGAAGTTCTCGAACGACTCACTCACAAAAAAAATTTCTGTTACCTTGACGGATATTCAGGATTTTACCAAATCCCAATCCATCCTGAAGATCAAGAAAAAACCACTTTCACCTGCCCTTTTGGAACATATGCCTTCAGAAGGATGCCTTTCGGGTTATGTAATGCACCCGCAACCTTCCAAAGATGTATGAACGCTATCTTTTCCGGATTAACAAAATCTATAATGGAAGTCTTCATGGATGATTTTTCCGTATACGGAGATTCTTTCGACAACTGTTTACTCAATTTAGGAAAAGTCCTGCAAAGATGTGAGGACACCAACCTGATCTTGAACTGGGAAAAATGTCACTTTATGGTGACTGAAGGTGTGGTCCTAGGACATCGAGTAAGTAGTAAAGGGATTGAAGTGGATAAAGTAAAGGTAGATGTCATCTCAAAGCTAACTCCACCTAAAGACATCAGAGGAGTCAGGGCATTCCTTGGTCATGCAGGATTCTATAGGAGATTTATAAAAGATTTTTCAAAAATAGCAAAGCCAATGACTCACCTGCTGACCAAAGAAGTTGATTTTATATTTGACCAAGAATGCATTAATAGCTTCATAACTCTGAAGAATGCCCTTATCTCTGCCCCTATCCTAAGAGCTCCTGACTGGTCTCAACCGTTTGAAATTATGTGTGACGCTAGCGATTATGCTATAGGGGCAGTCCTTGGTCAAAGGATGGACAAAAAGCCTTACGTCATATATTACGCCTCCAAGACGCTTGATGAGGCACAAAAGAATTATACTACCACCGAAAAAGAGTTCCTGGAAGTTATCTATGCTTTTGAAAAATTTCGGTCTTACCTAATCGGGTCAAAAGTCATAGTTTATACTGACCATTCTGCGATACGATACTTGGTCCAAAAACAAGATGCTAAACCCCGACTCATCAGATGGGTTTTAATGCTTCAGGAGTTTGACTTAGAGATTAAAGACAAAAGTGGGGTTGAAAATGTCATCACGGATCACCTCAGTCGTATTGAAGCTAAAGATTCCGATAAATTACCCATTCGAGACTCTTTACCAGATGATCAACTAATGAAGATTACTACTGGATTTCCATGGTATGATGATATTGTTAATTATTTGGCAACATGAATCATCCATCCGTCTGCATCTTACCATGACAAAAAGAAATTCATTCATGACGCTAAGCAGTATTTCTGGGACGAGCCCTACCTATTCCGCTTATGCGTAGATGGACTTTTTCGTCGATGCATTCTGGAGACGGAAATCACCTCGGTTCTAGAGCACTGTCACTCAGGCCCTACTGGGGGCCACATGAGTTCTAAGAAGACAGCCCTCAAAGTCCTACAATCTGGTTTTTATTGGCCAAACATTACAAAGGATGCACATGAATACGTGCGATCATGCGACAAATGCCAACTATCTGGGGGGATAACCAAAAGAAATGAAATGCCATTGAATATATGGCAAGAAATCGAACTCTTAGATGTTTGGGGAATAGATTACATGGGTCCTTTCCCCCCATCTTACGGATTCATGTACATCTTGGTTGCTGTGGATTATGTTTCAAAATGGGTAGAATCTCTACCAACCATTTCTTGTGATTCAAAACCGGTAATCAAGATGTTTAAAGAGATAATATTCCCCAGATTTGGCGTTCCAAGAATGATAATATCCGACGGTGGATCACATTTCTTGGAACGGAGCTTTGAAGCCTTATTAAGAAAATATGGAGTCAATCATAAAGTTTCCACACCATATCATGCACAGACATGTGGACAGGTTGAAGTCTCCAATAGGCAAATTAAAGCTATCCTGGAAAAAACTGTCAATAGGCACCGCACCGATTGGTCCACCAAACTATCTGACGCTCTATGGGCCTACCGCACAGCTTTCAAAACACCAATTGGAACAACACCGTTTCGATTAGTGTATGGGAAGTCTTGCCATTTTCCAGTTGAATTAGAGCATAAGGCTTGGTGGGCCATTAAGCAACTAAAATTCGACCTCAAAGGCGCTGGTGAATTCAGACAACTTCAACTCCAAGAACTAGAAGAATTATGAATGACAGCCTACCACAATGCAAGAATTTACAAAGAACAAACCAAGATGTGGCACGATGGCCACATAAAAAGAAAGGATATAATCGTTGGAGATAAAGTCCTCTTATTCAATTCCAGACTAAAAATGTTTCCTGGAAAACTGCGTACTAAATGGTCGAGGCCTTTCACAATCAAACATATCTACCTGACAGGAGCTATCATTATTCTCGATGATAATGGAGGATAAAGGACCGTTAATGGTCATAGATTAAAGAAATACCACACTCCAACAGACAAATTATCAAGACAAACTATAGAGATCCAAGGTCCTATAACATCAGCATAGCTGGAGCAGAATTTTTTCGAGCCAGTGACGTTAAACCAAAGCGCTTCTTGGGAGGCAACCCAAGACCTGAGTATCACCTTTTCTAATTTTCTAGTCTTTTATTTTCTTTAAACTTTATTTGCTTTCTTTAAGTTCTTTCATCATTAATCTAAAAATACATAAAAATTCACATACTCTAAAAACAAACATAAAAACACAAGGTCTTAAAAACAAAAACCTTAGCGGTTAGGGGCGCCCCCCCCAAATCCTATAAATACCCCCCCCCCCCGCCCCCCGTTGTTTCTTCTAGAATCCCGAATTCTCGACTTCGATGTTTCATTCCAGAGCTTCGTTTTCGCACTCGTTTCCCTCTCTGATGCTGCCTTCGTCTCCACCGCCGTTTCATCACCTCACTGTCGACTCAGCTTTTTCGCTATCGTCTCCGGCTCCGTCGTCGTCCCCGCACATTCCCACGCTCCTGCTCTGCTGCTCGCCACGCCCACCATTCTCACCACCCACACCTACAGGTAGACCACCCAGCAGTTCAATGGATTACACCACCGCCAGACGGTCGCGGATTTTCGAACTCTGTCATCGCCACCATCGCCGTCGGTAACGTCGACATGCTTACCTGTTGTCGCCGTCGCAGTTCCCTGCCGACGAACGGCCACGCGGTTTGTCTCCCGCATGGTTCATCTTCCATTCGGTCTCCAAACCGTTTGGGACCATTCGGTCTCCAAACCGTTTGGGACCATCCGACCTCCAAACCTGTTAAAAAAAAAGAGAGTACCCAAACCGTTTGGAACCAAACGGTCTTCAAACCGTTTGGAACCAAACGATATTCAAACCGTCTCATCTTTTAAGCTCTTGTACAAACGGTCTCAAGACCGTTTGAGACCAAACGGTCTCAAAACCATTTGAACTCAACCAATCTAATAAACCTCAAACTCCAATAACATTACTTTGTTATAATTTCAAATTTAAGAATTCTAACTATTGTTTTCTTGTTAATAATTTTAGAATGACATCACCTTCCAAGAAACCTTGAGGAACAGATGATGCCCCTTTCTGGACAAGGGAACAATTAGAAGCTAATCGTGACAAACTACAACAAGTCGTAGATAGCTATGAAACGACTGGAAGGGTCCCGACAAAGGTGAACCTGCTCAAAGTCATGCATGAGATCAAACGCATTAACAGATGCTTAGCTGAGGTACCCTCTGAAGAAGAGGTTGAGGAAATTTCATCCGAAGAGGCCTCAGAATATCAGCCTTCCCCCGAGGCAGAATCACCCACTGCAAAGTCTAAGGGGAAGAGAAAGGCCCAAGCAACCACATCAGAACCAACACCCAAGAAAAGGGCCAGGAAGCAAGTTCATCCTGCCACTGCAAGGGAACAAACCCTGGCAGGGTACATCCCACCATCCACCACCACCACTACCACCCCTGCCACAATTACCGTTCCTATTCCCCCCCCCCATCACCACCACAGCACCACCACCTGAAAATCTTTATCTCCACAACATCCCTTCCATCAACCAAACTCTTAAACCAACAAAGTATGTTTGCCCAAGCATACTTATGAAGATGGGGATCTATAATAGAATCCTCACACTACTTGACAATTCCAATCTTTCTCGGCTATGCTTTGTCCCCGAAACCCCCTATATTGAGCCAACAACAGAATTCTTCACCTATTTCCACAAAGAATCGGTGGACATCATGGATAGAGCAAGGGATGGTGGTGATCGTAGAATAACCACCAGAATCTTTAACAACGAAGTGGTCATCACTGAAAATATGCTGAATGAAATCTTTATAGATAACCAAGACCAGCTGAAGAAAGCTAAGGCCGCTGGTACAGAACACCCCAAGTTCAACAAACATACCTTCTGGAAATCGCTAACGGCGATACCAAATTTTGATGCAAAGACAAGCAAGGCCTCTAACATTCATTCTGGCCTAGTCCGCACACTTCACAAAATCATCACTGGCGCACTTTTCCCCAGATCAGAAGGAGGAACTGTACTCATATCTGATCTCTATGTTCTCTGGTCCGTCCTAAATGGAATGCCAGTTAACATTGGACGTCATATGCTCCTCAAGCTATCAACTTTCGCCCTAGGAAAAGAAATTTGCACGGGTGGTCATATCACATCCATCATCAAATATCTTAAGATGGATAGACTTCTACCCAAATGCAACCCAATAAAGGGCGACATCCTTACCAACGAACATACATTAAAGAACTCCTTTATCATAAAAGAAAAGGATGCAAAGCTACACTACGTTTTTGCCCCACAAAAAAATCCTCCAGAACCCTGCTCCCACTTCCAGAACTTGCTGACTATGACAAGGACAAGCTCCTATTCTCAGACGACGAGATCATCAAACTCATAGCCTCAGTCAAAGCCATAGAGAAGAAAGCAACAGCAGGGCAGGCAGAGCTCAGCATAAATGCCCCGGCAGCTAAAATAACAAAAGTTCCAGTCAAACGACCTTCCAGAAGGCTTGTGAAGGCACATGAGCTGTCGGGGACACCAACATCAAAACCCCACCCCAAATCTGAGCCCTGATAACCTCCCATTTTGTGACGTTATCTTATTAGTTCTCCTTAATTTTCCATACTCTTTCTTAGATAAATTAGATAGAATCATTAACTTTTTACTTTATTTGTTGATACACCAATAAACTAACTTCTCTTCTTTATCATTACATGAAAACACAAAAAAAAATTATAAAGACTCCATACGGTCCCAAGACCGCATGAAGGCCATACGGTCCCAAGACTGCATGAAGGTCATACGGTCCCAAGACCGCATGAAGGCCATGCGGTCCCAAGACCGCGTGAAGGTCATACGGTCCCAAGACCGCATAAGACTAAACGATCTCAGAGACCGCATAAAGGCAAACGGTTTGAGAACCCCAAACGGTCTCAAGACTGTTTGGGCTCAACTTAAGCCTATAAATAAGACCCCAAGGGTCACCTCAAAGGAGAGAATTCTCAGACGTCGAAAGGCTGCCCCAATCGTTCCAGAGCTCCTCCCACTTCCATCCTCCGCCCTGAGGCTGTCGATCTGAGATCCATACTCCATCCTGAAGCTTCTTTCTCCTTCTTCGCTAAGAAGGTGGGAAGAGGAGACCTCCTCATCGTGCAACCTACGAAGACTGGTGGATCATTTCTCTCTCTCCCCAAGGAGTTGACTTTCCCCCCTCCTTTGTGGGGATGATGCTCTCTCTCTCTTCTCGCCTCCTTCTTGGTCCTAGTCATGAGGGAGTAGTCTTCTTCACTAGGGTGCGGGGAGTAGCCCCGCTACCCATACTTTCATATCATGTAAAATGTAATCCTTAGGTTGTAATAGAGAGTTCTTATCTGTGTTAGTTCGACATCAAACGATTAATGAATGCATGTTGCTTGATCTCCAACTTGTGTTATCCTTTATCTTTTAGTATGAATTGTCTACGTTTGTACTATTAGATTCGAAACTCGTTTGCGTGTTGGTTCTTGGTGCATGTATCCACCATGCATCTGTTTCGGTATCCAGAAGTGTATCTCAAGAAGTGGACTAAACTCACTATCATCCGTTGCACTTTCATACTATGAAATGGAATCAGTTGACGTATGGAAGTGCAACCTTGGTATGTTGAGGAACACACTTTGCGAGGGGAATGATGCAAAGTAATGTGACCATTTGTTCGGGAATGGCTGGCGTTGCAACATTCCCGCACTTCTCGTAGCTAGATTATCCGAAAGGAGGCTAGGTCTACAAGGATACTAACTAACCGAACTCTTTTTGCAGGTTAAGTTTTGCTTTGCATGTGTTGATCGATGTGTAGTGGCGGTGAAAGACCGATTACACCCTAGTGATCTTTCATCATTGTTAACAACCTAGATTTACTTGCTTTCTTTACTTTACTTGCACTTAGCTTAAAAACAACCCAATCAACCTTTTGATCTAAATACCAACTATTGAGTGATTAAGTGAAATTCAAACGTTTTCCATCTTGTTGGCAACAACAAGACAGTTGTCTCGAGGATTCGACCCTTAACTATAATGTGATAAGACTTCCACGTATCCTAGCATACGTGGGTGGAGTTTTAACTTAGTATAAGCAAGGCTAAACTTAGAGATCTTCTATCTCTAGGATTTTTAGTGGTGCACGCAACTCCACGTAAGTGGAGGATCCATCAAAAATTGGCGTTGTTGCCGAGGATAACGGAACGTTCTAATTTCATTTAGTACCTTGTTAGTTGGTTAGGATTTTACACTTTCTTTTAACCATTACTCCAAATCTTCTTGATTTCTTTGTTTTTCTTCATCATCTAAACGTGTGAATTTCCTTCTACTCAAGTAGAAAACGTGTATTCAAACTCCGCATCACATCAGATTCTCCCCTGAACCAGAGTACGACTCTGAGGTAGAAAGAAGTTTCCATCGAAGGATTAGACTTAATCGCCAAAGAGCCCGACAGATGGCTGAGGAGCAACGCCTCATTGCAGAAAGAGTCAACGCCGCCATAGCTGCACAACAAGCACAACTCATTGCCGAGATTTGAGCTGAGGAACAAGCCCACATCCAAGCTGAGAACGCTGCTGCTCAATTAACACTAAGAAACAAGAAACTTCGGGACTACGCAGTCCCAAAGAATTATGAAGATGATCACCCAATCCGACCATCGATTATTAACATACCAAACTTTGAAATCCGGACGCAATGGATCCAGATCATGCAAGGCATCTCTTTCTCTGGAGGACCTGGAGACGATTGCATGGATCATCTTAAGAGATTCAAGTCACTCTGCCGCCTTGTACCTCAAGCGGGAATTGCCTTGGAGGCAATAATGTTACACCTCTTTCACTTCACCTTATCTGGAAGACCACTAAGTTGGTACAATGCTTTAGATAGGCATCCTATCATCACTACTTGGACCTCCTTAGAAGAAACGTTTCTTGAGAAATTCTTTCCACCTTCACTAACCTATGAGATCAGGGGACAGATTAACCACTTTGCCCAACTACCCGGAGAAACACTTGCGGAAGATTGGGAAAGATTCAAAGAACTCCTGAGAAAGTGCCCTCATCATGGCATATCTCAAAATCAACTAATAGAAACATTCTATAGAGGAGTAAGTGATGATATCAAGAAATTTTTAGACTGCTCATCTGGAGGAAACTTTATGAGAAAGAACTATGAAGATGCCTGGAATATAGTTACGTTAGGGGCCGAGAACCAATCCAATTGGGGAAGGTCGTCTAACCAATCTAAGGGAGTCCTTAAAGTCTACAAGGCTGAAGAATCCATGGAACTCAAGGCCATTGCAGAATCCCTAAAGACTATTGCTACTAAGCAACAAGCTCTCGAACCTTCTTTTGGAGAATACAACAAGAAGAAAAGCTCCCAGTTTCAACAAGTAAAAGCAGCTACTGGAACTTGCGAAGCTTGTCATGCATTTGATCATCCCACATTATCATGTGGTCTGTTATACAACGTTATGATGGATCTACAACCACCAGTGCCGCAATATGAACCCATTATTGAACATCCTGAGGACCAAATGCTAGAGCAAGTCAACTCCATTCACTCAATACCTGGGCAGGTGTATTACAATCCAGACAAACCAAGAAACCACCCTGGTTTTCAATACGGGAATCCTGCAGGGACTGCCAATCCACAACAACAGACACAAGGTGGATCTTTCAATAGACAACCACCAGGATTTCAGAATAACTTCAACCAAAATCAAGGGAATTATAGAAATGGGTTCCAACGATCCAATTATCCTAGGAATCCCTCTTACCAATATACCCCTCAAGGACTGCACCCACAACTGCAACAACCTCAGTTGCAGCAGCCACAACAACCACAGTTAACAACACCCCCACAGCAACCACAAGGGCAGAAAGTCACTCAATATCAACAGAGGAGTGCCCCTCCCCAACCATCTGATGAAATTTCTTTGATTAGACAGATGCTACAGTCTCAGCAAACCATGCTTGCAAACCAACAGGCTTAATAAAAGGCTGTAGAGGTCCAATTAGCACAGATTGCTGCTCAGTTAAAACCACCAGCAGGTACCTTAGCTGGGAAACCAGAGGCAAACCCAAGGCATGACCAAAATAGACCTGAGCAACTAAATGTTGTCACCACAAGGTCTGGTCGTGTCCTTCCTGATACCACTAGAATCATCCATGATGATGATGATGATGTAGTTATTCTTTCCCCAACCGAAAGCTCAACCAATGAAAAGGAAAAACCTACTACAACTACTGAAAGAGAAAAAGAAAAGGAACCAATGCCAGAAGTTCCACCCAGAATTCCTTATCCGGACAGGCTGAAAGGAACCAAAATGGACACTAGGTTCCAGAAATTCAAAGAAGCTATGAAGAAACTATACATTGATATACCATTCCTCGATGCTCTTTCCGAAGTGCCCGCTTGGGCTAAATACCTGAAAACCCTTCTATCAAGAAAATACATGACAGAAGAGCACGAAATAGTGAAACTAGCTCAGACCACTTCAGACATTCTGCTTAACAAAATGCCAAAGAAAAAGAAGGACCCAGGTTCCTTCAGTATTCAGTGTTCTATTGGAAATGGCTCCAGCAAGAAGGGCTTAGCAGATTTAGGGGCAAGTATATCCATCATGCCTTACTCTATGTGTAAAAGATTAGGTTTCACTAATTTGCTACCTACGCCAATGACAATTCAGTTAGCCGACTCTTCCATATCTGCTCCCCTTGGAATCATTGAAGATATACCTATCAGGATAGGAACGAATTCTTATATTCCGTGTGATTTCGTTATTATGGACATACAAGAAGACCTAAGATACCTGATAATCTTCGGCAGGCCTTTCCTAGCTACTGCCTGAGCACTTATCGATGTAGAAGCAGGAACTATTATCTTGAGACTTGGGAAGGAAGCTTTTCAGTTCAGAGTTCTTAATAGCATGAAAGGTCCAAGCATTCAAGAGGAAGTTTTTCTCCTGGATGCTATATATCAAATGTCCCAATTAGAAATGTCAGAACCCTCTGATGAATTGGAAAATACCTTGACTAATCTGGAAGTAGAATTCTCGGCAAATGAACTAGTGCAACAATGCCTTCAATACTTAGAAAAAGCTGAAGAAGCCCCAACGGCCACCTTTGAAGAATTTAAAGCTGTCACCATTATAGAAGCAACCGAGCCACCTAAGGCTCCTGAAATGAAAGCCCTACCCGAGGGACTCAAACATGTCTTTCTCGACAACGAGAAACTTTGTCCAGTGATTATCAGCTCCACTCTGGAAGTAGACCAAGAAGACAGACTTCTTGATGAACTAAAGAGACACAAGAAAGTTATCGGATATAAGATGACTGACTTGACGGGTATAAATCCAGCCTTTTGCATGCACAGATTTCCCATGATGGAAGATTTCAAACCATCAAGGGAACATCAAAGAAAGTTGAACCCTAATCTCAAGGAGGTAGTTCGTCTCGAGGTTCTCAAACTTCTGAAAGCAGGCATCATCTACCCAATCTCGGATTCTCAATGGGTAAGTCCCGTGCAGGTGGTCCCTAAAAAAGGGGGGACCACTATTGTTCTTAATGACAAAAATGAACTGGTACCTACTAGAACAGTAACTGGGTGGAGAATGTGCATTGACTACAGAAAACTTAACAAAGAAACAAGGAAAGATCATTTCCCCTTGCCCTTCTTGGATGAAGTTCTCGAACGATTCGCTCACCAAAACTTTTTCTGTTACCTTGACGGATATTCAGGATTTTACCAAATCCTAATCCATCCTGAAGATCAAGAAAAAACCACTTTCACCTGCCCTTTTGGAACATATGCCTTCAGAAGGATGCCTTTCGGGTTATGTAATGCACCCGCAACCTTCCAAAGATGTATGAACGCTATCTTCACCAGATTAACAGAATCTATCATGGAAGTCTTCATGAATGATTTTTCCGTATACGGAGATTCTTTCGACAACTGTTTACTCAATTTAGGAAAAGTCCTGCAAAGATGTGAGGACACCAACCTGATCTTGAACTGGGAAAAATGTCACTTTATGGTGACTGAAGGTGTGGTCCTAGGACATCGAGTAAGTAGTAAAGGGATTGAAGTGGATAAAGCAAAGGTAGATGTCATCTCAAAGCTAACTCCACCTAAAGACATCAGAGGAGTCAGGGCATTCCTTGGTCATGCAGGATTCTATAGGAGATTTATAAAAGATTTTTCAAAAATAGCAAAGCCAATGATCACCTGCTGACCAAAGAAGCTGATTTTATATTTGACCAAGAATGCATTAATAGCTTCATAACTCTGAAGAATGCCCTTATCTCTGCCCCTATCCTAAGAGCTCCTGACTGGTCTCAACCGTTTGAAATTATGTGTGATGCTAGAGATTATGCTATAGGGGCAGTCCTTGGTCAAAGGATGGATAAAAAGCCTTACGTCATATATTACGCCTCCAAGACGCTTGATGAGGCACAAAAGAATTATACTACCACTGAAAAAGAGTTCCTGGCAGTTATCTATGCTTTTGAAAAATTTCGGTATTACCTAATCGGGTCAAAAGTCATAGTTTATACTGACCATTCTGCGATACGATACTTGGTCCAAAAACAAGATGCTAAACCCCGACTCATCAGATGGGTTTTAATGCTTCAGGAGTTTGACTTAGAGATTAAAGACAAAAGTGGGGTTGAAAATGTCGTCGCGGATCACCTCAATCGTATTGAAGCTAAAGATTCCGATAAATTACTCATTCGAGACTCTTTACCAGATGATCAACTAATGAAGATTACTACTGGATTTCCCTGGTATGCTGATATTGTTAATTATTTGGCAACAGGAATCATCCATCCGTCTTCATCTTACCATGACAAAAAGAAATTCATTCATGACGCTAAGCAGTATTTCTGGGACGAGCCCTACCTATTCCACTTATGCGTAGATGGACTTTTTTGTCGATGCATTCCGGAGACGGAAATCACCTCGATTCTAGAGCACTATCACTCAGGCCCTACTAGGGGCCACATGAGTTCTAAGAAGACAGCCCTCAAAGTCCTGCAATCTGGTTTTTACTGGCCAAACATTACAAAGGATGCACATGAATACGTGTGATCATGCGAAAAATGCCAACTATCCGGGGGGATAACCAAAAAAAATGAAATGCCATTGAATATATGGCAAGAAATCGAACTCTTCGATGTTTGGGGAATAGATTACATGGGTCCTTTCCCCCCATCTTACGGATTCATGTACATCTTGGTTGTTGTGGATTACGTTTCGAAATGGGTAGAAGCTCTACCAACCATTTCTTGTGATTCAAAACCGGCAATCAAGATGTTTAAAGAGATAATATTCCCCAGATTTGGCGTTCCAAGAACGATAATATCCGACGGTGGATCACATTTCTTGGAACGTAGCTTTGAAGCCTTATTAAGAAAATATGGAGTCAACCATAAAGTTTCCACATCATATCATCCAAAGACATGTGGACAGGTTGAAATCTTCAATAGGCAAATTAAAGCTATCCTGGAAAAAACTGTCAATAGGCACCGCACCGATTGGTCCACCAAACTATCTGACGCTCTATGGGCCTACCGCACAGCTTTCAAAACACCAATTGGAACAACACCATTTCGATTAGTGTATGGGAAGTCTTGCCATTTGCCAGTTGAATTAGAGCATAAGACTTGGTGGGCCATTAAGCAACTAAACTTCGACCCCAAAGGCGCTGGTGAATTCAGACAACTTCAACTCCAAGAACTAGAAGAATTACGAATGACAGCCTACCACAATGCAAGAATTTACAAAGAACAAACCAAGATGTGGCACGATGGCCACATAAAAAGAAAGGATATAATCGTCGGAGATAAAGTCCTCTTATTCAATTCCAGACTAAAAATGTTTCCTGGAAAACTGCGTACTAAATGATTAGGGCCTTTCACAATCAAACATATCTACCTGACAGGAGCTGTCATTATTCTCGATGATAATGGAGGAGAAAGGACCGTTAGTGGTCATATATTAAAGAAATACCACACTCCAGCAGACAAATTATCAAGACAAACTATAGAGATCCAAGATCCTATAACATCAGCATAGCTGGAGCAGAATTTTGTCGAGCCAGCGACGTTAAACCAAAGTGCTTCTTGGGAGGCAACCCAAGACCTGAGTATCACCTTTTCTAATTTTCTAGTCTTTTATTTTCTTTTAAACTTTAATTGCTTTCTTTAAGTTCTTTCATCATTAATCTAAAAATACATAAAAATTCACATAATCTAAAACAAACATAAAAATTCAAGGTCTTAAAAACAAAAACCTTAGCGGTTAGGGGCACCCCCCCAAATCCTATAAATACCCCCCGCCCCCCGTTCTTTCTTCTAGAATCCCGAATTCTCGACTTCCCTGTTTCATTCCAGAGCTTCGTTTTCGCATTCGTTTCCCTCTCTGATGCTGCCGTCGTCTCCACCGCGCCGTCGACTCAGCTTTTTTGCTGTCATCTCCGGCTCCGTCGTCGTCCCCGCGCATTCCCGCACTCCTGCTCTGCTGCTCGCCGCGCCCAGCATTCTCGCCGCCCTCACCTACAGGTAGACCACCCAGCAGTTCAATGGATTACACCACCGCCAGACGGTCGCGGATTTTCGAACTCTGTCGTCGCCACCATCACCGTCGGTAACGTCGACATGCTTACCCGTCGTCGCCATCGCAGTTCCCTGCCGACGAGCGGCCGCGTGGTTCGTCTCCCGCGCGGTTCATCTTCCATTCGGTCTCCAAACCGTTTGGGACCTTTCGGTCTCCAAACCGTTTGGGACCATCCGACCTCCGAACCTGTTAAAAAAATGAATACCCAAACTGTTGGGAACCAAACGGTCTTCAAACCGTTTGGAACCAAACGGTTTTCAAAACGTCTCATCTTTTAAGCGCTTGTCCAAACGATCTAAAGACCGTTTGAGACCAAACGGTCTCAATACCATTTGAGACCAAATGGTCTCAAGACCGTTTGAACTCAACCAATCTAATAAACCTCAAACTCCAATAACATTACTTTGTTATAATTTCAAATTTAAGAATTCTAACTATTGTTTTCTTGTCAATAATTTTAGAATGACATCACCTTCCAAGCAACCTCGAGGAACAGCTGATGCCCCTTTCTGAACAAGGGAACAATTGGAAGCTAATCGTGACAAACTACAACAAGTCGTCGATAGCTATGAAACGACTGGAAGGGTCTCGGCAAAGGTGAATCTGCTCAAAGTCATGCATGAGATCAAACGCATTAACAGATGCTTAGCTGAGGTACCCTCTGAAGAAGAGGTTGAGGAAATTTCATCCGACGAGGCCTCAGAATATCAGCCTTCCCCTGAGGCAGAATCACCCACTGCAAAGTCTAAGGGGAAGAGAAAGGCCCAAGCAACCACATCAGAACCAACACCCAAGAAAAGGGCCAGGAGGCAAGTTCACCCTGCCACTGCAAGGGAACAAACCCTGGCAGGGTACATCCCACCATCCACCACCACCACTACCACCCCTGCCACAATTACCGTTCCTATTTCCCCCCCCCCATCACCACCACAACACTACCACCTAAAAATCTTCATCTCCACAACATCCCTTCCATCAGCCAAACTCTTAAACCAACAAAGTATGTCTGCCCAAGCATACTTATGAAGATGGGGATCTATAATAGAATCCTCGCACTACTTGACAATTCCAATCTTTCTCGGCTATGCTTTGTCCCCGAAACCCCCTATATTGAGCCAACAACATAATTCTTCACCTACTTCCACAAAGAATCGGTGGACATCATGGATAGAGCAAGGGACGGTGGTGACCGTAGAATAACCACCAGAATCTTTAACAACGAAGTGGTCATCACTGAAAATATGTTGAATGAAATCTTTATAGATAACCAAGACCAGCTGAAGAAAGCTAAGGCCGCTGGTACAGAACACCCCAAGTTCAACAAACATACCTTCTGGAAATCGCTAACGGGGATACCAAATTTTGATGCAAAGACAAGCAAGGCCTCTAACATTCATTCTGGCCTAGTGCGCACACTTCACAAAATCATCGCTGGCGCACTCTTCCCCAGATCAGAAGGAGGAACTGTACTCATATCTGATCTCTATGTTCTCTGGTCCATCCTAAATGGAATGCCAGTTAACATTGGACGTCATATGCTCCTCAAGCTATCAGCTTTCGCCCTAGGAAAAGAAATTTGCACGGGTGGTCATATCACATCCATCATCAAATATCTTAAGATGGATAGACTTCTACCCAAATGCAACCCAATAAAGGGTGACATCCTTACCAACGAACATACATTAAAGAACTCCTTTATCATAAAAGAAAAGGATGCAAAGCTACACTACGTTTTCTGCCCCACAACAAAATCCTCCATAACCCTGCTCCCACTTCCAAAACTTGCTGACTATGACAAGGACAAGCTCCTATTCTCAGACGATGAGATCGTCAAACTCATAGCCTCAGTCAAAGCCACAGAGAAGAAAGCAACAGCAGGGCACACAGAGCTCAGCATAAATGCCCCGGCAGCTAAAATAACAAAAGTTCCAGTCAAACGACCTTCCAGAAGGCTTGTGAAGGCACATGAGCTGTCAGGGACACCAACATCAAAACCCCACCCCGAATCTGAGCCCCCCCTTTCAGAGGAGCATATTACAACCTCATCACTAGACTCTTTTATAATGGGTCTAAATGTTGAGCTCACTACCACCTCTCCACCTTCCACCACCCCAACATCCACTACCCCACCACCTTCAACCACCCCACCATCTTCCATTTATCCACAATCAACCACTCTTCAATCATCCTCCACACCACTTTTCACTACACCACCCTTCTCCACAACCATACCACCACCCCCACCCTTCTTCACTTTGGGCACCCCATTCTCCACTACAACGCCCGAATTCACCTCCTTCACCTCCACCGCCTTTCCATCAACATTCCCATATCCATTCCTCTCTCCAGGTATGTCACCTCCTTTTCCATCCACCACCACCCCGACATCGCTGGTGACCCCATCCACAGTCACCACGCAGTTCGCGGGTCCATCAACAGTGTCTTTCCCGCACGACACTATGATTCCACCCCGACCCCAGCCACCTCACTCTTCATTTACTGGGGTCCCTTTTACTAACGTCGGTGAGGAATTCGGACGTCAATTCGACACCATCCAAAACCTCCTCACCGACCCCTCTAACATTTTAAATTCTATTTTTTCTTGTGTGCAGGGTCTAACACAACAGGTCGCCAAGATTGACGAGCAGAACCGCACCATGCCAAGCATCCTCTAAGGAATCCAACAACGCCAAGATTCAGTGGCCAAGCAAGTCGACCACATCGACGACCACTGTAAAACCTTGCCCGAGTTGATCCATGGAGTACAACGCCAGCATGAAGCGTTGGCAAAGCAGGTCGATAGGATCTCTACGCTTACTCAAACTCTGCCAGAGACCCTCCGCGAGCTCAAGCAGCAACAGCAAGATTTCAGCACGCGCCTGGACGACATCAAAAACACCCTCACACAACTACATAATCGCCAGGAGGTGTCGTCAAACAATGAGCTTATTCTACTACGAGCTCAAGTAACTGACCTCTCAGCACGACTCCTCTCAGTCGAAGAGCGTTATTCTGATTTAAAAGAGACCCACGACGCACTGCTCGAAACACACGAGCACGTGCAAGTGGCATACGACGAGCTACAATCCCTCCATCGTAAGTGCTAGAAGAAAGCACATAAGAAAAAAAACTGATAAATCAGCAGCAGATGAAGATGACGATGAAGATTCTGATTCCTCCGCTGACTCAAACAACAGTACCCCCTCAGCTGATGACTCCGATAAGCCAGATGATGCTGGGGTGGGCCCCAGCCAAGGAACAAAACCAAAACACCAGAAAGATCACCAAGCTGATGATAAAGATCCCAAATCCCCTGCTCACACAGAGAACGTCAACATATATTATGGGGATCAATTCCTAAACTACTCCACGGGATCTTTGGGGGAGGCTGCGAAAGAAGTGGCTTTTTCTGAGTTCGAAAAATGTATTCTGGGAACCAACAACAGTATACCAGCCACAGCAGCTCAACAACTCTCTGCACCTGAACCTTCAGTGCCTTTTCCCCCTGAGAAGGAAGAATCAGAAAGAGTACGCCTAGACACTGATGAAGAACTAGATACTCCTTCTGATTCTGACAGAGATGAAGATCTGCAGCATTACATGGACGACTTAGAGCAGACTTCTTCCCCCACACTGCAAGAACTACCCCCGCCGCCACCTCTACCTCATAAAATGCACGACCTCGATATGGCGGCCATCTCTACCTTAGACGCACAGGATATCTTCATCCTGAACACTATAGTAGATGATGCCAAGGAAGGGGGGAATGTTATCTATCAAAAAACAAAGACCAAGCGCAAGTTGACACGTGAGGATTTCCGCTCCATCCTCTGACCCCAGTCTGAGGTGAAGATGGCAACCTTACGCACCCTTCTTGCCAATTCTATCGAAATTTATAGAAGTCCCAAGTGGCAGCAACTAGTTCTGAATGCCTCACCAGCTCTGGGTTTGTGCTTGCTATACAAAGAACTACAACACAAATCCATTGAGCGGTTGCATAAGGGAATGGCCAGAAGACCACGTTTTATATCCGTGCCAGTTCAAGTCTGTGATCACTGGCTACTTATGATCGTGGACACCTTAGCTAGAGACGCAAAGGTGTACAACTTCTGTGCTAGTGAACTAAAGGCCGGAATAATCAACTTTGTCGGCACTGAAGCCGGGGAGGCAAGATGCATCCCTTTCCGACTTCTAAAACTCATATGGGCCGCATGCCCTTCTCTCCGCCAGGATTGGAGTCAACCCTGGTTCAGAATAATCAACTCACAAGTCCAAACTGCTAAAGGATCGGGGGACTGCGCTTTCTACATTATATGGCACATTTTAGTGCTAAACCAGCAAGTCCCATTCACCGATCTCATTAACGAAGATTTCCACTCCTTGCGAGGGCGTTACGCCATGGAGCTTATCTACGATAGAAGGTTCTTCAACGACCCTACTATGGCGCCAGATGATGTCCCTCGTTATCTTTTTTCATCCATCCAACGTCCGCAGAGGAGACCATTCAGACAAACCCTAGCGGAGTTGGCAAAAGAAAAGCAACCAACCAAAGTCACCGAGCAAAGTCAATGGAACCCTTACACCTTCGACCTGGCTCCAGATAAAGGTGATGTTGATCTGATATCCGGGGTAACCATCAAGAGATCATCACCACATATAGTGCCCCCATCTTCCATTGAACCATCATTTCCAAATTTCGATCGGGAAGCTTGCAAAAGTCTTTCAGACAATGAGCTCCGACTCATAATGTCATGGCTATATGCCGAAAAGGACGAGCTTGTATATATTGATGGAGATATCTTGGTTATGGCAGATGTCCTCCGTGAAACCGTACAGATCAAAGGTTCCATATATGTAAGTGTAATGACTGCTTATCAATACTTACTCACACGGAATCACCACACGGTCTATATGGTGTCCGCCTACATGAAGGATAATCTTTTAGGGCTGAAGAACTTCAGAACAAAGGAGACACTCATCTCTTATCTCCAGCATACAACTCCGAAGTTCATCATGCTACCTTTCCTTCATCAAGAGCACTAGATGTTATTGGCAACTTATCTTCATGAAGTAAAACAACAATCTACAACAGTTCCGACAGCCAGTATGATCCAGAACCGAAAGAATATACTACAACTCCAAAGACACCAAAGGAGGAAGTGGCGAAGGAGTGTGCTGAAAAATTACACGATCTTTTGGGTCAGCACACGCGGGCATATGACAAAGATCACTTCAAACCACCAGCCTTCTGCCACAGGTGCCCCCCGCAAATTAGAGAATCCAACGACTGTGGCTTCCCCGTCCTCTTCTGTATGTATACAATTGTGGCCCTTCACAAGCCTATAGAGGACATGACAGAAGTGGACTACCACACACTACGTGGAAAGCTCACAGCCACCTTACTCAGAACTCATGGGGCAAATAAAGGATTAACAGAAGCCTAATGCCCTTGTCCATGCACTTCTCAACCTATCACTTTGACACTCTGTGGACAGAGTGAGTGATAAGTTAGGGGGGGAGAGCACTGGACAAGGGCGTGGTATCATTCTTATTCAACCCTTCTATCTCTACTCCTTCCCTTAACTCATACTTTTCCGCACATCATTTTCAAACTTTCTGTTCATATTTAGACTTTTTCCAGTAATTTCTTCAATAAAATAACTCTTAAGTATAACTTTCATCCTGGAAAGAATCACCCCTAGCTAAGTTAGAGATAAAGTAGTCCTCAAGAATAAATAACAAGATTAGCATATAGGCATGAATGGCGAATTTATAAATTACATTCACAATTGGTTTTTATGCTTTTACTTCAATTCTATCTCAGACTCTTCACAGGTCAACTTCAGGGCCAAAGCAAACCGAAAACTCTCAAGGTCAAGAGGGAAATCAGGGGGAAATCCAAAATCAAGAAATCTCGCAAGCGGACCACCAAATAAAAATAAGTGCATGTCAGGAACCCTAAGAACAGTTTTCTTCTTTCAATAAAAGAGGCTTGGCCGCCCAATCAAAAACCCTAACAAAAACCCACTTCCTAAGCCTGTGAGTTTCGAATAAAAGCCAGAGTGTTGAATAAAAACATGAGAGTTGTGCCACACATAAGGACCTATATGAAGAACCAATAACGATCTCACCCGGCCGGTACATACAACTTCCCTCATGAAGGCAGATGTGTCGTGCCCGGTAGTGAGATCCTAAGGTCTCCTAATATATGAAAAGGCTGATAAAGGACTCGGCCGGCCGGTACATTCAGCTGCCCTCATGAAGGCAGATGTGTCATGCCCGGTAGCGAGACCCTAAAAGCATAAGACAAACCCTCCCCCACTTGAAGGGGGAATTACACAATAAGCCTTTTAAGCCAACCCTCATACCCACTCTAGCTGCCGGTAGGTTTCTCAAAAGAAGTATAAAACTGATTAGAGTCGATGACATGCAGGTAATAAGAAAGGTGGTCCCAATGCGAGACTTGCGATATGAAAGGAACCTGAGATCCATGCAACTCTTGATACTCGAAAGAGTTAGTGTAAGCAGAAGCCCTAATAAGACCTCGGTAGATCTCTGATCTAGAATTGAAGCAAGAGTATGGAAACCCTAACTAAATAAAATCGCCTCGCCACTGCATGCCTTAGCTCTATCTAACTTGAGGACAAGCTAGACTCTAAGTTAGGGGGGGTGATAACCTCCCATTTTGTGACGTTATCTTATTAGTTCTCCTTAATTTTCCATACTCTTTCTTAGATAAATTAGATAGAATCATTAACTTTTTACTTTATTTGATGATACACCAATAAACTAACTTCTCTTCTTTATCATTACAGGAAAACACAAAAAAAAATTATAAAAACTCCATACGGTCCCAAGACCGCATGAAGGCCATACGGTCCCAAGACCGCATGAAGGTCATACGGTCCCAAGACCGCATGAAGGCCATGCGGTCCCAAGACCCCATGAAGGTCATACGGTCCCAAGACCGCATAAGACTAAACGATCTCAGAGACAGCATAAAGGCAAACGGTTTGAGAACCCCAAACGGTCTCAAGACCGTTTGGGCTCAACTTAAGCCTATAAATAAGACCCCAAGGGTCACCTCAAAGGAGAGAATTCTCAGACGCCGAAAGGCTGCCCCAATCGTTCCATAGCTCCTGCCACTTCCATCCTCCGCCCTGAGGCTGTCGATCTGAGATCCATACTCCATCCTGAAGCTGCTTTCTCCTTCTTCGCTAAGAAGGTGGGAAGAGGAGACCTCCTCATCGTGCAACCTATGAAGACTGGTGGATCATTTCTCTCTCTCCCCAAAGAGTTGACTTTCCCCCCTCCTTTGTGGGGATGATGCTCTCTCTCTCTTCTCGCCTCCTTCTTGGTCCTAGTCATGAGGGAGTAGTCTTCTTCACTAGGGTGCGGGGAGTAGCCCCACTACCCATACTTTCATATCATGTAAAATGTAATCCTTAGGTTGCAATAGAGAGTTCTTATCTTTGTTAGTTCGACATCAAACGATTAATGAATGCATGTTGCTTGATCTCCAACTTGTGTTATCCTTTATCTTTTAGTATGAATTGTCTACGTTTGTACTATTAGATTCGAAACTCGTTTGTGTGTTGGTTCTTGGTGCATGTATCCACCATGCATCTGTTTCGGTATCCAGAAGTGTATCTCAAGAAGTGGAGTAAACTCACTATGATCCGTTGCACTTTCATACTATGAAATGGAATCATTTGACGTATGGAAGTGCAACCTTGGTATGTCGAGGAACACACTTTGCGAGGGGAATGATGCAAAGTAATGTGACCATTTGTTCGGGAATGGCTGGCGTTGCAACATTCCCGCACTTCTCGTAGCTAGATTATCCGAAAGGAGGCTAGGTCTACAAGGATACTAACTAACCACCCTCTTTTTGCAGGTTAAGTTTTGCTTTGCATGTGTTGATCGATGTGTAGTGGCGATGAAAAACCGATTACACCCTAGTGATCTTTCGTCATTGTTAACAACCTAGATTTACTTGCTTTCTTTACTTTACTTGCACTTAGCTTAAAAACAACCCAATCAACCTTTTGATCTAAATACCAACTATTGAGTGATTAAGTGAAATTCAAACGTTTTCCATCTTGTTGGCAACAAAAAGACCATTGTCTCGAGGATTCGACCCTTAACTATATTGCGATAAGACTTCCACATATCCTAGCATACGTGGGTGGAGTTTTAACTTAGTATAAGCAAGGCTAAACTTAGAGATCTTCTATCTCTAGGATTTTTAGTGGTGCACGCAACTCCACGTAAGTGGAGGCTCCATCAAGCCCCCCTTCCATAGGAGCATATTACAACCTCATCACTAGACTCTTTTATAATGAGTCTAAATGTTGAGCCTACCACCTCTCCACCTTCCACCACCCCAACATCCACTACCCCACCACCTTCAACCACCCCACCATCTTCCATTTATCCACAATCAACCACTCTTCAATCATCCTCCACACCACTTTTCACTACACCACCCTTCTCCACAACCATACCACCATCCCCACCCTTTTTCACTTCGGGCACCCCATTCTCCACTACAACGCCTGAATTCACCTCCTTCACCTCCACCGCCTTTCCATCAACATTCCCGGATCCATTCCTCTCTCCAGGTATGTCACCACCTTTTCCATCCACCACCACCCCGACATCGCTGGTGACCCCATCCACAATCACCATGCAGTTTGTGGGTCCATCAACAGTGTCTTTTCCGCACGACACTACCATTCCACCCCGACCCCAGCCACCTCACTCTTCATTTACTGGGGTCCCTTTTACTACGTCGGTGAGGAATTCAGACGTCAATTCGACACCATCCAAAACCTCCTCACCGACCCCTCTAACATTTTAAATTCTATTTTTTCTTGTGTGCAGGGTCTAACACAACAGGTCGCCAAGATTGACGAGCAGAACCGCACAATGCCAAGCATCCTACAAGGAATCCAACAACGCCAAGATTCAGTGGCCAAGCAAGTCGACCACATCGACGACCACTGTAAAACCTTGCCCGAGTTGATCCATGGAGTACAACGCCAGCATGAAGTGTTGGCAAAGCAGGTCGATAGGATCTCTACTCAGACTCAACCTCTGCCAGAGACCCTCCGCGAGCTCAAGCAGTAACAGCAAGCTTTCAACACGCGCCTAGACGACATCGACAATACCCTCACACAACTACATAATCGCCAGGAGGTGTCGTCAAACAATGAGCTTATTCAACTACGAGCTCAAGTAACTGACCTCACAGCACGAATCCTCTCAGTCGAAGAGCGTTATTCGGATTTAAAAGAAACCCACGACACACTGCTTGAAACACACGAGCACGTGCAAGTGGCATACGACGAGCTACAATCCCTCCATCGTCAGTGCAAGAAGAAAGCACATAAGAAAACAACTGATAAATCAGCAGCAGATGAAGACGATGAAGATGACGATGAAGATTCTGATTCCTCCGCTGACTCAAACAACAGTACCCCCTCAGCTGATGACTCCGATAAGCCAGATGATGCTGGGGCGGGCCCCAGCCAAGGAACAGAACCAAAACACCAGAAAGATCACAAAGCTGGTGATAAAGATCCCAAATCCCCTGCTCACATGGAGAACGTCAACATATATTATGGGGATCAATTCCTAAACTACCATCTTTGGGGGAGGCTGCGAAAGAAGTGGCTTTTGTTGAGTTCGAAAAATGTATTCTGGGAACCAGAGGCAGCTCAACAACTCTCTGCACCTGAACCTTCAGTGCCTTTTCCCCCTGAGCAGGAAGAATCAGAAAGAGTACGCCTAGACACTGATGAAGAACTAGATACTCCTTCTGATTCTGACAGAGATGAAGATCTGCAACATTACATGGACGACTTAGAGCAGACTTCTTCCCCCACACCGCAAGAACTACCCCCGCCGCCACCTCTACCTCATAAAATGCATGACCTCGATATGGCGGCCATCTCTACCTTAGACGCACAGCATATCTTCATCCTGAACACTATAGTAGATGATGCCAAGGAAGGGGGAATGTTATCTATCAAAACACAAAGACCAAGCACAAGTTGACACGTGAGGATTTCCGCTCCCTCCTCCGACCCCAGTTTGAGGTGAAGATGGCAACCTTCCGCACCTTTCTTGCCAATTCTATCAAAATTTATAGAAGTCCCAAGCGGCAGCAACCAGTTCTAAACGCCTCACCAGCTCTGGGTTTTTGCTTGCTATACAAAGAATTACAGCACAAATCCATTGAGCGGTTGCATAGGGGAATGGCCATAAGACCACGTTTTATATCTGTGCCATTTCAAGTCTGTGGTCACTGGCTACTTATGATCGTGGACACATTAGCTAGAGACACAAAGGTGTACAACTTCTGTGCTAGTGAACTAAAGGCCGGAATAATCAACTTTGTCAGCACTGAAGCCGGGGAGGCAAGATGCATCCTTTTCCGGCTTCTAAAACTCATATGGGCCGCATGCCCTTCTCTCCACCAGGATTGGAGTCAACCCTGGTTTAGAATAATCAACTCACAAGTCCAAACCACTGAAGGATCGGGGGACTGCGCTTTCTACGTTATACGGCACATTTTAGCGCTAAACCAGCAAGTCCCATTCACCGATCTCATTAACGAAGATTTCCACTCCTTGCGAGGGCGTTACGCCATGGAGCTTATCTGTGATAGAAGGTTCTTCAACGACCCTACTATGGCGCCAGATGACGTCCATCGTTATCTTTTTTCATCCATCCAACGTCTGCAGAGGAGACCATTTAGACAAACCCTAGCGGAGTTGGCAAAAGAAAAGCAGCCAACCAAAGTCACCGAGCAAAGTCAATGGAACCCTTACATCTTCAACCTGGCTCCACATAAAGGTGATGTTGATCTGATATCCGGGGTAACCATCAAGAGATCCTCACAACATATGGTACCCCCATCTGCCATTGAACCATCATTTCCAAATTTCGATCGGGAAGCTTGCAAAAGTCTTTCAAACAATGAGCTCTGACTCATAATGTCACGACTATATGCCGAAAAGGACGAGCTTGTATATATTGACGGGGATATCTTGGTTATGGAAGATGTCCTCCGTGAAACCGTACAGATCAAAGGTTCCATATCTGTAAGTGTAATGACTGCTTATCAATACTTACTCACACGGAATCACCACACGGTCTATATGGTGTCCGCTTACATGAAGGATGATCTTTTAGGGATGAAGAACTTCGGAACAAAGGAGACACTCATCTCTTATCTCCAGCATACAACTCCAAAGTTCATCATGCTACCTTTCCTTCATCAAGAGCACTGGATGTTACTGGCAACTAATCTTCATGAAGGAACAACAATAATCTACAACTGTTCCGACAGCCAGTATGATCCAGATCCGAAAGAATATACTACAACTCCAAAGACACCAACGGAGGAGGTGGCGAAGGAGTGTGCTGACAAATTACACGATCTTTTGGGTCAGCACACGCGGGCATATGACAAAGATCACTTCAAACCACCAGCCTTCTGCCACAGGTGCCCCTAGCAAATTAGAGAATCCAACGACTGCGGCTTCCACGTCCTCTTTTGGATGTATACAATTGTGGCCCTTCACAAGCCTATAGAGGACATGATAGAAGTGGCCTACCATGCACTACATGGAAAGCTCGCAGCCACCTTACTCAGAACTCATGGGGCAAATAAAAGATTAACAGAAGCCTAATGCCCTTGTCCATGCACTTCTCAACCTATCACTTTGACATTCTATGGACAGAGTGAGTGATAAGTTAGGGGGGAGTGCACTGGATAAGGGCGAGGTATCATTCTTCTTCAATCCTTCTATCTCTATTCCTTCCCTTAACTCATACTTTTCCGCACATCATTTTCAAACTTTCTGTTCATATTTAGACTTTTTCCAGTAATTTCTTCAATAAAATAACTCTTAAGTATAACTTTCATCCTAGAAAGAATCACCCCTGGCTAAGTTAGAGATAAAGTAGTCCTCAAGAATAAATAACAAGATTAGCATATAGGCATGAATGGCGAATTTATAAATTACATTCACAATTGGTTTTATGCTTTTACTTCAATTCTATCTCAGACTCTTCATAGGTCAACTTCAGGGCCAAAGCAAACTGAAAACTCTCAAGGTCAAGTAGGAAATCAGGGGGAAATCCAAAATCAAGAAATCTCGCAAGCGGACCACCAAATAAAAATAAGTGCATGTCAGGAACCCTAAGAACAGTTTTCTTCTTTCAATAAAAGAGGCTTGGCCTCCCAATCAAAAACCCTAACAAAAACCCACTTCCTAAGCCTGAGTTTCGAATAAAAGCCAGAGTGTTGAATAAAAACATGAGAGTTGTGCCACGCATAAGGACCTATATGAAGAGCTAATAAAGATCTCACCTGGCCGGTACATACAGTTGCCCTCATGAAGGCAGATGTGTCGTGCCCGGTAGTGAGATCCTAAGGTCTTCTAATATATAAAAAGGCTGATAAAGGACTCGGCCGGCCGGTACATTCAGCTGCCCTCATGAAGGCAGATGTGTCGTGCCCGGTAGCAAGACCCTAAAAGCATAAGACAAACCCTCCCCCACTTGAAGGGGGAATTACACAATAAGCCTTTTAAGCCAACCCTCATACCCACTCTAGCTGCCGGTAGGTTTCTCAAAAGAAGTATAAAACTGATTAGAGTCGATGACATGCACGTAATAAGAAAGGTGGTCCCAATGCGAGACTCACGATATGAAAGGAACCTGAGATCCATGCAACTCTTGACACTCGAAAGAGTTAGTGTAAGAAGAAGCCCTAATAAGACATTAGTAGATCTCAGATCTAGAATTGAAGCAAGAGTATGGAAACCCTAACTAAATAAAATCGCCTCGCCACTGCATGCCTTAGCTCTATCTAACTTGAGGACAAGCTAGACTCTAAGTTAGGGGGGGTGATAACCTCCCATTTTGTGAAGTTATCTTATTAGTTCTCCTTAATTTTCCATACTCTTTCTTAGATAAATTAGATAGAATCATTAACTTTTTACTTTATTGCTGATATACCAATAAACTAACTTCTCTTCTTTATCATTACAGGAAAACACAAAAAAATTACAAAGACTCCATACGGTCCCAAGACCGCATGAAGGCCATACGGTCCCAAGACCGCATGAAGGCCATACGGTCCCAAGACCGCATGAAGGTCATACGGTCCCAAGACCGCATGAAGGCCATACGGTCCCAAGACCGCATGAAGGTCATACGGTCCCAAGACCGCATGAAGGCCATACGGTCTCAAGACCGCATGAAGGTCATACGATCCCAAGACCGCATGAAGGTCATACGGTCCCAAGACCGCATGAAGGCCATACAGTCCCAAGAACGCATGAAGGCCATATGGTCCCAAGATCGCATGAAGGTCATACGGTCCCAAGACCGCATACGGTCCCAAGACCGCATGAAGGTCATACGGTCCCAAGACCGCATGAAGGCCATACAGTCCCAAGACCGCATGAAGGTCATACGGTCCCAAGACCGCATGAAGGCCATACGGTCCCAAGACCGCATAAGACTAAACGATCTCAGAGACTGCATAAAGGCGAACAGTTTGAGAACCCCAAACGGTCTCAAGATAGTTTGGGCTCAACTTAAGCCTATAAATAAGACCCCAAGGGTCACCTCAAAAGAGAGAATTCTCAGACGTCGAAAGGCTGCCCCAATCGTTCCAGAGCTCCTGCCACTTCCATCCTCCGCCCTGAGGCTGGCGATCTGAGATCCATACTCCATCCTGAAGCTACTTTCTCCTTCTTCGCTAAGAAGGTGGGAATAGGAGACCTCCTCATTGTGCAACCTACGAAGACTGGTGGATCGTTTCTCTCTCTCCCCAAGGAGTTGACTCCCCCCCTTTATGGGGATGATGCTCTCTCTCTCTCTTCTCGCCTCCTTCTTGGTCCTAGTCATGAGGGACTAGTCTTCTTCACTAGGGTGCGGGGAGTATCCCCGCTACCCATACTTTCATATCATGTAAAATGTAATCCTTAGGTTCTACTTATCTTTGTTAGTTCGACATCAAACGATTAATGAATGCATGTTGCTTGATCTCCAACTTGTGTTATCCTTTATCTTTTAGTAGGAATTGTCTACGTTTGTACTATTAGATTCAAAACTTGTTTGCATGTTGGTTCTTGGTGCATGTATCCACCATGAATCTGTTTCGGTATCCAGAAGTGTATCTCAAGAAGTGGAGTAAACTCACTATCATCCGTTGCACTTTCATACTATGAAATGGAATCAGTTGACATATGGAAGTGCAACCTTGGTATGTCGAGGAACACACTTTGCGAGGGGAATGATGCAAAGTAATGTGACCATTTGTTCGGGAATGGCTGGCGTTGCAACATTCCCGCACTTCTCGTAGCTAGATTATCCGAAAGGAGGCTAGGTCTAGAAGGATACTAACTAACCGAACTCTTTTTGCAGGTTAAGTTTTGCTTTGCTTGTGTTGATCAATGTGTAGTGGCGGTGAAAAACTGATTACACCCTAGTGATCTTTCATCATTGTTAACAACCTAGATTTACTTGCTTTCTTTACTTTACTTGCACTTAGCTTAAAAACAACCCAATCAACCTTCTGATCTAAATACCAACTATTGAATGATTAAGTGAAATTCAAACGTTTTCCATCTTGTTGGCAACAACAAGACCGTTGTCTCGAGGATTCGACCCTTAACTATACTGCGATAAGACTTCCACGTATCCTAGCATACGTGGGTGGAGTTTTAACTTAGTATAAGCAAGGCTAAACTTAGAGATCTTCTATCTCTAGGATTTTTAGTGGTGCACGCAACTCCACGTAAGTGGAGGCTCCATCACTTAACAATTCAATTTGTGGTAAAATTATTAGATGATCTATGAAATGAATAGTTTACAAAGCTAAACAAAGATATGTTGATGTGATGATTCAATTGTGAATTTAAAGAGTGAATTAGACTTTTACATGCCCTGAACACTGTAGAATCCTCATAGGATGAGGCCTACACTGTGGGGAGGAGATGGTTTCCCGAATGGAGGTAGTCCAGATCGAGGTAAGCCAGAACGCACCAGTAGGGTGTGGGGGTCTTAACTAGTAGGGAGGTTTCGTTATAGTTGTGTAGTACCCAACACCAATTGTGGATGTCGGTGGTACCTATGTTACATGTTGTAGTGATCAGCGGTCAGTAGGTCCATAGATACACAATAAGCCTGATGGCTTTGACTCACCACCTGAGTACCTAGGTTGAGAGGTAGAGTCTGAGATATCTGACTGCTCCCATTAGCCGCTGAGAGGTAGATGTGTTGAGGCCTGCTACAGACGGGGTCTTACTCGAGATTTAGGCTTAGGAACCTGGACATTCTTCTAAGCCTTGTACAATGAGATTGTAGCTTGCTGTGATTCTTTCACATGTTGTGGTACACCTCATATGGGTTCTGGGCATAATAAGACGAATGAGAGGTTAAAAATGTGTGCGCTGTTATTCAATTACTCTTTGTATGTTTCTAAATTATAATTCTCTTTATGATCAATCAAGCATGTTCAGATATTGATTAACTCTTATAGATATCTGGAGTATACTGCCATATTTATGTTTGTGAATGATTAGTCTCTTTAAAGCTTACTTTTGTTATAATTGATATTAGTTGCTCAACAATATATTTGTAATGATAAAAGTGCTTTAAATTGTTTCTTTTAAGTACTCATTTACTGAGTAAGTAGGCTCACCCCTCTACTCAAAAATTTTAGGGATAACTCATGGACTAAAGATGGAATTGCATCAGAGTAGATCTACCATAGGAGTTAAGTATGAGATTAGTTAAGTTCAGTCGGTCCCTGTCACTCTAGGTCCTTGTGTAGAGTTGAGAGAGAGTTGCAGTGATAATGTGTAATTTTATTTCCTGAATAATAGAGTATACATTTGGTTATCATGTTGTATGTTCGTGGAAGTGTGAGAAATAGAATGAATGTCTAAATATGTATCCTTAATGTTGAGATCATATTTGAGTAATCAATGTTTAATTCTTTTGTAAAATTTGTTTATGTGATTGAATGTGATAAAACCAAGAGTTTGAAATAAAAGAAAAAGTCGAGAGTGAACTTTGTATTAACTATAATCCTCAAACTTATGCCCTAATCTCATGATTAGTGGTAATCGTGGGATGTGGGTGTAACAGATTGGTATCAGAGCTTAGGATGAGTCGTTAGGGACCATTAGGATAGAAAGTCAGAGTTATAAGTGTGGCAGTTTCGAGGTGGTGTGTGAATAGCTATGGGAGGTCTAAGTATTTAGATACCCTGGCCTAGTAATAGAATACTTAGGTTGACCAGTATCAAGCTACTATGTCTATTTTTCTCTAGATGCCCTGGCCAGGTATGCAGAGGAAGGATGGGCTAGAGAGAAACCCTAGAAATATTAGGGTTAGGAGACCGAAAAGTAATGAAGGAGTAAGAGATTAAAGATAGAATGTGATACAACTCTTGCTTTATATTTCTTCTTTGATTGTAGATCAATAGAAATGCTCTTGTATATATGAATTTAGATTATCAGTTTGTAGAATATATATGGTTCTTTTAGATTGTTGTGTATCATGAAATTGATTCAGTTATTGTTTATATTCTTTGTATCAAGTAGACTGGAAGTTATCTTTAAATGAGTTTATCCTGAGTGGATATTCTTTCTATATGTTTGAGATATATAGGAGTCGGTTAATCCTGAGTAGCTCTTGGCTTCAGGACTATAGATTCGGCCTGGCCTGGCTGGCAGGATGCGTTACTGGGATCTAATGACTCCTATTGAAAATATAATAAGAGTAGACTCTAGATAAATTAGACCCACATCATAGTGAGAATGTACATACACTAAGATGTTGAAATATAAGGGAAAGATTAGAATAGCTAAGAATCAATTGGAACCAATATCTGAGGTCCAACTTTGGGGCCTCAGATAAGAAATCCTAAATTGGGAATAAAGGAAGAGGGAAATAGATACAAGACATACATTAGTATGTAACATACAAAATGAAGAAGAAAGGATGGATAAAGAGAAATGAACTATGTAACTAATTGTGCACTTTATCCAATTTGAAATCAAGGAAAGATAAGAGAAAACTAATGGGAAAGCAAAGATAGAAAGAATTAATTAGAATGAATGGATCATATAATTGAGTAAAATGCAATTATGTATTTAACAACAGAAAGAAAATAGGAGAAAAGAGTTAAGTATGCAGTAAATACATAGAAGTGAAGTTCAGAAGAATGAAAGTGAAAAGAATTAGATAAACATGTAGATCATAAGACCAGGACAAGAAACTTAGTTGAAACAAAGAGAAATGTTAGAAATTATGAGCTTGGTTAAGGAATGAGGATTACATGATATAATTGAGAGCATGGATTGTATACCTTTATTATGATGTTTAATACATGCATCCTTACTACCTTTGGGTTCAAAGTCTTTATAGATCAACAGACTAGTTTCTAAAAGAAGAAAAAAGTGTATCTAAACAAATGAATAAGTCATATAAAGATAGACTATATTTAGTAAGAAAAAACTTGATTGAAAGAGAAAGTAAGTTTGACCCATGCATGAGCTATTTGATTTAAAATGAAGGATATGTTATGTATTAAATATGAGGTGAAACTAGTAGAGAGATTATTGATTTCGAATTTCAACTTCACATTAGTAGAAGGATAAAAAGAAACATGTGCAACATGGTATACATGATCATACACATGAATAAACAACATGATCATAAGAGAACATTAGAAGTTAAAGATGACAGGTGGAAGAGTAGTATATGGTAAGAGGATTATGGAAAGTAAGGAAGGGTTTGAAACATAATGAAGTAATATAGATTATAAAAGAAAGAGGTTTTGAGAATCAAGCAAGTGCTAATTAGTCAAGTGTCCTTGTTGATAACTAATTAAACCTACATACGAGAAATGTATTAAGGGAATGTTTGAAGATAAGAATTCTAAGTCTCAGAATCATCTTCTCTTTCATATCTTCCTTAATGAAAGCAATGAGGTAATGAAGTGATAATAAAATGAATCATATATTATGCATACCCACCATTGTAGAGACATCTATCAAATGTATTAATAACACATAATATGATGATGAAACCCTAGTAGGGTATAAGAAAGTAATCTATATAAATGGCCATGTAAGAGAAAGGAATTTCAAGTGATAAGATAAGGAATACCTTAGTAAAACTTGTGAGATCCAAAGTTTGAATTTCATATTAAGGGAGTAAAGTCACATCACAATAACATCATGCTACTGATAAGGACCAAACCCAAGAATGTTTATAGTTGTAGTAGTTCAAGGGATGTCACTAGTGATTTGAGCTTGAATACTAGCATCTTTATAAAACAAGATCATGAGATTAGTACTATGAGAAGTAAACTAGAAATGATAGTAATCCATGGTTTAAAGGTAGCAAATTTGAAAGGTAGATAAAAAAATGTGGAAATGATTCAGATCAAAGGATAAGAAATAAATTTGAAATGTAACAAGTGTGTTTTTAACAAAGGGAGAAATACAACATGAGTAAAGTGAAATATGAAATAAATTCTTACAGTGATATCAAGAATGATGAATAATCTATTTATACCTTGTATGTTTCAATTTTAAGGATGTTTATTCTATATGATCAAAATGAGAAGGATAAGTAACAAGAAGTAAGGAGTAATGAATGAGGAGAGAAATAAGAGAAAACAATGGCTTTTAGTAATACATGAATTTGTTTTTAGAAGTATAATTTGTTGAAGGTATATTAAGGGATGTAAATTTGTTTTACATATGATTTCAGTTGTACATGTGCAAGAAATATGTTAATTAAATGTGTCTGATAGTTTTAGTTATTCATATTAGTAATCCATCTTAGTATTATACAATTGTGGTTGAATCGAGTCTTCCAACTCATAAGTGCTTTGATATTTGAGTAGCACAATAGTAAAATCCAAATCAACATGGTGAACTCTCTTTTGTGACTCAGAGGTAATACAAAACAATACTACATATTGAGTCATACGAATTGAGATAGTTTGATCAGATTATCAATGTTGAGGTAACACCGCAAGAGTATGAAAATATGGAAATGTTTGTTTCTCTCTATATCCTATAATTAATTGTGGCACAAAGAATTCATTTGTCATCATTGAGAACAAATTTAAACATGTTGTGATTAGAAAAAAATAAAGGACATATTGTTGAAAACTACATTCAAGTATGAAATATAAGAATATAATGACATGTAATATTTCAGAAGCTTAAAATAAACCTTGAATGTACTTTGCTTGCATATTTATGTTTCGGGGGAGAAACATTTTTAAGGGGGGAAGAATTGTTATGACCGCATCTGAGATTAATTGGTAAGTTAGGGTTTATGTGGATGATTACATGCTTGATTAGATTGATCATTTCTTAAATATGATTAATGATGATATCTCAATTATGATATGTTAAACCTAATGAGAACTCCAAGTTATTTATCCCTTATATATTTAGGGTTTGAGAAAATATAAACCCTAGTTGGCTGAAATTAGGGTTTTTACCAAACAGACTCATGTTGGGGAGGAGTGAGAGAGGTAGGAAAATGATAATGAGAATAATAATTGGAGTCTTGGATACCACGGCCGTGGTGGGTAGGATGGTCGTGTTAGGTCGTTGGTGGCATGGGAATTCTAGGCCACACACCCATTTTGTAAGAATTGAATTGTTGACCAACTTTTGTATTCAAATCTGATGAAACAAATTCACTACGACCATGGTAGGCAGCACAGTCATTCTGGGTCCATCTTAGCACGGCTGTGGTAGGCAGCACAATCGTTCTGAGTCCATCTTAGCATGGTCGTGGCAGCTTGCATGGCCGTTCTGGGGCATTTTCTCTTCAACTGACTGTTCTGTAGATTTCTAGATAGCAATGCACTATTTGATTCTTAGTTATTTAATTATTTCTCAGAATGATCTACAATTTTAACTGAAGCTTTATAACTGAGTTACAAACACCATGATACATTTTTATAATTTTTGAAGAAGGTTTGACCTCTTAAATAAACCAATTATAGGAACATTTTTCTCATAGAAAGTTGAACTAAAATAAGAGAAAGTATAGTGAGGGGTCAATGTGCAATTGAGCCAAGAAGCTTAATTTATCTATATGGTCAACCTAACACACTAGGAGATCTCATAATTCATGATTCATTCTAGAGAAACAAAATACTAGAGAGAGAGGGAGAGTTAGGGTTTGAGAGGAGAAAGTGGTCAAATTGCTGATCTAGGGTTTCTCTATCCGAGATATGAGGAAATCAAGTAAGTTTAGCTTCTTTGCATATCCTTTCATGGTGAATCTTATCTCACATCTCAAGATTCCATCCCTCCTCTGGTTTGATTCCAAATGGTATCAAATCTTCCCCTTTTCTCACTCTTTCTTCATAATCCCTCATTTCTAGGGTTTTCGAGTTGAAAGGAAGAAGAATCAGGTAATTTGGTAGGATTTTGATGTGAGTTTGAGATTTCCAGAGATGGTATGTGTTTTAAAGGTGTTTTCACACCTTAGGGTGAGTGGGTACTTCCTTTAAATAGTAGATTGTATGAAAATGAGTTAACTGATCAATAATCTTTAATTGTTTTGTACGCGACTACAAACCTTAAACCGCCCTTTTGATCCAGCTTCTGTAAGATGATATGAAATAGATTGTTTATCTATTGTGATGAACTCCAGATGATAAATGTAACATCCCTGACCTGGGTTATGTGTTAACCCTAGATGATTTGTCTAATAAGGTTGAGTATATGCTTAATCTTATCTTATGAAATGTAATTATGGCTCAAGAGGAACTTATATTTCAATTTTAGTCCTTTTTAAATAATGTTGAAATAATGTTTCACTTGATTTGGACTAAAGTGCAAATTACCCAAGTTGAGGGGTTAAATTGCAAATTGTGCATAACAATATGTTCCTCATATGTTGAAGCATCATGAGACTGGATATGATGCATAGTTATAGCTTGTGGTAGCCTGAGTACCAAGAAAGAGCTGATAAAGCAATGTTTGTGCATTACAACCTTGTTTTGGTATAATGTGCAATTTACCCAAAACCTAGGGTTCAATATGAAAATTACCACTTCAATAAGGTCCATAATGTTTCTTGGCATCATGTAGAGCAAATAAAATGAGAGGGTCGCCTCATTTGAATTAAGTTGGAGGAGAGAGAATCTTGATATTAAAATAATCAAGATTTAATCCTAATTGAAGTTCTAATTCTATTTAGTGCAAAAATAAATATAATAATTGAAGGGACTTCAACCAAAAACGAGATGGTTGAATTTTCTCAAGTGTGAACACCTTTGTGCCTTTGCTAGGCCACAAAAATATCCAAGGAAAGTGGATAACTCACTCACCTTATTATAAGGAAAAGAAATATCCACTCACTCCTTATTATAAGGAAAAGAAATCATGGATAATTGAGAGGAATAAGAGGCAAACAAGATAGCCTCGGATCCAAGGAGTTGAGGGGGAAGAGTCGGCACTATTTTTGGGATTAAATGAATTTTTATAAGGCATTTTGTCTCTCATGGAATTTCTTATAAAAGTACCCTTTACAAGCCAAACCAAGGGCTTTTTCATTTCCATTTCTTTTCCCTTGCTTGGAAAATGACCAAGGAGCTTTGTAGGATCAGGAGGACGACCCCCAACCTGTTGGTAAGCTTCTTGACCTCCTTTCACCTTGAATCCGTGGTGAAAAGTGAAAATCAATGTATGAATTCTTCATATCTCAATCCCCTCTTCAATTCTAACCATTGCTTTTCACTCAAAGCTTGGGGACAACCCTTGGAATAGTGAAAGGAATTGCATCCACCGTTGTTTATGTGAGCTTGAAGCTTTGGAGCTCAATTGGAGGTGGGTTTTATAACTTGAACCCTTGATTTTATTGTTGCATTCAATTCCTTATCAATTGGTGATCCTCTCTACATTTCTGAAATTTATCTTGGTTGATTGATGAAACCACCATGTAAATCATAGAAAACTTCGTGGGTTTGGAGCTTGATGATGATGACATCATCATAAGCACACACCTCCCCAAATATCTAAGGCAAATGGTTTCAATGGTTTTGTCCAAACAGTTTCACCAAACTGTTTGGAGACCAAACTATTTCCAAACCATTTGGAGTTTGGAACTCCAAACCGTTTAGAGGAGTTGACCATTTGGATGGGTTGACCGTTTGAGGTCTGAACCCTAGTATGTGTTGGATGATGATCCGATGGGTCCAATTGATTAGTTCAACATATGGACAATCTTTCAAATAGAAACCCTAATCGACTAAGTGCTGATTTTGCAATTGATTGAGCTGAGGTTTTGGGTTGATTGACCCAAACGGTTTCAAAACCATTTGGGAATCACCCAAACGGTCTCAAGACCGTTTGGAGGTCAACCAAGACCATTTGGAGGTCTAGGGTTGAGTATGGTTGGGTTTTGAAGATCCAAAGATACCAAATTGAAATGTAATCAATTGTTGATTTGATAATCAATCTAATGATCCAAACGCTAATTGGATGTCATAGATTTTGATGATGAAATGAGAAAATGGTCTCAAGACCATTTGGAGATCATCCAAACGACCTCAAGACCGTTTGGGGGTCATTCAAGACCGTTTGAGGTCAGTTCATATCATATAATGATGATGGTTCATTGATTTCAATTGAATTCGTTCCACGATATCAACCATTGATGGTTCCTCGGTTTTAAAACCCTAAGTGATGGTTTCTTGATCATCAACCCTAGATCAATTGGGTTCAAAACCCTAATTGAAGGTCCAACTGAATGGTGACTTAGTGGTTCAATTGAAGAATAAATTGATGGCTCAATTGATAGCTGGTCCATGGATTGGAACCTTGAATCGATTAAGTGTTGAAGCCCCTTTTTGGTCCATTCGGTTTTGAGGAGTTTTGGACCAAACGATCCCAAACCAGTTGAGGATCAAACGTTTTCAAGTGTTCACTTTAGCAAATGGTTTCAAGTGTTCACTTTAGCAAACGGTTTCAAGAGTTCACTTTAGCAAACGGTTTCAAGTAACTACTTTGCTAAACGGTTTCAAACCATTTGAACTTAATTGGTCAAGACCATTTGAGGTCTAACTGACCAAGACCATTTGAGGTCTAAGTGACTAATACCTTGTGAGGTTCAAATTGGTTAAACCATTTGGACACCTAATATGATCAAAGGTCAATTAGCTACTTGATTATTAGTGATGTAGATCAAAGGTTATTATGAAGGTTAACCCTAACTATGTGTACTTAATTAAAAGGGTTGACCTAGTTCAATCTTGGAGTAGCTAACATCCTAAAGGGGATGAGAGAGAGAAAGAATGAGAGAGATTATTACTTATATCATAAGCCCTAATTCTCTCATTATGAAACAATGTGTAATCAGGGTTTGATCCATAATATGAGATCATGAAATCTTCATTGAAAAGATTGATGTACCTTGACCCTAATCTAAGGCAAGGCTATGTGAGACCCTAATTTAGGGCAAAGCTCAGTGAAACCATAAACTAGGGTGATGATGTAACCCTAACTTAGTGTAATAATGTAAGAAACCACGATTTAATGGGAAATGTACATCCTAACCCTAATTTGGGTATGTGGTAAGAGAAACCTTACTTGGATGTGAATGGCAAACCTTAATCCCTAAAATGGGGTAAAGGTGCATGAAACCCTAATATAGGGTAGTGCTACTAATCCTATGTGAAGCCTTAACACTGGGTGATGTGTTGTGAAATCTTAATTTCACATAATACTAGGTGAAACCCTGATATAGAAGGATGAGTCCATATTATTGGCAATGGTTGTATAATCTAAGTGAGTGACTAATGACCAATACATTACATGATAAATGTGATGAACAGGTGCATAAAGTATTAGGATGGGGAATACCCTAATACAAGCTAAGTGGATGAACTCAAGTAAGATAAAGGTGCGGAGGGAAGTGATACATCAAGATATGAAAGATATCACATCCAACACCTCAGTACTGGTTTACCTTGATGTGTTATAAGTCCAATATAATTGGATGAATGACACATGAGATGTTTCATGTCAATTGTTACATTGAGATGTAATGCACCATGTTGAATGTAGGCTAACATGCCTTATGGAAAGGTTAATCCATACCTATAAACTATGATGTAATCATATTCTGGTAATGATAAGAGAGAAATTCATACTGTATGTTGATACTACATTTAATGAAAGATGATAAGAATAAATAAGTATGATTGAATACTTATGTTATCCATATTGAATCCTAGCTATGTGAAGCAATGAAACAAGACTTGATCATTAACAATATGATCTTGAGAACCTATATGGTTATTCATATGAAACCCTAATACAGGGTAATGCTATGTGAAACCCTAATACACGTAATGCTATGTGAAACCTTAATACAGGGTAATGATATGTGAAACCCTAATACATGGTAATGCTATGTGAAACCCTAATATAGGGTAATGTTAGGAGAAACCCTAATATTGGGTAATGCTATGTGAAGTCCTAACATAGAGTACTCCTATGTGAAACTCAAATACAGACTAATGGGTTATGAATGTAATAAGATAACCCTTGTATTACATGGTACATATATGTAACTATATCATGATTACTAAGCATGCATGTATGTTGAGATGATGAGCATAGCCAGGTATGGACTATGATGTTCTATATATTGAAAATGTTCTATAGGCCTTATAAGCCTTCATATGCTTTGTTGCTTAGTGAGAGGTAACCTAGAATTAATGAGTCATGTGTGCCATTTGATGTTATAATTATTAAGATTGTTTATGAGCTTCATAAGCCATAATATGCCTTGTTTCCTATTAAGGGGTAATAAGAGGTGATATGAGCTTTGTGAACTATGTGCAATGCTTTGTGTAGCAAGAATTATAATGTCCTTGGTCAGATGACCTGAAAGTATTAAGTTACCTAACAAGTTGTAATAAGTATCCTATGATGAGATATGGGTTCAAATACCCAGATTCTATAATCATGATGATGAACTTGTTAAGAAGTGGAAATGTACGTGATGAGTTAAGGGATTAAGATCCCAATACTTTGTGAAAAGAGTATGGCTACAGGCCATGACTCCACAATAACAATGCCAGGCATTAGATATATGATCTAATCCTGAACAGAGTTAATGTTGTGGTAATGATTCTATAGTGAATAAATGTTATACATATTCCTTAATGGATAAGTGACATGTTACTCTATCAAGTTATAGCTGCAATGCTTTTGCTAAGAATAATGTTCTAAATTGTTAGACATTGAATTAACTGTTGTCAAACAAATATGATTCCTCTGTTCATATTTATCTTCTTTAGTTGCAATATTAATGTTTCTGGTGGAGAGTTATATCTCTCAATGGGGCAATTTACAATTGTCTCACCCCGTGGGATCCACATTTTTAGGTGGACGCAGACGAGGAGGCAGGAATCCTTCAGTAGGAGAAGGACAACAACAGCAGTAGGGATAGCAGTGAAGTCTCAGGTTGAGACACTGGTTGTTATGCCTTGTTTAGATGTATATATAAGTCCTATGTGTCGTCTCTATACTCTCAGGTCCTCAGAGTATTAGTTAGTGCTTTCGAGATTTTGGCTCGGTGCCTCGAGATTTTCCTACTACCTGTGCTTAGTTTAACAGGGCAGCTGATGCTTGTAATTCACAGAAAGAGATGATACATGACATGTACCTTCAAACCAGAATGTAAATGTGTTACTTTGGTTCTATGTGAGAAAGTTTTCCTTTGATGGATCTCTTGATAAAAATGTTTTTATTTTTAGTGATTTTCGGTAATCCACTGCTTAGTGAACGCTTCCGCATTAGTTAATTATGTTTTTCTGAGTTGTATGCAACAAACAAGTGGTATCATATCTCTAGGTTCACTGAGTCTACAGAGACATAGGTCTAAGTTGTTGAGTCTGTGTTAGTGTCCTCCAGTATACCCTATAGTGATTTCTGCTTATGTAGAAGAAAGGGTGAAGATTAAAAATGATTGGAGAACATGAGGAACACATTGCTAAGGGCAATGTTGTTGCACTAGGAGAGGGTGCATGGGACCAGGCAAGAGGAGAACAAGTGCCTGAGAATTCCCATTTTGACCTAATCATGATAGAGAATCCTATGTTATGCTCTTGAAGGGCAGGTTAGGACAACAGTGATGCATATAGAAGACTGGATACTAGTATTACAACCTAGGTTACCAATACTCAATGTGGAAACTTTGGGCTTTGAAAGGGTTCCTGAGTGACATGGTCATGTTGGAACAGTGGAAATGTGGGAAAGATTAGCTTATGGCAAGAAAGTATACTCTGCCATAAGTTTAGACAAATAGTACATCTGTGATGGTAATACCCAAAGAGGGGCAATACACTGAGATTTAAGGTAAGGTCTCTATAATTTCAGAGACATTTGCCTAGTTATTCTAAAAAGCCAAAGTTTTTGATGTCACCAGTGCAATAAATGCCTAGTGCACCAGGGCAGTAGCCACTAAGTAAAGGCAAAAGCAGAAACATGAAATAACTAGACACTATGTGTTGAGTCAACCTAAAGTGGCAGATAACCATGAGGGGTAATAGTCAAATGAAATATATTCATTTTGACACTTCATTTCATGATTCTATGTATTAAAGATATGAAAGTAGTTGTTTTTGAACTTCCTTTAACCAGTCCTATAAGGACACAAGGAAGAAGAGAACTTACATTTTACTCAGGTGCTCCTTAAAATGCTTTATAATCTCTCTTATCTGTGTAATAGAAGATGAGATATAGAAGCAATGTCTGAAGAAAATTTAGAAATGAAAAATCATGTGTGTATAATGATATGAAAAGTGAGGAACATGATAGTAAATAAAGTGCATACTACCTAATCTCAATACTTGTATACCTTGGCCAGGTATATGATTATTGTAGATAAAGCAAGTATGAAACTCTTAGAATGTTGTCTTTTTTATTACTCTGATCAAGTAGTCATTCTGAAACAGTCTAGAGAGTATAATCTAATTAAATGGGAAGAGCTAAGTGAACATTCCCAATTAAAGATAAAAGCTAAGTGAACATTCTCAATTAAATAGGAAGAGCTAAGTGAACATTCCCAATTAAAGAGAAAAGCTAAGTGAACATTCTCAATTAAATAGGAAGAGCTAAGTGAACATTCCTAATTAAATGGGAAGAGCTAAGTGAATATTCCCAATTAAATAGAAAAGCTAAGTGAACATTCTCAATTAAATAGGAAGAGCTAAGTGAACATTCCTAATTAAATGGGAAGAGCTAAGTGAACATTCCCAATTAAAGAGAAAAGCTAAGTGAACATTCTCAATTAAATAGGAATAGCTAAGTGAACATTCCTAATTAAATGGGAAGAGCTAAGTGAACATTCCCAATTAAAGAGAAAAGCTAAGTGAACATTCTCAATTAAATAGCAAGAGCTAAGTGAACATTCCTAATTAAATGGGAAGAGCTAAGTGAACATTCCCAATTAAAGAGAAAAGCTAAGTGAACATTCTCAATTAAATAGGAAGAGCTAAGTGAACATTCCTAATTAAATAAGAAGAGCTAAGTGAACATTCCCAATTAAAAAGGAAAAGCTAAGTGAGCATTCCCGATTTAATAGAGTTTTGCTAAGTGAACTTTTCCAAACAAATAAAGGATAGCTGAGTGGATTATCTATGTTAGATATATATGTTTCTCTTTTGATAGACACTCTTGGGTGATGATAAGAGTATGTTCTTTTATGCTTCCTGCTTTCAAATAATATGGACATCATATGTTAGGGGTTTATGCTCTGCATAAACATAAACATTGATAAGGTTGAATTAATGAAAGGAACTCTGTGTGGACTAAAGATCCATGATATCTCCATGATATTAAGATATTATGTGGATACTTGAGGGTATGATAAATGAATAAATATGTCCCTCCTTTTTCCTGGGATTTCGGGGACGAAATCCTTGTTAGGGGTTTATAATTTGTAACATCCCTGACCTGGGTTATGTGTTAATCCTAGATGATTTGCCTAATAAGGTTGAGTAGATGCTTAATCTTATCTTGTGAAAAGTAATTAGAGCTCAATAGGAACTTATATTTCAATTTTAGTCCTTTTTAAATCATGTTGAAATAATGTTTCACTTGATTTGGACTAAAGTGCAAATTACCCAAGTTGAGGGGTTAAATTGCAAATTTTGCATGACAATATGTTCCTCATATGTTGAAGAATCATGAGACTGGTGATGGAGTTTTGCAACGCCACTAAAAATCCTAGAGATGATGAATCTCTAAGTTTAGCCTTGCTTGTACTATGGTAAGATCTCCACCCACGTGTGCTGAGACACGCGGAAGTCTTATCATAGTATAGTTTAAGGGTCGGATCCACAGGACAACGGTCTTGCTTAGAGTTTAACAAGATGGAAAACGTTTTAGTGGTACTTAACTACTTAACAGTTGATATTTAGATCGAAAGTTTGATTTGGTTGTTTAAGCTAGGTGCGAGGAAAGTAAAAGCAAGGAAGTGGAAATTAAGGTTGTAAACAATGATTAAAAACCACTAGGATGTTATCGGGTTTCACGCCACTACACATGGATCAAAGAATGCAACATAATAAAACAACCTGCAAAGAGAATCTAATCAGCTAGTATCTTTGTAGACTTAGTTTCCTTTCGGATAACTAACTACGAGAAGCATGGAGTATTGCAACGCCAGCCATCCCATAATGAATGGTCACTTGCTTTGCATTACTCCTTCATGAAGTGTGTTCCTCGGCCTTACCAAGGTTGCACTTTCATACGTCAACTGATTCCATTTCATAGCATGAAAGTGCAACGATGGGAGTGAGTTTACTCCACTCATGAAAACACTCCTAGATACTGAGACAGACATATGGTGACTACATACATCCAAAACCAACATTCAATCGATATTCAGATTTAAGAGTACAAACGTAGACAATTCATACCGATAGACAATAGGTAATACAAGTTGATGATCAAGCAACAAGCATTCATTAAACGATTGATGTTGAACCGAAAAGAAGAGTATCTCTATTGCAAACGGTTGAATTACATTGCATGGAATGAAAACATGGGTAGCGGGGCTACTCCCCACACCCTAGTGAATGGGACTACTCGCTCATATCAAATACAAAGAAGGAGGCAAGAAGAGAGAGAAGGAACGTCATCTCCACGGAGGAGGGAAGGTTGAACCCTTGGTGAAGAGAGCAACGATCTTCGCACTTCGTGGCTGCTTTGATGATGGATCTTCTCTTCCCACCTTCTTTGTTGTTGAGAGAGAAGGTAGCTTGATGATGGAATGTGGATCTCAGACCGGCAGCCTTGGGGCGATGGATGAAGTATGGAAATGCTCTGGAACTGGAGAGGCAGCCTTTGGGCATCTGAGAGTTCTCTCCTAATGAGGACCCCTTTGGGTCATATTTATAGGTTTAAGTGGAGCCCAAACGATCTTGAACTCGTTTGGGTGCTGAACTCGTTTGGGCGCTGAACTCGTTTGGGTGCTGAACCCGTTTGGTTGCTGAACCCGTTTGGGTGTTGAACCCGTTTGGGCGCTGAACTCGTTTGGGCGTTGAACCCGTTTGGTTGCTGAACCCGTTTGGGTGCTGAACCTGTTTGGGCACTGAACCCGTTTGGGTGCTGAACTCGTTTGGGCGTTGAACCTGTTTGGGCGCTGAACCCGTTTGGGTTTAAGCGGTCTTGGGGCCGTTTGGGCTTGAACGGTCTTGGGACCGTTTGGGCTTGAACGGTCTTGGGACCGTTTGGGCTTGAACGGTCTTGTAATTTCTTTTTTTTTTTGTTTTTTTCTGCAAGGATAAAGAAGAGAAAAGTTAATCTATTGATGTGTCAGCAATAAGGTAAAGAGTTAATGATTCTATCTAATTTATCTAAGAAAGAGTATGAAAAACAAGGGAAAACCAATAAAATAACATCACAAAGTGAGAGGTTATCACCCCCCCAACTTAGAGTCTAGCTTGTCCTCAAGTTAGATAGAGCTAAGGCATGCAGTGGCAAGGTGATTTTATTTAGTTAGGGTTTCCATACTCTTATTTCAATTCTCAACCTGAGTTCTCCTAAAATCATATCAGATCTTATTGCTTGCCTTGACTCTTTCAGGTTTTTGAGAGATGCATGGGTCTCAAGTTCATTCCGTATCTCGTAGCTTGCATTGGGACCACTTTTATTTTGTGCATGTTGTTGACTCTAATCAGCTTTATACCTCTCTGAAGAACCTATCGGTAACTAGAGTGGGTATGAGGGTTGGCTAAAGGATTAAAGTCTAACTCTCCCTTTTTGTGGGAGAGGGCTTATCTATGCTTGTAGAGACTCACTACCGGGCACGACACATCTTCCTTCATGAGGGCAGCTGAATGTACCGGCCGGGTGAGCTCTTTATCAGCCTTTTCTTATATTTGGAGACCTTAGGATCCCACTACTGGGCACGACACATCTGCCTTCATGAGGGCAGCTGAATGTACCGACCGGGTGAGACCTTTATTGGCTCTTCTTATAAGTCCTTATGCATGGCACAACTCTCATGTTTTTATTCAACACTCTGGCTTTTATTCGAAAAACTCACAGGCTTGGGATTTGGGGATTATTTTGGGCGGCCAAGCCTCTTTTATTTGAAGAGAGAAAAGCTGTTCTTAGAGTTTTTCAACATGCACTTATTGTGTGGTCTGCTTGCATGACTTCTTAATTCGGAAGTTGCCTGATACCCCTATCGTCCTTGAGAGCTCGACTTAAATCTGCCTTGATATTGACCTGTGGAGAGTCAGATATAGAAGTGAAACAAAAGCATAAAAACCAAAAGTGAAGGTGATTTATTAATTCGCCATTACATGCCTATATGCTAATCTTATTATTGCTTTTTGAAGACAAATTGGATTCTAAGTTAGCTGAGGATGTCCTTTCAAAAAGGAGTGTTATTTATTATGCACAAGATTTATTTTAACCGGGATAATACTAAAAAGAAAGGCTAAATGTAAAGATAAAAGGAAAAGAAAAGCGAGTTTTGTTCAGGGGAAAAAAGTATGAAAGAAAGAGAGAGTAGAGGGAAAATTGTACCTCGCCCTTGTCAAATGCACTCCCCCCCTAACTTATCCTTCACTCTATCCTCAGAGTGTCAGAGTGATAGGTTGAGAAGTGTATTGACAAGGGCATTTAGGCTTCTGTGAGTCCTTTATTTGCCCCATGAGTTCTGATTAGATTGGGTGCGAACTTTCCACGGAGAGCGTGGTAGTCCACGGCTATCATATCCTCTACCGGTTTGTGAAGGGCCACGATGGTGTACATCCAGAAGAGGGCGTGGAAGCCGCAGTCATTGGATTCGCGAATTTGCTGGGGGCACTTGTGGCTGAAGTCTGGGGGTTTAAGTGTTCTTTACCATAAGCCCGTGTGTGCTGGCTTAAGAGATCGTGTAGTTTGTCAGCACACTCCTTTGCTACTTCCTCCGTTGGCATCCTTGGTGCCGTAGTATACTCTTTCTGGTCTGGATCATACTGACTGTCGGAACTGTTATAAATTGTTGTTGTTTCGTCGTGCAGGTTGGTTGCCAGTAGCATCCAGTGCTCTTGATGAAGGAAAGGAAGCATGATGAATTTCAGAGTTGTGTGTTGGAGGTAAGATATGAGTGCCGCCGGCGTTCCGAAATTCTTCAGACCTAAGAGATCGTCCTTCATGTAAGCAGACGCCATGTAGACCATGTGATGATTCCGACCGAGTAAGTATTGATAAGAGGTCATCACACTTACAGACATAGAACCTTTGATTTATACGGTCTCTCGGAGGTTATCTGCCATAACCAAAATGTCTCCATCTAGAAAGACAAGATCCTCTTTTTCGCATGTAGTCGTGACATGATAAGTCGAAGCTCATTGTCGGAGAGAGTCTTGCAAGCCTCAAGATCAAAATTTGGAAAAGTTGGTTCAATGGAAGATAGGGGCACCATTTGTGATGGAGATCTCTTGATGGGTGCCCCGGTTAACAACTCTATGTCACCCTTGTCTGGAGCCAGGTCAAAGTTGTAAGGGTCCCATTGATTGTTCTCGGGGACCGTGGCTGGTTGTTTTTCTTTCTCCAACTCCGCTAAAGTTTGTCTATAAGGTTTCCTCTGCGGACGTTGGATTTCTGAAAAAAGGTAGCGAGGGACGTCATCTGGTGCCATTGTAGGATCGTTAAAGAACCGTCTATCGCAGATGAGTTCCATGGCATAACGCCCTCGCAGAGAGTGAAAATCTTCGTTGATGAGGTCTGTGAAGGGGACTTGTTGATTTAGCACTAGTATGTGTCGAATGACGTAAAAGGTGCTGTCCCGGGAGCCTTCAGCAGCTTGGACTTGTGGGTTGATTATTTGGAACCAGGGTTGGCTCCAACCCTAGTGGAGAGACGGGCATGCGGCCCAGATGAGTTTAAGAAGCCGGAAAGGGATGCATTTTGTCTCCCCGGCTTCAATTCCAATGAAGTTAATTAAACCGTCTCTTAGATCACTAGCGCAGAAATTGTACACCTTGGCGTCGCGGGCGACAGTGTCCACAATCAGAAGTAACCAGTGACTAGAAACTTGGAAAGGCACGGTTATATATCTAGCTTTACTTGCGATCCCCCTGTGCAACCTCTTAATGGATTTGTGCTGTAGTTCTTTGTACAGTAAGCACAAACTCAGAGCGGGTGAGGCATTGAGAACTGGTTGCTGTCGCTTGGAGCTTCTGTAGATCTCGATAGAGTTGGCAAGGAGAGTATGAAAGATCGCCATGTTCACTGTTGACTGGAATCGAAGGATGGAACGGAAATCTTCACGTGTCAAGTTGCGCTTAGTCTTCGTGTTCTGGTATATGGCATCCCCCCTTCTTTGGCATCATCTACTATAGTGTTGAGGATGAAGATATCCTGTGCGTCTAGGGTAGAGATGGCCGCCATGTCTAAATCGTGCATTTTGTGAGGTAGAGGTGGCAGGGGAGGTAACACTTGCGGGTTGGGGGCAGAAAGCTGCTCAGGATCGTTCGTGTAATGTTGCAGATCTTCATCGTTGTTAGAATCGGAAGGGGTATCTAGATCTTCGTCAGTGTCTAGACATACTCATTCTGGTTCTTCATGATCTGGGGGAAAGGGCATCGAGGGTTCAGGAGTAGAGAGATGTTGAGATGATGAGACAGGTAGGCTGGTGATGGCTCCTAGAATGCATTGTTCGAACTCGGCAAAAGCTACTTCTTTCGCAGCCTCCCCCAAAGATCCCAAGGCGGAATAGTTTAGGAACTGGTCCCCATAAGATATTGTAACGTGCTCATTGTGAGTAGGGGATTTGGGATCTTTATCACCGTCATGGTGATCCTGCTGTTGTTTTGGTTCTGTTCCTTGGCTGGGACCCTCCCCAGCATCATCTGTTTTATCAGAATCATCACTTGAGGAGGTATTGTTGTTGGAGTCAGCTGAAGAATCAGAATCTTCATCTTCCTCGTCTTCATCTGCCGCTGATTTATCAGTTGTTTTCTTTTGTGCTTTCTTCTTGCACTGACGATGGATGGATTGAAGCTCGTCGTATGCCACATGCACGTGCTCGTGTGTTTCGAGCAGTGCGTCGTGGGTTTCTTTTAAATCAGAATAACATACTTCAGCTGAAAGGAGTCGTGCGGTGAGGTCAGTTACTTGAGCTCTTAGTTGATTAAGCTCATTGTTTGATGACTCCTCTTGGCGATTGTGTAGCTGTGTGAGGGTGATGTTGATGTCGTCCAAGTGTGTGTTGAGAGCTTGTTGTTGTTGCTTGAGCACACGGAGGTTCTCAGGCAGAGGTTGAGTCTGCATTGAGATCCTCTCGACTTGGTTTGCCATCGCCTTGTGCTGGCTTTGGACTCCAAGGACTAGCTCGGGCAAGGTTTTGTAGTGGTTGTCGACATGACCAACTTGCTTAGCCACTAAATCTTACCATTGCTGGATTTCTTGGAGGATGCTTGGCATGGCGCGGTTATGCTCGTCGATCCTGGCGACCTACTTTGTTAAACCTTGCACACAAGAAAAAATGGAATTTAATATGTTAGAGGGGTCGGTGAGGAGGTTTCAGATGGTGTCAAATTGTCGTCCGAATTCCTCACCGACGTTAGTGAAAGGGACCCCAGTAAGAGAAGGGTGGGGTGGCTGGGGTCGGGGTGGAATGGTGGTGGTAGTGTCGTGCGGAAAGGACACTGTTGATGGTCCCGCGAACTGCGTGGTGACTGTGGAAGGGGTCATTAGCGGTGTCGGGGCGGCGGTGGATGAGAAGGGTGGTGATATACCCGGAGAGAAAAGTGAGTCCGGTAATGTTGATGGAAAGTCGGTTGAGGTGAAAGAAGTGAATTCTGGTGTTGTAATGGAAAATGGGATGCCCGAAGGGAAGAAGGGTGATGTGGAAAAAGGTGGGAGAGTGGTTGATTATGGAAAAATGGAGGATGGTGGGGTGGTGGAAGATGGTGGGGTGGTGGTTGTTGGGATGGTGGATGGTGGAGTGGTGGTATCGAGATCAACATTTAAACTCATGATGAAAGAGTCTAGTGATGATGTTGTTATTTGTTCCTCTGGGAGGGTGGTTTCTGTTTTGGGGTGGGGTTTGGATGTTGGTGTCCCCGACAACTCTTGTTCCTTCAAAAGCCTTCTAGAAGGTCGTTTTGCAGGAATTTTTGTTGGTTTTACTACCGGGGCGGTTATACTAAGATCCGTATGTCCCACTGTTGCTTTCTTTTCGGCGATTGTGACCGAAGACATGAGTTTTGCGATCTCATCATCGGAGAATAAGAGCTTGTCTTTGTCATAATCAGTAAGATCTGGTAGTGGGAGCAGCGTTTTGAATGATTTTGTTGTAGGGCAGAAGATGTAGTGTAGCTTGCCATCCTTTTCTTTTATGATGAAGGAGTTCTTTAACATTTGCTCGTTTGTAAGGATGTCGCCCTTTATTTGTTTGCATCTGGGTAGAAGTCTATCCATCTTAAGGTATTTGATAATTGATGTGATAAGACCACCCATGCATATTTCTTTCCCCAGGGCGTAAGCTGATAGTTTTTGAATTATAAGATGTCCAATGTTGACTGGTAACCCATTTAGGATGGACCAGATAACAAAGAGGTCTGATAGGATTACATTTCCTCCTTCTAACCTGGGGAAGAGTGTGCCAGCAAGGATTTTGTGAAGTGTGCGCACTAGACCTGATTGAATGTTTGATGCTTTACATGTTTTTGCATCATAAACTGGTAGCCCCATTAAAGATTTCCAGAAGTTTTGTTTGTTGAACTTGGGGTTGTCTGTGCTAACAGCCTTGGCTTTCTTTAGTTGCTCTTGGTTATCTATAAAGATTTCATTCATCATATTTTCAGTTATGACCACTTTGTTGTTGAAGATTCTGGTGGATATTCTACGGTCACCACCGTCCTGTGCTTTATCCAAGGTATCCACTGCTTCTTTAGTGAAATAGGTGAAGAATTCCGTTGTAGGCTCAACGTATGAAGATTCGATGACAAAGCAAAGTCGAGAGAGATTGGAATTGTCAAGCAAAGTGAGGATTCTATTGTAGATCCCCATCTTCATAAGTATGCTTGGGCAAACGTACTTCGTCAGTTTTAGAGTTTGTTTAATGGATGGGAGGGTATGGATGTAAAGATTTCCTGGTGGTGGTGCGGTGGTGGTGATGGGGGGGAAATAGGAACGGTAATGGTGGCAGGGGTGGTGGTGATGGTGGTGGTTGGTTGGATTGAGGATGGTGGGATGAAACTTGCCAGGATTTGTTCCCTTGCAGTGGCAGGGCGAACCTGCTTCCTTGCCCTCTTCTTTGGTTGTGGTGCTGAAGTGGTTGCTTGGGCCTTCCTTTTTCCCATGGACTGTTTGGTAGGGGATTCTGCCTCTGGTGAAGGCTCATATTCTGAGGATTCGTCGGATGAGATTTCTTCGACTTCCTCTTCAGAATATTCTTCATCTAAGCAGTGGTTGATGCGTTTTATATCATGCATGACATCGATCAGGTCCACCTCTGCTGGGACCTATCCAGTCTTTTTATAGTGGTCAACTATTTGTTGAAGCTTTGCCCGTTCAGCTATTAATTCCTCTTTTGTCCAGAAAGGATCGTCGGTTGTTCCTGTTGGTTGCTTTGCAGGTGAGGCCATTCTGAAATTTTTGTCAAGAAAAATAAGACTTAGAGTTCTGAAATTTGTATTTAAACAAGTTTACTAGAATAGAGCAGTATTATTGAGGTTTGGTTGAATCCAAACGGGTTGAAGACTGTTTGGTTCCAAACGGGTTGAACACCCGTTTGGCACCAAACGGTTTGGAGAACATTTGGGGCCAATCGGTCCTGCGTCCAAACGGGTTGAACACCCGTTTGGCACCAAACGGTTTGGAGACCGTTTGGGGCCAAACGGTCCTGCGTCCAAACGGTCCTGCGTCCAAACGGGTGCAAACCCGTTTGGCACCAAACGGTTTGGAGACTGTTTGGGGCCAAACGGTCCTGCGTCCAAACGGGTGCAAACCCGTTTGAAGCATACCGTCAGGAAGGCGAAGAGTCGGGCCGTTTGGCGGCGAGGGATGGCGGGAGGGAGGCCGAAGAACGCTCGTCGGCGGTGGCGACGACGACGGCGGTAGCGAGAACCGCGAAAGCCAAAGGTGGAGACGGTGGCATTGCTCTACCTGTGGAGACGGTGGAAGAAGAAGATCTGGAAGAAAGCGGCGATGCGTGAGCAAAGGAACAGAGCCGCGTGTAGACGGTGGAGAAGCTTCAGTCGGAGGCGAGAACGGCGGTGGGAGTCGGAGGCGTACACGGGAAAGATGAGAACCAGAGCGAAACAGGAGTGGAACAGTGAAAGCAAGAAAACGGGATTCTAGAAGAGAGAAAGGAGGGTGCGGGGTGTTATTTATAGGATTTGGGGGGGGGGGCGTCCTTACAAATTCCTGAAGTCAAACGGGTTTGAGACCGTTTGAACTCCAAACGGGTGCGAGACCGTTTGGGGAGGTCTAGGTTTTTGATGTTTTTGATTTTTATGTTTATTTTGCTTATGTGGATTTTTTATATTTTTCAGGAAAAAACAAAGCTAAAAAGAAGAAGATGAAAATAAGGACAAATGAAAAATTATGATACTCAGATCTTGGGTTGCCTCCCAAGTAGCGCCTGGATTTAATGTCGCTGGCTCGATGAAATTTTGCTCTGGCTATGCTGATATTATAGGATCTTGGATCTCTATAGTTTGTCTTGGCAATTTGTCTGCTAGAATGTAGTATTTCTTTAATCTATGACCGTTGACGGTTCTTTCTCCCCCGTTATCATCAAGGATAATAACTGCTCCTATCGGGTAAATATGTTTGATGGTGAAAGGTCCCGACCATTTTGTGCGCAGTTTTCCAGGAAACAATTTTATTCTGGAATTGAACATGAGAACCTTATCTCCGATGATTATATCCTTTCTTTTTATGTGGCCATCATGCCACATCTTGATTTTTTCTTTGTAAATTCTGGAATTTTGGTAAGTTGTCATTCACAGTTCTTCCAATTCTTGTAATTGAAGTTGTCTAGATTCACCGGCTCTTTTGAGGTCAAGGTTCAATTGCTTGATAGCCCACCAAGCTTTATGATCTAATTCGACTGGTAGATGGAACGACTTCCCATACACCAATCGAAACGGTGTTGTTCCAATTGGTGTTTTGAAAGCTGTGCGATAGGCCCATAGGGCATCAGGAAGTTTGGTAGACCAGTCTGTGCGGTGCCTATTAACAGTTTTTTCCAAAATGGCTTTGAGTTTCCTGTTGGAGACTTCAACTTGTCCACAAGTCTGTGGGTGATAAGGTGTGGAAACTTTATGGTTGACTCCATATTTTCTTAAAAGTGCTTCAAAACTCCGCTCTAGAAAATGAGATCCGCCATCGGATATTATTGTTCTTGGAACGCCAAATCTGGGGAATATTATTTCTTTAAACATTTTGATGACTGGTTTGGAATAACAAGAAGTGGTCGGTAGAGCTTCCACCCATTTCGAAACGTAGTCCACAACAACTAGAATGTATGTGAATCCGTAAGATGGGGGGAAAGGACCCATGTAATCTACTCCCCAAACATCAAAGAGTTCGACTTCTTGCCACATATTCAATGGCATTTCATTTCGTTTGGTTATTCCTCCTGAGAGTTGGCATTTTTCACATGATCGCACATATTCATGTGCATCCTTTGCGATGGTTGGCCAGTAAAAACCCGACTGAAGAATTTTAAGAGCGGTTTTCTTAGAGCTCATGTGCCCCCCAGTAGGGCCTGAGTGACAGTGCTCTAAAACTGGGATGATTTCTGTTTCTGGGATGCATCGACGAAAAAGTCCATCAGCGCATAAGCAGAATAGGTAGGGCTCGTCCCAGAAATACTGCTTAGCGTCATGAAGGAATTTCTTTTTGTCATGGAATGATGCAGATGGATGGATGATTCTTGTTGCCAAATAACTCACAATATCAGCATACCAAGGAAATCCAGTAGTAATCTTCATTAGTTGATCATCCGGTAAAGAGTCTTGAATGGGTATGTTATTGGTGTCTTTAGCTTCAATACGACTGAGGTGATCTGCAACGACATTTTCAACCCCACTTTTGTCTTTAATCTCTAAATCAAACTCCTGAAGCATTAATACCCATCTGATAAGTTGGGGTTTAGCATCTTGTTTTTGGATCAAGTATCGTATAGCAGAATGGTCAGTATATACTATGACTTTTGACCCGATTAGGTAAGACCAAAATTTTTCAAAGGCATAGATAACTGCCAGGAACTCTTTTTCGGTGGTAGTATAGTTCTTCTGTGCCTCATCAAGCATCTTGGAGGCGTAATATATGACATAAGGCTTTTGTCAATTCTTTGTCCAAGGACTGCCCCTATAGCATAATCGCTAGCGTCACACATAATTTCAAACGGTTGTGACCAGTCAGGAGCTCTTAGAATAGGGGCAGAGATAAGGGCATTTTTCAGAGTTGTGAAGCTATTAATGCATTCTTGGTCAAATATAAAATCTGCTTCTTTGGTCAGCAGGTGAGTCATTGGCTTTGCTATCTTTGAAAAATCTTTTATAAATTTTCTGTAGAATCCTGCATGACCAAGGAATGCCCTGACTCCTCTGATGTCTTTAGGTGGAGTCAGCTTTGAGATGACATCAACCTTTGCTTTATCCACTTCAATCCCTTTATCACTTACTCGATGTCCTAGGACCACACCTTCAGTCACCATAAAGTGACATTTTTCCCAATTCAAGATCAGGTTGGTGTCCTCACATCTTTGTAGGACTTTTCCTAGATTGAGTAAACAATTATCGAAAGAATCTCCGTATACAGAAAAATCATCCATGAAGACTTCCATGATAGATTTTGTTAATCCGGCGAAGATAGTAGTCATACATCTTTGGAAGGTTGCGGGTGCATTACATAACCCGAAAGGCATCCTTCTAAAGGCATACGTTCCAAAAGGACAAGTGAAAGTGGTTTTTTCTTGATCTTCAGGATGGATTGGAATTTGGTAAAATCCTGAATATCCATCAAGGTAACAGAAATTTTTTTGGTGAGCGAGTCGTTCAAGAACTTCATCCAAGAAAGGTAAGGGGAAATGATCTTTCCTTGTTGCTTTGTTAAGTTTTCTATAATCGATGCACATTCTCCACCCAGTTACTGTTCTAGTAGGTACCAGTTCATTCTTATCATTAAGAAAAATAGTGGTCCCCCCTTTTTAGGGACCACCTGCACGGGACTTACCCATTGAGAATCCGAGATTGGGTAGATGATACCCGCCTTCAGAAGTTTGAGAACCTCGAGGAGAACTACCTCCTTGAGATTAGGATTCAACTTTCTTTGATGTTCCCTTGATTCTTTGAATACTTCCACCATAGGCAATTTGTGCATGCATAAAGCTGGATTTATACTCGTCAAGTCAGTCATCTTATATCCGATAGCTTTCTTGTGTCTTTTTAGTTCATCAAGGAGCCTATTTTCTTGGTCCACCTCCAGAGTGGAGCTGATAATCACTGGACAAAGTTTCTCGTTGTCAAGAAAGGCATGTTTGAGTCCCTCAGGTAGGGCTTTCATTTCAAGAGCCTTAGGTGGCTCGTTGCTTCTATAATGGTGACAGCCTTGAGTTCTTCAAAGGTGGCCGTTGGGGCTTCTTCATCTTTTTCTAAGTATTGAAGGCATTGTTGCACAAGTTCATTTGCTGAGAATTCTACTTCCGGATTTGTCAAGGTATTTTCCAAATCATCGGAGGGTTCAGACATTTCTAATTGGGACATTTGATATATAGCATCCAGGAGAAAAACTTCCTCATGAATGCTTGGACTTTTATTCATGCTATTAAGGACTCTGAACTGAAAAGCTTCCTTCCCAAGTCTCAAGATAATAGTTCCTGCTTCTACATCGACAAGTGCTTGGGCAGTAGCTAGGAAAGGTCAGCCGAAGATTATCGGGTATCTTAGGTCTTCTTGTATGTCCATAATAATGAAATCGCACGGAACATAAGAATTCGTCCCTATCCTGACAGGTATATCTTCAATAATTCCAAGGGGAGCAGTTATGGTAGAGTCAGCTAACTGAATTGTCATTATCGTAGGTAACAAATCAGTGAAGCCTAATCTTGTACACATAGAATAGGGCATAATGGATATACTTGCTCTTAAATATGTTAATCCCTTCTTGCTGGAGCCATTTCCAATTGAACACTGAATACCGAAGGAACCTGGGTCCTTCTTTTTCTTTGGCATTTTGTTAAGCAGAATGTCTGAAGTAGTCTGAGCTAGTTTCACTGTTTCGTGCTCTTCTATCATATATTTTCTTGACATAAGGGTTTTTAGGTATTTGGCCCAAGCGGGCACTTCGGAAAGAGCATCGAGGAATGGGATATCAATGTATAGTTTCTTCATAGCTTCTTTGAATTTCTGGAACCTAGTGTCCATTTTGGTTCCTTTCAGCCTGTCCGGATAAGGAATTCTGGGTGGAACTTCTGGCATTGGTTCCTTTTCTTTTTCCCTTTCAGTGATATTAGTAGATTTTTCCTTTTCATGAGTTGAGCTTCCTGTTGGGGAAAGAATAGCTACATCATCATCATCATGGGTGATTCTAGTGGTATCAGGAAGGACACGACCAGACCTTGTGGTTACATCATTCAGTTGCTCAGGTCTATTTTGGCCATGCCTTGGGTTTGCCTCTGGTTGCCCAGCAAAGGTACCTGCTGGTGGTTTCAACTGAGCAGCAATCTGTGCTAATTGGGCCTCTACAGCCTTTTGTTGAGCCTGTTGGTTCGCAAGAATAGTTTGCTGAGATTGTAGCATCTGTCTAATCAAATATATTTCATCAGATGGTTGAGGAGGAGGACTCCTCTGTTGATATTGAGTGACTTGCTGCCCTTGTGGTTGTTGTGGGGTTGCTGTTAACTGCGGTTGTTGTGGCTGCTGCAACTGAGGTTGTTGCAACTGTGGGTGCAGTCCTAGATGGGTATATTGGTAAGAGGGATTCCTAGGATAATTGGATCGTTGGAACCCATTTCTATAATTCCCCTGATTTTGGTTGAAGTTATTCTGAAATCCTGGTGGTTGTCTATTGAAAGATCCACCTTGTGTTTGTTGTTGTGGATTGGCAGTTCCTGCAGGATTCCCGTATTGAAAACCAGGGTGGTTTCTTGGTTTGTCTGGATTGTAATACACCTGGCCAGGTATTGAGTGAATGGAGTTGACTTGCTTTGGCATTTGGTCCTCGGGATGTTCAATAATGGGTTCATATTGTGGCACTGGTGGTTGTAGATCCATCATAACATTGTATAACAGACTACATGATAATGTGGGATGATCAGATGCATGACAGGCTTCACAAGTTCCAGTAGCTGCTTTTACTTGTTGGACCTGGGAGTTTTTCTTCTTGTCGTATTCTTCGAAAGAAGTTTCGAGAGCTTGTTGCTTGTTAGCAATAGTCTTTAGGGCTTCTGCAATGGCCTTGAGTTCCATAGATTCTTCATCCTTGTAGACTTTAAGAACTCCCTTGGATTGGTTGGACGACCTTCCCCAATTGGATTGGTTCTCGGCCCCTAACGTAACTATATTCCAAGCATCTTCATAGTTCTTTCTCATAAAGTTTCCTCCAGATGAGGAATCTAAAAATTGCTTGATATCATCACTCACTCCTCTATAGAATGTTTCTATCAGTTGATTTTGGGATATGCCATGGTGAGGGCATTTCCTCAGGAGTTCCTTGAATCTTTCCCAAGCTTCCGCAAGTGTTTCTCCAGGTAGTTGGGCAAAGTGGTTAATCTGTCCCCTAATATCATAGGTTAGTGAAGGTGGAAAGAATTTCTCAAGAAACTTTTCTTCTAAGGGAGTCCAAGTAGTGATGATAGGATGTCTATCTAAAGCATTGTACCAGCTTAGCGCTCTTCCAGATAAGGTGAAGTGGAAGAGGTGTAACATTATTGCTTCAAAGGCAACTCCTGCTTGAGGTACAAGTCGGCAGAGTGACTTGAATCTCTTAAGATGATCCATGCAATCGTCTCCAGGTCCTCCAGAGAAAGAGATGCCTTGCATGATCTGGATCCATTGCGTCCGGATTTCAAAGTTTGGTATGTTAATAATTGGTGGTCGGACTGGGTGATCATCTTCATAATTTATTGGGACTGCGTAGTCCTACAGTTGCTTGTTTCTTAACGCTAATTGAGCAGCAACGTTCTCAGCTTGGATGCGGGCTTGTTCCTCAGCTCGAATCTCGGCTTGCACTTGAGCACGAGTGTCAGCGATGAGTTGTGCTTGTTGTGCAGCTATGGCGGCGTTAACTCTTTCTGCAACGAGGCGTTGCTCTTCAACCATCTATCTGGCTCTTTGGCAGTTAAGTCTAATCCTTCGGTGGAAACTTCTTTCTACCTCAGAGTCGTACTCTGGCTCAGGGGAGAATCCGATGTGATGCGGGGTTTGCATACACATTTTCTACCCGAGTAGAAAGAAATTCACACGTTTAGATGATGGAGAGAAACAAGGAAATCAAGAAGATTTGGAGTAGTTATCAAGGAAAAGTGTAAAATCCTAGTCAACCAAGAAGTTGTTAGGTAAAAACTAAAACGTTCTGTTGTCCCCGGCAACGGCGCCAATTTTTTTGATGGAGTTTTGCAATGCCACTAAAAATCCTAGAGATGATGAATCTCTAAGTTTAGCCTTGCTTGTACTATGGTAAGATCTCCACCCACGTGTGCTGAGACACGCGGAAGTCTTATCGTAGTATAGTTTAAGGGTCGGATCCACGGGACAACGGTCTTGGTTAGAGTTTAACAAGATGGAAAATGTTTTAGTCGTACTTAACTACTTAACAGTTGATATTTAGATCGAAAGTTTGATTTGGTTGTTTAAGCTAGGTGTGAGGAAAGTAAAAGCAAGGAAGTGGAAATTAAGGTTGTAAACAATGATTAAAAACCACTAGGATGTTATCGGGTTTCACGCCACTACACATGGATCAAAGCATGCAACATAATAAAACAACCTGCAAAGAGAATCTAATCAGCTAGTATCTTTGTAGACTTAGTTTCCTTTCGGATAACTAACTACGAGAAGCATGGAGTATTGCAACGCCAGCCATCCCATAATGAATGGTCACTTGCTTTGCATTACTCCTTCATAAAGTGTGTTCCTCGGCCTTACCAAGGTTGCACTTTCATACTTCAACTGATTCCATTTCATAGTATGAAAGTGCAATGATGGGAGTGAGTTTACTCCACTCATGAAAACACTTCTAGATACCGAGACAGACATATGGTGACTACATACATCCAAAACCAACATTCAATCGATATTCAGATCTAAGAGTACAAACGTAGACAATTCATACCGATAGACAATAGGTAATACATGTTGATGATCAAGCAATAAGCATTCATTAAACGATTGATGTTGAATCGAAAAGAAGAGTATCTCTATTGCAAACGGTTGAATTATATTGCATGGAATGAAAACATGGGTAGCGGGGCTACTCCCCGCACCCTAGTGAATGGGACTACTCACTCATATCAAAGACAAAGAAGGAGGCAAGAAGAGAGAGAAGGAACGTCATCTCCACGGAGGAGGGAAGGTTGAACCCTTGGTGAAGAGAGCAACGATCTTCGCACTTTGTGGCTGCTTTGATGATGGATCTTCTCTTCCCACCTTCTTTGTTGTTGAGAGAGAAGGTAGCTTGATCATGGACGATGAACCCGTTTGGGCGCTGAACCCGTTTGGGTTTAAGAGATCTTGGGGTCGTTTGGGCTTGAACGGTCTTGTAATTTCTTTTTTTTGTATTTTTCTGCAAGGATAAAGAAGAGAAAAGTTAATCTATTGATGTGTCAGCAATAAGGTAAAGAGTTAATGATTCTATCTAATTTATCTAAGAAAGAGTATGGAAAACAAGGGAAAACCAATAAAATAACATCACAAAGTGAGAGGTTATCAACTAGATGATGCAGAGTTATGGCTTGTGGTAGCCTGAGTACCAAGAAAGAGCTGATAAAGCAATGTTTGTGCATTAAAACCTAGTTTTGGTATAATGTGCAATTTACCCAAAACCTAGGGTTCAATATGAAAATTACCACTTCAATAAGGTCCCTAATGTTTCTTGGAATCGTGTAGAGCAAAGAAAATGAGAGGGTCGCCTCATTTGAATTAAGTTGGAGGAGAGAGAATCTTGATATTAAAATAATCAAGATTTAATCCTAATTGAAACCCTAATTCAATTTAGTGCAAAAATAAATATAATAATTGAAGGGCCTTCAACCAAAAATGAGATGGTTGAATTTGGTCAAGTGTGAACACCTTTGTTCCTTTTCTAGGCCATGAAAATATCCAAGGGAAGTGGATAACTCACTCACCTTATTATAAGGAAAACAAATATCCACTCACTTATGGATATTAGTATAATATGATTTGAGGTGCTTAATTTGCTTTTCTTTAAATCATGGATAATTGAGAGGAATAAGAGGCAAACAAGATAGCCTCGGATCCAAGGAGTTGAGGGGGAAGAGGCGGCACTATTTTTGGGATTAAATGAATTTTTATAAGGCATTTTCTCTCTCATGGAATTTCTTATAAAAGTACCCTTTACAAGCCAAACCAAGGGCTTTTTCGTTTCCATTTCTTTTCCCTTACTTGGAAAACGACCAAGGGGCTTTGGAGGATCAAGAGGACGACCCCCAACCTATTGGTAAGCTTCTTGACCTCCTTTCACCTTGAATCCATGGTGAAAAGTAAAAATCAATGTATGAATTCTTCATATCTTGATCCCCTCTTCAATTCTAACCATTCCTTTTCACTCAAAGCTTGAGGACGACCCTTGGAATAGTGAAAGGAGTTGCATCCACCATTTTTGACATGATCTTGAAGCTTTGGAGCTCAATTGGAGGCGGGATTTATAACTTGAACCCTTGATTTTATTATTGCATTCAATTCCTTATCAATTGGGGATCCTTTCTACATTTCCGAAATCTATCTTGGTTGATTGATGCAACCACCATGGAAATTACAGAAAACTTTGTGGGTTTGGAGCTTGATGATGATGACATCATCATAAGCACACACCTCCCCAAATATCTAAGGCAAACGGTTTCAATGGTTTGGTCCAAACGGTTTCACCAAACCGTTTGGAGACCAAACTGTTTGGAGACCAAACGGTTTCCAAGCCATTTGGAGACCAAACGGTTTCCAAACCATTTGGGGTTTGGAACTCGAAACCATTTAGAGGAGTTGACCATTTGTATGGATTGACCGTTTTAGATCTGAACCCTAGTATGTGTTGGATGATGATCCAATGGCTCCAATTGATTAGTTCAACATATGGATAATCTTTCAAATACAAACCCTAATCAACTAAGTGTTGATTTTGCAATTGATTGAGCTGAGGTTTTGGGTTGATTGACCCAAACGGTTTCAAAACCGTTTGGGAATCACCCAAACGGTCTCAAGACCGTTGATAGGTCAACCAAGACCGTTTGGAGGTCTAGGGTTGAGTATGGTTGGGTATTTGAAGATCCAAAGATACCAAATTGAAATGTAATCAATTGCTGATTTGATAACCAATCTAATGATCCAAACCCTAATTGGAAGTCATAGATTTTGATGATGAAATGGGAAAAGAGTCACAAGACCATTTGGAGATCATCCAAACGACCTCAATACCATTTGGGGGTCATTCAAAACCGTTTGAGGTCAGGTCATATCATATAATGATGATGGTTCATTGATTTCAATTGAATTGTTTCCACAATGTCAACCATTGATGGTTCCTCAGTTTCAAAACACTAAGTGATGGTTTCTTGATTATCAACCCTAGATCAATTGGGTTCAAAACCCTAATTGAAGGTCCAATTGGATGGTGACTCAGTGGTTCAATTGAAGAATAAATTGATGGCTCAATTGATAGTTGGTCCATGGATTGGAACCTTGAATCGATTAAGTGTTGAAGCCCCTTTTTGGTCCATTCGATTTTGAGGAGGTTTGGACCAAACGGTCTCAAGACCGTTTGGGACCAAGCAGTCTCAAGACCGTTTGGGACCAAACGATCCCAAACCGGTTGAGGCTCAAACGTTTTCAAGTGTTTACTTTAGCAAACGGTTTCAAGTGTTCACTTTAGCAAATGGTTTCAAGAGTTCACTTTAGCAAACAGTTTCAAGTAACTACTTTGCTAAACGGTTTCAAACCATTTGAACTTAATTGGTCAAGACCGTTTGAGGTCTAAGTGACCAAGACCGTTTGAGGTCTAAGTGACTAAGACCTTGTGAGGTTCAAATTGGTTAAACCATTTGGACACCTAATATGATCAAAGGTCAATTAGCTACTTGATTATTAGTGATGTTGATCAAAGGTGATTATGAAGGTTAACCCTAACTATGTGTAATTAATTAAAAGGGCTGACCTAGTTCAATCTTGGAGTAGCTAACATCCTTAAGAGGATGAGAGAGAGAAAGAATGAGAGAGATGATTGCTTACATCATAAGCCCTAATTCTCTCATTATGAAACAATGTGTAATCAAGGTTTGATCCATAATATGAGATCATGAAATCTTCATTGAAAAGATTGATGTACCTTGACCCTAATCTAGGGCAAGGCTATGTGAGACCCTAATTTAGGGCAAAGCTTAGTGAAACCATAAACTAGGGTGATGATGTAACCCTAACTTATTGTAACAATGTAAGAAACACTGATTTAATGGGAAATGTACATCCTAACCCTAATTTGGGTATGAGGTAAGAGAAACCTTACTTGGATGTGAATGGTAAACCTTAATCCCTAAAATGGGGTAAAGGTGCATGAAACCATAATATAGGGTAGTGCTACTAATGCTATGTGAAGCCTTAACACTGGGTGATGTGTTGTGAAATCTTAATTTCACATAATACTAGGTGAAACCCTGATATAGAAGGATGAGTCCATATTATTGGCAATGGTTGTATAATCTAAGTGAGTGACTAATGACCAATACATTACATGATAAATGTGATGAACTGGTGCATAAAGTATTAGGATGGGGAATACCCTAATACAAGCTAAGTGGATGAACTCAAGTAAGATAAAGGTGTTGAGGGAAGTGATACATCAAGATATGAAAGATATCCCATCCAACACCTCAGTACTGGTTTACCTTGATGTGTTATAAGTCCAATATAATTGGATGAATGACACATGAGACGTGTCATGTCAATTGTTACATTGAGATGTAATGCACCCTGTTGAATGTAGGCTAACATGCCTTATGGAAAGGTTAATCCATACCTATAAACTATGATGTAATCATATTCTGGAAATGATAAGAGAGAAATTCATACTGTATGTTTATACTGCATTTAATGAAAGATGATAAGGATAAATAAGTATGATTGAATACTTATGTTATCCATATTGAATCCTAGCTGTGTGAAGCAATGAAACAGGACTTGATCATTAACAATATGATCTCGAGAACCTATATGGTTATTCATATGAAACCTAATACAGGGTAATGCTATGTGAAACCCTAATACAAGTAATTCTATGTGAAACCCTAATACAGGGTAATTCTATGTGAAACCCTAATACAGGGTAATGTTAGGAGAAACCCTAATACTGGGTAATGCTATGTGAAGTCCTAACACAGAGTATTCCTATGTGAAGCTCAAATACAGACTAATGGGTTATGAATGTAATAAGATAACCCTTGTATTGCATGGTACAAATATGTAATTATATCATGATTACTAATCATGCAGGTATGTTGAGATGATGAGCATAGCCAGGTATGGACTATGATGTTCTGTATATTGAAAATGTTCTATAGGCCTTATAAGCCTTCATATGCTTGGTTGCTTAGTGAGAGGTAACCTAGAATTAATGAGTCTTGTGTGCCATTTGATGTTATAATTATTAAGATTGTTTATGAGCTTCATAAGCCATAATATCCCTTATTTCCTATTAAGGGGTAATAAGAGGTGATATGAGCTTTGTGAACTATGTGCAATGCTTTTTGTAGCAAGAATTATAATGTCCTTGGTCAGATGACCTGAAAGTATTAAGTTACCTAACAAGTGGTAATAAGTACCCTATGATGAGATATGGGTTCAAATACCCAGATTCTATAATCATGATGATGAACTTGTTAAGAAGTGGAAATGTACTTGATGAGTTGAGGGATTAAGATCCCAATACTTTGTGAAAAGAGTATGGCTACAAGCCATGACTCTACAATAACAATGCCAGGCATTAGATATATGATCTAAGCCTGAAGAGAGTTAATGTTGTGGTAATGATTCTATAGTGAATAAATGTTATACATATTCCTTAATGGATAAGTGACATGTTACTCTATCAAGTTATAGCTGCAATGCTTTTGATAAGAATAATGTTCTAAACTGTTAGCCATTGAATTAACTATTGTCAAACAAATATGATTCCTCTGTTCATATTTATCTTCTTTAGCTGTAATAATAATGTTTCTGGTGGAGAGTTATATCTCTCACTGGGGCAATTTATAATTGTCTCACCCCCGTGGGAACTACATTTTTAGGTGGACGCAGATGAGGAGGCAGGAATCCTTCATTAGGAGAAGGACAACAACGGCAGCAGTAGGGACAATAGTGAAGTCTCAGGTGGAGACACTGGCTGTTATGCCTTGTTTAGATGTATATAGAAGTCCTATGTGTCGTCTCTGTACTCTCAGGTCCTCGGAGTAGTAGTTAGTACTTTTGAGATTTTGGCTCAGTGCCTTGAAATTTTCCTACTGCCTATGCTTAGTTTAACAGGGCAACTGATGCTTGTAATTCATAGAAAGAGATGATACAGGACATGTACCTTCAAACTAGAATGTAAATGTGTTACTTTGATTCTATGTGAGAAAGTTTTCCTTTGATGGATCTCTTGATAAAAAAAAGTTTTAATTTTTAGTGATTTTCGGTAATCTGCTGCTTAGGGAATGCTTCCGCATTAGTTAATTATGTTTTTGTGAGTTGTATGCAACAATAAAATCATACTAGAAATGCATACAAATTATCTAAATGAGAATTCCTAAAGTAATTGCAGAGTTTATATGAAAATAGCAAAATCTAGGGTTTTTGGCTATGACCAAAATTGTTGTATAATTAAATAAATAAATTTGTCTATATGAATCTTTTTTATTATGAATATTTTTTTTATCTAAATGCATAGTACATATATGTCAGATACTATCTTGGATTTCATGTGATGTGAATAGTGTTTTCTTGATGTCTCAGTAAAGAGGGTGAAACCCTAGATGAGTGGAAAGTTGAAAATTTGTGAATAGATGTTGTGAAATCCATTTGAAGTACTTTTCCTGACATCATAGACTTTATTTATTAAATTATATTTTTTATTCATGATATCTCAATGAATGGCATGAAAACCCAAATTTAGTTAAATTCCAGGGTTTCATACATATGTTGATTGTATGTGAATTGTTGAAAGTTGTCTTTATTCAGTGAATGTTTATGAAGCATTAAAGTCTTATGCGAGTCATGTGATATGTGAATGAGGTAAATGAAACCCTAAGGATAGGATGTTCAGTGAATCAAGTATTGTGATATCAGTGTTTTCTCAGTATGAGATGTGGTGATGCTTAATAGTTCAATTTGTGATAAAATTATCAGATGATCTATGAAATGAATGGTTTATAAAGTTAAACTAAGATATGTTGATGTGATGATTTAATTGAGAATTTAAAGAGTGACTTAGAATTTTAGATGTCATGAACACTGTACAATCCTCACAGGATGAGGCCTACGCTGTGGGGAGGAAAAGGTTTCCCGACTCTAGGTAGTCCTAATTGAGGTAAGCTAGAGTGCACCAATAGGGTGTGGGGGTCTTAACCAGTAGGGCTGACTCCTTACAGTTGTTGGTACCCAACACCAACCGGGGATTTCGGTGGTACATGTGTTACATGTTGTAGTGATCAGTAGTCAGTAGGTCCACTGATGCACAATAAGCCTAAGGGCTTTGACTCACCGCCTGAGTACCCAGGTTGAGAGGTGGAGTCTGAGATATCTAGCCGCTCCCATTAGCCATCGAGAGGCAAACGTGTCGAGGCCCGCTGTAGATGTGGTCTTGCTCGAGAGATAGGCTGAGGAACCTGGGCATACTTCTAAGCCTTGTACAATGAGATTGTAGCTTGCTGTGTTTCTTTCACATGTTGTGGTACACCTCATGTGGGTTCTGGGCATAATAAGATGACTGAGAGGTTAAACATGTGTGTGTAGTTATTCAATTATTCTATAAATGTTTCTGAATTATAGTTCTCTTTATGATCAATCAAGCAAGTTCATATATTGATTCACTCTTATAGATATCTAGAGCATACTGACATATTTATGTTTGTGAATGATTAGTCTCTTTAAAGCTTACTACTGTTATAGTTGATATCAGTTTCTCGACAATATATCTGTAATTATAAAAGTACTTTAAATTGTTTCTTTGAAGTACTCATTCACTGAGCGAGTAGACTCACCCCTCTACGCAAATTTTTTAGGGATAACTCGTGGACTGAAGATGTCATTGCATCAGAGTAGATCTTCCATAGGAGTTAAGTATGAGATTAGTCAAGTTCAGTCAGTTCCTGTCACTCTAGGTCCTTGTATAGAGTTGAGAGAGAGAGTTGTAAACGATAATGTCTAACTTTGTTTCTTGAATAATAGAGTACATATTTGGTTATCATGTTGTATGATCATGGAATTGTGAGAAACATAATGAATGTCTGAATATGTATCATTAATGTTGAGATCATATTAGAGTAATCAAGGTTTAATTCTCATGTAAAGTTTGTTTATGTGATTGAATGCGAGAAAATAAAGAGTTTGAAATAAAAGAAAAAGTTGAGAGTAAACTTTGTATTAAGTATAATCCTCAAACTTATGCCCTAATCTCATGATTAGTGGTAATCATAGGTTGTGGGTGTAACAAATATAGACATAACAATTCGAATGCTATGACTCACTACGAGAGCACCCATACTTAAAAGGAGTGATATTTGACTCATCGGTATAGATGTTGAGTCCATACGTGGTGAACCCTAGTACAGGAAGAAGAGCTAGTTCAGCTTGCTCTAAGGCTTATATAGAGAGGTAATAACTAGATGTGATGCTTTCACATATCACAACACACTTCATGTGAGTTCTTTATAATATTAAATGAAATATTAGATCTAATGGATTCAGCATCAGTTCATGCCAACGAATATGCAATGATAATTTATTACAGAGACGTTTTATTTATTTAGGATGGAACCCAAGTTGCTTGACCGGCATCACTAGGGCCAATTCGCTGGCCTTATCTAGCCGGAAAATCTTAAAGAATTACTCCCAACGAACACAATGAACTCTTTAGTATAAGAAACTATAATAGCCACGGATCTTCCTTTAAGACCCCCAACCTATAGTTGCAATTAACTTGTAAATTATAATAGACGGTTGTTTAGTTCAACTAATCAAAAATCTTAGTATTGTATCTGTAACTCAAAAATAGATCAATTAGTTGTGGTATTTAAGAATCAAAGTTAATATATGATCCTAGTTTATTCGTGCTACTTGTAAATCACCGCAAATTGCTGTCCATTAACAACTCATATTATTTATTACTGCCATTATATCTTTACGCTGAGACACTTTCTTTTTCTTTGTCTAAAACTACACAGGAGGGAAAAATTCATGGGACGAGGATTTGCAGACGGGCACCACTGGTTACTCACCTTTTTTTCGCAGATGACAGTATGGTGTTCACAAGGGCTACTTCAGAAGAATGCTCCGCTTTAGCTGAAATTTTCAGCCAATACGAGAGGGCATCCAGACAGAAAATTAATTACGAGAAGACATATGTTTCCTTTAGTGCGAACGTCACTGGATAAAGACGTGAGTTGATCAAGAATCGGCTGGAAGTGAGGGAGGTGGAAAAACATGAAAAGTATCTTGGACTCCCTACGGTGGTGGGGAGATCAAAGAAGATTGTGTTCGCCGCGATAAAAGACAGGGTGTGGAAGAAATTACATGGATGGAAGGAACCGCTTCTCTCTAGGCCAGGCAAAGAGGTTCTGATCAAGGCGATTATTCAAACGATACCGACGTATCTTATGAGTATCTTTAAGTTTCCAGAAGGCATTATTGATGATATTCACGCGATGATGGCAAGGTTCTGGTGGGGTTCAAAGGAAGGGGAGAGGAAGATACACTGGATGAGTTGGGAGAGGTTATGCAGGCCCACAGATTGCGGAGGAATGGGGTTTCGGGATCTTAAGGCTTTCAATCTTGCGCTTCTAGCTAAACAAGGGTGGAGGTTGGCAGTACACGGTGACTCCTTAGCTGCCCGGATCTTGAAGGAGAAATATTTTAGGTCCTCATCTATCCTGCATGTGGAGTTGGGTGGGAATGCCAGTTACACTTGGAGGAGTATTTGGGGAGCTTTGCAGCAGGTGAAGAGTGGCCTTCTTTGGCGGGTGGGGGACGAGGGAAGCATACACATATACAGGGACAGGTGGATTCCACAGCTCTTGTACAGGTACTTGATACAAGGACCGGTGGAATACAGGACGGTGAGTGATTTGATATGTAGCAGGCCAAAGAGATGGAATACGGAAGTAGTGGAGGCTTGTTTCCCTACACACATTGCTAGGAGAGTCCTCAATATTCCTCTATCGCAGCGGAATAGAGAAGACGGCCTTTTCTGGGAGATGGAGAGTAGCAGTACTTTCTCAGTCCGTAGTGCTTACTCTCTTATCCAGGCGGGAGCGGACTTGGTGGATGGTGTGGACACATCGATATGGAAGAAACTTTGGAAGCAGAGATGGCCGCCAAAGCTGAGACACTTTGTCTGGAGAGCTCTGAGGAACATTCTTCCCACTAAGGCAGAGCTTAGGAGAAAGCAGGTGATACAAGATGATAGTTGCCAACATTGCACGCAGCGAGAGGATGTTTCACATGCATTATTACACTGTGATCGGGCTAGACAGATTTGGGTAACGAGCGAGTTTGATTGGACAGAGCAGCTAGGGTCACATGATGTCGGGAGCTTGGTGAGGGGTTTGCTGGAGGAGGAGGACGGTCGGCGTAGGAATGAGGGAGCCACTCTTCTGTGGGTGGCATGGACGACAAGGAATAAATTGCTTTTTGATGATCACCCGCCTTATCTTATGGGACTCGCGGCTAGCTTCATCAACCTTGTGGCAGACCATGCTCAGTACCATACAACAGTGGCTCATCCAGCAGTGACGCACGGACCAGTCACATGGCGGCGGCCACCATCGGGCAGCGTGAAAATTAATATGGATGTGTCTCTCACCATGACGGAAGAGAATGGCTGTGGTGTATCCATTAGGGACATTCACGAACAACTTTTGTGGACTTTCCAGTGCCGGATAGAACAACCGTACTCAGTTCTTAGTGCAGAGGGTATGACTGTTTTGCATGGTATGCGACTCGCTCTTAGGGAAGGCTTCATGGACATTGTGGTGGAGACGAACTGTTTGCTGTTGGTGGAGGTGGTTAAGAAAGGGAATGGCGGACGCGGCTACGAGGAGCTCATCATCCATGATATCTTAGATCTTTCCCTTAGTTTCCTTTCCTTTAATTTTTGTTTTGTTAAGAGGTAAGGCAATAGAGTAGCACATGCCTTGACTTCTTCAGCCTGCCTTTTTGTTAACCCTCACTGTGTTAGGGAGGGCTTCGAGGATCGGATCCTTGTACTGGTTGCAAACGATTTGATTACTTAATAAAATGGCGGGCGCCCTTTATAAAAAAAAAAAAACTCTTCAACCAGCTTAATTGCTTAACGATACCTCTTATTCACTGACTTTATTAAAATGAAATATTATCCATGTGTATGAATCAATGTATTTAGGATTGTTGGAGTCGAATGGACTCGTTAGAGTCAAAGATACAATTTGATTCTATGTTACTCGAAAGATATTGGGTTAAAACTCCATGATGAGTATAAATCCTTAAACTTAGTGAAATCCTAGCCCAAGTAGAACCTTCATCACAACAAACTCCAAGACAAATAAAATGGTTGGAACCCATATCCATCTTGGACTGGTTTTATCTTTATGGCATAACAAATACCCATCTTGAATCAAGTCAACATCTCATACTAAATAATAGACTTTTGTCTTCTCTAGTCTCTAAGGGAATCATTGTAGGACATTAATGCTAACTAACTACACAAAAATCGTAATTTGGAATCTAGCATTGACTAAATCATCATAACAGTAAATTATAATTGTTACTATTTTTCTTCACAATAACATTGACAAAATGAGATTTGACGTTGATGTTTTTTTTTAAGAAGCATCTAACCTTCAGCTTTTGTCAACGTAGATCATCATTATTTTCTAACTATGACTTATGCACTAGAGTTTTTCAGCTGTCACCCTCCGGTATGGCTTCAATCAATGTCCCAGCATTCGACCTATCTAGTGCAATTATGGGCTACAGTGTAGCTTTGGAACTCACACAATGCTATGAACCATGCACCAGAATAGAGGGCATTGCACGATTAAACTTGTCAACTTCTGCTTCGTGGCTGCGTTTTCCTATCCGGGACCTCTCAGGTGACCAAGAGATTGATGCGTGCCTTCAGCTGGCAGCAATATGTGATTATGACCACATACGAGCACAGCTGTTTCAGCAACAACGACGGATTACATGAGGCAATAGGATCGTGGTTTGCCTGCTCTGGGTCTCCCTTTGGACATTTCCTCCTACCCAAATAGCTAGGTGATGATCCATTGATTGATTTGGGGGCACCCTCCAACAGCACCAGATGTAGGAGGTGGGGGTTCATGTGCTCCTGCTTCTTCCCTGGAGTACATTTGGTGAGATCAGCCGTGTCTCGGATGAAGCATTATCTGGAACAAATTTCAACAGATTAAACACTTTTTTTTTGGGTACTCAGGCCTATCTCTAGAACATACTCAATCTCTCATGGCCACCTCAGTTGCAATAATTTCCCAACTCAATCCGATCTGGTAGGAGGCATGGGCAACCCGGCCCAACCGGCCGGACAAGTTGCTACTTACTAGCCTCCATCGCCCCAGCACTTGAGGCCTCAGCCGCGGGACAATGGGCCCCCCTGTGTCTGGCAAAGGAAACGGTGGTTTGTGGTTTCGCACCGAAACAGAGGGCTTGCGAAGGGGAATACATCTGCTCTACATTCTTTACGCTCTCCTCTTTATATATACCACTCGCATAGTGTTGGTCAGTATCAGTATCTAGCGAGTGGCGACTTCACTGGACGAGTTCCCTCACCTCCTAATCGAATATCGAGCTTCTTCTTCTTCAAGCACCACACAGTTCCTTGTTCTAGCACCAAAACACAGTCCCCCTCAGCTGTATTTTAGTTTTCTACTGCAAGTTCAGAAAACCACCACCTGCGATGGGGATCTTTCGTTCCAAGAAAGTGATTGGCCAGGCCAGGCAGCTCCTACAGAGGTCCGTCAGCTGGACTGGTCGGTCGTCTTCCTCAGGCGACCAGGACGTGCCCAAGGGCCACTTCCCTGTCTACGTTGGGGACGACGGGAGGCGATTCATGGTACCTGTTTCCTACCTGAAACACGCCCCTTTCCAGAGGCTGCTCGAGAGTGCTGCAGAGGAGTACGGTTACGAACATTGCGAGGGCGTTCTCAGACTGCCCTGCCATGAACAAACATTCATGCTTGTCCTGTCTCAGTTGGAGTGCATGGAACAGAGGAGCGCCAGCTAACCAACCAATGGTTGCTCTTTTGACCTTCCCACTGACTCCTGCTCTATGCGGCTGTACCGTGTACATATGACTGATTGATATACGAAGGCATCCCAAAGTTGTGCAATCCGTTTTTGTCGATGTACCCGAATTCACCTTATGAGTTATGTCCGAAGACAGTTTGCTAAACTTTTCGAGCTCTATGCAAAGTTCGTGCAATTGATTTGATTTAATTGTGAAAATAAGATCCCCTTGGAACTTAAGGGTCACTAGAGCACCTTTAGCTATGGCATAAGGGAGAAGGATATTATTCTCTACTAAAGGGGATCACAAATGCAAACTTAGGGCATCTTTTATTGAAGTCAAGCTAATGCCTTTTATTATTGCAAATCGGCTTGTGTCATTGTTACAATGTCACTTGCGAAAGGTCCAATAGATAACCAAGGCCCAAACGAGCTGTAGGATGAGGTTACTAGGAAATGAGTGTTGTAGCTGCAAGGAAAAGCTTTTAGTCTCACATTACTTATTTTGGAGACTTCCCTCCTATTCATATATGGCTGCTAGTCTATGTAATATTTGAAGAATAAAATAGGATGTGGACTTCGCACGCGCATGGTGGGGCAGCCCAAATGGGTTTGGGCCGGTCCGGTCTGAAAACCCTTTAATCGGGCGCGTCGGCGCACGTCACATCCCGCGCGCAGAGGGGTGCAAATCCGGCCTCCCGGAACCCCTTGTGCGGCCCCGGCTTAGTTTTGCTCTTCGGTTCACTGAACCAAATATTTTTTTTCGTTTGGATGCTTCCAAACGGCAGCCCAATTTGCAACCGCAACACAACTCTTCACGCGCCTTTTCGTTGTTACTTATACTTTGTCCTTCACTGTCGTTCGGTACAGTTGAAAAAACGTATCTCTCGTTCTCTTCTTCCTCGCTTCTCCGCCTTCAGTCTGTCCACTGGAAGGACGATCAGTGGCCTTTCACTCGTCGTCGTGACTGCGTGTGCGCGCTTCACGTCGAAAAATGATGTTGGATCCTGGGAGAGTAGCCGCGCAGGGGACTATCGCACATGTGCTCACCGTCGAGTACCGCAGAAATACTCTTAAGGACAGTGCTCTCTGCACGCCTCAGCATATCTCTGGTAAAAGCTTTACTGTTAACGGCTTACACAGTGGTTTGTACCCTATTACGATTTACAATCTTAAGAGTATTTTGTTTCTCTGATGGGTACTAATATGGGAGGTTTTGAAACCCCCTTTACGGTTGTGACGCCATCAAGTAATAACAACCAAATCATCACTTTTTCTACTATTTCGCAAACACCAATTCCTGATGTTACGGAAATTGAACAAGTTTAATGAAAAACAATATAGGCGTTGGCAAGAAAAAATTATTACTGCTTTAGAAGTTTCTAATGTCTCGTTTGCTTTAACTGAACCTAAATCTGAAAATGATTTTGGTGATTGGGAAAAAGAAAATCGCATTTGTCGACATGTGATTCTAAGTACATTATCTAACCAACAGTTTGACGCCTACTTTCCAATTAAAATTACATCCGAAATTTGGAAAAGTCTGAACAAAAAATATATTCTGGAAGAGGTTTCTACCCAAAAATTTACTGTTGCAAATTTTCTAAATTTCATATGACTGAAGATAAAGATATAACAACTCAAATTCACGAATTTCATATTTTACTTGATGATTTGAAAAATGAAAAAAATGATCTTCCTGAGTCTTTTGTTGTGGGTTCTTTAATTGAAAAACTACCTGTTTCTTGGAAATATTACAAGAACAATTTAAAGCACAAAAGAAAGACTATGTCACTGGATGATGTAATAATACATATCCGAGTTGAAGATCAAAATCGTGCAAGAGAAAAATCTGAACTGAATAAAGAGTTGTCATGTACTGCTAACTTTGTTAATAGTGAAGTTAAAGAAAATAAAGTTTCTACTTATCAGTCTAAAAATAACTGGAAAATTAAGAAAGGGAAACGAAAAAAGAATAAATATAAAGGAAACAAAGATATTAATAAAAATAATATTTTTTGCTATGTTTGTGGCAAACCTGGTCGTACTTTTCCTAAATGCAGGCATAGGAAGAAATAAGCAGTCCAGGATTCAAAGGATACATCAACCAACCTTGTCACAGAGGACGTATTTGTGGCATTTGTCAGCATTGTCAGCATGGGATCATTCCACCAGAACGATTGGATCATTGACTCGGGGGCTAGTCGCCACATCAGTGGCAATAGAGATGCTTTCGTGACCTACACTGAGGTAGGGCAGGAGGAACATCAGGTTGTCATGGGCAACTCTAGTGCTTCTCCTATGACAAGAAAGGACAATGTCATGATCAAGATGACTTCTGGAAAAATTATGTTGATCAAAGATGTGCTGTTTGTCCCAGATATCCGTGTTAATTTAATTTCTGTTTCTCAACTTGTTATGTTTGGGGTGAAAGTGTCCTTTGAATCAAACAAGGCCATTCTCACCAAGTCTGGGGACTACCTAGGCATGAGTTATTTCTCTAATGGGTTGTTTCTGCTGAATGTACCAAACTCTTCTGCTAATGAAATAAGTCCTTCTGCTTATATCGTTGATTCTTTTGATATATGGCATAATAGATTAGGACATGTCAATTTTAAATATTTACAACGAATGAAATCTTTATGTTTACTAAAGGATATCAATGGTGTTGTTAATTTAAATAATAAATGACAAATATGTGCTGAAACTAAATCTACCAAGAAACCGTGTCCTCAAATTTCACATAGAAATTCTGAATTGCTAGATTTAATTCACACTGATCTTGGAGATTTAAAAGGAAATCTATCTAGAGGTGGGAAGCATTTATACATCATTTTTATATATGATTTCTCACGATATACAAAATTATATTTACTACATTTAAAGGATGAAGCTTTTGGAATGTTTGTTAAATATAAAAGAAAAGTAGAGAATCAACTTAATAAGAAAATAAAACATCTTCGCTCAGATAGGGGTGGTGAATATGATTATTCTCCTTTTAATGATTTTTGTGTAAACCATGGTATTATACATGAATACACACCTCCATATTCACCTTAATCAAATGGAATTGCTGAACGTAAAAATACAACTCTAAAAGAAATGATGAATTTTATTTTAATTAATTCATGCGCACCCAAAAATTTGTGGGGGGAAGCGATTTTGTCATCTTATTTTCTTCAAAATCGCATCCCTAGTAGGAAGACAAATAAGACACCATATGAATTATGGAAAGGATATCCTCCTAATTTGAAATACCTCAAAGTGTGGGGGTGTCTAGCTAAAGTCTTATTAACTGAGCCTAAGAAACAAAAATTGGGATCTAGAACCCGAGATGGTGTTTTTATAGGTTATGCTCAAAATAGTGCCACATTTAGATTCTTGGTTATTAGAAGTGGCAACAATGTTGTAGAACCTAATACAATTGTTGAATCTAAAAATGCTGAATTTTTTGAGCATATCTTTCCTATGAAAACTCCCTTAGAAAACTTATCTAATCCTTCAAATAAAATTTAGAGAATATTCCAAGTACATCCAATTCTAATGATGTTTTAGAACCTGATGATATAGAACCTAGAAGATCCACTAGGATGAGGAAGGAAAAGAATCTTGGTTATTATTTCTATTCCTTTATAGTGGATAATGACCCTCAATCTTACAATGATGCTATTAGTTCGACTGATTCATCTTTATGGAAGGAAGCAATTAATAGTGAGATTGAATTTATATTATCTAATAATACATGAGAACTAGCGGAACTTCTACCAGGTATTAAACCCATAGGATGTAAATGGATATTTAAAAGAAAATTGAAAACAGATGGGATAGTAGATAAATATAAAGCTCGTTTGGTTGCCAAAGGATATAAACAACAAAATGATATTGACTATTTTGATATTTTTTCTCCTATAACTAGAATCTCTTCAATCATGATTTTAATTGCTTTAGCATCTATTAAGAAATTAATTATACATAAAATGGATGTTAAAACTACTTTCTTGAATGAAGATTTAGATGAGGAAATTTATATGGATCAACCCAAAGGTTATGTAGTTTTAGAAAAAGAACATATGGTATGTAGACTAATCAAATCTCTCTATGGCTTGAAACAAGAACCTAAATAGTGGCATGAGAAATTTGATAAGGTAATTGTATCATATGGATTCCATATAAATGAAGGAGATAAATGTATATATTCTAAAGTCGATAACCAAATTTGTGTTATTATATATCTCTATGTAGATGACATGCTTATTTTTGGCACTAATATTGATATTATAAATAGTACAAAAGGCTTCTTGGCTTCTAATTTTGACATGAAAGATATGGGTGAGGCATATGTAATTTTAGGAATTAAACTCCTTAAAAATGATGATTGCATCATGCTATCCCAAGAATACTATGTTGAGAAAATACTCAAAAGGTTTTTAATGTTTGATTGTAAACCAGTAAGTACACCTTTTAATTCTAATTGCAATCTTAAGAAAAATAAAAGTACTAGTGTTCAACAAGTCAAATATGCACAAGTAATTGGAAGCCTAATGTACTTAATGAATTGTACTCGTACGGATCTAGCATATGAAGTGGGGAGATTAAGTAGATATACCCAAAATCCTAACAAGGATCATTGGGATGCTCTACATAGAGTTTTAAGAAACCTTAAAGGCACAATTAATCATGAATTGATTTTTTGTGGATTTCTAACTGTGCTAGAAGGATATTGTGATGCCAATTGGATTTCTGATTTAGATGAATTGAAATCTACAAGTGGTTACATATTCACTATGGGTGGAGGTGCTGTGTCTTGGAAATCTTTCAAGCAAACTTGTATAGCTCGTTCCACTATGGAATCTGAGTTTATTGCCTTAGAAAAGCCTAGAACCGAAGCTGAATGACTAAGACATGTTCTAATGGATATTCCCATTTGGGAGAAACCTTCTCCACCAATGTTTATGCACTGTGATAATCAAGCTGCCATAGTAAGGGCTAAAAACAAAGTTTACAATGGGAAGAGTAGACATATTCGTCTACGTCACAATATTGTGAGACAACTTGTATGTGATAGCATAATCTCTATGGATTATGTAAAGCCAGAATTAAATTTGGCCGATCCTATGACAAATCTATTAAGTCAAAGACTAGTGAGAGATACATCGAGGAGAATGAGATTATGCCCATACCAGATGTCGAAGTGATGGATATCCAACCTTCATGAACGGTGATCCCGGGAAGAAGGTTCAATGGGAAAAACGAAGTCACTGGATGACTCAATGTGTTGTAATAAATGTATCTCATTCTTATGATGTAAACAACAATTTGCAATGATTCAGTTGAATATATTTCTTAATAGAATTCATAGCCATTAATGGTGGTGTATATACTGTAATATATGCATGATGAAAGTCCAACTATATGAGTGTGGAGTGGGGCCACTCCTGTTGGGATTTAGGCAGATCTCTAAAGCATTCATGAATTTTCCCAGTAGGCACATGGCCTAAAGGCGCCAATACGTAAGAAAGGTATTTGATTTTATGAATATCATGTGAGTAATGTATCTCTAATTTGATAAGGGAGGAATTGGTTCAAGAACATAGTTCCACCAATCTTCTATAGATTACGTACATCTACTCTATACTTTAGTTCAAAGAACTCAGTTCTACCAAAGCTTATGCATGCTATTTGATTAAGTTCTTCCAGTGGTCAACTCGATTTATAGTTTGGTTTTGTTTTGAAATAGTGGGGGATTGTTGTGGCTATTGTTGTACTTCAAAGCAAAACCATTTAGTCCCACATTGCTTTCTTTGGAGACTTCCCTCCTGTTCATATATGGCTGCTAGTCCATGTAATATTTGACACTACTACAAAAATGGCTTATAATGTCACTTTTAAAGGCGTCGGTTGTATAAATACACCGACACCTAAAACTTAAAACGTCGGTTTAATAAAAACACCGACATCTATCTGTGAAGGGCGACCAGACACGGGTATCGCTTTTATTCAGTGTCGGTTCCCGAATAATAAACCGACGCCTAAAAGTAACCGCCAAATCCAAAATTTTGCGTGAAAAACATTACCTCCAAAATTTGACATATGGTGTCGGTTATTTACTAAAAAACTGACGACGAAAGGTTATTCGCGATACAGAAGTTGGGCACATTTTGGTTGTCGGTTTTACTACAAGAACCGACACTTATGGGTTTTCGCGTGTTTTCCCGAGAAATTTTTCACACCCCTTTGAGCGTCGGTTTGAGAAAGAAACCGACGACTATGGTCATTAATCGAGAACAATTTTTTTAATCGGCGTATGTAGATAGACGTCGGTTTTTTTCTAGTAAAAACCAACGACTATAATTGAGAATAGGTGTCAGTGTGTTTGTAGAACCGACACCTTTAGGTTTACGTGTCGGTTGTTTTTAATAACCGACGCCGATTGATAACTTAACAGCACCCGTGCGAGCCCGACTCTTCTCCTTTCTCTATTTCATTCATTGTCTCGCGTTGCTACTCCAGGGTTTGGTCCGGTGATTTCTCCTCTGCCCCCACCTCCACCGCCGTTTACTCCGGCCGCGCGCTGCTCCGCTTGCTTGGGTTGTCCTCTGCCCACCTCCGCCGCCGCTTGCCCTCTGCCCCCAGCTCCGGCGCCCTTCTCTCCTTCTCTGATGACCTTCTATCTTACTCCGACGGCCTGCTCTCCTGCTCCTGCTGCTCGTTGCTGCTACTCTCCCCGCCAACGCCGCCAAAGGTACCTGCTCTGCTCTTCTTCCTCCTCTTCTTCCTCTTCCCTCAAGCAGGTACCCTGCTCCGTGACTGAGGTGTGTGAAATCGCAGGTTGGCACGGTCGTGCTGGGCAGCACGACTGTGTTGGTAGCATGGCCGTGCTGCATAGCACGACCATGTTGGTTGATTTTGTGCTATATTGCTCAATTATAATAGGATAGCCTATAATGTTGTGCTACATTACTCTTCTAAAATTATTCTTATATTGTTGAATCGGATCAATGACCACACCTGCTATTGTGCCTGAATTATGCCATGTTTGTTTGTACAAAGTGAATCTTATCGCTCTAATTGTGAATTATTGCATGTTTGAAACTATTGTATTCTTGATTTATTATTTAATAATGCTGTAATTGTGAGTGATGCAATGTAAGTGAGTAAATACATGTAGTGGATATGTACTCATTAGCCTAGAAACCCATCCAAGATTTACTCATTAGGAGTAAATCTTGGATAGTCCCCAGTTTGGGACTGTTCTTGAACACCTAATCTCACTTAGGATGTAAGTGTATAATGTGTATTGAGTTTTCAAGAAAATTTCAGTAGCATTTCCCCGTTTATTCTCTAAGTACATATGTACTTGGAGAACAGTGGGGAAACGCTGCCGAAATTTTCTTGAAAACCCAATACACATTATACACTTACTAGTGAGATTAGGTGTTCAAGAATGGGATAGGTGGTACACATTTATTGTATATAAGAATGACAGCACATGTATTTGTTGGCCTAGAAACCCATCCAAGATTTACTCATTAGGAGTAAATCTTGGATAGTCCCCGGTTTGGGTCTGTTCTTGAACACCTAATCTCACTTAGGATGTAAGTGTATAATGTGTATTGGGTTTTTGAGAAAATTTTGGTAGCATTTCCCCGTTTGTTCTCTAAGTACATATGTACTTAGAGAACAACAGGGAAATGCTGCCGAAATTTTCTCAAAAACCCAATACACATTATACACTTACTAGTGAGATTAGGTGTTCAAGAATGGGATAGGTGGTACACATTTATTATATATAAGAATGACAACACACGTATTTGTTGGCCTAAAGTTTTAACCATGCAAAAACTATAATTTGTTAACCCTAGACCCTAATCTTGTTGTAATATATACTTGTTTTCTCTTTGATTATAGAATGGATAGATCATGGATGTCCATTCGCAATCGCTGCACCCCAGAGTTTATTTCTGGTCTTGACCAGTTTATTAGATTTGCCGAGGAACATAGGAAACAACCTGGAGATAGGTTCTACTGTCCATGTAGGCATTGCGGTAACAACTTGAAAGTCAGCACTGGTGACGAAATCAAAAGTCATGTCATGTGCAATGAGATTATACAAGGCTATACAGAATGGCACTGGCATGGAGATATTTCAAACCCGAAACCAGTGGATGTCGATAGTAGCACTTGTGTGGAAGAAGAAATTGCCTATGATGACGTAGATGTGAATGAACCAGTTCCAGTAGACATCGTTGATGCGATGCTGGATAGTTGTGGGGTAGAGCACACTGATCCACCTCCCATTTTTAGAAACATTGTGCATGATGCTGAGATATCATTATACACAGGTTGTACTAAGTTTACGAAGCTTAGCGCTGTGTTGAGATTGTATAAGCTGAAAGCTAACAATAGATGGAGCGACAAAAGCTTCACGTTATTGTTGTCTTTGTTGAAAGAAATGCTTCCTGAAGGAAACGAGCTGCCAATCTCAACATACCAGGTAAAGAAATTGTTGTGCCCAATGGGAATGGATGCCAAGAAGATACATGCATGCCCGAATGATTGTGTATTATTTCAAAAGGACTATGTGGATTTGAAAGATTGTCTAAAATGTGGTGCGTCACGGTATAAATTGACAACTTCGGGGGAGTCCAAAACTGGTTCTCCTGCCAAGGTGATGTGGTATCTACCTATAATATCACGGTTTCAACGCTTGTTTGCCAATCCGATAGATGCGAAGAATTTGAGGTGGCATGCAGATGTTAAGAAAAATAACGATGGGATCCTACGACATGCGTCTGATTCCCCACAGTGGAAGAAGATTGATCTATTGTACCCTGAATTTGGTGAAGAAGTCAGGAATCTAAGACTTGGGCTTTGTACAGATGGGATGAATCCGTACGGGACATTGAGCAGACAACATAGCACTTGGCCAGTCATGCTTGTTATATACAATCTTCCTCCCTGGCTATGTATGAAAAATAAGTACGTAATGCTGTCGTTGTTGATATCGGGCCCTAAACAACCTGGAAATGACATCAATGTTTATCTTGAACCTCTGATTGATGACTTAAAGAAACTCTGGGGTGAAGGTGTGATGACCTATGATGCTTCACGAAGAGAGACATTTCGTTTGCATGCTATGTTGTTTTGCACTATTAATGACTTTCCAACATATGGGAATTTGTCTGGATATAGTGTCAAAGGAGCTAAAGCGTGTCCTATATGTGAAGAGAACACTGATTCAACAAGACTAAAACATGGCGGTAAGACTGTATATCTCGGTCATTGAAGGTTTCTTACAAAATTTCATCCGTATCGTATGAAGCGCAAAGCATTCAATGGATTGAATGAGGAACGAAGTGCACCTAAACCTATACCAGGGGAGGTTGTTTATGAAAGAGTAAAAGACTTTGTCAATGAATTTGGTAAGAGATCACAATGTACTATGGCCACACAGAGTGACAAATCTTTATTCAAGAAGAAGTCAATATTTTGGGATCTTCCTTATTGGAGTTCTTTGACAGTCAGGCATTGTATCGATGTCATGCACGTTGAGAAAAATGTCTGTGATAGTGTCATTGGCACTTTGTTGAATATACCAGGTAAGACTAAAGATGGGATAAAATCCATACTGGACCTACGTGAAATGGGAATAAGGTCAGAATTAACAGAATTTCATGAAATGGGAAATCGGAGAACATACTTACCTCCCGCTTGTTACACATTGTCTAGAAAGGATAAGAAAGCTTTTTGTGAATGTTTGGTAAATGTTAAGGTGCCACAGGGTTACTCATCCAACATCCGTAGATTGGTATCAATGAAAGATCTGAAGTTGATAGGTCTTAAATCTCATGATTGTCACACTCTAATGCAACAAATATTGCCTGTGGCAATTAGATCTATATTGCCGAAGCATGTAAGGTTTGCAATTACTAGACTTTGTTTCTTTTTCAACAGTCTGTACAGCAAAGTTATTGACCCTGATACTCTCGATAAATTTCAAAGAGAAGTGGTTGTTACCCTATGTCAAATTGAGATGTATTTTCCGCCATCGTTCTTTGATATCATGGTACATCTTGTTGTCCACTTGACTAGGGAAGTGAAAAATGTTGGGACCAGTTTTCTTGCATTGGATGTATCCCTTTGAACGATACATGAGCGTTTTTAAAAGTGATGTTCGAAACTGTTATCGGCCTGAAGGAAGTATTATCGAGGGTTATGTGGTGAGAGAGGTTATGAATTTTTGCAATGACTTTCTCAGTGGTAATGACACTCCTGATAATGATAAGAATATTGATGAGCAATTTGGCAAAGGAATTTTGGGATCACGTGTGAAAGTAATCAGCCGTGAGCAGTTGGAACAAGGTCACTTGTATATTTTACACAACATGGACGAAGTGAACGTTTATATCGAGGAACATACCAATTTCATCAAGAGACAATATCCTCGAGCCAATACAATGTGGCTTGCTAGAGAGCATAACAAGACATTTATTAAGTGGTTTGAAAATAAAGTCTGACATCAACTATCTCAAACACCAGATGATATTACTGAAACTATCAAATGCCTCGCCTTTAAACCAAAATTGATTGTTATGTCTTATGAAGGGTATGACATTAATGGATTCACATATTACACAAAGCGCCAAGATGATAAGAGTGTCATCCAAAATAGTGGGGTCACCCTTCAAGCATCGACTATGTTTTTTGCAAGTGCAAAGGATAAGAGTCCACGTGAAGCTAAAATGTCATATTACGGTGTCAATGAAGACATATGGGAGTTTGACTACATAGATTTCAGAATTCCTCTCTTCAAATGTAATTGGGTTGATAACACCAAAGGAGTTATAGTGGATGAATTGGGTGTCACTTTAGTGAACTTTGAAAAGATTGGCGAGAAGGGTGAACCATTCATATTGGCATCACAGGCGAAACATGTATTTTATATCGATGATCCTGCAAATGATAAATGGTCGGTTGTTCTTCATGGTAAAAGACAGTTCATTGAAGATCCTATAGATGAAGAATAGTACTATAATAAGTATGATGACTCCAGTCCATTCTCAGTTGGGTTGCCAACACCAGCAAATATTGAAGCTAATGATGACTTGTATGTGCGCGGAGATCACAATGAAGGATTGTTAATTGATAAAAAATCCCAATATTAGAGGCATGTTTATATTTTTTATATGTTTTATTTTTCTAAATATGTGAACTTTACAATGTGAATGTGATAGAGTCCTATATACTCACTAAGGTGCTTGGAATAATTAATTATACAGTCCTATATACTCATTAAGGTGCTTGGAATAATTAATTATAAACATTTTTTAGTCTTTTTTATTTTTCCAGAAAAATCTGGTCGGTCGAGTTTGTCTCTCTCAGAACTCGACCGATCAAGGTTCTGTTGTGATACAAAACGTCTTCCAAAAATTCTAAAAATTTAATATGTTGTTCAAAACTGAGTATCTCCTGATGTGAACTTTACAATTTGAATGTGAACTTTACAATTTGAATTACTTTACAATTTGAATTACTTTACAATGTGAACTTTACAATGTGAATTACTTTACAATTTGAATTACTTTACAATGTGAACTTTACAATGTGAATGAGAATTTTCAGATGGCTGAGCATTCGTGCTGATGATTACCGTGAGGGCGAGGACATCAATGCGCCGCCTCACAATGTAAGTTTTAAAAATATATCATATATTTATATCTATATGTCCATTTATAGTTATATCTTGTAAATGTGTTTATTTTGTCAAATTTTAGGTTGATGATGCACATGTACCATCTGAAGTACTTGAGGCACTTGATCAGCAACACCAAAAAGTTGACAAGAGAAGGGGCATCACTATGATGAAGAAGTTAATAGCGCAAAAGGGCAATGGACCCAAACTTGTTGTGGATTTTGATCATGCAAGAAATGCATCTGGTGTGAATCGCAATTCATTTGTTTCATATCTTGGGTATGTTACTCGTAGCCATTGCGGTTGTAAGATAGATTCTTGGCATAAAGTTTCTAAGGAGAAGAAAGACGTAATATGGAAGGATTTATGCGTGAGTTATTATTAATTTGCAATTCTATTTTGTAGATTACTAATTTTTTGGATACTAGTTAAAAGCAATTCTAATTTGCAGAGTATATTTGAATTGGATGAAAAGTTGCATCGTAAATGCATGATGCAACACTGTGGGAGAGTCCTAAGGAACTATAGGACAAATCTCACCCGAGAATACATAAAAGAAGCTGACAAGAGGAAGAAGACAGCCACTGAACAGTGGAACTTCCTAGACAAAGAAGAATGGGACGCGTTTGTTGCTTCAAGACAAACTGATGAATTCAAGGTATTAGGCGTCAGTCCCAATCTCATTAATATATGTTGTATTCACCTATTCAAGATTAACATTTACTGTTACTAACCAAATCATTAATGTGCATACTAACTAGGCCCTCGGTGAGGCACAAAGATCAAGGCGTGCACTGAATGTGCATGACCACACAATGGGTCCAAAGGGGTATGCAGGCATTCGCCAAAGACTACAGTTTGAGGCTACTGCTCAGTCTGCTGCTACTCAGGAGTCCTCCACTATAGGTAGCACACCTCTGCCTCGCCATGATGTCTGGATAGCTGGGAGGAAAAATAAGAAGGGAGAAATAAGGAAGCCCGCAACTGCTGAGGCGGCTGCAAAAATGGTAAAATACAACTCTTACAGCAATCGTTCGAATATTGATTATTTGTGGTGTTTACTTAATTACAAAATTTTGTTTTGGCGATTAGCGGGAGCTGCACGAGCTGAGGAAACAAGGCAAGTTCACCCCTGAGGGCACAAAGGATGAATTGACAGTTGCTCTGGGTAACCCAGAGCATCCTGGACGTGTTAGGGCTGCAGGCGCTGGTGTGGGCATCAAAGCTTTTTTTGGGCCATCCCAGCGCAAACATGTCCCAAAAGTGGGACTTTCACAAGAAGAGGTAACATATTTTTTCCTTGTAGATGTTACTGTAAAAGAGAATTCAATCATTAGAATTTGACGTTTCTTTTATCCATGTATAGGTAGATAAACTATTTGATAGGAAACTCGAAGAAGTAATGAAAAAGTGGCAGACATCTCAGACTGCCACTTACCATACAGTACCTATGGTGTCTCCTACTGTAGAGGTTGGGAGTAATCCTGTAGACCCACCACCTAGCAAATCCGCTGTAAGTATTTTTATGACATAGTAACTAGTTTTTTAATTCAAGATGATATGTTTTCAAGATGATATGTATATATGAAATTGTAGTCGTTTCAAAAAAAGATGATATGTATATATGTATATAACATTCTTTACACAAAAAATTGTAGGGGTTGAAGTCATGCCGTCTAAAAGTTAATGAATATGTTGTTGCAGAGGCATCGACTTACCCATCCCTACTAAGGGAAATGTTTCACTGGTCTCCATTACCAGATGGATGGATTCGTGTTATCCCGGTACATATATTTCCCAAGTGGATGGATCTTCCATTGCCATATGCCCACCCAGATTGTGAAATGCTTAGTGAGGCAGAAGGTGGAGTGATATTGTGGCTAAAAGCGGATGTCATCTTTACTGAAACTGTATGCTAAATTTACATTACGTTAAATTGTTAGTGTGTGTATATGATGTCAGTTGATCTGAATTTATTATATATATATACAGGTTAAAACGAAGACACCCACATCATCTAGGCCTCCACTTTCACCTCCTACATTACCCAGTTGGGTTCCACAGGACCTACCTGTCCCGTTAGGTCCTCACTATAGGGGTATGGCAATATGGTTAGGCGAACATGATATAAATTGCCCTATAACTGTTTCTATAGATTCAGATGTTGCAGGTCAATCATACGAAAGCAAACTATTTATACAAGATATTTTGGAGTTGTTTCGATATGATTGGCTAAATACATATGTGATAGAGCTATGGATAAGGTGAGATCTTCTTTATACATCCATATACATTGTGTAGGATCTGGTGATCTGGTTTCTTATTTATTAATGCATGCGTAATTAATACATATTTTGCAGCTACTTAGACAAGATATGTGCAGATTTTGCATTCGAACATGTAGGATTTTTGATTCCATCTTTGATTAGTCTAGTAGCTAAAGACCCTCCGTCAGTTCAACAATATTGCTGTGAGGCTTTTACAATTTTTGCTCAAAATAAGAAGACGGTGATAATGGCTCCATTCAATGTAGAGTAAGTTTACTTTGCTTATTATAATTTGGACTTAAGAAAATTACATTTTTATTGTGGATTTTGAGTTATTAATTTTTAACTTTTTTTACCTCTAGTGGTATGCATTGGGAGTTACTGGTTATTGTCCCCGAGATGTTCACTGTCTATTATCTAGATCCTAAGGGGAGTAAATTGAATACAAAATATGGACACATAATGAAAATGGCATTATTCCGGTGAGAAATATTTCATTTTCATATCCGTTAATATATGTTATTACATTACTATTTAATTATGCAATGTACTGTGTTACATTAACATGTAGGGGTTTTGATGAGTTCAAAAAGGCTGGAGGAAAGGTCCCCACGAAAAAGAACTAGCCAATAATTTGGAAGAACGTGAATGTAAGTTCCCGACTGCAATATATGTATATATTATTTATGTGAACAATGCTTAATTAGTTGTATTTTTTAATATTTTGTATGTTTGAATTTATAGTGTGCTACACAAGACAACGGATGGGCATGTGGATACTATGTGATGCGATTTATGTACATGATTATCAAATATGCCGCAATGGACATCGATTGTATTGCTGAGGTATTATATAGTCTCATTAGATAATATGAAATATATCAATCTTATTTATAGCTCATTAATTATATATATACATCATTATCTTTACAGGTGTTTAAAACTGACCACACTACAGGAACGACCTTACCAGATGTACATGCTCCCTATACGACGGGAGAATTAAATGAAGTAAGAGAAGAATGGGCAACAACCATACAAATAGTGGGGGTTTTAAGATATAATTGAGATGTTGATAGTGAATAATGACTAAAGAATGATATTTTGTAAATGAATTTCTGAATTATAATATATGTGTGAATGTTTCTACATGTCCGGATGTTTCTACATGTGTCTGAGTGAAAATGAATGAAACTGTTGGTTGCTATATGAATGTTTCTACATGTGTGAATGCGAAAATGAATGGAACTACAGATTGCTAGCTACATGAATGTTTCTAAATGTGTGAAAATCAAATGGAACTGCATGTTGCATTGCTAAATGTGTGAATATTTTTGTTGTTAATTTTGCAGGTTTGTGGCCTGTTGTTGGCTGATATCAATGGATGTCGTAAAACCTGCAGTTCATAACTGAACTGCAAGTTTCTCATCCTGCGACCAGCCATACAGCAAGTCTGCAGACTGACAGAAAAAAAACAAAAAATAGGCGTCGGTTATTTGTATAAAACTGACGCCACATCGTTATAGTGTAACACCACGGCCGTGCTGGTCAGCACGTTCGTGGCAGTGGACCAGACACCACGGCCGTGCTGGCCAACACGAACGTGTTGGGAGTGCACGGCCGTGGCAGCGGACCAGACACCACGGCCGTGCTGGCCAGCACGGCCGTGTTGGGAGTTATATGACGTCGGTTTCTTATCTAATAACCGACGCTGATAGTGCTCAAGATGGCGCCCTTCTGTGGCGCGAAGGTATATGGCGTCAGTTTCTTATCTAATAACTGACACTGATAGTGCCCAAGATGGCGCCCTTCTGTGGCGCGAAGGTATATGGCGTCGGTTTCTTATCTAATAACCGACGCCTATAGTGCCCTGCTGGCGCGTTTTCGGTGGCGCGCGAAGGGTTTTAGCGTCGGTTTTTGAACCGACGCGTAACGGGTGGGCTTTTAGCGTCGCCCACATAGGTGTCGCTTAGAAACCGACACTAAAGGCCTTAAATAACCGACACTAAAGATCAGTTATGTACTAGTGTGAGGAATAAAATAGGATGTGGGCTTCACACGCGCATGGTGGGGCAGCCTAAATGGGTTTGGGCCGGTCCAGTCCGGAAATCCTTTAATCAGGCGCGTCGACGTACGTCGCATCCCACGCGTAGGAGGGGTGCAAATCCGGCCTCTCAGAGCCCCTTGTGCGGGCGCGGCCCCAGTTTGGTTTTGCTCTTCGGTTCACTGAACCAAATATTTTTTTTGTCGCACCTCTTCGTTTGGATGCTTCCAAACGGCGGCCCGGTTTGCAACCGCAACGCAACTCTTCTCGTGTCTTTTTCGTTGTTACTTATACTTTGTACTTCGTTGTCGTTCGGTACGGTTGAAAAAACGTCTCTCTCGTTCTCTTCTTCCTCGCTTCTTCGCCTTCAGTCTGTCCACTGGAAGGACGATCGGTTGCCTTTCGCTCGTCGCCGTGACTGCGTGTGCGCGCTTCACGTCGGCAAATGCTGTTGGATCCTGGGAGAGTAGCCGCGCAAGAGACTATCGCACATACGCTCGCCGTCCAGTACCGCGGAAATATTCTTAAGGACATTGCTTTCTGCACACCTGAGCACATCTCTGGTATAAACTTTATTGGGCTTACACCGCGGTTTGTACCCTATTACTATTTACAATGAGCAACCTTGTTACATTCATGTGTAGCAAAAGAAAATCCAATAGCTATAAACCGTTTCATAAGAAGAAGAATATCTCGGACAATGAGGTCCATGTGTCCATGTCCTGTACCGCCTTCCTTGATTGTCTTGACTAGTATTTTGCAGTCGGTTTCGATCAGGATAGTGCTGAAGTTGTGTTGTAGGCAAGCAATCAGTGCTTCCTTCAGAGCAGCACCTTCAGCCATAAGTGCTGATTGGCAGCCATTCCTTCGTAGCTTTGATATCAGTTTTAGTTTTTCCCAGATGGTCTTTGATTACGATTTCAATTCCGCTGCTGACATCTGGTTTCCATGCGCATCTATGTTGACCTTCACCAGGTCCCGGGCGGTCGTGTCCAGCCCTTTTGTCTCGTTGGTGCAGTTGCTAGTGGCTTGAAACCCGTATTGTCTGCAACAGATTTATGGAAACCTGCCACCAGACCTTGGATGAATACCGGTTCATCGTCGAAGAGTTGATTGTTTTTCACCGTCTACGCCACCTACAAAAGGGTGGCCGCCTCATCCCTGCTGTCCTCCGGTAGTTTCCTCCATATGGATATGCAGTTCAGGCCGTCCACCAACCAGTGTCCGGTGTCCAATGCACTGTATGCCCACTCTACTGCTGACTGTTTGGGCATCTCAGCAGAGCGTGTGTAGTGTCCTCTTGTTCCCCCTGGCAACGCGTACAGATCACATCCTCTGCTACTTGCCTCCGTTGCAGCGTCGTCCTCGTCGGTAGGATGTTTCTGATGATCTGCCATATGAAGTGCACCAGCTTTGGAGGCCATTTCCTCTTCCATAACTTCCTCCATATCTTCTCTTCAGACTCTGGCTCTTGTCTGCATCCGAGGTGATATAACTATAGGCAGATCTCACCGTAAAGAGCCTCCTTATGTCGTATTCCCAATATATGCAGTCCTGTCCTCCCTGGATGCCTAGGTGAGTGTGGCCGTACTTGGTCCTGGACCGTTGTTGGTAATTCCTGTTCTCGTGATCAATCAGTTCGTAGGCTAAATCATCATTTGCCAAACCAGCCTCTGTTTCTGATATACCTCAATCGTCTAATGCTGTAAGTCCTGGGCGGAGTTGATGAAACCGAAAGTATATGACACTTCCCTTGAGAAGGTGGACATAGAGTTCCGTGATCAGAAGCTCATTTACCCGGGAGAGGAGGCGGAGAGGAATGCTGCAAGATGGAACAACTGCCTCGCAGGGTACATAGTAGGCTTCAAGCCGCATCTATGGATCTTGGATAGATACCTGTCGCAGATCTGGATACTGAATGGAAAAATCGAGATAATGAACCATGGCCAAGGATTCTTCCTAATTAAGTTCTTAGATGAGACAGATCTAGAGAATGTCCTTGATGGTGGTCTCTACTTTGTGAGGAACAAGCCGCTGGTGCTGATGAAATGGAAGCCTGGAGTTGTTCTGAGGAGATTTCGGCTGACATGTCGGTCTGGGTTCGTATTCACAATCTTCCGCTCGAGTTGTGGGATATGAAGATGTTCTCCAGAATCGGTTCTTACCTTGGAAATCCTCTTCGAGCTGACAAGATTACTTTCGAACTGAGAAACCTTGAGTATGCGAGGCTAGAAGTCCTTATGCCTGCCAATTCTGAATTCCCTCCAGAGCTTGAAGTGGCGAGCGATAAGGGTGTCACTCATACTATTTCTTTTGAATACGAATGGAAGTCAAAGGCTTGTCCAGTGTGTAAAATGTATGGCCATAATGACTGTGAAGCCGGGCCCACTGTTTCGAGGAAGGTCTGGGTGCAGAAAGCAAGTTCAAAGAATGTTGTTGAGGTGATCGATGAAAGGTCTAATAAGATGGCTACTAACTCTTCCTCGCAAGAGATTACTGAAAGTTTTGATTCACATAACAATTCAGTTGTTGTTCTCGTAGGAAGTAATCATAAGCAGGTCATGGTCAGTGAAGTGTCCTTAGACAAGCAGATTGCCCCAGAAATTTCAGCAGTTGAGATGAGTCAACTCATACCTTCTGAGTCAATTAAGCCTGGTACTACTGAGACTGAAGATGAGTTTCACATGCCGGTTGACTCATTCGAGGAGAATGTTTCTTCTAACTCCGACATCTCAGAAACGGTAGGATCCGGTCAGGAAGTCATTGTGGATTTGCTGACTCCTCCAGCTCACGAGGGGTCAAGAATTGAAGAGGATGGTTTTGAAATGCAAAAAGGAAACAAGAAGAAAAAGGGTAAAGGAAAAGGCCCGACTAACAACACGGATACAAGACAGGTAGCTCAAACTTCATTATCCAATAAATTCGATAATTTAGCTATTAGTGACGATGAGAGGGCCAGGTCACACACCAGTGAAGTACTGGTTTCAAATAGTTTAAATGGATAGTTCTATCAGTTTGTTTTCGTGGAATGTTAGAGGTCTTAATTTAAAAGCCCATGCAGTCCACAACAAAATAAGAGAGTTTAAGCCCCATTTGATTCTGTCGAATGAGACTAAAGTCAGAATAAGAAAGGTTGACAAACTCATCAAAAAGCATTTCCCTGGGTACAACTGGATCTCTAACCACAATTCTCATGTCTTGGGCAGAGTGGTAGTATTTTGGAAAGAATCTGATTGTATTGTGAGGAAGATTCGGGAAACGGATCAATCTGTGCATCTGGAGGTTGTTTGTGCTTTTAGGAGCCTCTTTGTTACTGCAGTTTATGGGCATAACCCCGATAATGAGAGGGTTCATCTTTGGGATGAAATTGATAGTATCAATGCTACTATGGATGGTCCTTGGGTGATTTTAATTCTGTGAGGAAGATCGATGAGAGGATTGGGAAGGATCCCCTATCTAGTAAATCTATGGAGGATTTAATAACTGTATGTTATCTTCTGGACTTTTTGAGCTTCGTCTATGGTCCTTTGTTCTCCTGGGACAATCATTAGAGTGGAGACGGTTTTGTCACTTCTTATATTGGTAGAATACTTTATAATGTTGCTTTCATGTCTGATTTCTCTGACCTTAAAGGTATTCTTCATTCCAATGTCATTAGAGATCATAAGATTCTCACTTTGGATATTGGTGAAAGAGTCAAGGTTGTCACTCCTTTCAGATTTATCAACACTTGGACTGATAAGCCTGACTTCTTAGATGTTTTTAGAGGAAGCTGGAAAAATGATGCTTCATGGTTTCCTATCTACAAACTCTATTCAAAGTTTAGAAAGCATCGTCAGTCTCTTTCTGCTTGGAATAGAGACTCTGTTGGAAACTTTTCTGACGTGGTGAGAAGATTGGAGTTCTTGACTGTTGAAGCCCAGATAAGACTTGATAATGATCCTACAAATATTTTTCTCCAAAACGATGCTATTGAGAAAAGGAAGGAAGTGTTTATTTCTAGGACTCATGAGGAATTGCTTCTTAGACAAAAGTCTAGAATTGTGTGGCTTAAAGAAGGGGATACAAATTCAAATTTCTTCTATTCCACTATCAAAGTGAGATGCAATTTCAATCACATTAAAGCCCTTACCATTGATGGTGTTGCTTCTTCTGATGCAACTAGCATTAAAGGTCATATCCAGAACTACTACTATAAGTTTTTTAATAATGGTTTTGTTGCCGATTTGAGTATCCTGCATAACCTTTCTTTTCCTAAACTCATGGAGGTCGATAGGATGAGTTTAGATAGATGGTTCTCTGTAAAGGAGATCATTGAGGTTATTACAGGCTTAAATCCTGATAAATGTCTGGGTCCTGATGGTTTGAATGGCAAGTTTTATAAGACTTCTTGGAGTATTATTTGCACTGAAGTGGTGGAAGCTGTTCTCGGTTTCTTCAATTTTGGTCGTCTCCTTAAAGAGGCAAATCACACTTTTATAACTCTTATACCTAAAGTTAAAGAGTCGAGCGATTTTAAGAATTTAAGGCCATTGCTCTCTGTAATGTGTTCTTTAAGATCATTTCTAAACTACTAACCAACAGGCTTCGCCTTGTTCTGCCTTCGATCATCAGTAGGAATCAATGCGCCTTTGTCCCTGGTAGGAATATCAAGGATGCAATCCTTCTTTCAAATGAATTAATCCATGACTTCAACAGGAAGGGTGGAGCACCTAAGATGTGCCTGAAGTTTGACATCTCTGAAGCTTACGACTCTGTCTCTTGGGAGTCTATCTTCTACATTTTACGAGTCATGAATTTTCCACATTGCTGGATCATTTGGTTAATAGAAATTTTTTATACTATTTCTTATGAGATAATGATCAATGGCGAGGCTAGTGAGCCCTTTAAACCTAGCAATGGTGTCTGCCAGGGAGATCCTCTAGCTCCCTATATTTTTGTTTTAGTCATGCAGGTGGTTTCTATTCTTCTCAATAACAAAGTTGAGAAGGGTAATCTTACACCTTTGAAAGCTTCATCTTCCTATTCTATTTCCAATCTCATCTTTTTGGATGACTTATTAGTGTTCTATGAAGCAAATGAACAGAGTGCTCATGCCATCAAGAGAGTCATTGACAACCTTTATAATGCTACTGGTCTAAAAATTAATTTTGAGAAAAATGCAGCCATCTTCAGTGTTAGTGTGGACAGAACCTTGATGGGAGATATTCTTGGCATCCCTGAAAGTATCTTGCCGTTGAGATATCTAGGGCTTCCTCTTTTCATTGGTAACCTTTCAAAGGCACACTGTTTCCCCCTTTTAGACAAAATCAAAAGGAGGTTATAGGGATGAAAAGCTAGTCAGTTATCCATGGCAGGTAGGATTGAATTGGTACATTCTACTTTGTTTTCTATATATCTCTATTGGACTTCCATTCTTCCTATACCTACTACTGTGTGTGAGGATATTGACAAATTGTGCAGAGATTTCATTTGGGGTAAATCTGAAACCACGAGGGCGGTTCATCTTGTTAAATAATGTGATGTTGTCAAGCAAAAGAAAGAAGGTGGTCTGGGTATAAAGAACATTAGAGAGGTCATTAAAGCCTATGTGATGTTTAACGGTTGGAATCTAGCCATGAAAAAGGACAACATTTGGATCAAGTGGATCCATGAAAAGTACCTGACCATGTTTTCTTTTTGGTCTGTACACATTAGTAACTCGTTCTCCTGGCTCTTCAAGAAGATTCTGCTTGCAAGAGATGAGTTAAGGATTCATTTGAGAGTTAAAATCGGTGATGGGTCCTCCTTATCTGTTTGGAATGACCCCTGGCTTCCTGGGTCTAATTTTCTTGTTGATGTCCTTGGTCCTCAGTGTTACATCTAGTTAGGGATTGGCAATGATGCCAAGGTCAGTCTTTTTATAAGGAACCAAAAGTGGAACTATGAAAAGTCGAGGTTGCATTCTAATTTGAATTTAATTTTGGAAAATATTCCTGAGCCTACTGGAGGAGTAGACAAATTTATCTTTGAAGACAAGGCTAATGTTACTTTCAGAGATGTGTATGATGAAGTCAGAGTTAAGTCTGAGATTAAGCCATTCTTTCAATGGCTTTGGGAATCCAAGGGACCTAAAAGATTTTTACTTATAGGTTGGAAAGTCGATAATGCTAAAATGCTTACTTCCTGTTATGTCAAACGCCTTGGTATTAGCCTGGCATCGAGATGTTCCCTCTGCAAAAGCGAGGAAGAAGATACTACCCACATGTTGTTTAATTGCTCATATTCAAAAACTGTTTGGAGATTGTTTGGTGCTCATTTCAAGAAGTCTTCTACGGATTCTATCATTGACTTATGTGTTCTTACTGATAAGGATAGCATGCTTGTAAGTATCTATGTCCTATATTGGTTGTGGAGAGAAAGAAATGGTAGAGTACATAGAAGTTGCAAAAGATATGAGCACAAGCTATGGCTTTGTATCCTTATTGATGTCAAAGCCTTTCTTAATTCATAGTTCTTTCTTTGATAGATAGGCATTTTCTTGGAGCCATGTATAGTTTCTTTTCTATTCTTTGGACAACATTATTATGGAGGTTGTTCCATCTGAATGTCCATTTACTTATATATTCAAAAACCAAAAATAGTAATACGATGAGATAGTTTCACCAAAAAAAATCATTTTCCTACCCCTCATCAACCAAATGTTCCCGTGTGCCTTGCAAACCCGGATCCATTAGTCCCAGAAGATATGAGTAATTGTACCATCCCCTATCCCCCACATAAAACCCCCTTTCACCTGTTGTATTCCCCCATATCCTTCTCCAGGTATAGCTCAACTCATATCTCACTTGTATATCCATGATGTTATCCATACTTGTAATATTTCACCCTCAACACTTTACTAACTAGTGACATTGTGTTTTATATAAACCGCCACCCATGTTTCGCCAACATTGCCCAATTGAAAACTTTTAAATCCTAGAAACACATGCCTCTCTTGGCCTTGGGCTCACACAATTTGTCCCAACTGAGCCAGTGAATCTTCCTATCCCTCTCTTTAGATCCCCACTAAAAGCGAGCTATCATGTTGTTGATGTCATCAATAAATACCTCAGGGAGTTTGAAGATGCTCATGTAATATGTTGGCATGGCTTATATCACGTCCTTGATGAGAACCTCCTTGTTCGGTCTTGATAAGAGCTTCTCCATCCATCTGTTTAGCTTATTCCAAATTCTTTTTTTAATGGAATAAACAACTAGCTTCTTGGATCATCCCATAGCTATCGACGGTCCTAGGTATTTGGCATGTTTGTCCACCTCCTCGACGTTCCAATGGTTTTGATTTCCTCCCTCCTTTTTCTTTGTACATTATTGTTGAAGGCCACCTTTGACTTTTCATAATTAATCGTCTGTCTTGAGGCTCTCTCATATTGGCTGACTAGAGCAGCTAACAACGAGCACTCTTTAGGGGTTGCCCTCACGAAAATGATGTTGTCATCTGCAAAAAAAGAGGTGAGTAACACATGGCCCCTTGTGGCTTGCACGAGCCCCATGTATCTTCCCTTCTTAAGTTGCATGTAATAAAGAACACAAAAGAGCTCCCACATAGAAAAGAAAGAGATAAGGAGATATAGGGTCATCTTGGCATAGACCTAGATCCATTGGTCTCGGAAGATATGAGTACTTGTACCATCCCATATCCTCTTAATAAAACCCCCTTTCACCTGTTGTATTCCCCCCATATACTTCTCTAGGTATAGCTCGGCCTGTATCCCACTTGTGTATCCTTGTAATATTTTTCCCTGAACATTTTACTAACTAGTGACATTGTGTGCTTCTGGAAGCTCATATTGTAAATAGATCTGACTTGATTAGACTTGGGCTCTGGAAATCTGAGAGGTGATGCAAGTGGCGATTTCCTTCGACTTGGAGCCACCACCGAGCAATCCCCTTTCACGGGGAGATGAGGACACCAGGATGTTGGATCCAGATGGAGATCCTCATTAGTAGCAGCCGCATGACATTTAGAGAAATGTTGCTTGAAAGATTAGGGCTGGCTGATGATGCAAATGGAGGAAGGTCTCTTCTGAACGATGAAGATTTTAAAGTTGATAGCTCGGGAAGGTTTCTATCGGTGATGCTTTCCAGCAAGGTGAAGGAGGTCCTGTCAAGGCCGTGGAAATGTGTCATTATTGTAAAACTGATGGAGATGCAAATCTCTTACACTATTTTAAGGTCAAGGATCAAGTCTCTCTGGAAACCTTCAGGGCCATTAAACATTCTAGATATGGAGGGGGGATACTATATTGTTCAGTTTTCTTGCAGAGTAGATTTTGACATTGTGCTGACTGGAGGGCCTTGGACGGTGTTTGGAGCTTATCTCACTGTGAAGTCATGGTGCCCAGAATTCGATCCTTATGACCCCTAGTACAACTCGAAAGTTGTTTGGATCAGGATACCGAAGATGCCTATGGAGTATTATGATGAGAGGTGCTTACTGCGGTAGGAAATGTGATTGGCCGAACAATGAAAGTGGATGTTAATACTAAGGAGCAACAACGAGGCAAGTTTGCGCGATTGGAAATGGAAATTAATCTCAATAAACCTCTTCTATAGAATATTGGTGTGGAGGGCAAGGACTATGACTTAGTTTTTGAAAATCTCCCACGAATCTGTACCGATTGCGGGATGATTAATCATGAAGAGGCAATGTGCCCAACCAAAGTTTCCAATGAAGAGATGTAAAGAGAAAATCCGCAGATGCAGACTGCGAACAAGAATGAATATGGGGATCATATGCTTGTGTCTACTAGAAGAAATAGAAATAAGGGAAACACTAGTAAGGCATCAGGGTTCAACGGTAATGAAAACACAAATCCTTTCGATGTCTTTAAGAAATGAAGAAGGGAGTGAGCATGTCGAGAAGGAAGGAATTGACGAATCACATGTCGTACATCAGTAGACTCGGAAAAAAATTTGGATGAAGAGTTGGACTACTAAGGATACCTATAGAGTACCGCTCAAAGATATCTCTAATTCTGATCGGAACATCACGAGGACATTACAGATGGAGAGGTCTGGAGGCAATAATACTAGTAAGCCTGGTCCAAAGGAGGGTCTGAATAGAAATGAGGAAAGTCACACAGTGGTTAATGTGGAAGGAGATAAGTTAGTGGTAGGTAATATGGGGAAATGGTAAGAGTGGATGAACCCTTTCAAGGATCTTAAAGATAAGAAAAATCAGCCAAAAACTTGGCAGGCATGGATTGAGAATCCGAGAAGTTTTAGTTTTTCAGCCGGTGAACCACCTTCAACTTTGGAAGAGGAAAGTCTTAATTTAAAACGTAGACATATCATTACTATGGATCAAATTAATAGCAAGAGAAAATAGAAGATTGTTTATGATATGGAGGCCTCACAAGGATGAAGTGATCAGGATGAGTCAATTTCTTGTTAATGTTTGTTATGGATTGTTCCTGTTTGATGTGGAACTGTAGAGCGATTGCTAAGAAGAGAAGGAGACTGATTTTGAAGGACTTGAGAAAGGAATTTAAACCTATAATCATGGGTTTAGTCGAGCCACAAGTTACTGGGGAGGTAGCAGACAAGATCATTAGAAGTTTGGGATATTCAAATTCTCACCATATATAGGCAATAGGTAAGTCAGGTGGTCTATGGATCCTGTGGAACAATGTTGATTGTAAAAATAATATTCTGATTAATCACATATAGTTTATGCACCTTCTAGTTGAAACATGATAAAGTAAATGTCTCTTAACTCTTGTCTATGGAAGTCCTAATCTGGTGGCCAGGAGATTCCTGTGGAAGAGACCGGAGCAACTTGAAAAGGGAGTTAATGGGCCATGGGCACTTATAGGATATTTTAATTCTGTTATAAGTAGAGAGGAAAGAAAAGGGTGTAACACGTTCAATTCCCCTGATTGCAGCAACTTTTCTTCTATGCTGACTAACTATAACCTCATGGATCTAAATTTTGTGGGTACTAAGTTCACTTGGAGGAAGAAACAATCCTTTGCGAGATTAGATAGGGATTTATGTAATAATGAGTGGAATATAATGTACTCGGAGTGTTACATTAGACACATTAAAATGGTTGGATCAGATTATTCCCCCATTTTATTATGTTCTAAGAAGAGAGATCAGGTAAAAGTCCCCCATTTTCTATTTTAGGCCGCTTGGTTGGAGCACGATAGATTTAAATAGCTGATTAAGAGGAACTGGAAGCAAAATATGAATCTTGAAGACGCTACATATGAGTTATGCTGAACTCTGAAAAGATGGGATAGGGAGAGTTTTGGTAATATTTTTTATAGAAATAAGTGGATCATGGATGAGATTGATAAAGTTTAGAAAGAGCAAGAAGAGAACTACTCTTTAGAATTGGAAGGGTATGAAACTCAATTGTATAATGATTTGGAGTCTCTTCTGAGTTAGGAGGAAGTTTTCTGGGTACAAAAGTCTAAAGTTGATTGGATAAGTTTGGGTGATCGAAATACCTCGTATTTTCATGTTGTAGCTATGGTTCAGAAAAGGAAGATAATTAGAATGTTGAAGGATCTTAATGAGAATTGGGTTGATGATTGTGAAGAGCTGACATAGAAGATTACCTGTCATTTTTAGGGAAAATTCCGGGAATAAGTGTCTGTTGTTGAATTTCCTATATCTAATAAATTCTATCAATTATCTACTGAGGATATTAAGACTCTAGCCACTAGCCCATCAGAAGAAGAAGTGAAGGAAGCGTTATTTGAACTGGGAATGTTAAAGGCCCCGGGCCCCGATAAAATGTTGATTGTATTTTATCAGGATCAGTGGGACATTGTTGGGGAGTCTGTGATTATGTACCTAAGGAATTCTTTTCATGAAGAGAGTGTTTCTGAGTTTATGGCTCAAGCCCTGATGGTGGTTATTCCAAAGATTGAATATCCTAAATCGTGTAGTCAACTACGCCCTATTAGTCTTTGTAATATCATGTACAAGGTGATCGCGAAAGTTATTGCGAATAGATGGAGAGTCATCATGCCCAGGATGATCTCGGAAGTTCAATTTGCTTTTGTTAATGGAAGACAAATTGTGGACAACATCCTAGTGGTTCAGGAAGAGGTGGATACTATGAGAAAAAGGAAAAAAGGTCGGGGACTTATGGCCATAAAAGTTGACCTGGAAAAAGCTTATGATAAGCTTAGTTGGGATTTCATTGAGGACACACTTAGGGATGCTAGGATCCTAGATAAGATGGAAAATTTAATAATGTCAAACTTAAGACAAGGATTTTTTAATATCTTATGGAATGATGCTCAAATAAGGAAGGTGAAAATGAATAAAGGAGTAAGGTAGGGCGATCCCCTCTCACCATATATTTTTATTCTTTGTATGGAGAGATTAACCCAGCTGACCAACTCTTATGTGGAGAGAGGGTTATGGAAGCCCATATCCTTGTCAAGGGGGGGACATAAGCTTTCTCATATGTTCTTTTCTGATGATATGGTGTTATTTTATGAAGCTTTAGTATCTCAAATTAAGACTATTTAGGAATGCTTAAAGATTTATGAGGGAAGCTCAGGACAAGTTATGTCTAAGGATAAATCATGTATTTTCTTCTCAACTAATGTCTCAAAAGACATCAAGGAGAAAGTCCATCAGGAGGTTGTCCTGAGAAACACTAAAAATCTTAGAAGACATCTGGGTACCCCTATTATTCACAATAGGGTAAAGAAGGGCACCAATACGTTCATTGTGGATAAAATGAAATCTAAACTATCTTCTTGGAAAGGCAGATATCTTTCTTTGGCAGGAAGAGTTACCCTAGCTAAGAGTGTTCTATGCTCTATTCCTTACTACTTCATGCAAATGACCAAGCTACCTACTAGTATTTGTGACAAAATTGATTCTCTTATTCAATTGTTCATTTGGGGAGGAAATCCAGAAAAATGATGTCTACACCTTATTCTATGGAACACAGTTTGTCTTCCCAAGGATAAGGGAGGCTTGGGGTTCAGACCAGCTGATGAGATGAATCTATCCTTTATCATAAAGGTGGGATGGAAGCTTATTTCTAAATATCAATATCTATGGACCAGAGTTCTTAGAAGTAAGTATTGCAGGGATGCGTGTGCTTAGATAGATTCAGTAAACATTAATGGATCATCCTTATGGAAGGCATTGCTTACTGTTAAGGACCTCATGAGGAAAGGTCTTTGATGGAATGTGGGCAATGGGAATACCATAAAATTTTGGTTGGATCTGTGGGTGGAAGAAGGCTTGAAGCTTGTTGATTACTGCCAGGGAAATTTAACAGGAGATGATTTTTGTAGATGGGTCAATGATTATGTGAATGAGGAAGGGATTTGGAAGTGGGATAACCTCTATAATATGTTACCTACAAGTGTTTTGATGAAGATTTCAGGGATTAAGGCTCCTATGTCTGGAAGCATAGAGGTGTTCTGGGACCATAGTAGGAATGGAGGTTTCATAGTGGATGCTACTTTTAAGAATATCATAAGAAGCACTGAACATATTCGATGTAACCCGGGATGGAATGCAATATGGCATTGTAATGGTCAAGAACGTATCAAGTTGTTCCTTTGGGTGGTGTTGCATGAAAAAAATCTTACTAACAAGGAAAGGAAGAGGAGAGGGATTACCGAATGCAATCTGTGTTCCTTGTGTTATAGGGACACAAAAAGTGTTATTCATGTTTTAAGAGACTGTAAAGTTGTGAAAGTTATCCGGCAAGGGCTTAAGGCACAACAATATTGTGAATCTTTCTTTAAGCTCGACATCAAAAGTTGGATCCTAGTGAATATTAGACATAATGTCAAGGACTGGGATCTTACGTTTAGTACTACTATGTGGCGTGTTTGGACGAATAGGAATCATGCTATCTTTAGAGAGGAAGTGCCTAATGAATTACTCTCTATCCAGGCTATTACAACTAGAGTAAAAGATGTTAAGAGGGGTATTTTGAGAGAGGAAGGAAAACGGGTTAAGATATTAGAAACACCCCTTATGATTGGTTGGGAGTGTCCAACTGAATATTGATCAAAATTGAATACTGATGACACGGTGAATAGGAACAATGGTATGGCCATGGCAGCTGGAATCATCAGGGATGAGAAGGGGGATTGGTGTGGAGGATACATTCTTAACATTGGATATTGCACTGATATTAAAGTAGAGATCTATACAATAGTTGAAGGGTTGGAAGTTTCCTGGAGAAAAGGGTACATAAGGCTAATAGTTGAATCTGATTCGATGGGGGCAATTGAAGACATCAATGATAGAATGAAGATGTAAGATGATTCCAAACCACTTTTCCTTTATATTAGAAATCTTTGTACGAAGGACTGGTGTGTTAAATTTAAACATGTGATTCGAGAAGGTAATCAAGATGCAGACTGTCTAGTGCATCCTGAAGGGGAATGGGAGTTGGGATGTCACATTCTGGATGTTTCTCCGGAATGGTGTAAGGTTGCCCTTGCATTTGATAATCAGGGACTGAAAACTAGGAATAGGACTAAAATGTAACTAAATCAATTTTGTTCTCCCATGGAGAGGGCGGGGTGAATAAGAATGCCTCTCATCTTACTAAAAAAAACTAGTGACGTTGTGTGTGTTATAAACCACCACCCATGTTTCGCCAACATTGCCCAATTGAAAACTTTCGAATCTCGAAAATGCATTCCTCTCTTCCCCTTGGGCTCACACAATTTGTCCCAACTGAGCCAGTGAATCTTCCTCTCCCTTTCTTTAGAACCCCACCAAAAGCGAGCTATCATGTTGTTGATGTCATCAATAAATCCCTCAGTGAGTTTGAAGACACTCATGTAATATGTCAGTATGGTTTGTATCACGACCTTGATGAGAACCTCCTTGCCTGATCTTGATAAGAGCTTCTCCTTCCATCTGTCTAGCTTCTTCCAAATTATTTCTTTGATGGAATAAAAAACCATCTTCTTGGGACATCCTATAGTTGTCGACCATCCTAGGTATTTGGCATTTTTGTCCACCTCCTACATGTTTCGATTGATTTTGATTTCCTCCCTCCTTTTGCTTTGTAAATTGTTGCTGAAACTCCCCTTTGACTTTTCATAATTAATCGCCTATCTTGAGGCTCTCTCATATTGGCTGACTAGCGCAGCTAACAACGAGCACTCTTCAGGGGTTGTCCTTACGAAAATGATGTTGTCATTTGTAAAAAAGAGGCCCCTTGTGGCTTGCACATGCCCCATGTATCTTCCCTACTTGAGCTGCATATAATCAAGAACACGAAAGAGCTTTCGCATAGAAAAGAAAGAGATAAGGAGAGATAGGGTCACCTTGGTGTAGACCTCTTGTTGGTGTTATCAATCCTCTCCTTGCCCCATTAGTGACGACTGAGTGTGAGACTCTCAGAAAACACTCTCTTGCTTTCCTTCTCCACTGACTAGGAATACCCATTTTGTCCATCGCCTTGTACAAGAAATCCCATTCAATTCTATCATATCCTTTGCTCATGTCAAGCTTTATAGCCATGAAACCCTCCTTCCCCTTTTTCCTCCTTTTCATCATGTAAAACAATTCACAGGCTACCAATACATTATCAGTGATCAACCTTCCTTTTATAAAGGCACTTTGATATTCAAAAATCATCCTATCCATCAAAGGTCTTATTCAGTTTGCCATTACCTTTGTGATAATCTTGTAAGATACATTGCAAAGACTAATGGGGCAGAATCCTTACCCCTCATCAACCAAACATTCATGATCAATCAGTTTATAGGCTAAATCATCATTTGCCTACCCCTCATCAACCAAATGTTCCCGTGTGCCTTGCAAACCCAAATCCATTGGCTCCAGAAGATATGAGTACTTGTACCATCCCCTATCCTCCAGATAAAACCCCCTTTCACTTGTTGTATCCCCCCATATAATTCTCCAGGAATAGCTCGGCCCATATCCCACTTGTGCATCCATGATGTTATCCATCCTTATAATATTTCACCCTCAACACTTTACTAACTAGTGACATTGTGTATTTTATAAACTTCCACCCATGTTTCACCAACATTGCCCAATTGAAAACTTTCAAATCCTGAAAATGCATGCCTCTCTTGCCCTTGGGCTCACACAGTTTGTCCCAACTGAGCCAGTGAATCTTACTCTCCCTCTCTTTAGATCCCCACCAAAAGTGAGCTATCATGTTGTTGATGTCATCAATAAATTCCTCAAGGAGTTTGAAGACACTCATGTAATATGTTGGCATGGCTTGTATCACGAGCTTGATGAGAACCTCCTTGTCCGGTCTTGATAAGTGCTTCTCCTTTCATTTGTTTAGCTTATTCCAAATTCTTTCTTTAATGGAATAAAAAACTAGCTTCTTAGACCATCCCATAGCTGTCGACGGTCCCAGGTATTTGGCATGTCTATGCACATCCTCCATGTTTGTAATGGTTTTGATTTCCTCCCTCCTTTGATTTTCTCCCATTGATCTCATATTGGCTGACTAGAGCAGCTAATAATGAGCACTCTTCAGGGGTTTCCCTCATGAAAATGATGTTGTCATCTACAAAAAAGTAGTGAGTAACACATGGCCCCTTGTGGCTTGCACGGGCCCCATGTATCTTCCCTTCTTGAGCTGAATGTAATAAAGAACACAAAGAGCTTATGCACAGAAAAGAAAGAGATAAGGAGAGATAGGGTCATCTTGTTGTAGACCTCTTGTCAGTGTTATTGATCCTCTCCTTGCCCCATTAATGATGACTAAGTGTGAGACGCTCGGAAAACGCTCTCTGGCTTTCCTTCTCCACCAACTGGGAATACCCATTTTGTCCACCGCCTTGTACAAGAACTCCCATTCAATTCTATCATATGCTTTTCTCAAGTCAAGTTTTAAAGACATGAAACCCTCCTTTTCCTTTTTCCTTCTTTTCATCATGTGAAACAATTCATAGGCTACCAGTACATTATTAGTGATCAATCTTCCTTTTACAAAGGCACTTTGATATAAAAAAATCATCCTATGCAACAAAGGTCTTATTTGGTTTGCCATTACCTTTGTGATAATCTTGTAAGATACACTGTAAAGACTAATGGGACATAATTCTAAAATCTTTTCAGGTTTTGTTCTTTCAGAATGAGAACTATATCCATCTTATTGATCCCTATGATGCTTGTATTATCCTGCCACCATGATATTGTGAAGTTGACCAGATCTTTTTTAACGACATCCCAGAATACTTGGTAGAAGATTGCTTTCATGCTATCCATCCCCATTGCTTTGTTGAGGTGCATCTGGTCCAAAACAAACTTTAAATCCTCTTCAGTTGGTGTCTTTTACAGATTGTATCCTTTCTCCTCTGAGATAACCCTTCTCAAGTGGATGAGTGTTTCTTCCATCTTTGTGGGACGTGACGTGTAAAACAACTCGTTTAAATATCCCACTATCTGTCTATACCACCCATCCGTCTCTACTAGTCATGAACTCTCTTATTGTATTTCTAGACCTTCTCTGGCTGGCTTTGTGATGAAAATAATTTGTATTTTTGTCACCATCTCTCATCTCATTCACTCTAGCACGGGCGTACTAGTAGCTTTCTTCAATGCTTCCTAGTTCCTAGATCTCCCTGAATAGCGATGTGCACTAATTCAACATGAAATCGTCCGATGGAAGGTTCTCTGTCTCCTTCAGTCATGCCTCAATCTCTTTTATTTTTTTTTCTAATATTATTAAATTTTTGTGTCACTCAAAAGGAGAGTTTTTCTCTGCATGCTTCTATTTTGTCCTGTAGACTCCACAGTCCTAGTACTCTCCACATGTGCTCCACCACTGTTCTACACTCTGGTGAAGACAATGAAAAAGATTCAAACTTGAAGCATTTGTCATTCACCTCCCTCTCTGTCCCCTCCCTTGCATGAGTCATGATTGGTGCACGGTCAGAATATAGGATTGGAAAGTGTATAACCTTTCTCACTAGAAACATGTCATGCCACCTCTGGTCGGCCAAAAATCTTTCCAAACGCTCCCTCACAACATTTTCCTTCTTTCTGCCTGATGTCGATGCTCTCTTACCAATTTCTTTCCTCCTGTTCCATGTGGCCACATATAAACCTTCTGTGAAGCATAACATTGTTCCCTCTCCTACGGTAGTGCCTCTCTCCCACCCTCATGTTGTTGTGTAGTTCCCCACCTAGTATGGTTCCACCTTAGATGCAATGTCATTCAGTGGCAATAGGGCTTCCACTTCTGGCCTCTCTTCCTCCTGAGACTACGATGGTGACTCTGAGATTTGTATCACTTTCTCTGCCTACACTGGCCTTGACACCTCATGTCTTCCTCCTCATAGACTTAATATCTCTACCTAATAGTACTTGAAGATGGCTGATGCTTCCACTGTCATACGTTTACATCTCGTCGGGGTTTCCCTTCATTCCCTAGCACTCATCATCTTCAAAGTTCCATCAGGGTTGGAAGGTGCTCCCAACAACTAAAACCTCCCACTTTCCTCCCTAAGACCTACTTCTTCCTCTATTTGGCCAGCAATTGCTACTCTCTTCTTGTTGTTTGTAATATTTTCTATCTCCTTGTTGCTTTCCTCATCTTTCTTATCCAATTCCCTCATACCTCCTGTGGGCTTCTTCGTAAACTCTAATTATCTACTTATGTTGTTCTTCCCCATAAGTTCTTCCTTCAGCGGCTCAATCCACCTTTTGAGAGGTGAGGCCTTGACCCGAGGACCCCATCGAAGTTCCTTATCCTACCCATCATCTTCCTCTTTGCAATCCCTATTTGTATGCCCAAAATGTACGCTGATATAACAGAAGGACGGCATGCACTTGTATTTGATTTCTAACTCCACCATACGTCCCCCCTTGTCCCTAATTTTCTAGATGTGCTTCACTAGTTTTGTAACATCAATCTTGAGTCTTTCTCTAAAATAGATGCCCCATCCCAAATTCCATTCATCAACCTTTAGGACACCACCTACCTTTTTCATCATGAGCTCCACCACTTCCGTGGATCTATAACCCATTGAGAAGTTATAGAAACACACCCTGAAAAGGCAGTGCTTTAGTCCGATTTCCGTTGGGATTTCTTCCATTCCTATCTCTTTTATGATCAGTAGGCAGTTGTTGAAATTCCATGGCCCCTCCAATCGTACCTTTTCCCCGTCCCTCCAATGGAGGAACTAGAGGACAAAGAGGTTTACCCCTTTCTTCAGACCCCACGCCCCCGTCAAAGTTCTTTCATTATTGGAAAGTTATAAGGTCATTCCATCATCAACTTCCCCACTAGAGCCAACTTGATGTGGTCCCCTTTTGTCTCCACATTCTCCTTTCAGAAGTCCACAGTATCGTCTTCCTCATCATTCACCAAGAGTGCCACACAATGCTCACTCAGTTCATCCACCATTTGGGGTGGAAAGGACCTACAACAAAGACAGAGGTTAGCCGCGGTGTCCCCCATGGAGTGGAACTCGCATGTCATTTTCGTATCTCCTAGGAAACCCTAGGCAGCGCAGCCATGCGAGAGCCTTGGGGTATCTAGTCATACTATTTGCCTTCCTTCACTCCAACGTAGTCAACTACTAAGTAGTTAATGACATTTCATATCTTTTTTTTTGGACATATTGGTTTGGGTTGGTGACTTTGTTCAATATTTATGATGCTCCCAAGCACCAGATATCGCCTTGGTCAGGTTTGTATGTAAATTGAGGAAACCCCACCACCACCTGAGTGGTTTGAGAGTAATTATGCCAGAAGCTTCACTAAATATTCTTCATTAGGCACCTCATCTCATCTCAACTAATATTGTGATGGTCCATCTTCACTAATTAATATATTTAGCCTATGACATCTATTTTTATTTAAGACTATTTGGACCTTATTTTGAGTTTTTGATCTTTTTCTGTTAACTAAAACTACTTTTCCGTAAGACACACATGAGTGTCAACTGTTTATAGATCTGGTACCATGTTGTTAAATCCCAATCTTTGTGATTTCATTTTTACAAAATTATATCAGAATATATAAGAAAATCAAGTGTACATTCATTCTTTTAAATAAAAGTTTACAAATACCTATACATCATGACTAGTATTTACATGACTTTATCTACTCTTCAACAAAGGACATCTCTTGTACGTCTCTTTTATATAAACTTTGTATCACATGCCCAAGAATTCCCATAGGGAATAAATTCACACATGGACCAAAATAAGAGTTCGTGTCAGCAAAGTTGGTACTAAATCATGATTATCAAGCTATTTAAATAAATATGAACAAGATTATATTAAAAGTATTTATAAATTAGGTATGGACTATTTGGTGGATTGATGTAAACAATTTAAGGACTTCAAGGATGCATATGGTAGAATTCACGAGAGTATTCAAAATACTACATTTGTAATATTATAAACATAACAACATGTACTCAAGAGTATCAATAATTCTATATATCAAGATATCAAATTATATAACTTTTAAAGGTTTTGTCCATCGCCACATGCTATCAAATATTTTTCCTTTTCCAAGGCTAGGTACCTAGTCTTCTACCCTTTGTGAGTCAACAAAAGTTCCACATGTGAGATGTTACCTGTGCTAGGGGACCTCTATGTCCATTGTGCACTACATCAGGATGAGGTATGTGACTCATCGAGTCTAGGATCCAAAGGTCATGCCAATATTTGAATTTTTTTTTATTGTACAGATATAATTTTATTAAATCATCAATAAATATCAATACTCTAAGCTCAGGGTCCATGAAAGACCTTTGAGAGTTTGAAATACATGGGAGCCAAGGAGTATGCATCCACAACATACTCGAAAGATGATATGTGGTTGACGTTGTCAGAAAAAGGTGTCTAGGATTCTAAATATCTCTAAGGAGGACCAGGTGAAACATGTGATCTACCTTATGAAAGGTAGTTCTAGTCACTAGTGGGTCATTAAGGAAGAGAAGCAGCTAGGTGAGGTGGTCAGTTGGGAGGAGTTCCGATGAGAGTTTGTGAGTCTTTACTTCCCAAAGATATACCTATAGAAAAATATGGCTCAACTTGAGTGGTTGCACTGGGGATTGTGGCTTTTTCATGACTATGAGTTGAAGTTCATGAAATCGTTGAGGTTCCATCCTCTTATGGAAGCCACAAATAAGGAAAGGACCAAAAGGTTTGAGAAAGTTTTGAATGTTAACTTGGCACAAACAACGTCAACTCTAAATTATCGTAAGAAGTTATCCACCTTTGTGGAGTCTATGAGGAGGATAGAGAGGGTTGTTGTCGAATGACGAGGGGCTAGTACAAGAAAGAGGTTTGCTCTGTTCAATGGATCACCATTTTCAAGTTTTAAGAAGCTAAGGTTTTCTTTGTTTCATTACTAGTAGTCTCAGTTGAGGTCTATGTTTTCTAAGCCAAGGACATAGGTGCACTCACAGTGGTCACCTAGCAAAGTGAGAGGTTATAGCTTCCCACAATTTGGAGCAAACAATTTAGGTTCAGTGCAATGTGGTAGGGCCATCTAGGCTGATATACAATACAAGGACTTGTTTCAAGTGTGGTCAAGTTGGGAATGTGAGATGGTCTTTCCTTATGAAGAATTAGGAGGTTACACAATAGCCAAGGCAAAACCAGTAGGGTTCACCTCAACAATACAACAGTGGTGGTAGTATTGGACATGGATAGACATTGTAGGTGGGGTCTTCAGGCCTAGCTAACAGAGGTTGAGGATGACAACATGCAACAACTAGATTCTATGCCATGAGTCATACCAATGGAGTGGTCAACCCACTAGGTAATGATAGGTCAAATGGAACTTTTTCATTTTGGCTTATATGTATCTACCTTTATATCTATTTTGGTTGACCCGGGTGCAACACACTTATTTATCACTAGTGAAGTGATAAGTAGTTGTAACTTGCCTATTTGTTGTAGAGTTGATAGTCTTTATTAGAAACCCCATTAGTTGATTATGTAGTGTTACAGGAAGTTTGTCCATGTTGTGTTGTTTCTTTCTTAGGAAGTAGCATTCAAGTAGATCTCATACACTTGACATGCATGGATTCGATGTGATCCTAGGGTTGGACACTTTGAAGAAGTATAAGGTTGTTTTGGACTGTTTGGTTCCAAAGTGGCAACGTTTTTTGATGTGAATGACTCTTGAACTTTCTATGGAGACAGGAAGATCCTTCCTACATGTTTAGTATTGGCAGTGATAGCAATGAAGTTGATGATGCAAGGAGGTGAAGATTTCCTAGAACATGTAGTAGATACCAAGGCAAGGAGTCCTAGTATCCATAGTGTACTGGTGGTGCATGATTTTGAGGATTTTTTTCCCGATGAGTTTCATGGTGTTCCATCCCCTAGGGTGATTGATTTTGAAATCAATCTTGTTCCTAGTAGACAACCCATAGCACAAGCACCTTATAGGATGACTCTAGCTGAAATGAAAGAGTTGGAGAAGCATGTAACATCCCAAGATTGAGGCCTTAGATAGAGTGATATTAAAAGGAATATTGGACTACTCGTATAACGAGGTGCATCTCCTTTTTAGGGAGCCCTTCACTAAAGAACTTTGTGGTTAAGTGTGCTCAACCCAGAGTAGTACTAGGATGGGTGACCAGTCGGGAAGTTTATCCTGGATTGTGCATAAGTGAGGACAAAGTGTGTAGTTAAGGCTAGTGGTGGTCCATGGGGCTAGTCATCATTCCTAAAACTCTACTAGAGCCTTGGGTAGTGGGCTCAGGCTTTACAAAGTAGTTGCAAGAGTTGTTAGAGAAGGGTTTTTGAAGATAAATCTAAGGTCAGGATATCACAAGTTGAGGATCAAAGCAGGTGACATACCTAAGACTACTTTTAAACTAGGTATTCTCATTATGAGGTTGTGGTTATGCCATTTGGACTAACCAATGAATCGGAAACATTTATGGACCTGATGAATAGAGTGTTCAGACCGTATCTTGATCAGTTTGTAGTGGTGTTCAGAGATGATATCTTGATATACACTGGAGATAGACAACAACATGAGCAACATTTGCATCAATTGTTGGAGTTGTTGATGCAACATAGGTTGTATTTAGAATTTAGTAAGTGTGAGTTTTGATTGACCAAGGTGTCTTTTTTTGTCATGTCATTTTTGCAAAGGGTGTTTGTCTAAACCCTATGGATTCAATATTGGAGTGGAAGCATCCAAGGACACTGACGGAGGTTCTAAGATTCCTAAGTTTGGTGGGTTACTATAGGAGGTTCATCAAGAACTTTAGTGTAGTAGTTCTACATCTGACCAAGCTAACTAAGAAAGATGTTCCTTTTGTTTAGGATATAAGTGCCAATGTTCTTTTCATCTATTGAAGGAGAAGTTGACAAGTATTCCGGTGTTGGTGTTTCCAAAACTTGAGAAAGGCTACAATGTGTTCTATTATGCCTAAAAAATGGATTGGGATGTGAGATGATGCAAGACAAGAAAGTGATTTCTTTTACTTCTCAAAAACTTAAGAAACATGAGGAGTGATACCCAACTCATGACCTAGAGTTGGTAGCTGTGGTTCTTGCCTTGAAGATTTGGAGACACTATCTGTATGGAGAGAAGTGTCAAATCTTCACTTATCACAAGAATCTTCAGTATATCATCTCTAAGTAGGAGTTGAACATGAGGTAGAGGAGGTGGATGGAGCTAATTAAGGACTATGACTGTATAGTATACTATCAAATGAAAAAGGTGAATGTAGTGGCTGATGTGTTGAGTAGAAATTCACCCTCATCATCATTTGTAGACCAAGCACAATTTTACTCCATGGCCAGTCACAAGCATGATATGTTGGTGTCACTTAGACAAATGAATATATAGTCAGGAGTATCTTTGTTGGAAGGTTTGTTGGCACATATACAGGTCAATCAACGTTGTGGTAAGAGATCAAAGATGCATAGAAGGAGGATAAAGTGACAAAGAATAATAGGTCAAAGTTTTGCAGTCATAAGTATGATTGGTTCATGAGACTGAGGGTGGGACAATGTGTTACCACAACCACATGGTAGTTCCTGATGATGGAGTTCTAAGAAAGATGGTACTTAAGGAGGCTCATATCTCAATGTATGCTGTGCATCCTGTAAATAGAAAGACATATCATAATATTATGGATTTGTGTTGGTGGCTAGGTTAAAGAGTGATGTGGCTAAGTTTGTAGCCCAATGTCCAATTTGTCAGTAGGTCAAGGCAGAACATCAGAATCCTGTAGGGATTTGGCATCCCTTGTGAATTCTTTAGTTGAAATTTGATTATATAACCATGGACTTTGTGGTTGGTCTACCTAGGATAGGTAAAGGTTATGATTCCATTCGTGTGATCATTGATTTATTAACAAATTCAGCTCAATTTCTTCTGGTAAAGACTATCTACACAACATAGAAGTTAGTACATATCTATGATGAGATAATTTTTCAACAAGGTATATTCGTTGCTATATTTTTAGACATAGTCCCTCAGTCCACAAGTTGGTTTTGGGAAAATCTACACACAATGTTGTGGACACAGTTGAGGTTCTATAAAACTTTTCATCCATAGACAGATGGTCAGTTAGAAAGAACCATGCAGACATCAGAGGATCCATTGAGAGAATGTGTGTTCTAGCTTATTGGAAGTTGGGATATTCACTTGATTTTGATTGAGTTTTCCTACAACAATAGTAGCCAAAAGAGTATTGACATGGCACCATATGAGGCTTTGTACATTATGTGTTGTAGGACGCCTCTTTGTTGGTATCAAGATGGTGAATATTAGTTGTTGGGTCTGAAGCTTGTTCAACAAACCATAGACAAGATTGAGGCAATTCAACAATATTTGAAGGTAATATAGGATAGGCAAAAGTCTTATGTAGACAACACCATAGACCATTGGAGTTCCTAAATGGAGACCATGTTTATCTCAACATATAAATGAGGAATATAACTATGCTCCCACTAATATGCTTGTAAGAACATGGTTCATCTTCATTTTGACTAAAGCCAAGCACTTTGACTATTTTGTCAAATCAAAGATTCTAGCTCCAAGATGCTTGCTTCAATCCATAGATTGACCTTTATAGCTTATAAACTTTATTTGCACTAATTGGATTTACAAAACCTTCTTGTTGTGTCAAGCACATGTCCTTTACAACATTCATGTTCAAGAATGTAGTTTTAACATCCATTCATCAAATCTCATAGTCATACTAAGCTGCAATGGCATGCATGATCTTGATGGATTTAACCATGGTAACTGGTTAAAGATTTTGTCATTTTCATCATCTTGAACTTTCTTGAAACCCTTTGCAACCAATCTTCCATTACATACATATCACTCTTCTTGTTGAAGACCCAATTGTACCGTATGGATTTTACCCCTACAGGTGGATCGAACAAGGTCATACCTTATTGGTGTATGTGGACTCTATCTTGGATAAAATGGCTTTAAGCCATTTCTCATACTCTGGTCCCTTAATAGCTTCATGGAAGATTGTTTTCTCATCGTCTGTGACTAACTTACCACCCTCTTGAGCCATAAGATATCTTAATTTAAAGCTCAAGGCGTGTCTAACTAGATCTATGAGGTTTTGTGTTACATAAGGAACTTGAGATTCCACAACAATTTGTGATTCTTCTTATTCCAACTGTATCTCTTTAGGCTCAATATTTTTCTTCTTGGTCTTGAACTTTTTGAATTCTACTTATCTCCCACTGATTTATTTGGAATCAAATTCCCTTTTAGGAATACAACCATCCTGGAAACAAACACTTTTGTTGTCAAATGGAATATGAAATTCATATCCTTTGATACCTTCAGGATATTTAAATGCCATTTATGTTATTTTTGGACACTTTTCAAGAAACTATTTTCTTATATAAGATCTCATTTGTAGTCTTTATTAAAGATATATCAGGACACTTCCCATGACATATCTCATATGGTGTCTTTTGGACCATTTCAAATAGTACATTATTTAGTGTGAGGTATGTGCCTAAAAGGAAATTGGAAGATCAACTTGATTTATTGATGATCACACCATGACTAAACAGGGTGCTATTCCTTCTTTCTAATACATCATTATGTTTCAATTGGAGTTCATTGTGATACATTATCGTGGTCTCCCATAAGGTCCTAAAACTATTGGTTTAAAATATTTTCTACATCAATTATATTGAAGTGTTTTAATACTTTTAGCAATATGGTTATGTACTTCATTCATGATCTCCTTGGACACTTCAAGAGATTCAAACTTGTATTTCATAAATACAAATCTACATCTACTGAGATAATCAATAATATAATGAGGCACTGGTAACCACCTTTAGTATTTGTTCTAAAAGGTCTATATACATTAATATGTACGAGCCCTAATAGAATACTCACTCTCCCACTATTTCTAGTGAAAAGAGGTTTTGTCATATTGCCCAACAAATAAGACTCACATGTCTCTATTGGTTAAAAAAATTGAAAGAGTCTAGATGACCATCATTATGGATTCTAGAAATGCATTTTTCATTTATGTTATAGATGATTATACTATAGGCATTCATTGTTTGAGTCATTGAGTCATTCAGTACACATGTTATTCATCTTTGTCTTTAGAACTATTGAATATAGACAATGATACATAGGGCACTGGCATATAAGATATTATCTTATAAAACAAAACATCAATTATTCATAATACTCTTATACATAAAATATTATGTATTTCATTAATGGTAGGTTCATAATAGCAATTCACTAATTCTGTTACATGCCCATTAGGCTTAGATGAATGACATATTCCAACCATAGTGGCATTGACTCTTGCTCTACATAGTCCTGGCTTACTTATTCTTAGGTCTTGAAATGAAGGTCTCTATCTCCTTCTTCTTTTTGAGTTCCTCTAGATAAAGAGGGTAGTTGCTTTTCCATCGTCCAGGCTGGTGATAGTGGTAGCAATTTCCTTCCTTACTCTTTCTTCTCTTAGCTTTCAATGCAGAAGACTTTGGTTTCTGGCTAGCTTTATAACTCTTCTAGCTTTTCTTTTGCCCTTGGACTTCCCATTGTCTCTTTTGATCATGATCACATATTTGGGTTTGTCCTTCTTCACCTGCACTTAAACTGTCCTCAACATGCTAGGTAATTGACAATGACTTGTCAAAAATTTTCATATTGTAGTTCATGACAAACTAGTTGTATGATTCTGGGAGTGACTGTAATATCACATCTGTGGCCAACACTTGTCCTAAGGGAAATTCCAGTCTAGAAAGGTTCTCTGAATACCCAATTAACTTGAGTACATGAGGTCCTATTAGATGTCCTTCAACCATATTGCACTTGAACAACAACTTTGAGACATCATCTCTCTTTTGTCTTTTCTGATCTTGGTACATGTTCTTAAGATGTGTTATCTTCTCAATAACATTCATGTTCTCATTCCATCTCTACAAGTCATAGTTCATTAAGCATAGCATCAAGCACTTGATATCTATGACATCTTTATAGTTCTTCTTGTAAGCATCCCTGTCAGCCTTAAGCATGGTGGGAATGGGTTCATCTGGCTCTAGCATCTCCGAGACATAGAACTTGTGCTCTTGAGTGAGAATGATTCTCAATGTCCTGAACCAGTTGTGCAAGTTATTCTCATTTGACTTGTCCTCAAGGACCAATCATAATGAAAACATGTCTGTGTTTTCCATTAGTTTCTACAAAAGAAATTTCACAACTTTTATCAAAACATTTTTTAGTTAACTTGATTTAATAAGATTGACGATATTAAAAAGGATTTTAATCAATTATAGCTCACATTATTTTAATCAAATTGATAGCCCTCACTACCAATTTGTAAGATTGCAACATACAATCTTCTAGTGCGACAAGAACCATATTTCATCAAATCATGATTTAGGTTTGGCTGATCGCCCACAACTTAACTATTTAGGTAGGCAACTTTTACCAATTACATCAAAATGCAACTCTTAGATAGACGGTGTGCACAACTCCTTGTCATAATCCATTTGTATGCTTCTAGACACTTAATCTCATTAAGGACACCTAGTTAAGTCTAACCTAAAATCCAACACGATAGAACATGCACCCTACTTTGGCAGACCCACATATCTATCATCATACTTCCATGGGATAGATGGTGTGATACGATTTTGCATAATCTACACTTAGTCAACTAAGCTTTTCATGTGTACTACTTATGGAAAGCATCTAAGAGTTAATATTTCTTGAGGGATTTTATCGATATATATATATATATATATATATATATATATATAAACATAAAGAATTGCTACCATCAAAGGTTATACATACCATGTAGCAACATGTTCTTGAAAAATATGCTTCTGGAATAGGTCATTCGATCAGTTGGACCCTCTAGTCGATCAGTTAGACTTCCCAATCAGGTGATTGGCTTCCACTAGTCGGTCTACTGGGTCTATTCATGTGTTTGACTGGACTCCACTCAATCGGTTGGGCCTCTTATCCATTGATTGCCTCCTCCTGTTAGCTATCCTCCTCGATCCTTGAGTCGATCAACTCATCTTCCCAGTCAGTCGACTCACCTGGTGTTGAATGACTTTTCTTTCCCAAAGTAGAAAATAATACTATCATATTCCTATTTACTTATTACATTGTAAAAGCAGAACCTCAATTTACATTCGATGGGAGTACCAGAAAGAAATCATAAATTTATATTTGGAAAAAAAGAGAGAGGCTTGGTATAAAAGCCAAATATAGCAGGAAAGAAACCAAACAAATAAGAAAGCACACCCATAGGGGTTTTGGCCATAAACACACATAAATCCACCATCAAAGCTTTTTTAGGATGATCTATACGTATTGGATATATATCACATACACACACATATATATATTGGGTTTGTATTTAGTATCTACTAAGATATGCACATTAATAATTTTAAATATTAAAAAAATGCAATGATAAATGATACAATTACATCTGATCACATCAATTTAAATCATAGTACACCATAAATTGACATGGTTTCTCATACCACTATTGGGAAATTGAGCAACTAATAATCCAATAGAAATAAAAAATTTCTTCCTAAATCCCAAGCCAGAAGATAATGTCAACAATGATGTATTTAGGAAGTAGGATTTGAGAGATATATACCTAGTCATACAGAAAGTCCAGTGACAATCCTCATAAGGTCTCTTGCTTCTTCTTCAAGTCACACATGAACAATTGTCAACAACAACCTCTTTGTGAAACAACACAAATGGCGGTTGATTGGTTTCTTCTAGTGTAATGGAGACAACCTCCACACCTCTACGTAGTCCACCCAAACCACTAGGAACTCCTAATTGTGCTTCCTATAGTAAACAAGAAGGATTTGTCTCTTAGATGTCAATGTGCTAGGCTGACTTGTTTTCCCTTGTTGTCTCTCCCTTTTACGGGTAAGACTTGCTTGGGATCTCATGTTACCACAAGTGTTAGAGGAGAATATTTGCCAACATTAGTTGTGTCTTCTAAAATCCTTAGATAGCCCTTTATTTATATGAGGGTCATGGTGAGGGTTTCAAAATCAACTAGGAATTGAAGAGACAAATTTTCATGAATTTCTAGCTGCTGCAAATCAGGAGTCGATCAACTCAACACTTGATTTGGGCGACCCACACTCTAGGCGGTAAACCCAACACTTGAATCGATCGATTGGAATGATTTCTTATTCACAAACATATCAAATTTCAATGCAACAATTAATGCACAACATGTTGTTAGCATCAATAATTAATCAAATCTTAATGATCATCTAGTCGGGCAACTGGGAGTCTGAGTTGCTCGACTTTTTGCTTGAATCAGTTAACTCAACAATTGAGTCGGTGGACTCATTTCCCTAGTCAATAATGTTTCATCCAATGTTTTATAAATTGACTCAACACTTACGTTGGTCGACCCTCATTCCCAATCAACCAATTTTCATCCAATGTTGTTTGAATTGAATACCTAAACACTTTAGTATCAAGTTAAACCTTATTCATGAGTAAACTCTTATTCCAGGTGCATCCTATATGTGTGACCCTATACGTCCCAAGTTATGTTGGTAGTGAATGTCTGTAACTAATTTTTGACATCACAAGCAATGGGCGGTATCTAGCAACACATCATTTCTACCCAAGTAATTGGAAAGTTGGAGAACAACTTCAACCTACAAACCGCGATCAGTGTTACAATTATCATATAGTTCCTTTGTTGCTGATATCTAGATTGAACTTGAGGCATGTAATCTTCATCCTCCCAATGTTCAATCCATGTTCCTTGAACTAGATCAGACTGTGTGAGATGCATTTGAGCTCACATATATCACATATTAAGTTACATGAGTATGGCAATACTTTTCTCAGTCTCACTTGTCAAGTGTCTAGGATATCAATCTCCCAGAGGAGGGAAAAATCACATCTACATCACTCACAATCAATCCCCATGTGTCACAACATACACAATCATCACCTTTATTGCAACCCTTATTCAAGGTCACATTGAATGATGTTAAAATACATTGAACAACATGTGATATATGTAGTGACTTCAGGTCTAAGAACCACAATCACCGCTATCACTATGAGAGCTAATTTTTACTACCATTCCATGGTATCCATATATCACTCTCAAGGTGGGTCTGTATGATACACTATTCTCTAAGAAGTACCTATGTTTTTGACTTGATATCCCATATGACTCTATCATCAGTCAACACACACTCTAGTCTTATATATTACTATTGCCTACGTTGCTTCCAAAGTAATATCCGACTAGGGACATAACAATAATGCATGTACTCTTATCATACATAAGATCTCATTGTCCCGGTCCTCAACCTGAAAAGATATGTCATTGAGTAACATCATTTTTTAGACATCTACTATGTTTGTGTCATCATATCATGATTGAGATAAAAATCATAGATAGAATTACCTTTATGATTATCAAATCAAGTATATGATACCCCATTACAATCATCATATGATTGTCTTTATGGGCATATATACCAACCATTTTTTCTAGATATACAATCTTTACTCTATGTGGACCTTTATGAAATTACCCTCTTCTGGGGGTGGAAATATAAAAGTAAGGACCATGACCTGGGCTTTGGGATAACCCTAGAAGTTTTCCCTAAGTAAGCTGATTAGAACCTTGTTTTAATCTTTTGAAAAGTAATTAATACTTAAGGAGAGGTCAAATTTCAAGTTTGAGCCTATTTGAAGGCTGTTTGTGCTATATATGATAGTTTTGGTAAAAATTGCAATTTACTCAAAAGATAGGGTTGATGTGCAATTTACCACCTATATGGTGTTCCTTCTCTCTCTTAGCATTATCTAGAATAAATATAAAGGAGGAGGCTCCTTCTTTCTGTCTTGGTTGAGTGATAGCACTCTTGGTGGTGAAAAAACCAAAGAATGTTGAGTATCTTGAACCCTAGATGAGGTTGTGTCGAGTTATGTAGAGTATATGGGAGTGCCTATCCATTTAGAAACTATATAGGAGGTTCATATTAGTTTAGAAACTTTTTTTAAGTACTCATATAGGGATAAGCACCTCAAGTAGGTGAATCCTATCGGTTTATATGTTCCTTGCAAAGAACTAGAGTGTTAATGGATGAAGGGTTGAAGCTTGAAGATGACAAGTCGTCACATACATTAAGCTGTGAGTGGTCGTCATGACTTGTGGTACCTAAAATGATATGTTTGTTAAATCATCATGACCTAGAAGAGCAAGACCAATATAATTGAAACCTTAGAATGATATCCCTTGAGAGTACTAGCCCATCAAGACCAGGAGGATGTCTTGTAAGATGGAGTGTCAAACCATGATGCCTTGATTGAGTAAGAGGCTGACATGGCAAACCCTAATCCTAGAAACCCGATACACCCCTAAACCAATACACCTCTAGCCCAACACAAGTATGATGGGCGACACACCTTGGCTAACACACCATGCGGAAGTATGGGAAACACACTCCTTGAAGTGATGGCCGACACACCAAGTAATGGTGAGGCATGTACCTTGAGAGGTGAAAGAATATAGGGTGTTGATGAGGGCTAACCTGATACATTCAAAACCCTAGAATATGATATGTATCAAAACCTAAGAGGTTGATATCCCTTGGTGATATCTAAGCCGATACACTAGATGAGAGTGAGGCTGATACCCTAGAGTATGCTATGGCCGATACACAAAGTGTTAGGGTGCCCGATACACAAGGAGATAGGGTGGCCGATACACAAAGTGTTAGGAAGGCTGATACCCTAAAGTGAGGTCAAGGTGTTATGCTTAAGTGAGGTGAAAATATTATTTTAAAGTATGAAGAAGGTGATGCACCAAGGTATGGTGAAAGTGATACACAAAGATATGATTCATGACCAATATCAGCTTAAGCACCTCTAAACCGATGTTATTTTGATGTTCCTTAGCCAACACAAGTGAAGAGTGCCATGGACAATACATGTGGTTAACCCGACACAAGTGTATGTTTCTAGGTCAACACAAAGGTTAGTGTGTAATCCGATACACCTTGATGTGTGTTAACCGATACACCTTGATGAGTGTAACCCAATAAACCTTGATGAGTGTAAACTAATACACCTTGATGAGTGTAAACCGATACAGCTTGATGTGTGTAAACTAATATACCTTGACGAGTGTAGGCTGACACAAGATGAATATAATCAATTGATACACTATGAAGTAACGATATGGATACACTTTGATAAGTGCAGGATAATGAACCCTAAAGAGGGTTAAACCAATGTAATAAGCATGTTGAAATCAATATCCTAGTAAGAATGAGAGGGAAACTTATACAACTCACATGAGGAAGGCGATACCTCATGTGGATAATCAATTAATGATAATTGATGAGTGTATTTACATATGCTTGAGATAGTTATGGAAATAATATAGCTCTTATGATGTGAATTAGGGTTTTGTTGTCAAATATGAACTTGAAAACCCTAATCAGTTACAAAGGGAAACCCTAATCCTAATCATGAAATGGATGCAATTTGAATGATTCTCTTTGTGGCATGGTGATGATATTGACTTGATATTGCTTCTTCTATGGAATCCAAACAATGTAGGTATGAAGAGATGATGAGCCATGTATGAGCCATGTTGATTTAACATGATATATGTTAAGTAGGACTTGTGAGCCATGCGATATACTTGTACAACAAGTATGATATATATATATACATACATACATACATACATACAAATATATATATATATATATATATATATATATATATATATATATATATATATACAGAGAGAGAGAGTCAGGATAGAGTACACTCGAGTGTACAGATCGCACATATACATTCAAGTGTGTTTTCATATCAAGACTATTTTTTGCAAGATGTAAACCATTGATCGTCATTTTCATACTATATTTAGTATACATACAAATTTTGAGCCCATTTGGATGAGTGTAAGTCACTCATCTGAGGGCAACAAAATCCACGCAAGAAATTAATTTGAAATACATAATTTTTGCGGTCTTTATAACATGACCTATAAATATCAAAATGTGCTCAAATTTTTAATATGAGTTATTCACAAGATGATTAAGAAGATCAACAGATTAGATTATTGCAAAAAATATTGCATCATGAAAACTACTTGAGTGTATTCTTCTCTGAATACACTCGAGTGTATTCTAGCCTCACTCTCTCTCACTCTCTCTCTATATCTATCTATCTATATATCTATCTATCTGTCTATATATATATATATATATACATACATATATATATATATAAATATATATATATATATATATATATATGGGTCTGATGACATAGAGATGATTGTTGCTTGGTAAGAGGCAACACTGTTCAATGATGAACTTAGGGTTTGATACCTAAAACATGTGAACATGATGATGAAAATAATTGAAGGGATGATATTCCCAGTAATATGTTCAAAGGATTGAGATTCCAGGACGGGTGTAACAAGATGTGCTCCGATTGATACAAGATTCCTTGAAGAATGTATTACACTTTCTATGTAGCATGTATCAATGATTCATGTTTGTAACTTGACTAATGCTAAAAGATGATGTAATGCACTTAATTTATCAAGTGAAACTAAAAACTTAGTTTCCCTGGCGATAGATCCATTCAATGTCAGAACTTGCTGGATGGTGAAACAAGTTTTACTCGAAGCACATATTTTTGAATATGCAAGGTGCAAGATGAGTATTTTCCTTGCTTCCTTCAAACCTCAGGATTGGTTGCAGGCCACACCCTGATACAATTAGGATTGGCTTCAGGCCAAACCCTAATAAGAGTGCAGTTGTAGGCCGTGACTCTCTCTCTCTCTCTCTCTCTCTCTCTATCTATCTATATATATATATATATATATATATATATATATATAATTAGGATTGGTTACAAACCATACTCTGACACAATCATGATTGACTATGGGTCATACCCTAATAAGGGAACATCTAAGGGCTGTATCTATCTAGTGATGAGCCTATATACGCATGCTAGATAATTACAGTTTGACTCGTAATGTCACTGCCAATATTCTTGTACTGACCAATGGGGTGAGGTTGTGGAGTTCGGCTCTTCCATGGACCTTGTATGACACCAATGCTACCTAATTTAGGTTGGTTGGAGGATGAGTGGTATACCTCATCTCCTCAAAGCATAAGATTGATTGTTGAAAGATGTAATCAGATGTGTGTCATATTTGCTTAAGGATCAAACACGAAAACATTGAATGAGGTTTCTATTGCTTCTGTATGTCATAATTGATAAATGTTATACATGTTCTTCATATTCCTTTCAAAAGTGATTAGATGATCTATTGCTCAGTATAGATATTTGAGCTACTTAAATGATGAGATTTTTCTACCCTACATATAACCAGTAGTTATACATGTTGAATTCAATAAAGGTTTCTACTGCTCTCTTTCATAAAGGTTTATATGTGATAATAATATTGTTTGTGGAGGGTTATATCTCCTATTGGGACTTTTGTCTCACCCTGTGGGTTCTACAACTTTTTAAGTGGATGTACACGAGGTAACAGAGATCGTGTAGCTGAGACATAACAACAATAGGAAGAAGACTTGTAATTTTGAGGTGGTGTGCAATTAACTGAGTCTTGTTGTAGATAAAAGTCATATGTGTCGTCCTTGTACTCTCAGGTCTTTGGGGGATAGTTTCATATCTAATTTTATGATCGATCTGAGATTTTGGCTAGAATGCCTCGACGTATAATTTTACTGTGACGAACAAACTGTCTTAACCAATATAATAAGATTAAGTAATGCGGAAGCGATTACTAACAACGGATTACTAAAGATCACTAAAAATTAAAACCATTTATCAAGAGATACATTCACAGGAAAACTCTTTCATTCAGAACCAAAGTAAATCATTACATCCTGGTTCATATATACATATCATGTATCATTGCTTCTCGAGGCATACAAGCATTCACTACTCTGTCTTAACTGTACACAAGTAGTATAAAAAAAAACCTCGAGGCTTGAAGCCCAAAATCTCAGATCAAATTATAAAAAGCACTAACTCCTAGAACCCAAGAGTACAAAGACAACTCATAGGACTAACTATACAAAACTAGACAACCAGTATCTCCACCTGATGGATCACTGTTGTCCCTATTACTGCTGCAGCTGCTCTTCCCCTACAGTAGGGTTTCTTCCTTTTTGTCTGCGTCTACCTAAAAATATTGGATCCCACGGAGGTGAGACAATTATAAAAATTTCCCCAACGAGAGATATAACTCTTTTCTAAAAACAATATTATTGCAGTTTAATAGAAATAAATTGAGCAGTGGAATCAAAATAATCAACATCAGATAATTCACTTATTTAAAGAAGATTAGAGCAACATTCCCACTTGAGCTTATCAGCTGTAACTTGATAAAGCAGCATGTCTAATATTCAATAAAGAATTATAGGACATGTATACCATTTATCCATCTAGGATATGTTAAGAAAGATAATCACCAACCAGTGATTCTCATATTTCAGTCTTATGCAAATATGCTACACGACTGATTACATTTTTACAAACATACTTAAACTCTGAGGAGATGAGGTATACCGCTCATACTCCAACCGACCATTTCTAAATTGAAATCGGTACCATACATAGGTCAATGGAAGAGCCGAATTCCCATGACCTCCTAGATACCGGTCAGTACGGGACCACAAGAAGGACTATGTCAATTGCTCAATATAGCTTTCCAGGGTATACTGGAAACTTCACTATAGAGTTACAGTGTCAACTACACTCTCATCGGCAATCAAGAGATTTAATGTTTATCCCCATTGACCCGATATTTGAATATCATTGGGATATTAGTGACACATCCATCCCAACCATCGGGAGATTTTTGATACATCCATCCTGACACATGAAGGATTGAGAGGTTTAATGTTTACCTTCCATCAATCTCTTCACCAGGATGTAAGGATATTTTCTCCCATTTACCCACACATATTCAAAATATGCGAACTCCATGAAATCCCATAGGAAAACCTGTTTCACCATCACCAACTACTGACGATGATGGATCTATGGTCAGAGAACTACATGAAAAGATTTCACTTGATTAATTAAGTACAATATCATATTCTTTTAGCATCAGCCACGTTCTTAAACATAACTAATTATGACAATGCTATAAAGAAACATGTACTATTTTCATCAATTACTTATTAGTCTTTAAAAGACATTGGGAACTCATTCCCTCATTTTAATAGTGGGAATTCTCATCCCTTCACAATCTCATTACCATAATCATATGGTTCTGGGTATTCAAACCCTTAGCTCATCATTGAGCATTGTTACCACTTTTCCAAGTAACTATCACCTTCAGGTCATCTGACCAAGGTAAACAAGGTACTTTCTATACAAGCATTACTCATGGCACTTGAGGCCCATTAACTCTCTTGTTACCTCTTATCAGGCAGCAAGGCATATTAAGGCACACAAGGCTCAATAAACAATAATGAATAAAACATCATAGCTCATACCTAGCCATGATCACCATTTCAAAATACTTGCATTGTTAGTGCAGATGATAACAATAACTTCAATTACATATCAGTACCATGTAGAACAAATATGGATTCACTATTCAAGGGTAACACCACTATTCCCTTACTAGGGTTTGGGTTTCCCATTTCATGTCATTTGGGAACATTTATCCCATTACCCAGATCAAGGTTATGGTTTATCACCATATTGCCCAAGATTAGGGTTTCATAAAACATTACATAGCATCACCCTGGATTTGAGTTCCACATCACATCAAACATCAGGGTTTCTCATAAAATCACCCTAAGTTAGGGTTTCACATAAATTTCACCCCAGAATAGGGTCTACATTCAATAACCCACAATTAGGGTTTACTATTCATCCCAATTAGGGTATCATGTTCCATTACCCATAATTAGGGTTTACTATTCATCCCAATTAGGGTTTCATGTTCCATTACCCATAATTAGGATTTACTATTCATCCCAATTAGGGTTTCATGTTCCATTACCCATAATTAGGGTTTACTATTCATCCCAATTAGGGTTTTGCATCACATTACCCTAAATTAGGGTTACTCATATTTTCACCCTAGATTAGGGTTACATCCTTACCCTAGATTAGGGTTAGGGTTCAATAATCTTGTCAATTAGGGTTTATGCTCATGATTAGGGTTTTATGATATCTTTGCTGAGGATCATACCCTTAATCACCACATGAATCATATTCATATATGATTTCCTCTCTATCATCCTCTCAACTTGATTAGGTTATATCAACCCTTCAATCAAGTACATACAACTATGATTGACATAGTGTACTAAGTTATTGTTTTTATAAGAAATTAGGGTTTATCCCTTTAAATGTATTAATCAATTAGGTACTTTAGGGATTCAACCTTTGTACCTATCATTGATTGTCATTACTATCAATCATTGGATCATTGGAACAATCATCACCTTCAATTTCCAAATGATTGAATCACAATTGACCTTTATTCGGTTTTGAGGTTTCCTCACCAAACGATTTTGAAACCGTTTGATTCCAAATGGTTTTGAAACTGTTTGACCCCAAACGGTTTCAAGACCATTTGGACTCAAACGGTCTCAAGACCGTTTGGGACAAATCAGTCTCAAAACCGCAAGGGTTCATTAGGTACATCCATCAATTTGTTGAACATGATTTGCTACATTGAAACCTTCAATCAATTGAGTTATTGAAGTTCAACAATTATTGGCTCTTGGATCTCCAACCCTAAAATTTCAACCATTGGATCTGTAACATCCCTGACCTGGGTTATGAATTAAACCTAGATTTTTTGCCTAATAAGGCTGAGTAGATTCTTAATCTTACCTTGGGAAAAGTAATTAGGGCTCATGAGGAACTTATGTTTCAATTTTGGTCCTGTTTGGACAATGTTGAAGCAATGTTTGCTTATTTTGGACTAAAGTGCAAATTGCCCAAATTGGAGGGGTTAAATTGAAAATGTTGCATGATAAGATGTTCCTATGATGTTGTGACATCATAAGAATTAATATGATGTAGTGGTAAGGTTTCTACAAGTCTGGACACCAAGATAGAGCTTGTTGGACAATGTTGTGCATTAAAACCCAGTTTTGGTGTAAAGTGCAATTTACCCAAAACCTAGGGATCAATATGCAAATTACCACTTCAATAAGGTCCCTAATCTTTCTTGGCATCATGTAGAGCAAAGAAAATGAGAGGGGCATCTCATTTGAATTAAGTTGGAGGAGAGAGAATCTTGATATTAAAATAATCAAGATTAATGCCTAATTGAAACCCTAATTTGATTTAGGGAAAAAATGAATAAAAATAATTGAAGGGCTTTCAACCAAAATGTTTTGGGTTGATTTTTAATAAGTATGGACGTCCCTTTTCCAAGATAAGGAACGAAAATATCCTAAGTAGGTGAAACTCCACTCACCTTATTATAAAGGAAAGTAATTTCCACTCACATATGGGATATTATATTATAAGCATTAAGGTGCTTAATTTGCTTTTCTTTAAATTGAGGATAATGAAGGGGAATAAAATGCAAAGGGAGATGCCTCGTATCCATGGAGTTGAGGGGGAAGAGTCGGCCATAATTTTTGGATTAATTGGATTTTTATAAGGCATTTTCTCTCTCATCAATTTCCTTATAAAAGTGCCTTTTCCAAATTAATTGAAAGGTTTTTTTCGGCCCTTTCTTCTTCCTTTACTTTGGATGAGTTCAAGGGGACTTAGGAGCAACAGGAGGACGAGCCCCAACCTGTGGGTAAGCCCTTGACCTTCGTTCTCCTTGATTTCATGGTGGAAATCGAAAATAAATTATGGATTCCTTCTTATTTCGATCTCCTCTTCAACCCTAGCCAACTTTTTCATCCAAAAGCTTGAGGACGAGCCTAAGGGGAGTTGTAAGAGCTTCATCCACCATTAATGGCGTGAGCTTGGAGCTTTGGCGATCAATTGGAGGCGGGTTTTATAACTCAAACCCTTAAACATTGCTATTGCATCAATTCTCTATGCTTTGTTGATTGATTTCTTCAATTTGATACACTCTTGTTTCTTTGCTGCAATTTCCATCAAGAACGGTTGCTTTTATTGGTTGTTCTAAGGAAGGGGATTATGAAATCTTCCTATATTCTTATCCAAAGAAAATTACCAAGCCAAATGGTTTTGATAGCTATTCCAAATCGTTTTAATTTGATTGGCTATGCGGTTTCAGCAAACCGTTTAAGGGCAAACGGTTTGAAACCGTTTGGGAGAAAACGGTTTCAAGCCCGTTTGAGATGGTTGACCAAGCGTTGAACGTTTGGGAATCTTGTTCCTAATTTTTTAGACTAATGACCCTCCAAATTTGAGGGGTTAACGCCAAAGGAATCGTGATTTGAAGGCCAATCAATTAGGCAAATCAAATTGAATTAAATGCTGATTTTCAACCTGATTAACTGGACCTGTTTGGGAAAACGGTTTCAAAACCGTTTGATATGGTTGACCAAGCGTTTACCGTTTGGGATTACTGTTCCTAATGATGTTGGTTAATAACCCTCCAAATTTTAGGGGTTAACTCCAAAGGAAATGGGAGTTGAAGACTAATCAATTAGGGAAACCTAATTGGATTAAGTGCTGATTTTCAACCTGATTAACTTGACCTTTTTGGGCAAACGGTTTCAAGACCGTTTGGTGGAGTTGACCAAGCGTTGACCGTTTCCCATTACTGTTCCTAATGATTTTTGTTAATGACTCACCAAATTTTATGGATTAATTCCAAACGAGTCATGAGTTGAAGGCTAATCAATTGGGCTAACCCTAATTGAAATCAGTGCTGAAATCACAATGAGCTAATTTGAGATTTTGGGTTGATTAGCCCAAACGGTCTCAAGACCGTTTGGGGGATCATCCAAACGGTCTCAAGACCGTTTGGGGTCACCTCAAGACCGTTTGGGGGTCTGGGGTCAAGTATAGTTGACCAATTGAAGGTCCAAAGGTACCAGATCATATTGCAATTAAGTATTGATGTGCTGATCAACTGAATAGACCAAACCTTGATGTATTTTCACTAGAGTCCAAAGGTTGGATGGGAAAACGGTCTCAAGACCGTTTGGTGGTCACCCAAGACCGTTTGGAGGTCTAGGGTTGAGTATGGTTAGGTGTTTGAAGGTCTAAAGGTACCAAGCTGTTATACAATGCAATGCTGATTTGGTGATCAATCGAATGATCCAAACCTTAATTGGATGGCTTGTATTTGAGTGATATGATGGGCAAACGGTCTCAAGACCGTTTGGAGGTCATCCAAACGACCTCAAGACCGTTTGGGGTCAGGTCATACCCAATTTGGATAATGGTTCAATAGTTTCAAAGTAACCAATCTTGCATTGATGAGTGTTGTTGGATCTTCGATTCCAAACCCTAATTCAATTGAATCAAACCCTAATTGATGATCGATTGAGGGTCAATTGAGGGTCAAATAAGTTTAAGGTTGACCTATTAAACTCAATTGAAGTATGAGTATAGGTCCAATTGATGATTGGTTCCATGAATTCAATGATTGAAGGAATCAACATTGGAAACCCTAATTCAATTGGACACCCCATGTTATTGAAGGTCCGATTGATCAAAACTTTTTGGAAACCTAATGTAATTAGGTGAGAGATACCCTTAATGGTACTAATCAATAATTCATAACAAATGCATGAATCCAATACATGATTAGTAAACCCTAGTTGAGGGTGTATCCTTATGAACCCTGGTTGAGGGTGTATCCTTGTGAAACCCTAGTTGAGGGTGTATCCTTATGAACCCTGGTTGAGGGTGTATCCTTGTGAAACCCTAGTTGAGGGTGTATCCTTATGAACCCTGGTTGAGGGTGTATCCTTGTGAAACCCTAGTGGAGGGTGTATCATTGTGAACCCTGGTTGAGGGTGTAACCTTGTGAAACCCTAGTGGAGGGTGTATCATTGTGAACCCTGGTTGAGGGTGTATCCTTGTGAAACCCTAGTTGAGGGTGTATCATTGTGATTGTTTATAGGCAACTTTATAATAAAGTTATGCCTTAAACTAAGATAAGTCCATATCATGTGAGATAGCTGGACAATTCTAATGTGTGGCCTATGCATTATATGCTAAGGGTGAGTATTCTGTGATGGAATGTATTAAGAGGGGAAATACCTTAATACAAGATAAAGTTGGTTAACTCAAGAGGGTCTGAATTAATGAGAAATGGGGAACCCTAACCCTAATTTGGGGAAAAGGGAATGATAAGCCCTGTTTGATAGTGAACCCTAATTCCTGGTTAAGGAATGATGGTGTTACTATTGTATCACATGATGTGATGAATATCTTGTATGACTGTTATCATGCCTAATAACCATGTAGGTATGATGAGATGATGGATATAGCCAAGTTTGGGTTGTGACATTTATATAATAAATGTTGATTGGGTTTTTGTGCGTTGATGTTGTTGTTGCTTAATAAAAGTAACAATGTGTATGGATTTTATGAACCATGTGAATAAGTTGTTGCCTAGTGAGAGGTGACAATATGTGAATGGCCTTATGAACCATGTGAATAAGTTGTTGCCTAGTGAGAGGTGACAAGATGTGAATGGCCTTATGAACCATGTGAATAAGTTGTTGCCTAGTGAGAGGTGACAAGATGTGAATGGCCTTGTGAGCCATGTGAATAAGTTGTTGCCTAGTGAGAGGTGACAAGATGTGAATGGCCTTGTGAGCCATGTGAATAAGTTGTTGCCTAGTGAGAGGTGACAAGATATGAATGGCCTTGTGAGCCATGTGTGATGCTTGGGTAACAAGTATCATGTTTCTTTGTAGCATTTTTGTTAATAAGTTGTGCTAGAGAACTTGGATGATGTTACATTTCTGTTATATATCTATAGTTCATTGATGATTATTCATATCTGTTGTATTCATTACAAGTAGATGGATGAACTATGAGTCTACCATGGGTAGATGCAATGCTCTTATTGGAAATGGAGATTTTCTTATTCTGTTCTATGAAGAATAATTCTGCCTATTAATGTAAAAGTAACCCATGCTCAGTTTAATTTCATAATCTGCTATAACAATGTTTCTGGCGGAGAATTATATCTCTCGCTGGGGCAATTTACAATTGTCTCACCCCCGTGGGAAACATTTTTAGGTATGCATGAAAGGCAGAGCAGAAACCCTAGAACAGGGAAAGAGCAGCAGCAACAGCAACAGCAGGGACAACAATAAGATCTCAGGTGGAGATATTGTCTGTCTAGTCATATAGATAGTAGTCCTATGTGTCGTCTCTGTACTCTCAGGTCCTCGGAGTTTTTAGTCAGTGTTTTTGATATATCAGTCTAAGGTTTTGGCTTGATGCCTCGAGATTTGTAGGCTGCCTGCATATATGTTTATAAGGCAGCTGATGATGTAGTCTCTGGAAAAAAATGGTACAGGATATGTACGTTTGAAATAGAATGTATATTATATACAATGGCATTTGTTGGAAAAGATTTCCTATGTGTGGATCTCTTTGCAAAAAGTTTTAATTTTTAGTGATTTTCGCTAATCCGCTGCTTGATGAACGCTTCCACATTAGTTAATCTTGTTTTTGCGAGATGGTCATGACAGGATCACCAAAAGGTTTTGAAACTGTTTGATCCCTAATGGTTTCAAGACCATTTGGGCTCAAACGGTCTCAAGACCATTTGACCCAAAAAGTCTTGAAATCGAATGGATAAATCTATGGAACCTCCAAGAAATCGATTAGGGTTGTAATTGGTGGATTGTCCATACATTTAATCAATGAATTGAATCCATTGGATCATCATCCAACATTTACTAGGGTTCAGACCTCAAACGGTCAACCCATCCAAACGGTCAACACTCTCATGCAGTTTGGGACTCAAATCACCAAACCGTTTTGTGAAACCGTTTGGACCAAAGGTCCAAAACCGTTTGCAACTCAAATTTGTTGGAAAGTGTGCCTAAGATGATGTCATCATAATCAAGCCTTATTCCATCAAAAACTACTACCATTATCATGGTAGTTGCATCAACTAATCAAAGGAATTGCAAGAAGAGCAATTGAACATAATTGATTGAGAAATTGAGTTCAATAACAATGAATAAGGGTTCAAGTTATATAACCCACCTTCAATTGAGCTTCACGTCAACAATGGTGGAAGAAGATTTTGAAACTCCCCCAAGGCTCGTTCTCAAGTTTTGGAGTGAAAAGATTGGCTAGGGTTGAAGATGGAGTGAAGAAAAGAAGAAATTATGCATTGATTTATGATTTCCACCATGAATCAAGATGAAAGAAGGTCAATAAGCTTACCAACAGGTAGGGGGGTCATCCTCCTGGTCCTTAAAAGCTTCCTTGGTCGTTTTGAAGGCGAAGGGTGGGAGTGAATTTGAAATTATCCTTTCATTCTATGGATAAATGAGCTTATATGTGAATTTTATTGAAAATTCAATTAAGAGAGAGAAAGTAGGAATTATCTCCTCAATTCCCTTTCCACTTGCCCCCTTCTCTTCCTTAGATACGTGGCTATCTTCCTTGCCTCTTATTCCTCTCAATTATCCACAAACTAAAGACAAGCAAATTAAGCACCTTAATCCATTTAATAGTAATGTCCATAAGTGAGTGGATATTTCTTTTTCTTATAATAATGTGAGTGGGTTTTTCACCTCCTTGAGATATTTCGTGGCCCTTGCAAAGCACAAGGACGTCCACACATATATGAATTCAACCATTTCAATTTTGGTTGAAGGTCCTTCAATTATTTTATTTATTTTTGCATTAATTTGAATTAAGGTTTCCATTATGCTTAAATCTTGATTATTTTAATATCAAGATTCTCTCTCCTTCAAAGAGATACAAATGAGATGCCCCTCTCATTTGCTTTGCTCCACATGATCCCAAGAAATAGTAGGGACCATTTTGAAGTGGTAATTTGCATATTGAGCCCTAGGTTTTGGTTAAATTGCACATTACACCAAAACTAGGTTTTAATGCACAAACATTGCTTTATTATCTCTTTCTTGGAATTCATGCTATCACAAGCCATACCTCTGCATCATATTCACTCTCATTATGCTTCAACACATGAGGAACATATTATCATCCAAAATTTGCAACTAAACCCCTCAACTTGGGTAATTTGCACTTTAGTCCAAAACAAGCAAAACATTGATTTGAAAAATATTAAAAAAGAACTAAAATTGCAATGTAAGTTCCTCTTGAGCCTTAATTACTTTTCAAAAGATAAGAGCAAGCATATAATCACTTTTATTAAACAAAACACCTAGGGTTAAAACATAACCCATGTCAGGGATGTTACAAGTTTATCCACCCCTTATAAGGATTTCGTCCCCGAAATCATCAACGAAAACATCAAGAGAAAAGAGAAGGGTACTTCCTCCTCATCTCTTCCTCTAGATCCCACATAGCTTCTTCAATGCCAAGGTGATGCCGGAGAACTTTTACAAGACAAATGTCTTTCTTTTTCAACTTCTTGATTCTTCTATCAAGAATCAACACAGGTCCTTCAACATAAGATATATCATCATTTAGTTCTACCTCCATAGGTTGCAGAACCAACTCTGTGTCAGGATGACACTTCCTCAGCATGGAAATATGGAACACCGGATGCAATCCATGCAGCTCAGGTGGTAACTCCAGCTTATAGGCTACCTTTCCCATCCTCTCAATGATTGGATAAGGCCCCATAAATCTAGGAGCTAACTTTCCCTTCTTTCCAAATCTAAGGATACCTTTCCAAGGTGAGACCTTGAGATACACTTTGTCTCCAACTTGGAATTATAAGGGTCTACGATGCTTATCAGCATATGATTTCTGCCTATCCTGGGTAGCTTTCAACTGTTGTTGTATAACTTTAATCTTCACAGTTGTTTGCTGAACCAGCTTAGGACCCAAGAGTTGGTACTCTCCTATTTCATACCAACATAAGGGAGATCTACAACGTCTACCATATAAAGCCTCATATGGTGCCATCTGAATACTGTGCTGATAGCTATTATTATGAGCAAATTCTATCAAGCTCATATGTAGATCCCAACTTCCTACAAACTGAAGGACACACGCTCTAAGCAAGTCCTCCAAAGTTTGTATGGTTCTCTCAGACTGTCCGTCTGTCTGTGGGTGAAAGGTTGTACTAAACCTTAACTGTGTACCCAAATCTTTATGGAGTCACTCCCAAAAATGACTTGTAAATTGGGGACCTCTATCATAAACAATTGTAGCTGGAACTCCGTGCAAACGCACTATCTAATCTATGTATATCTTTGCAAGCTTCTCAACAGTGTAGGTTGTTTTGACAGGAATGAAATGTGCTGTCTTAGTCAACCTATCAACTATCACCCAAATGGAATCATGACTTTTGGCTATTCTAGGCAAACCAACCACAAAGTCCATGGTTACATGATCCCATTTCCACTGCGGTATAGGCAGAGGTTGCATTGTTCCTATGGGCTTTTGATGTTCATCTTTAACCTACTGACACACTAGACACCGCATAACAAACTCAGCTACATCTTTCTTTAATCCAGGCCACCAATACACATCTTTTAAGTTATGATACATCTTGGTGCTTCCTAGATGCATAGCATACATCAAAGAATGAGCTTCTTCCAGAACTAACTTCCTTAAGTTATCAACATCAGGTACTACCATCCTATCATGGTAACAGACTACCTTATCATCTGAATCATGGAAACCATCCCATTTCTCACTACCATACTCTGATCTAATATGTTGAATCATAGTATCAGTCTGCTGTACTTCTTTAATCTGCTGTCTCAGAGTAGGTTTTATTTGCATCTTAGCTAATAACCCGACTAACAATGACACTTTAAGATGTACATTGTCTTACCTCAAGGAGATAAGCATATCTCTCTTAGAGCACACTAAGGAGTTCAACTGTTCTTTGTTTAAGGTTGGTGTTGCTGATTTTCTACTTAGTGCATCAACAACCACATTGGCTTTCCCTGGATGATAATCAATTGTACAATCGTAGTCCTTGATTAACTCCATCCAGCGACATTGTCTCATGTTCGACTCATGTTGTGAGAAGATATACTTTAGGTTCTTATGGTCTGTGAAAATCTGGAATGTTTCTCCATGGAGATAATGTCTCCATATTTTCAAGGCATGGACCACAACAGCTAGATCTAGATCGTGTGTCGGATAATTATCCTCATGTTTCTTAAGCTGTCGAGAAGCAAAAGAAATCACTTGCTTATCATGCATCAACACACATCCTAAGCCATTCTTAGATGCATCACAAAAGACTATATACCCCTTCCCTTGCTCAGGTAGCACTAACACATGTGCACTTGTTAACCTTTCCTTCAGCAACTGGAAAGATTGTTGACACTTGTCATTCCAGACAAAAGGAATCTCCTTCCTGGTCAACTTGGTTAGGGGTAAATATATTGAACTGAAATTCTTAATGAACCTCCTGTAATAGCCTGCTAGTCCTAGGAAACTATGTTTCTCCGTCGGTGTCTTAGGCTGTTCCCATTGCAGGACAAATTCTACTTTCTTAGGATCAACACGAATACCTGAAGCAGATATTACGCGTCCAAGAAAAGAAACTTCTCGTAACCAGAACTCACATTTTCTAAACTTAGCATACAACTTATGCTTTCTTAGCAAAGTCAAAGCTTGACGAAGATGCTGCTCATGTTGTTGAGCATCTCTACTATATATCAGGATGTCATCTATAAAGATGACTACACATTGATCAAGAAAAGGTCGAAAGATTCTATTCATGAGTTCCATAAATGCACCTGGTGCATTAGTTAGTCCAAACGACATAACTATGCACTCATAGTGACCATACCTTGTCCTAAAGGCAGACTTAGGTATGTCACTCTCCTTAATACGCAACTAATGGTATCCCGACCTCAGATCTATCTTAGAAAAGATAGTTATACCACACAACTGATCAAACAAGTCATCAATCCTTGGTAGAGGATACTTGTTCTTTATAGTTACTTTATTTAACTGCCTATAGTCGATGCATAAACTCATATACCCATCCTTATTCTTAACAAAGAGGATCGGAGCACCCCATGGTGAAGTACTTGGTTGGATAAAACCTTTCTCAAGCAACTCTTGCAGTTGTTTCTTGAGCTCTTCCATTTCAACAGGTGCCATTCTATACGGCGTTTGTGCTATTGGTTGCGTTCCCGGGATTAGATTAATTTCAAAATCAATCTCTCGGGGTGGTGGAACACCTGGAAGTTCTTCAGGAAATACATCTTCAAATTCCCTGACTATTGGAACTTCAAAAAGAGGAGGGCTCTCCATTGTGGTATCTACCACATGGGCTAAGAATGCAAAGCATTCTTGTCTCATCAACTTCTCAGCTACCATAGCTGACACAAGACATGTTGGAAGAATCTCTCTATCTCCCTGAAAGATCCATGTGTCACCATTATCTGTGAACACAACCTGCTTGGAACCACAATCCAAGACAATACTTTTCTAAGGTTTCCATCCCAAGAATTATATCAAACCCATGAATTTCAAGTGGTATAAGATCCACCTGAATGCGGTGATCAGAAAAGGAAAGATTGCAGGGGGAACACACTTCCCACAATACTGTAGATCCCAACAAAGGTGTTTCTAACAACATGCTATCTACTCTATGACTGACAATCATGTTGCAGTCATGAATCACTTCTCGAGTGATAAAAGAGTGCATAGCACCCGGATCAATTAATACCGATACACAGAAGGATGAAGACATATCAGAATAAAATAATTTCATCTGACCTGTCACAACCCTAGGATTGACAACTGCTTCGGGCTGATTCATTGCATAGAATCTAGTCGTTGCTTGTTGTTGACCCTGTGCTCGATTGTTGGATATCGACGAACTGGTTTGGGATGTTTGTTCACATCCTCTAGCACCACTGCCAGACTGCTGCCTCTGAGAGCCTTGCTGACTCTGCCTTGGTTGCTGGGTCACATTCCTGACTTCTCAGGACAGTCCCTCACCACATGGCCTTCTCTCGCACATCTATAGCAGGTTACATTTCCCCTCTGTGGTTTGGGTGGTTCTGTTACTGACATTGAGGTTGAGCTGTGAGCTCCCTTCGGTGGTAAACTATGGCCTCTACCCTTACTTGACGTCCATTGTGTCTGGGTATTGAACCTTGGTGGTGGTGTAGGCACAGAATACCTTGGTTTCTTAAAACTTCCAGAACTCTGTCCTTGGAACTGTGGGTACTCTTTCTTACCCTTGGTCTATCGCTTATCAATCACAGACCTTTCTATTCATCTTACAGACTCCACAAAAGTGGCAAACCTCTCCCGGTTCTCCAGAGCAGACATCAGAGTGGTCAATTCAACGTTCAATCCCTTCTCGAATCACTGATTTCTCTCCTCATCTGTAGATTCCATATGCAGACAAAACCACAAAAGTTCCATGAACCTAGCTTCATATTCGCTAATGTTCATTTGTCCTTGCCTCAAACTCTCAAATTGAGAGATTTTCTCATCTAGATACGTCTTGGGAAAGTATCCAGTGACGAATTCACGATGGAATTCATCCCATCCGATCACAACACCATGTCTTTTTCCTTCCTCAATGGTCCACCAGTGGCCAACACTCCCTTTTAGGAGATATACAACATGCCTCACCTTCTCATCATCAGGAATCATGAGGATTCTGAAGGCTTTCTCCAGTTCAGTCAACCATAGGTCAGCATCTGCTGGGTCGGCTGTACCAGCATACTCTATGGCTCCTACCCTCATAAGCCCTTCAAAAGTCTTGTCGGTTCCATGTCTTTCATCATGGGCTGGTGCCCTAGGTGCAGGTAATGGCATCCTATCCGTCATATGGGTCATAGCTACCATAAACTGTCCAAACATATTTTGGAAAGCTGGATTCCCCATATCAGCTTGGTTGAACTGGGGTTGATCAAGTACATGCTCCTCCATATCTTGATCTCTTACACCTCCTCCTGGTGCAGCAATGCTGCTTTTAGCAGCATGTTCATCATGTGATCCAGACATCTTTAGTTCTTCTTCTCCTCCTATATGAGCAGAAGACACTATCAGACAGACTAGAAGACACTAGAACAAACTCAAAAACCTTAATCCTATGTCTCTATAGACTCAATAACCTAGAGCTTTGATACCACTAATTTGTGATGAACAAACCATCTTAACCAATATAACAAGATTAACTAATGCGAAAGTGATTACTAACAGCGGATTACTAAAGATCACTAAAAATTAAAACCATTTATCAAGAGATCCCTTCACAGGAAAACTCTTTCATTCAGAACCAAAGTAAATCATTACATCCTGGTTCATATATACATATCATGTATCATTGCTTCTCGAGGCATACAAGCATTCACTACTCTGTCTTAACTGTACACATGTAGTATAAAAAAAAACCTCGAGGATTGAAGCCCAAAATCTCATATCAAATTATTAAAAGCACTAACTCCTAGGACCCAACAGTACATAGACGACTCATAGGACTAACTATACAAAACTAGACAGCCAGTATCTGCACCTGATGGATCACTGATGTCCCTGTTGCTACTGCTTTTCTTCCCCTAAAGTAGGGTTTCTACCTTTTTGTCTGCGTCTACCTAAAAATGTTGGATCTCACGGAGGTGAGACAATTATAAAAATTGCCCTAGCGGGAGATATAACTCTTCGCTGAAAACATTATTATTGCAGTTTAATAGAAATAAACTGAGTAGTGGAATCAAAATAATCAACAACAGATAATTCACTTATTTAAAGCAGATCAGAGCAGCATTCCCACTTGAGATTATCAGTTGTAACTTGATAAAGAAGCATGTCTAATATTCAATAAAGTATTATAGGACATGTATAACATTTATCCATCTAGGATATGTTAAGTAAGATAATCATCAACCAATGATTCTCATATTTCAGTCTTATACAAATATGCTACACGACTGATTACATATTTACAAACATACTTAAGCTCTGAGGAGATGAGGTATACTGCTCATACTCCAACCAACCATTGCTAAATTGAAATCAGTACCATACATAGGTCAATGGAAGAGTCGGATTCCCATGACCTCCCACATCCCGATCAGTACGTGACCACAAGCAGGACTATGTCAACTGCTCAATATATCTTTCCAGGGTATACTGGAAACTTCGTTATAGAGTTACATCGTCAACTGCACTCTCATCGACAATCGAGAGATTTAATATTTATCTCCATCGACCCTACATTAAATATCATTGGGAGATTAGTGATACATCCATCCCAACCATCAGGAGATTTGTGATACATCCATCCTGACACATGAAGGATTGAGAGGTTTAATGTTTTCCTTCCATCAATCTCTTCACCAAGACGTAAGGATATTTTTGCCCATTTACCCCCACATATTCAAAATATGCGAACTCCAGGAAATCCCATAGGAAAACCTATTTCACCATCACCAACTACTGATGATGATAGATATATGGTCAGAGCACTACATGAACAAATTTCACTTGATTAATTAAGTACATTATCATATTCTTTTAGCATCAGCCACGTTCTTAAACATAACTTATTATGACAATGCTATAAAGAAACATGTACTATTTTCATCAATTACTTATTAGTCTTTAAAAGACATTGGGAACTCAGTCCCTCATTTCAATAGTGGAAATTCTCATCCCTTCACAATCTCATTACCATAAGCATATGGTTCTAGGTATTCAAACCCTTAGCTGATCATTGAGCATTGTTACCACTTTTCCAGGTAAATATCACCTTCAGGTCATCTGACCAAGGTAAACATGGTACTTTCTATACAAGCATTACTCATGTCACTTGAGGCCCATTAACTCTCTTGTTACCTCTTATCAGGCAGTAAGGCATATTAAGGCACACAAGGCTAATTAAACAATAATGAATAAAACATCATAGCTCATACCTGGCCATGATCACCATTTCAGAATACCTACATGGTTAGTGCAGATGATAACAGTAACTTCAATTACATATCAGTACCATGTAGAACAAATATGGATTCACTATTCAAGGGTAACACCACTATTCTCTTACTAGGGTTAGGGTTTCCCATTTCATGTCATTTGGGATCATTCATCCCATTACCCATATCAAGGTTATGGTTTATCACCATATTGCCCAAGATTAGGGTTTCATAAAACATTACATAGAATCACCTTGGATTTGAGCTCCACATCACATCAAACATCAGGGTTTCTCATAAAATCACCCTAAGTTAGGGTTTCACATAAATTTCACCCCAGAATAGGGTTTACTATTCATCCTAATTAGGGTATCATGTTCCATTACCCATAATTAGGGATTACTGTTCATCCCAATTAGGGTTTCATGTTCCATTACCCATAATTAGGGTTTACTATTCATCCCAATTAGGGTTTCATGTTCCATTACCCATAATTAGGGTTTAGTATTCATCCCAATTAGGGTTTTGCATCACATTACCCTAAATTAGGGTTACTCATATTTTCACCCTGGATTAGGGTTACATCCTTACCCTGGATTAGGGTTAGGGTTCAATAATCTTATCAATTAGGGTTTATGCTCATGATTAGGGTTTTATGATCTCTTTGCTGAGGATCATACCCTTAATCACCACATGAATCATATTCATGTATGATTTCCTCTCTATCATCCTCTCAACTTGATTAGGTTATATCAACCCTTCAATCAAGTACATACAACTATGATTGACATAGTGTACTAGGTTATTGTTTTTATAAGAAATTAGGGTTTATCCCTTTAAAGGTATTAATCAATTAGGTTCTTTAGGGATTCAACCTTTGTACCTATCATTGATTGTCATTACTATCAATCATTGGATCATTGGAACAATCATCACCTTCAATTTCTAAATGATTGAATCACAATTGACCTTTATTCGGTTTTGAGGTTTCATCACCAAACGGTTTTGAAACCGTTTGATTCCAAACAGTTTTGAAACCGTTTGACCCCAAACAGTTTCAAGACTGTTTGGACTCAAATGGTCTCAAGACCGTTTGGGCCAAATCAGTCTCAAAACCGCAAGGGTTCATTAGGTACATCCATCAATTGGTTGAACATGATTTGCTACATTGAAACCTTCAATCAATTGAGTTATTGATGTTAAACAATTATTGGCTTTTAGATCTCCAACCCTAAAATCTCAACCATTGGATCACCAAACGGTTTTGAAACTGTTTGATCCCAAATGGTTTCAAGACCGTTTGGACTCAAATGGTCTCAAAACTGTTTGACCCAAAAAGTCTTGAAATCGAATGGATCAATCTATGGAACCTCCAACAAATCGATTAGGGTTGTAATTGGTGGATTGTCCATACATTTAATCAATGAATTGGATCCATTGGATCATCATCCAACATGTACTAGGGTTCAAACCTCAAACGGTCAACCCATCCAAATGGTCAACACTCTCATGCGGTTGGAGACTCAAATCACCAAACGGTTTTGTGAAACCGTTTGGACCAAAGGTTCAAAACCGTTTGCAACTCAAATTTGTTGTAAAGTGTGCCTAAGATGATGTCATCATCATCCAGCCTTATTCCATCAAAAACTACTGCCATTATCATGGTAGTTGCATCAACTAATCAAAGGAATTGCAAGAAGAGCAATTGAACATAATTGATTGAGAAATTGAGTTCAATAACAATGAATAAGGGTTCAAGTTATATAACCCACCTTCAATTGAGCTTCAAAGCTTGGAGCGTCACGTCAACAATGGTGGAAGGAGCTTTTGCAACTCCCCCAAGGCTCGTCCTCAAGTTTTGGAGTGAAAAGATTGGCTAGGGTTGAAGATGGAGTGAAGAAAAGAAGAAATTATGCATCGATTTATGATTTCCACCATGAAATCAAGATGAAAGAAGGTCAAGAAGCTTACCAACAGGTTGGGCGTCGTCCTCCTAGTCCTTCAAATCTTCCTTGGTCGTTTTGCAAGCAAATGGTGGAAGTGAATTCGAAATTATCCTTTCATTCTATGTATAAATGAGCTTATATGTGAATTTTATTGAAAATTCAATTAAGAGAGAGAAAGTAGGAATTATCTCCTCAATTCCCTTGCCACTTTCCCCATTCTCTTCCTTAGATAAGAGGATATCCTCCTTGCATCTTATTCCTCTCAATTATCCACAAATTAAAGAAAAGCAAATTAAGCACCTTAATCCATTTAATAGTAATATCCATAAGTGAGTGGATATTTCTTTTTCTTATAATAATGTGAGTGGGTTTTTCACCTCCTTGAGATATTTCGTGGCCCTTGCAAAGAAAAGGGACGTACACACATATCTGAATTCAACCATTTGAATTTTGGTTGAAGTTCCTTCAATTAGTTTATTTATTTTTGCATTAATTTGAATTAAGGTTTCCATTATGCTTAAATCTTGATTATTTTAATATCAAGATTCTCTCTCCTTCAAAGAGATACAAATGAGACACCCCTCTCATTTTCTCTGCTCCACATGATACCAAGAAACAGTAGGGACCATTTTGAAGTTGTAATTTTCATATTGAACCCTATGTTTTGGGTAAATTGCACATTACACCAAAACTAGGTTTTAATGCACAAACATTGCTTTATCAGCTCTTTCTTGGTTTTCAGGCTATCACAAGCCATACCTCTGCATCATCTTCACTCTCATGATGCTTCAACACATGAGGAACATATTATCATGCACAATTTGCAAATAAACACCTCAACTTGGGTAATTTGCACTTTAGTCCAAAACAAGAAAAACATTGATTTCAAAAATATTCAAAAAGGACTAAAATTGCAATGTAAGTTCCTCTTGAGACTTAATTACCTTTCAAAAGATAAGAGCAAGCATATAATCACTTTTATTAAACAAAACACCTAGGGTTAAAACATAACCCAGGTCAGGGATGTTACAGTTGCTTTTGTATATGTTTTGGTAAAGCAACTGATATCTCAAATCCTTGCGATGTGTTGAAACGATATATGTATGAAGTGAACCATGATGTATATACGGATTCGGTTCTTTCTGTAAAAAGTTTCCTGATAATTGATCTCTTGGTAAAAAGGTTTTAATTTTTAGTAATCCACTATTAAATGGTTTTTTCCGCGTGGTTTTGTGTGATGTCTTTATCAGCTGGATAGTAGTTGTCACAATTTTGGTATCAGAGCTATATGTTTGTTAAGTCTACAGGGACATCGGATTAAGGTTGTTGAGTATGTTCTAGTGTCCTCTAGTATGTCTAATAGTGACTTCTGCTCATGCAGAAGAAAGGATACATCCTAAGGATGTCTGGAGAACACGAGGAACATGCTGCTGAAAGTAGTGTTGTTGCACCAGGAGGAGGTGTAAGGGATCAGGTAAGAGGAGAACGAGTGCCTGAGAATACTCAGCTAGATCAGACTATGCTAGAAAACCATGCTTTTCATGCTTTCATTGGACATGTTATGATAATAGATTTGCATATAGTGGACCAGACACTAGAGATATGACCTAGGGAAAGTGTCCCCAATACATAATTTTTGGGTTCTGGTAAGACCTTTGAATAGCTACACCATGTTAAAATAGTGGAAAATGCGGGAAAGACTAACATATGGCAAGAAAATAGAGTCTGCCACAAGTGTACATAGATAGGACATCTAAGGTGGAAATGCCCAAGAAGGGGAAATAAACTGAGTATTAAGGAATGGTCTACACAATCTTAGGGACAATTGTCTAATATCTCTAAAAAGCCAAAGTTTGTCAGTGCCACCAGTACAGTAAACACCTAGTGCACTAGGGCAACGACCACCAAGTAAGGGAAAAAGTTCTAATTTTCCACCTGTAAGAACTCCTGACTTAGCTTCTACATTAGTAACAAGAATGACAAGACCATGGTACAAGGACAAGACATGTTATAGATGTGGGCAGGTTGGGCATACTGGACCTTTTTGTCCAAAAAGAAAGGTTGATATGGCTCAACAATCTAGGCGAACTCAGCAAGGCTTACAGGAGTTGCAGCCCAATAGTGCAAAAAGGCAAATGTGACAATAGGAAACAACTAGACTCCATGCTTGAAGTCAACCTGAGACGATAGATGACCCACAAGGGATGACAAGTCAGATAGAACTTTTTCATTCTTATTTGTTTTCTCCTTATTTTACCTGTTAATCATAAGAAGAATAGTTGTTTTTAAGTTCCCTTTAGTTACTCCTATGGGGACATGAGAAAGACATGAAGAGGACTAGAATTTACATTTAGTCCAATATTCTCTAAAATGTTTTATAATTTTTTATGTTCATATAAAAGAGGAAGAGGTGTAAAAGAGACACCTAGAGAGAACTAGAGATATTAAGTTTTAAAACTTAAAAGAGACATTTAAGGTAAGAAACATGGCATAAAATAAAGTGCATACTACCTAATTTTAGTGATTGAATACCCTGGCCAGGTATCCAATTATTGAAGGCAAGTATGGGACTCTTAGATTGCTATATTTCTGATTACTCTGATCAAGTAGTCATTTTGATGCAATCTAAAGAGCATAACGGAATCGGAAATTCAGCACAAAAATTCCTACCACATTCTAAATTATGATAAAGTGGAACCTGAGTTAATCTCAGACTAGCCTATGAATATAAGAAACTGTAAAGAGTGATCCTCATGATATGTGAAAGGGAACAAGGATGTTGATCCCTGTTACATAAATAATATGTAGAATAATGATCCTGTCCATGATGTAAAGATGAAGAATGTGGAACAAAAAATAAATGTTCATGAACATGAAAAAAGCAAAAATCAAAGAAGGAATAATAACATGTAATCATCTTTACAGTTCCTGTGCCAATGGCAAGGGAACCAAAATGAAACTAAATTGAATGACACATGAGTAGTCATAACTCGTATAATAACCAAAGTAAGTTGGTAATCTCCTTCTCCCTATTAGCAATCCCTAGATGGAGCCGTGGTAATAAGGGAAAGCATGTTTCCTTTATACTTCCTTCTAGGGATGTGATGTTTGAGTAAGTCTCATATCACTTGATATGCATGGTTTTGAAGTGACCTTGAGATGGATACTTGAAAAGTATCAGCTAGGGCTTGGACTTTAGTTCCAAGATGGTGAGATCTTAGAATAATGATGTTTTATGAATCTTAAAAGATGCTAGAAAGGTTAATCTGATATATTTGGGTTTGGCAGTAGCAACATAGGGTGGATGTGATGTGTTTTTGGCACGTGTGATGGATACCAAGATAAGGAATCCTAGTATCCAAGAAATTCTAGTTGTGTGTGGACCCGAGAATATGTCTCTTGATAAGATGATTAATTAATTGACTACTTAAGAAAGATTTACTTTGAGATCAATCTGGTTATAGGTGCTCCACCTATAGTATGGGTATCACATGTTAGGGGTTTATGCACCACATAAGATGATGATGACAAGGATGCATTGGTTAAAGAGATAGTTGCAATATCTGCTTGGGTAAAGTTCATTAGGTTGAGTACAAACCCTTGGAGTACACCTATTAGGTTTGCAAGTAGGCAGGGTTCCAAAAGGTGTGTACATTGATGAGTAGAATTTCCAATCCCTATCTAGATCAGTTGAAAAGAAAGTACAACTAGGAGTGTATGTAATATTAGGCCAGTTGGTACAAGTCATAAGTGAGGTTTGTGTTGAATCAGTAGATCAGAGTAGCGCAGTGGAAGCATGGTAGGTCTTGTAGTCCCAAGTAAGTGACAAAAAGAATCTCTAGTCTTTCCTTAGAAGATGGCATGCTGAGGTTTGAGAAGGGTATGGTAAAGCTCCAATTTTGAGAATCATATCATACAATGTGGTAAGTTGAGAAGATGATACATAAGAAAGAGTTGAACCCTGAGATAAATAAGGAGAAGTATGTATAGTGCTTCTATGGCTAAGAAAGTATCACCTAGCATAGTGTTGACTTTACAGCCAGTAATAGAGAGGATGAGTTAAGTATGTACCTTGTGTAATAGATCATGTGTTGACCTTGGATGGAGGAACATGATGTTGGTCAAGTCTTATAACATTACCTTGACATCAAGAAACTATGTGAAAGTTTGAAGGTGCAATGCATAAGTAATATTCATCTCCTTTTGCCTGGGATTTCAGGGGAAAAATCTTTGTCAGGGGTTTATGACTTGTAAGGATCCTGACCTGGGTTTTGGGATAACCCTAGAAGTTTTTCTTAAGTAATATTATTAGAACCTTGTCTTGATCTTTTTAAAAGTAATTAAGACTTAAGGAGAGCTCAAGTTTCAAGTTTGAGCCTATTTGAAGGTTGTTTGTACTATATATGATAATTTTGGTGCAAATTGCAATTTACCCAAAATATGGGCTTTGTGTGCAATTTACCACCTCTAGGGTGTCCCTTATTCTCTTATCATCATCTAGAAGAAATCTCAAGGATGGGGCACCTTGTTTGAGTCTTGGTTGAGTGATAGCACTCTTGGTGGTGAAAGAACCAAAGAATGTTGAGTATCTTGAACCCTAGATGAGGTTGTGCCGAGTTATGTAGAGTATATGGGAGTGACTATCAGTTTAGAAACCATAGAGGAGGTCCTATATTGGTTTAGAAACTTTTTTGAAGTACTCATATCGGGTTAAGCACCTCAAGTAGGTGAATCCTATCGGTTTAGATGTTCCTTGCAAAAGTTGTATCAGTTTGTTCATAAAGTGATATTGGGTTGAGATATCTTGTCAAGAAAGATATCCAATGGCCGATATATCACCCTTGAATTATCCACAAAAGTTTTTCATTTTGAGATAATTATTTTTGCATGGTTACACCATGCATGGATACATGTCACTTAAGTGCATATGGTGATGACACCATACATATACTCTCTTTCATGAGCCTCAACTATATAAGCTCCTCTTTTCACAAACAAGTAAACCTATTGATCCTTTTGCCATCTCCTTCTTGGTGGACGACCCTAGGATCTCAAGGAGCAAGAGGAAGGCCGAGAATCTTACCAAAGGTGAAACCATGGTCATATTCAACCTTGAAAGGACTACGCTTCTTGGGTCATGGTTCCTTTCTTTCTTTTCTTCTTTGCTAAGTTCCTAACTATGGTATCTTCTTTCATATAGAGGTGTTGTGATCAAAGTCTTAGACTTTTGATAATTCATCTACAAACTTGGTAAGCTTGAAGCTCTAGTGGTGATTTTGAGGTAGGTTATATAACTTAAACTCAACTCTATTATTATTCACCTTCGATTATGCAATACTTGATGATTCCTTTTCAAATTTGACTTTCCTTGGTTGAATGATGGTTCTATGAAATCTAAAGGATGTATGGGGCTGTTCTCCATGTGTTAGAGTGTTAGAGGATGAAGGGTTGAAGCTTGAAGATGAAAAGTCGAAACATACATTAAGTTGTGAGTCATCATCATGACTTGTGGTGCCTAAACTGATATGTTTATTAAACCTTCATGACCTAGAAGAGCTAGACCGATATTCTTGACACCTTCTAATGATATGCCTTGAGGGTACTAGCCTGTCATGACGAGGAGGATGCCTTGTATGATGGAGTGTCAAACCATGACTCCTTGGTTGAATAAAAGGCCGAAATGGAAAACACTAACCCTAGCAACCCGATACACCCCTAAACTGATACACCTCCAGACCAACACAAGTATGATGGGAGACACACCTAGGCCAATAGACCATGTGGAAGTGTGGGAAACACTCTCCTTGAAGTCATGGCAGACACACCAATTAATGGTGGGGCCAATTCCTTGATAGGTGAAAGAATATAGGGTGTTGATGAGGGCTAACCCGATACATTCAAAACCCTAGCATCCAATATGTATCAAAACCCTAGAGACTGATATCCATTGGTAATAGCTAGGCTGATACACTAGATGATAGTGAGGCCAATAATCTAGAGTATGCTATGGTCGATACACAAAGTATTAGGGTTGTCTATACACAAAGTGTTCGGGTGGCCGATACACAAGGAGATAGGGTGGTCGATACACAAAGTGTTAGGAAGGCCGATGCCCTAAAGTGAGGTCAAGGTGTAATGCTTAAGTGAGGTGAAAATATTATATTAAAGTATGAAGAAGGTGATTTACCAAGGTATGTGATGTGGAATATTATCGCACTAACAAAATCACTCGGGGTTAAAATCCCTGAGCTTTTACCAAAACCTTGTACAATAATACCACCCACAAGTGGACGGGTCTTATCGCAGTATAGTTAAGGATCAAATCCCAAGGAAAAATGTTTTTAAAAATCGTCGTTAGTCAAGTCTAGCTCAAGTAAGACTAATATTTAGAACCAAGGGTTGATTTGGGGTTAATTAAACTAATTGAAAGAAAGAAAAGAGTAGAATTAAAGTTGGATCTAGATTAATGGTATGGAATCGCTGGGATGGTGCTGGGTTTCACCATCACTATACATGCAAACACATCTAAACATTAAACATCCAGGAAAGATATAACTATCCAAATGGAGTTGCTGCTAAACCCCCCATATGCGCGTTAAGTTTGTGTAAGCATCACCTTTGGCATAAGATGTCTCGTCACCATCTGGTTCATATACTTATAGCTCTGAAGATACAAAATCCAAATGAAGCTGTGGACCCCCTATACAGGCGTTAGGCACACAGAAGTGTCACCATAGGCTAGATGACTCGTCCCCTCATGGATCATACACTTACAACCTTAAGGAATCCTATCAGAGTTCTCATCAAGGAGTCAACTATGCTAATCGACAATCAAGTAGGTGATTAGTCTATAAGCAAACATCGACGATTAACAAAGAAGATACAAAATCCAACTAAGGCTGTGACCCTCCATGAGGGATGTTTAGGCCACAAAAGCATCACTGTAGGCTAGATGACTCATCCCCTCATGGATCATACACTTACGACCTCAAGGAATCCCATTCTATTTCTAGTTTGGGAGTCACCTCATTAATCGACATTCTACCCTACATATAGAAGCTCTCACAACATAGGGGGAAAACATGATGAAAGTAAGAAGGTAACCAATCTACAAACATCAACGATTAACAACAAAATGAAAAGTTAAATACATTGCCATGGAAAGTTTAACAAAAGAACATGATTGCATGGGCAGTGGGGCTAGTCCCCGCACCCTAGTGAAAGAGAACTACTCGCTCATGATGCGGTAAACAAGAAGAAGAAGAAAAGAGAGGGAAGATTCCTCCATGAGCATGATGTAGAAGAGTGACACAGCTCAGTGAAGATGATGTGGTCCTCTACGTCGTGTCGGGGCAGATCTGGATGAGAAGGAAGAACCACCAAGGTAGACTGGGCAAATCTTCTTCTCCACCTTCCTTCTTGACTTGGTCTCCTTGCTCATAGTAGGGGGAGCATGTGAAATGGCAATGGCATTTATGAAGTGGTCGATGGGCAGATGTGCAAGCCTGCCGCTCAGTTTGTCTGGGTAGATCGTCCTCCAACAGGGGTCGAGTGCTTCTTAGGCACAACCTGGTGGTGGAGTGGAGGATGAGGGGATTCGTAGGCGGAGGATTTTCCCAGGGGTCAAGTGCTTCTTAGGCACAACCTGGTGGTGGAGTAGTGGCTGCAGATTGGAGGGAGCAGGGGTCGAGCTTGCAAGAAGAAGCCCGGAAGTGTCCCAGATCCAATGCCCAAATAAGGACCCTTGTGGTCCTATTTATAGGCTTGAATGGGGTCTTCATGTTTTTGTCATGAAAGTTCTCCATACAGTTTTGGGTCCAAACAGTTTGGAGTAAAGTGCCTCCAACCGGTCTTCATCCAAATGGTCTTGGAGAGCGTTTGATGGCCAAACAGTCTTGGAAACCGTTTGATGGACAAACGATCTTAGAGACCGATTGACATCAAATGATCTTGGCTTTAACGGTCTCTAACTCTGATCGGTCTTGAGTCTCTGTCAAAACGGTCTTGCAAATCTATGACCATACGGTCTTCAACATCGATCGTTGTTCAAACAGTCTTAAGGACCAAACATATCCAAATGGTCTTGGACAATCGGTCTGCAGCCCATCGGTCTTTACTTCAAACAGTTTCTACTTTAACCGGTCTTGGCTCCAAATGGTTTTGGAGACTGATTGGACTGACCAAAAAGTCTTAGATGCTGATCTGATTTGTGCCCCAAATGTTTTTGCTTTGATCGGTCTTGATTTTCCAACCGGTCTCGAGTCCAAATGGTTTTGGAGATGCAAACGATCTTGAAGACCGATGGGTTTCAATCGGTCTTGAGACCGAATAGTTTTTGTCTCCAACCGGTCTTGGGGACCGATTGACATCCAAACAGTTTTGGATCATTCACGTCCATACGGTCTTGCAAATGCACACTAAATGGTCTTTGCTTCATTGATCGGTCTTGGTGCCCAAACAGTCTCATGGGTGATTGGCCTATCGGTCTTGAGACCGTATGGCTCGACACGATCTTAAAATCATATGGATGGCAGGCTGAGATCGTTTGGGGTCGAGATCGTTTGCTCAAAACCGTTTAGTCAAGACCAAGGATGAGAGGATCTTGAGTGCATTCTATATGATGGTTGAACCTCTTCATGACCTGCACAAAATCAATATAAATCTAGTCAATAATCTTGATAATTGAATTAGTTAAGAAATCTTGTATTTTGTGAGATTTAGGAGATGAAATCGAAAGTATTGAATCGAATTGGTCCCAAAAAGGCGACTGAAAATCATGATGAATATGCATTCATCAGAATACCCCAAACTTAAGCATTGCTCATCCTTGAGTAACACAAAATATTAAATAGTCACCAAACGAATACTTTCTGATCATGTGATTGCCTACTCTTCACATCAAGATTGTTTCCTTCCTACTTAGTGTGACTAAACATCTCAACTTCCTGAGACCACTGAACACATCTTACCATATCTTCATTCCTGACTTTTCTTTCCAACTTAACTTCCTCCTCACTTTTTCCAACAACAAGCATGCCAAAGAGTTTTGTAGGAGTCCAGAGATACCCGTAGAACAACAAGTGTGCATCTGATATGATATTAGTGTATTTCAGGGTAGTGGTGGCATTTATTGTGCCTTTAGGTAGAAAAGGGAGTGAAGGGTGGTATGGAAGGAAGAAATAAATCTCTCCTCTATTCAACTAAAGATTTTTATTTGCAATTTCATTGATTGCATTTTTGTGTGTGCTAATCTCTCCTCTATTCGACTCGAGATTGCATTTCTTTTTGTGTGCACTTTGGCATCTTTTCTTAGTGGTACACCCCTATTTATTTGCGAGGGGTATGGAAGAAGTATATATAGAGGGAAGTGGCGTGCCACCCCAAACTTAGGGTTTGACACTATTTTGGCTATTTTTGTTTCTTTTTGATGGGTGGAGGGGTATAAAGATGATTGAAGAAGTGTAGAACAGAGTTCAGATCATAATGCAACTTGATTTACAATTCTGTACACCGGGTTGTTCTCTTTATCATACTCTACTCAAATAATGACTTGATGAGGATCTGGTGGGGATTCCATGTTGTTGTTCCACTAGTCAATTAGGAAGAACAACGTGTTTGATCCATATCAGTTCGACAAACACTTGCCATTTTTGCATAGGATTCATAAGCTTCACAAGATGATTTCAATCAAAAGGCTAGTTTTCAGAAGAAGGTCCTTTTGAGGACCTGCTTCGAATAAGGAGGGTATAATGATTCAAAATGCATAGCAGTCAAGACTTTATCAAGTTCCTGTGTAATTTCTTTGGAAAACTTTTAAAAATTTTGAAAAATTTAAAAATTTTCATCAAAAATGCAATGATGAAATCTTAAGTCTGCATTAGATGGGTGAAGGTGGAAAGTAAGATACATACCTCCCACCCTCCACCCCGAACCTAGAAATTTGCTCGTCCCGAGCAAACTCTAAATCTGAGATGGAGGGGAAAATTCATGCTAGTTAGACCACCCGTTGTGGTTGCGTTCTAATCAGCGTGCATACTCCATCTGAAAAATCTCAAAATTAATGACCAATTAGAACTCAAGATAGCATCTCACGATGCAATTTTTATTTGGTGCAAAATTATCTAAAAAGTAAAAACAAAATTAAGAAAAAATTCTAATTCAAAATTAAAACTAAATATGAATTTATTGACCGGGTTGCCTCCTGACAAGTGCCTTTGTTTTACGGCGATGGATCGATGTGGATATTGTCACCATGGTGGTGCTCTGAGTGGAGCTTGAGCTGGATTGTCATATTCTTTTGGTGGTTTCTTTTTCAGCCATTCATTAACTCTTGCTTTGATTTAAGCCTCTTGTATTATTCCCCAAACAGTGCGAGCGATGTTAGAACACAAATTGTAGTGACTCTAAACGACATCATTGATGAAGTAGTGTTGTTGAGGCTCAGAAAGAAAGTTTCATTTAATGATGCACTATCCCCTCTTCGTAGAAATTTTGATCACAAATATGCATCAGATATGGATCTAGGGGGTGGTCTTGGTGGAAACTACAATCTAGATCTTGTTGTGGTGGAAAAATGAAATTAGTAGTCTTTGTTTGTTGGGTTACTGTTGCACCCCAGAAGATGGTTGTTTGAGGGGGCACATTGACAGTTAAAGAATTACTAGAATATGTAACCACAGGGTTGGGGGATGATTCCTCCACAATTGGTGGCATTTCTTTCATGTCTACAAACACTGGTTCACTGCCAGCTTTCTCTTCCTCATGTTCTTATCTTGGAGGAGCATCATATTTTGAAGAAAGGAATTGCCGCTGCATCTGGGTGAATTTATTAACACAGTTGACAAAATATGCCTCTTCTTCTTGAGTGTGAATCCTTAGTAGTTTTGGATGCGTAAAATTTAAAAGATTGGTTTCCCACTCACAGGGTCAAAAATCCAACTTCAACATCAATAAGAGCTCTGGAGGTTGAGAGGAAGGGCCTTCCAAATAGGAGGGGGTATCGTGGATTTTCCTTGATATCCATAACTATGAAATCGCATGGGACATATAGATCTCCAAGCCTTACAGGGATATCTTCTATGATGCCAACTGGTTTGATTATTGAGGAGTCAGCAAGCTTAATGGACCATCGCCTAAGAGGAATGATAGAAATGCTAGCTCTGAGATTGGCTAGACCTGGTCGGTTGACAACATCACTTATTGAGCAGTTAATTCTAAAAGTTCCTGGGTCCCTATGTTTGCAGGGAATCTTATCCATCACTAAATAAGATGATGTTTGTGTGACGTCCCCGGATTTTCTAAAACTTAATCTGATGTGTGACGTCCAAATCGAAACCCTCACCTCAGTGAGAATCCCAATTTAAACACCACACACTAGGCTAAGAAGAAGAAAATTGAGGGAGTCAGAAGGAAACAATCAGTAGCACATGCACATGAACAATAATAAAACCATACAACACATGTTCACCATTCAACATATAATTACAACATGAATTGTTACAACATTTGATATTACATATTGAACAGCAAACTTATACATATACATGTACTACCTCTAAACTACATGATCTTAAGACAACAGGTCCACCTGTACATCAGCTCGCCACACAACTCTCAACTATACCGGATCTTCAAGAGCATAACCACAACCTAAACAAAAGATTACATGCGGTACATGTCAGCACAATATTCAAGAATATTGTACTGAGTACGCCTACGTGTATTTTATTTACCTCTCATCATATCTTGGCAATAAGATAAAAGTAATACTTGGCAGAGACAGAAGAATATAATAAAAGCGTATTCTTGCACAAAGATATTCATTCGCAAAAGAGAACACATATTTTTAATCACATTTCCATCATATATCTCGTACATCTACCCCCAAGGGCTTTGATGTTTTTAGGCCTTATAACCTACTACCAAAGAGTTTGATATCATATAACGTGTGATCTACTACCAAAGAGTTTGAGATCTAACACATGTGATCTACTACCAAAGAGTTTGAGATCACTTCAATGCACTGTACTACCAAAGATTTTAGTGCTATCATATGATGGATCTGATATCTTATGTTTCATGTGTTCATACCCATAAGTACAGAAAATCAAGAAGCATATCATGCAAGAACAATCATTTCATCCAATATCATATGCCAAGTATTTTAGTACACATATAACACAAGTATATTATATAATAAGCCAAGTAAGAGGTAATGGCGTACCTTGATAAAGAACAAACCTAATCATCATATCCTCATATTACTGATTTCATCTATATCTTGGTCAAACCCCTGGTTAAGACAAGACCACATACTATCATTAGGTTCTCATCTTCTTACATCTCATCTTTACCCTATTCATGTTCATTAGGGTTTCACTAGTCTTATGTTATATTCCCATATTACTTGTCCTATCTTCTTAGATTATCGTACTGATGTCATTTTCCAGATTACCTCTCATTATCGAAGTTCATCATCTAACATATTAACATTATGTCACACATTAACCCTGGGTTACATGCATTACTCAAATTAGGGTTTTATATCACATGAAGAGTCATTATCATGTTTCCATTAATTTCATATATATAAACTGACCTCAGAGTTACATATTATATTCTAATTACTGATATGAGATTACTCTGTAAATTTCATCATTTATTGATCATTAATGTATTTTCTACATTTTATTTAGGGTTATTAGCCCTAAATAGACATTCTAAGAAAATTACATGATTTCGTACATCAAAATCATGATTATTGATCTTATATGGACTAAAAACATGATTTATGATTTATAAACAATTTCTCATAATTTTAGGCCATCATTTACTATTTATAATAAATGGTATAAGCATAATACATCTTACATGATATAACTATGATTTAATCATCAAACTATAGATATTATGCTTTCATATTATTCTACTCATTTTTTTGAGCATTTTGGTATATTATATGTAATTTTCTGATACTTGAGCTATTTATTGTGAATTAAAGAAGATCTGAGCAATTTGTGAGATAAATACCTAATGGGCCAGTCAGAGGTCGACACGTGTAGGCACTGTTCTTCTTATCCCATACGGAGTCGGTCTGGTTCTTGGTTGTAGACCCAGTTTTCCTCTCATCATCTCTGTGCTCGGATCACGCTTTCAACCTGGACCGAACCGGGCTGCCCTTCCTCACGCGATCATGCGTCTGAGTCCCCCAAGCAGGATTCTCTTCAACGCCGCCGCCACAAATAGCCGCTCTGGCGAGCAGTCTGTAGGAAGAAGGTGATCTTTAGAAGCTCCTCAGACCTCCACTACCTCAGGCATCGTTGTAGGGAGACTCCAAAGCATGAGACTGCCACCAAGAGCACAGGGCCTGACCGCCGTCTCTCTCTCTCCTCTTCCGATCCTTCTTCCCTTCTCTCCAGAATGCTGTGACGCGTTCTATCCGCGTGGGTCCACAAACTGAGCTTCCGCCTGAGATGAGCATCGTTGTGGGTTCACAACAAGTAGCAGAGATCATCGGGTCTAGGCTCAGCAGAGCTCCTCTGCACTTGTGAGTCCTGCCGCCACCGGGAGTCTAGTCTCCGGCCGATGCTGCACGCGGCAGTACTCCGGCACGGGTTCACCAGTCTGTGCCCATGGAACTCATTGGCTTCACAAGGGAGCCCTCTAGGTCGAGGTTGCTCCACTGCAACCTGCGGTGGCTCTCTATCCTTTCTCATCGACTTGTGATTTGTGCATAGCTTCGGATCCTATGTGATGAACCTCCACCTCTGTCTTGTGAAGATCCCACTGCACGACTCTCATCCGGCGAGGAACTAGTCGTGCTCCACTACTGCTAGCCATGGAGAGACCAAGGTGCTGGGAAATGGTCTCATTCTCTCCCTAGTCCTCTGTATGCTTTGGAAGAGGGATCTACATGTGGGTCTGCCAATGTCTCCCCGAGAAGTACAACTTATCTCGCACGAAGTCCACTCCGAAACCACGATCAAAGAGGGCAAAGATGTGTGTGGTTGCTTCTCACGGTCAAGGTGTAACTGCAAGGTTGAAGGAGCAATCCTGAACGTAAGTTCTTTTTGTGTGATGGAGATGGATCCCGAGCTACAGTGAATCCGTGGACTAGCCTAATGGGCGGCGTGACACTGATGATATCTAAACTTAGGCCTTTAAATCATCAATAAAGCACATTATTTGAAGCATTTCAAATCTAAATAATGTCCTCTAGGAACATACAATTGTCACCAAATTTTAACCATGGATTCCCTATCTCTCAGGATACATTTTACTCAAATTTGGTGCCAAAACTCAACTGTTTGACTTGTCCACTAAATTTCCTCAAAATAATATGAACTTTGGGATATTAATTATAATATAAATATCAATCACCATTTGAACTTCACCAAAGTACATGCAACTCTTAAGATAACTCAGCATGCACAAATTCACTTATGTCATTAGACATTTAGATTCTAAAAGTCCACTCCATCACATCCTACACACCTTAAAAGAAATTTCATCCTCAGAATTAAGCCAGAATCCACCTTGTCACATCATATACATCTTAAAAGAAATTTTGTCCTCGAAATTAAACCATACCCATACTTCCTGGAAAAACCTTATCTTGCCTTCATCCACATATAAGGAACTATTCTATGTGCAACATATCCAAAAGCATAAGCTACAAAACTATACCCGACCACTATTAGGAGGTTTCAAAAGCATCTGGGGTGAAACCTCACTTCATAGAAGGGTCAAACAAGGGTTTAGAAGCTTAGGTTATGTCATTACATAACTCGTATGTTAGGTTTGCACCCTTATCTTAAATCATGCATTAATATTCAACATCATACTATCACGTTCCAAAGAAGTTAACTAACGTTAACAGATTATGTCAAGGTGTCATAAACATTATGTTGTGCTAGCTTTAAAACTATGTTTTCGTCTTTATTAAGCACTAAGGTTAATACCTCATGTAACATGTTTCATTCATATGATCTTATTTTATCTCCCATAATAAATTGCAACATTTACTAGCAATTTTATCACAAGATTAACCAGCAATATCACATTATCATCATTATTTATATATGTGGTTAACCATTTATGCATTGATATTTATTAAACCATTTATAGGTTTCCATCGTATCATGTCTATATATCACATATCAAGATTAGATCACATTCTTACATATATCATATCATGGTTGTGCTGAATAAACTTATACAAGTGGCCTAACAAACATGTATCAAAACTTTATCTAGTCCAACTGAGGTTCTCCCAATCCATATCATGAGGGAAGTAACATGCTCAGTCTCTCTGAGCTTGCTCAACTCTATGAGTATCTCATATGCACATACTTTATCTTTCCTCTCTTAGTCTAGGGTTCTCAGATTGCCTCATTGGCACTAGAGATAGCCTTACAAGCGCAAGCCACATAAGCACAAACCAAAACATGCTATGAAATACTCTTATCATCTCTATATCCATGAAAACTATTTCTCAACTCTCTGATATACACCACCAGATTCCTATGTGGGAAACCATTAACCTAAGCATGAGGCTTCACAGAAACTAACACATAGTTACCTCCTCAAGGGTCTTGGGACTCTCTCTCCCTCATCGAGATGGTAGGCACTCGTATTTCCATATTCAAATATGCATACATAACCAGCCTCTCTCTGACTCTAGGGTTTGGTCTTCCCAAGGACATCTAGGGTTCAAGAAAACTATAGGAATCATGCATTAAGCAACACAACTCATTCACTCAGGAGTAGTCTAGTTTAGGACATATTATATCACATATCTCAGAATTCTCATATCTTGGAGTTTAGGTTCTCTAACCTTCTCCCAATGGGTTTCACTCTCTCTGGAGTTAACCCCAAAACTGGTCCTAACACTAGAGGTCCTCCTTTGTAAAAGAGATTGAGGCTCGTGCTGACTCACAACCTTATCTTAACTTAGCTTATCTTATCTCATAAAAGCCCAGTTACTTGCGTCATCAAAACTTATCTCAAATCCTCAAAACTGGACTTAAGTCCTCAAAGACAAACATAGATCATCATAACCATCTTATGTCATCTACATAGGACTTACATCATATCATCAAAACTTATTTCATCTATTCCATCTATCATATATTCCAACAAGGCTCTAGACATCTAATCTAGAACTACTCTCTCTCTAGACTGATGTCATACACTTTCACTTAGGTTGCATGATCACCTCCTACTCATACATGTATGGGGACACATTTTTGTAATACATATACATAATAAAATATTATATAGTTTTTCTCCGATAAAACAAGCGTCAGAGAAAACTATCGAGGTTCGATCTGTTTGGAATCAAAAACCAAATCCTGAAAACGAGTGTCCCACACATAGTAGAGAGTCCAGTGTCACGAAAACTAGTGAGAAGGGTGAGAACATGGTGTAGACTAGTGTAGCTACTCTAGACAACGTGCACAATATGTCTAGGGTTTCTCTTCCCTTGATGCACGTTATTTCCAAATAGTGCAACATCCCATACCGCTGCACTACAAGGAAAGAACAACATCTAAGGACTTGCTACTCAACAAGCACCCATCTAGACCTAGTTCTCAGACATCTAGGTGCTAACCTAGAGGCTAGGTTAGATCTAGTCTCCAAAAGATGACTAATCTAACCCTAAAGATTATTAAGTTCAAGGTTTTCTGGTTTTGAGTTGCATAATGAGAAAATGTCAGGCTTTGCTACTGTTCATGCTCTGATACCACCTGTGACGTCCCCGGATTTTCTAAAACTTAATCTGATGTGTGACGTCCAAATTGAAACCCTCACCTCAGTGAGAATCCCAATTTAAACACCACACACTAGGCTAAGAAGAAGAAAATTGAGGGAGTCAGAAGGAAACAATCAGTAGCACATGCACATGAACAATAATAAAACCATACAACACATGTTCACCATTCAACATATAATTATAACATGAATTGTTACAACATTTGATATTACATATTGAACAACAAACTTATACATATACATGTACTACCTCTAAACGACGGGATCTTAAGACAACAGGTCCACCTGTACATCAGCTTGCCACACAACTCTCAACTATACCAGATCTTCAAGAGCATAACCACAACCTAAACAAAAGATTACATGTGGTACACGTCAGCACAATATTCAAGAATATTGTACTGAGTATGCCTACATGTCTTTTATTTACCTCTCATCATATCTTGGCAATAAGATAAAAGTAATACTTGGAAGAGATAGAAGAATATAAGAAAAGCGTATTCTTGCACAAAGATATTCATTAGCAAAAGAGAACACATATTTTTAATCACATTTCCATCATATTTCTCGTACATCTGCCCCCAAGGGCTTTGATGTTTTTAGGCCTTATGACCTACTACCAAAGAGTTTGAGATCATATAACGTGTGATATACTACCAAAGAGTTTGAGATCTAACACATGAGATCTACTACCAAAGAGTTTGAGATCACTTCAATGCACTGTACTACCAAAGAGTTTAGTGCTATCATATGATGGATCTGATATCTTATGTTTCATGTGTTCATGGCCATACATACAGAAAATAAAGCAACATATCATGCAAGAACAATCATTTCATCCAATATCATATGCCAAGTATTTTACTACACATATAACACAAGCATATTATATAATAAGCCAAGTAAGAGGTAATGGCGTACCTTGATCAAGAATAAACCTAATCATCATATCCTCATATTCCTGATGTCATCTATATCTTGGTCAAACCCCTGGTTAAGACAAGAACACATACTATCATTAGGTTCTCATCTTCTTACATCTCATCTTAACCCTATTCATGTTCATTAGGGTTTCACTAGTCTTATGTTATATTCCCATATTACTTGTCTTATCTTCTTAGATTATCATATTGATGTCATTTTCCAGATTACCTCTCATTATCGAAGTTCATCATCTAACATATTAACATTATGTCACACATTAACCATGGGTTACATGCATTACTCAAATTAGGGTTTTATATCACATGAAGATTCATTATCATGTTTCCATTAATTTCATATATATAAACTAACCTCAGAGTTACATATTATATTCTAATTACTGATATGAGATTACTCTATAAATTTCATCATTTATTGATCATTAATGTATTTTCTACATTTTATTTAGGGTTATTAGCCCTAAATAGACATTCTAAGCAAATTACATGATTTTGTGCATCAACATCATGATTACTGATCTTATATGGACTAAAAACATGATTTATGATTTATAAAAAAATTCTCATAATTTTAGGCCATCATTTACTATTTATAATAAATGGTATAAGCATAATACATCTTACATGATATCACTATGATTTAATCATCAAACTACTGATATTATGCTTTCATATTATTCTACTCATTTTTTTTGAGCATTTTGGTATATTATATGTAATTTTCTGATACTCGAGCTATTTATTGTGAATTAAAGAAGATCTGAGAAATTTGTGAGATAAATACCTAATGGGCCAGTCACAGGCCGACACATGTAGGCGCTGCTCTTCTTATCCCATACGAAGCTGGTCTGGTTCTTGGTTGTGGACCCAGTTTTCCTCTCATCATCTCTATGCTCGGATCACGCTTTCAGCCTGGACCGAACCGGGCTGCCCTTCCTCACGCAATCATGCGTCTGAGTCCCCCAAGCGGGATTCTCTTCAACGCCGCCGCCGCAAATAGCCGCTCTGGCGAGTAGTCTGTAGGAAGAAGGTGATCTTCAAAAGCTCCTTAGACCTCCACTACCTCAGGCGTCATCGTAGGGAGACTCCAAAGCATGAGACCACCGCCAAGAGCACAGGGCCTGACCGCCGTCTCTCCCTCTCTTCCGATCCTTCTTCCCTTCTCGCCAGAATGCTGTGACGCGTTCTGTCGACGTGGGTCCACAAACTGAGCTTCCGCCCGAGATGAGCGTCGTCGTGGGTTCACAACGAGCAGTAGAGATCGTCGTGCATCACCTTTGGCATCAAATGTCTCATCACCATCTGATTCATATACTTACAGCTTCGAAGATACAAAATCAAAATGAAGCTGTGGACCCCCTATACAGGCGGTAGGCACACAGAAGCGTCATTGTAGGCTAGATGACTTGTCCCCTCATGGATCATACACTTACAACCTCAAGGAATCCTATCAGATTTCTCATCAAGGAGTCAACCGTGCTAATCGACAATCAAGCATGTGATTAGTCTACAAGCAAACATCGACGATTAACAAAGAAGATACAAAATCCAACTAAGGCTGTGGCCCTCCCTGAGGGATGTTTAGGCTATAGAAGCATCACCGTAGGCTAGATGGCTCGTCCCCTCATGGATCATACACTTATGACCTCAAGGAGTCCCATTTTATTTCTAGTTTGGGAGTCAACCTCATTAATCAACATTCTACCCTACGTATAGAAGCTCTCACAACATAGGGGAAAACATGATGAAAGCAAGCATGTAACCAATCTACAAACATCAACGATTAACAATGAAATGAAATGTTATATACATTGCCATGGAAAGTTTAACAAAAGAACATGATTGCATGAGTAACGGGGCTAGTCCCCGAACCCCAGCGAAAGAGAACTACTCGCTCATGATGTGAGAAACAAGAAGAAGAAGAGAGAGGGAAGATTCTACCATGGGCATGATGCAGAAGACTGGCGCAACTTGGTGAAGATGATGCGGTCCTCTATGTTGTGTCGGGGTAGATCTGGACAAGGAGGAAGAACCACCAAGGTAGACCAGGCAGATCTTCTTCTCCACCTTCCTTCTCGAATTGTCCTCCTTGCTCACAGTAGGAGGAGCGGGTGAATTGGTGATGGCATGGATGAAGTGGTCGACGGGCAGATGCACAAGCCTACCGCTCAGCTTGGCTGGGTAGATCGTCCTCTAACAGTGGTCGAGTGCTTCTTAAGCACAACCTGGTGGTGGAGTGGAGGATGAGGAGATGCATAGGTGGAGGATTTTCCCAGGGGTCGAGTGCTTCTTAGGTACAACCTGGTGGTGGAGTAGTGGTTGTATATTGGAGGGAACATGGGTCGAGCTTGCAAGAAGCAGCCTGGTGGCGTCCCAGATCCAATGCCCAAATGAGGACCCTTGTGGTCCTATTTATATGCTTGGATGGGGTCTTCATGTTTTTGTCATGAAAGTGCTCCATACGGTTTTGGGTCCAAACGGTTTGAGTAAAGTGCCTCCAACCGGTCTTCATCCAAACTGTCTTGGAGAGAGTTTGATGGCCAAACGGTCTTGGAAACCATTTGATGGCCAAACGGTCTTGGAGACCGATTGACATCAAACGATCTTGGATTTAACAGTCTCTGGATCTGATCAATCTTCAGTCTCTGTCCAAATGATCTTGCAAATCTATGACCATACAGTCTTCAGCAAATGATCGTCGTTCAAATGGCCTTGAGGACTGAACAGATCCAAACAGTCTTGGACAATCATTCTGCAGCCCATCAGTCTTTACTTCAAACGATTTCTACTTCAAATGGTATTGGCTCCAAACGGTTTTGGAGACCGATTGGACTGACCAAACCATCTTGGATACTGATCAGTTTTGCACCCCAAACGGTCTTGCTTTGATCGGTCTTGATTGTCCAAATAGTCTCGAGTCGAAACGGTTTTGGAGATGCAAACAGTCTTGAAGACCGATGGGTTCCAATCGGTCTTGAGACCGAATGGTTTTTGTCTCCAACTGGTCTTAGCTCCAACTGATCTTGGCTCCATCCGATCTTGGGGACCGATTGACATACAAATGGTTTTGGATCATTCACGTCCATACGGTCTTGTAGATGCACACCAAATGGTCTTCGCTTCATTGATCGGTCTTGGTGACCGAACGGTCTCGCGGGTGACTGGCCTATCGGTCTTGAGACTGTATGGCTCCAAACAGTCTTGAAACCGTATGGATGACTGGCTGGGATTGTTTGGGGTCAAGACTATTTGGTTAAAACCATTTAGTCAAGACCAAGGATGAGAGGATCTTGAGTGAATTCCATATGATGGTCGAACCTCATCATGACCGGCATAAAATCAATATAAATCTAGTCAATAATCTTGATAATTGAATAAGTTAAGAAATCTTGTATTTTGTGAGATTTAGCAGATGAAATTGAAAGTATTGAATCGAATTGGTCCCTAAAAGGTGACTAAAAATCATGATGACAGTATGGTCAAAGTGATACACCAATATATGATCCATGGCTGATATCAGTTTACACTCATCAAGGTGTATCGGTTTGCACTCATCAAGGTGTATCAGTTTACACTCATCAAGGTGTATCAGTTTACACACATCAAGGTGTATTGGTTTACACACTAACCTTTGTGTCGACCTAGACACATGCACTTGTGTCATATTAGCCACATGTATCGGACTTGATGAGTGTAAACCAATATACCCTGATGGGTGTAGGCCGACACAAGATGAATATAATCAATTAATACTCTATGAATTAATGAGATGGATACACTTTGATAAGTGCAGGCTAATGAACCCTAAAGAGGGTTAAACCAATGTAATAAGTATGTTGAAATCAATATCCTAGTAAGGATGAGGGAGAAACTTATACTACTAATATGAGGAAGGAAATACCTCTTATGGATATTCAAAAAATGATAATTGATGAGTGTAATTAAGTATGCTTGACATACTTATGAAAATAATATATATCTTATAATGTGAATTAGGGTTTGGTTGTCATATATGAACTTGAAAACTCTAATCAATTACAAAGGGAAACCCTGATCCTAATTATGAAATGGTTGCAATGTGAATGCTTCTCTTTGTGGCATGGTGATGATATTTACTTGATATTACTTCTACTATGGAATCCTAACCATGCATGCATTATGATATGATGAGCATAGCCAGGTATGAGCTATGTTGATTTAACCTAATATAGATTACATAGGCCTTGTAAGCCATATGATATACTTGTACAACAAGTATGATATATATGGGTCTGATGACCTAGAGATGATTGTTGTCTGGTAAGAGGTGACATTGTTCAATGATGAACGAAGGGTTTGATACCTAAAATAGGTGAACATGATAATGAGAATAAGTGAAGGGATGAGATTCCCAGTAATGTGTTTAAAGGATTGAGATTCCAGGATGGGTGTAACAAGATGTGCTCCAATTGATACAAGATTCCTTGAAGAATGTATTACACTTTTCTATGTAGCATTTATCTATGATTCATGCTTATAACTTGATTGATGCTATAACTTATCAAGTGAAACTAAAAATGTACTTGCCCTGGACATAGATCCATTCAGTGTTAGAACTTGTTGGATGGTGACACGAGTTTTACTCAGATTGCATATTTTTCAATATGGGAGGTGCAAGACGAGTGTTTCCTTGCTTCTTTCAAACCTCAAGATTTGATGTGGTCCATACCCTGATACAATTTGGATTGTCTTTCGGCCATACCCTAACAAGAGTGTATTTGTAGGTCATGACTCAATATATATAATCAGTATTGGTTGCAGACCATACCCTGACATAATCATGATTGACTACGGGCCATACCCTGATAAGGGAACAACTATGGGTTGTATCTCTCTAGCGATGAGCCTATATACCCATGCTAGCTAATTGCAGTTTGACTCATAATGTCACTGCCAATATTCTCGTACTGATTGAGAGGGTGAGGTTGTGAAGTTCGACTCTTCCATGGACCTTGTATGGCACCAATGCTACCCAATTTAGGTTGGTTGGAGCATGAGTGGTATACCTCATCTCCTCAGGGCATAAGATTGGTTTTTAAAAGATGTAATTAGCTGTGTAGAATATTTTCTTAAGGATTAAACACTAAAACATTTGATGAGGTTATTATTACTTTTATATGTCATAATTGATAAATGTTATACATGTTATTCATATTCCTTTTTAAAGTGATTATATGATCTATTACTCAGTATATATATTTGAGCTATTTAAATGATGATATTTCTCTACCCTACATATAAATAGTAGTTATACATGTTGAATTCAATAAAGGTTTCTTCTGATCTCTTTCATAAAGGTCTATCTATGATAATAATATTGTTGGTAGAGTGTTATATCTCCCACTAGGACTTTTGTCTCACCCTGTGGGTTCCACAACTTTTTAAGTGGATGTGCATGAGGTAGCAAAGATCGTGTAGATGAGACATGACAACAGTAGGAAGAAGACTTGTAATTTTGAGGTGGTGTGATGTTACCTGTATCTTGTTGTAGATAGATGTCATATGTGTCATCCCTGTACTCTCAGGTCCTTGGGGGATAGTTTCATATATGGTTTTACGACCGATCTGAGATTTTGGATAGAACGCCTCGATGTATAATGTTACTTTTGTATATGTTTTGGTAAAGCAACGGATATCTCAAATCCTTGCGATGTGATGAAACGATGAATGTATCAAGTGAACCATGATGTATATATGGCTTCAGTTCTTTTTGTAAAAATTTTCTAGCTAATGGATCTCCTGGTCAAAAATTTTAGTGATTTTTGGTAATCCATTGTTAAATGGTTGTTTCTGCATGGTTGTGCGATGTCGTTATAAGTTGGATAGTGGTCATGACAATAAATTTGTTCACTTGCTTGAGTTGCTTCAAAATGTTCTTAAGAATCTTAACAATTTATTTCTCCTTTGGATTCTCTTGGACTTTGCTTTCATGGCGTTCATAAGCTTAGTGAGGTGGTAGTATAGTGTTTTAATTTTTTGATGTTTTCTCAGTGACCAATGATTTCTCAATGCCCAAAGGTTTCTATGTGAGCAATGGTTTATCGGTGACCAATGGTTCTTGATGCGTAATGGTTTCTCATTGCCCAATGGTTTCTAGTGACCAGTGAGTCTTTGGTGCCTGTTGGAATGTTGGCTAACTTATAGGGGAGTTCATTGTACAATTAAGTTCTCATTGACCAATGAATTCTAGTCGATGAAGAGGCAAATGCTCTTGCACCCGATGGGATCCCTTCCTAATGGCGGGACTGATTTTCACCAAACCTCAATTCACCTATAAACACCCCCTTTTTCTTTTCTCTCTGTCCTCTCATCTCTTGCGAGCTTGGTGGTTTGATTTAGAGTCTAAAGAGAATGCATCAGGGTTAGCGACATGTTTTCATGGATGCATGCTCAAGTTTGAGTTCTCCTTGGACTGATCTACGACCGTTGATCATGTTTATTGCTCAATTCATGTAATATCCTTATTTCTCTACCATTTTCCTTGCTTCTCTTCATATCCACTTCTCCAATAGCTGAATTTCATGGGTGTTCTTGTTGAAAACCCACACATAAGGTCTAAGAACTCTCCTTTCTTCCTACCCTACTCTAGAACCACCTTGTTTGTGGAGGAAGCTGACATTTTTGACATCAATGGTCTGAACTTGGTTCCTTGTTTCTTATTTTGAAGCTTTCCCCTCCTTAGACTTTGATTATCTCCTATATGAGGCGAGTCATATAACCTAAATGCATTTCTTTCCTACTTCCTACATGCATGTCATTAATCTTACTCTAGAACTCTTAGAATGCTAAATAATGATCGTTTTGATATTATTTTACATCACAAGATGATGATGTTGCGAATTCTTAAGCTTTACTTAGTCTTCATGAACAATTTCATGCAATATAATGAACTTATAGAAGGGAGAAAAAGCTTACAAAGCTGCATGGGATGAATCAAGCGAGAGTGAAAGTGGAGAAGAAAAGGTAGAATGTATAATGGCAAGAGAAGATGATGAAGACTCGCAAGAGGTAAGCCTTCTTGATCTTCCTAAAGAAGAATTAATTGCTAGTCTACAAGAAGCTCATGATAAATATGTTGACTGCAAAAGAAAACTAAAGAAGGTTACAAAAACAAATGATGAGTTATATGCTAGATTAAATGATCTCTCTTCTGAAAAGAACAACATTGATCTTGGGAATCTGTCTCTAAAAACATCTTTAAATGACTGCACTAGAAAGTTACTTACTCTAGAAACAAATGTTGATCTTCTCTCGCAAGAAAAGACTGATTTGTTAGCTAAAGTAAATGATTTTCAGACCCAACCAATTTTATGTAACCATCTAGACTATGACAATGTTGTAAAAGAAAGAGACTCCCTATTATCTGATTTAGATCAAGAAAGAAAATATTTACACAAGAAGATGGATGACATTGCTAAGCTACAAAGAAACCTGAATGATTTAAGAGGAAAAGATATCCTTAATAACATTCTGAAAATTTCCTCTAGTTTCAATGGAAGAAGAGGTTTAGGATATGCTCCAAAGAAAAATCAACCCAAAAGAACTAAAGCATCCAAGACTCAGACTATGTTTGTACCTAAGAACACAATTCCTAGAAGGAGAAATGAAGTTGATTCTATTACTTGTCATTTTTGTCTACGTCTTGGACATTATTCATTTTCATGCCGTTATAAGACCAAGGATTCTGACTTAGTTTGGGTCCCAAAACCCCAAACTTAGTAGAGTCAAATGAAATTCAGTTGAGATATGATCCAATGATCATTTCTGCAAATTATATTGACTTATCTCAACTTAATAAAAGGTTTCATGCATTATGGTAATTTTCTGAACTGTTGTACTGAAACAGAAACTTATTCGGTCAAAGTATTGTCAACCGAAAATATAATCGGTCGAACTTTTGTCGACCGACCAGATGCATGTAACAAATTAAAATCTATAGCAATAACCTGAGTAAAATAGCAACCATTTCGGTCGAAAATTGATCGACCGAGAGAGATGTCGGTCGAACCGTTGTCGACCGACTGAAGTTCTGAGTCAGATTTTCTTTTCAGTCTGTAATTAAATGCTTCTAACCATACCGGACCATCACATGGGTACCAAAACCTACATTTTAATGCAGGATTGGGTGGTCGACAGTGGATGTTCCAAACACATGACCGGAAACAAGGATGCATTTCAAACTTTTGAAGAAAAGAAGAGTGGAACAGTCACCTTTGGAGATAATGGTAAAGGTAAAATCATTGGAATAGGTAACATTGGTACAAACCTCGAAATAAAGAATGTTTTACTCGTTGATGGTTTGCACCATAATTTAATAAGTGTTAGTCAATTATGCGACAGTGGATATGATGTTTTATTTAACAAAAATTGCTGCAGTTATTAATAGAAAACACTACAAATGTTGTTTATGAAGGAAAACGAGCTGGAAACCTTTATCTTCTTAGACCTAACTCTATGAAATATGTAGTAGGAAAATGCTTACTTGCAAATGAAAATACTTTCCAACTATGTCATAAAAAGTTAGGACATGCTAGTTCACATGTTATCAAAAAGTTAGTTAAATATGAAATTGTTCGTGGTTTGCCTAATTTATCTTTTGATCAAGTTGAAAATTGTGAACCATGTACCTTGGGTAAGCAAAAAAAACCTCTTTTAAACCCAAACATGTACTTAGCTCCTGTAGATCCTTAGAATTGATTCATATGGATTTATTTGGACCTATGAGGACACAATCTATTGGTGGTAAAAGATATTGCTTTGTTATTGTTGATGATTATAGTAGATATACATGGGTCCATTTTCTTGCAACCAAAGATGACACTATTCATGTCTTTATAAAATTTTGTTCCATGATTGAAAATCTATTACAAAACAAAATATGTACCATTAGAAGTGATCATGGTGGAGAATTTGAGAATAATGTATTTGAGGAATTTTGCACATCTCAAGGATACACTCACAACTTTTTGCTCCACGCACACCATAACAAAATGGTATAGTTGAAAGGAAAAATTGATCACTACAAGAAATGGCTAGAACTATGATGCTTGAACATAACACACCTAAAACTTTTTGGGCTGAAGCTATAAACACCGCATGCTATGTGTTAAATAGAGTAACTGTTCACTCCCATTTGAATAAAACACCATATGAGATAATACATTCTAAGAAACCTAGAGTTGACTATTTTTATACCTTTGGATCCACATGCTATATATTAAATACTAAAGAGGATAGAGATAAGTTTGACTCTAAATCACATAAAGCATTCTTTTTGGGATATTCTACCTCTAGCAAAGCATTTAGAGTCTACAACACTATTTCTAGAAAAGTTGAGGAATCTATTCATATCTCTTTTCATGAAGAGTCAAAATCAGAAAATTATGAAATAATTGATCTCACTCATCAATTCACAAATTTAGACATACCAAATGATAGTGAGAAACAAACTACAAGAAATAATCAAGATGAACCACAACATATACCAAGACTTATTAAGGATCATCCTCAAGAATTAATTATTGGAAATCCAAAAGATAAAGTCAAAACTCGTTCTTCTTTTAAAGATGTTGCAAACATGGCCTTTGTTTCTATTATTGAACCTAAGAAGGTATCTGAAGCTCTTAATGATGACTATTGGATAATAGAAATGCAAGAAGAATTAAACCAATTCACTAAAAATGATGTATGGGATTTAGTTCCTAAACTACAAGATAAGACCATCATTGGAACAAAATGGGTTTTTAGGAATAAGATAAATGAGGCAGGAGAAGTAATAAGGAATAAAGCTCGGTTAGTAGCACAAGGATATAATCAACAAGAAGGAATAGACTTTGATGAAATGTATGCACCAGTAGCAAGACTTGAAGCTATTAGAATGTTACTAGCTATTGTTGCACATAAAAACATCAAACTCTACCAAATGGATGTAAAAAGTGCATTTCTAAACGGAATCATTCAAGAAGAAGTGTATGTTGCCCAACCACCTGGTTTTGAAATACCGGAAAAAGGTGATTATGTTTATAAACTTAAGAAAGCACTTTATGGTTTAAAACAAGCACCTACGAACTGGTATGAAAGGCTCAAGACATATCTTTTTGATAATGGTTTTTCTATTGGAAATTCAGATTCTACTTTATTTTTCAAAACATATACATCTGATTTTCTAGTTGTTCAAATATATGTTGATGACATTATTTTTGGAGCTTCTAATGAATCATTGTGCACACAATTCAGTGACATTATGCAAAAAGAATTTGAAATGAGCCTCATGGGTGAACTAACTTTCTTTCTTGGTTTCCAAATTAAACAAACGCCTGCCGGAATTTTTATAAGCCAAGAAAAGTATACTAAAGAACTCTTAAAACGTTTTGGGATGGATCAGTGCAAACATGCTACTACTCCTATGGCTACCTCTATTAAAATTGATAAGGATGAAAATGGGGAACCTATTGATGATTCCTTATATAGGGCCATGATTGGTAGTTTGCTTTACTTAACTGCTTCTAGACCGGACATCATGTTTTCTGTTGGTCTTTGTGCTCGATTTCAATCTCAACCCATGCACTCTCATTTTCAAGCAGTTAAACGAATTCTTCGATACTTAGCCGGCACCACATGTTTTGGTTTATGGTATCCAAAAGGACAATCCTTGGATTTTAAAGCTTATACTGATGCTGATTATCCTGGTTGTCGACTTGATCGCAAGAGCACTAGTGGTGGTTGTTTCTTGTTAGGGAGAGCTTTAGTATCTTGGTTTAGCAAGAAACAAAACACGGTTGCCCTCTCTACAACTGAAGCTGAATATATGGCAGCCGGATCTTGTTGTGCTCAAGTGCTTTATATTCAACAAGTGTTAAACGATTATGGTTTTACTCTTTCATCTACGCCTATCTTTTGTGACAACACAAGCGCTATAAACTTAGCACACAATCCTATTTTACACAGTCGAGCTAAACATATTGAAATCCGTCATCACTTTTTAAGGGATCATATCTCTAAGAAACATGTTTCCCTTCATCATGTTGATACGGAAGATCAATTGGCTGATATTTTTACAAAACCGCTTCCACTAGACCAATTCAACAAAATAAGGAAGCAACTTCTTATCACTCCTTTAGAAGATGTTTTCTTTGATATTTGTGCTTATTAAAAATGTTCTTATTTGCATCATTTTTGTTTTTAATGGACATCTTTTTCATTGGATTTGATGGGACATCTAATTAAGGGGGAGTTTTCTTGTTTTTAACGGATATCGTTTTGAAATGACAAAGGGGGAGAAATAAAAATAAATCTTAAACTCAATTAATGAGTTTTATAAATTCTTGGCTTTACATTGAAAGTTGCTATATTCCCTAAAGAATTGGATTTCATGTTCTATAATTCATGGGGAATAATAAGCACACATTTTATAAACAAGAGAAGAAATGCACAAAGTACACTTCAGGTATGAAACTAAACTTATCTTAAAAATAAGTTGATTTATATTTAGGAAATGTTTGTCATCTTCAAAAAGGGGGACATTGTTGGCTAAATTGACATTATGATAAATCCCTTTGTTTTGATGATGACAAACATTTCATTCTTGATGATCTAACGTGCTACTTGAGTGGTGCATGAATAAGGTGGATGACAAAGCATCCGGGAAATCTATATGCTTAATGTTTGTATTTTCATGAAATGTAATCAATTTGTAAAAACTTGTACAAACATATAATGTACAAGTACTTAGACTTCATGTAAATCAAGCGTTAGATCTTCCCTAGCTAAACACCAAACTTAGATAGGTCATCCCCTTCAATAGTGTCATATATGCACACTCATACACACACTTAATGTCTTTATTTGAAACATTGAAACAGGGTCAATCTCGGCCGACAAAATCCTCGACCGAGACACTCTCGGTCGACAAACTCCTCGATCGAGAAAGACCCAAGTAGCTGTTAGACACAACTGACAATGTAGTTGGCAGTTGGAGATGAACGTTGCAAACACTTGATCCAGAGAGCCTGTCGGTCGACAAAACCTCAACCGAGTAGGTATTTCGGTTGACAATTTCTCGACCGAGATGGACTCTGACAGCAACTGCATAATTAATTAACTAGTCGTTGCTAAAATAACTAACTTGTACCTAACGGCTAGTAAAGCACTTAGAACCCCCTAGAAAGTGTCTAGAACGTCCTTAAGCACTTGTAGGACATTCCTATAAATAGGACATGCTTTAGGATACCTAAACTCACCTAATTACACACTTGAGCAATCTTTGAGCATACACTTGCATTGAGCAACCTGTTTGTGAGCAATTGAGCATATTTGCAATTGGCTACTTTTCTCTTGGCTCAAATTTCGTGTCCTATAGGCTAGTATCTCCTATCCACAGCAATCAACAATTTCATATACATTGGTTAGGTGATCTACACGCTTGATATAGGCAAATCAAGCCTTGTGCTTCAAAGGATAAGTTGTAATTTCCATTTTCCTTTCTTGTTCACTTTCATTGCTTGTACTCTCCTTGCTACTCCTAGGTTGGAGGCTGTGGATTGGAGAGGTTCGTGATCTTCTTGGTGAAGAAGGAGACTTTGAACTACTTCTAGAAGGCTGGTGCAACGGGAGGTTACTTCAAAGAGGAAGGCTACTTCAAGGGGGAGCTTGAAGTTACTTCAAGAAGGCTACCTCGAGTTGGTGCATCTACTTCAAGTGAAGGTTGTTCAAAGGGGTGTAAGAAAGTATTGTATTTTTTGTAATTCCTTGAGAAGGTAATAAAATTAATACTTTCAAAATCCCGGTTGGGTAAGCAACCGGGTAGTGGACTGACAGCCTTAGTATTTGCTAAGGTTGGAACCACTCTAAACCCTTTGTCTCCTTCTTGGTTTCTCATTTATGGTTGTTTGAGTTAAATAATTGCAAAATTAGTTTAAAACCCTATTCACCCCCCTCTAGTGGTTTTTCATATATATATATATATATATATATATATATATATATATATATATATATATATATATATATATATATATGTATGTATGTATATATATATATAGAGAGAGAGAGAGAGAGAGTCAGGCTAGAATACACTCGAGTGTACGGATCGCACGAATACACTCAAATGTGTTTGCATATCAAGACTATTTTTTGCAAAATGTAAACCGTTGATCTTCACTGTCATATTATAACTTGGCTACATACAATTTGTAACATCCCTGACCTGGGTTATAACCTAACCCTGGAAGTTTTGCCAAAATATGTAATTATATACTTGTGAATACTCCCTAGCATGTAATTAAGTTCCTCAGGAACATTTACTTTCAATTTTGCTCCTTTATATGTAAAGTTGTAGCATTATTTTGTAGTGCAGGGACCTATGTGCAAATTACCCAGTTAAAGGGGTTAACTTGCAATGTTCACATGTTAAGATGTTCTTATGATAATAAGACATCATATGAGTGAATATGATGAGGTAAGATGGATTTCCCAAGCTTGGGCATCAAGATGCAGCTTGTGGAATGATCCTTGTGCTTAAAAACCCTAATTTGGAGTAAAGTGCAATTTACCCAAAATTGAGGGGTGCAACTTGTAATATTCACCTTCTAGAACATATTTTATAACTCTTGTCATCAATTAGAGTAGAAATGATGAAAGGGACACATCAATGAATAATCAGATAAGAAAAATGATCTTTGTGGTAAAAATCACCTAATATGGGTATGGAAACCTTTCATGTATGTACCCTAGTTGAAAGTTGGCTTTCTTTACCCTTAGATCTTGAAATTTCATGAGATTTGATTAATTTTAGATTTCTTGGACGTGCCTAATAAGCAAGGAGGGACTTAGGTGAAAATTCCATGCTTTAGAGGTCCTTATGGTGAAATATGGCCTAAAGTATATAAGCCTTTTCCCTTACAACAAGTGAACGAATCTTTCATTTCCTTCACTTCTTCTCTTCTTTCTCAACCGACCAAGGCTAGCTCTGGAGCAGAGAAGGACGACCAAGGGTCCTAGGTAAGTTTGTATCACCCCTTTTGCTTGAATTCATGGAGGAAACTCGTTGTCAAGGTTGGATTCATGGCTAGCTCACCTAGCTCTATCTTTCTAGCCTTTCCTTCCCAACGTTTCCTTGGAGAATTCACCTTGGCCGACCTGTGGAGCTCTAAGACGCCATTAAATCTTGGAGCTTGAAAGCTTGGAGCTCTAGGAACAACCTTTAGGGGGGTTTTATAACTCTAAACTCTTTGCTTTATATGCATACTTTGTTCTTGCAATTTAGCATATTAGTTCTTCTTCTACCTCCCTTCTTCCTTGCACTTTTGCAAGCAAAACGGTGGAGTAACTGACCTTGACAGAGGTTGAAGATGATGGGCTTGGATTACTATGTTACTTTATCAAACGACCTTGGACCCTTTTGGTCCAAACGGTTGCAAACCGTTTAAGGTCAAACGGTCTCAAACCGTTTGCTCTCAAACGGTCTTGCAAGACCGTTTGGATTGAAACGGTCTCAAGACCATTTGATAGGGTTGACCAAGGGACGAACGTTTGAGGGTTTGTTAGTAATATATTGAATTTCATTCCTGCAAAGAATCAAAGTTTAATTCTTAACCAATTGAGAGTTGAAGGCACTTCAACATCCTAACCCTAATCGGGTTGAAATTGTTGTTTTAAAACATAGATCTTGTTGAGGTTTGGGTTGAAGGACCCAAACGGTCTTGAAGGACCCAAACGGTCTCAAGACCGTTTGGGGGTTCTTCCAAACGGTCTCAAGACCGTTTGGGCACAACCCAAGACCGTTTGGAGGTCTAGGGTTGATATAATCTAATGGTTTGAAGGTCCAATTGCATTAAGTTGATGAATTGATAAAATTACTGATTTTAGACCTAATTGGAGTTCAACCCTAATCCAACCAACTTGGTTTTTGGTCAAACTTTGGGCAAACGGTCTCAAGACCGTTTGGATGATGTCCAAACGATCTCAAGACCGTTTGGGCCAAGTTTGGGCCCAATTGGAGGTCAATTGATAGGTTCAACCTTGAATTGATTCACATTGTTGAATATTGATGACCATCCGATTTGAAACCCTAATTGAGGTGGACTTAACCCTAATTGGCTTTCAATTGAGGGTTAATTTGGTGTCCAAGTGATTGAGGTTCATCCTAATTGACTCAATTTATAAGTGGTTAACATGGCTTTGGCCAATTGAGGGCTTCAACATACTTAATTATAAACAATTGTAACTTTTGAACCTAGTTGGAGGTCCAAACGGTTTGAGCTCATTTGGACCAAACGGTCTCAAGACCGTTTGGGCTCAAACGATCTCAAGGTCGTTTGGACCAATCGATCTTAAGATACTTTGATCAAACGGTTTCAAACCGCATGAGCTTCAAACGGTTTGAAAATCAAAATGCTCAACACACCCAAACGGTCTCAAGACCGTTTGAGGTCAAACGGTCTCAAGACCGTTTGAGGGAAAACGGTCTCAAGACCGTTTGGTGGTTGAAGGTTGAAACCGTTTGAAGGTTTTCAAGGTGGTTTGTACTTAATCAATTGATGGTGTAATTGGTTCGATGGTGATATAATCTAAGCCCTAATGGTAACCTAGGTCATTAAGGGACTAAGAGGTTAATGAATTGACCCATGATGGTGATCATGAGGTAAATTACCAAAATACCCTTGAGGGGTTTAATTGAGTAATACCTTGTTCTAATCAAACCCTAATCACATGATAGTGATGTTGTGACTTATCCTAGTCAATGAGGACTTAACCCAACCTGATCTAGAGTGGTGTTATCACCATCTTCTAATAAGAGGAGAGAGAAGTATCCTAAGAGAGAGAAAGTACCCTTTTATGGTGGAAACTCAAGTAAGATACCTTCAAAACACATAAATGTGCATGATTAGGGTATGATCCACCTATGTGAGATCATGGAAACCCTAATTATGATGTTTGGTGAATCTTAGTTGTATTTAAGAACTTTAATGATGATGTTTCTCATACATGATGATGTTATGAGTTCAATTCACCATGGAGTGAATAGTAAACCCTAATTCTAGGGTGAGGACATGTAAAATGAATAGTTAACCTTGATTGATGAAAATTGGGGAACTTGACTCTTCTAAGAGTTTGAAAGTGTAACTTCTAGAATGAATTGATTACTGTTATCAGTTGAATTAACCATGCAGGTTGTTATGAGATGATGATCATATCCAGGTATGGATTATGAAACTATATTCATTGAAAGCATGCTTTAGCTTTATGAATAGTGATATATCATGTTGCCTTGTCAATGGCAACCTATGAATTAAATGGGCTGTGAGAGCCATAAATACCATCAAGGTCATGCTTTAGAGATGACTTGTGATGAAAGTATTGAGAAATGATGATTGATAAGAGTTAGGCTTGTTACATTTAGTATTATCATTTTATAGTTGTTATGCTAATGTTATTGTTTGAAGAACAATGTATGATGTTAAAAGAATATTGAATGTACCTAACTAATCAAGTATAATGTAGAGCCCTGATCATAGACCCATCATTGTCAGAGACCAAATGATGGTGAAACAGGTTTTCCCAAGGGAACTCCTGGATCACATACTCTTGAGTATGTGGGGAGATGGATGCGTAAATCCTTACATCCTAGTGTAGGAATTGATGTAGACTTATCATAGTCCGTCAACCCTTCACTACAAAACCCAAATGGTGAGATGTACCACAAATCTCCCAAAGGAAACACCAATACCGCATCAGTGAGAGATAAATAAGAAATCTTCCGATGACGAAGAGAGTACAGAACGCCACTGTAACCCTAAAATAGCGAAGGACCAGTTTACCCTGGTGAGCTATAATAGCAGAGACACAAGATGTCCTGCAAGAAATCCTCTAACTGACTGAGGAAGGTGAGGTCATAAGAATCCGGCTCTTTTAATGACCTATGTATGATACTGATGTGACTTCTTAGCGATCAGTTGGAGTATGAGTGGTATGCCTCATCTCCACAGGGCATAATAATGTTTAAAAAACATAATCAACGGCGTAGTATATCTGTTAGAGTTAACTACGAGTTACTTGATTGATGTTATACTGAATAATGTATATGTTCTTCATATTTCTGAAATGTTGAACTCTTCCTTATTACCAAAACTGCTATTGAATACTTGAAAGCTTTTACTGCTTTAGTTATTCTTTGTTTTTCTTATCAAGCTTCTAGTGGAGAGTTATAACTCTCGCTGGGACAATTATTTAACAATTGTCTCACCCCGTAGACTTCAACTTTTTAGGTGGTCGTCAAAGACGAAGGAACCGGAATACAGGTGACCAATCCCAGCAGCAGCAGCACCAGGAGCAGCAGTAAATCTCAGGTGGAGATTCAGCTTGCTATATGGTGTAGTTAGAGTCAGTCCTATGTGTCCTCTGTACTCTCAGGTCTTGGAGTCTTTTGGTTATGAGTTCTTGAGATTTTGAATCATGATGTGTATAATTACTCAAGAAGTAATTTGACAGAGATGTATACAGTTTAAATCCTTTTTCTATGGAAAAGTTTTGTGGTTTCAAGCTCTTATCTCGAAAAGTTTTAATTTCCCGTGATTTTTGTCTTCTGCTATTAATCGATTTCTTCCGCTTAAGTTTAAATCGTATTTAAATCGTGGTTTGGAGATCGGAGCCCGCAATTAAGTGGTATCAGAGCTCTAGGTTCGTCGAGTCCACAGAGGCATAGGACTTAGGAAGTCGAGTCTATCTTTAGTGTTCCTTCCTTATCTAATAGAATCTTCTGCTCCTCAGGAGAAGAAGATATATAAGGATGTCTGAGCCACATGAGGAGCACGTGGCAGAGAGTAGCGTAGTTGCACCACAAGGCGGTGCAGGAGTACCAGAGATAGAACAGCCTGTACCTGAGCCACTAAGGGAGCCACCCCAGTTTGACCCAGGTGACATGGGTAACCCAGCAGTTCAGACGATGTTCGGGCAGTTCATGACTGCCATGACACACATAACCGACAGGATGCCTATGCCTGCACCCAGGGCACCTGTCCATCTAGAAGCTCAAGGTATCAGAAAGACGTTCGAGCGACTACGTCGTGTCGGAGCTACCGAGTACTTTGGGACTGCCGACCCCGCATATGCTGATCTTTGGTTGACAGAGTTGGAGAAGGCTTTCAGGATTCTCAATATCCCTGAAGCTGAGAAGGTCAGACATGCAGTCTATCTTCTCAAAGGAAGCGCTGGTCATTGGTGGACAATGGAAGAGCAGAAGAGACCTGGAATGGAGATCTCGTGGGAAGACTTTCGGCGGAAATTTGTTTATAGATATTTCCCAAAGACCTTCCTAGACGAGAAGATCTCTCAGTTTGAGAGACTGAGGCAGGGCATGATGAACATTAGCGAGTATGAAGCTAAGTTCATGGAGTTGTTGCGGTTTTGTCCGCACATGGCTGCCACAGAAGAAGAAAGAATCGGGAGTTTTGAGAGGGGTTTGAATGCTGATATGACTACCCCTGTGACTGCCTTAGAAAACCGAGAGAGATTCTCTACCTTCGTTGAGTCAGTCTGAAGGATAGAGAGATCTGTGGTTGAGAAGAGGCAAACTCAGAAAAGATATCCACAGTTCCAGGGTTCTTCATCTAGGGACTTTAAGAAGCCTAGATCCTCTGCACCTAACCCTCCACCACCTAGATCTAGTTATCAGACTCAGTGGTCTCCAAGTAGAGGTAGAGGACGAGGACAACCACCTCGGGAGACTCAGAGTTCTGCATCAATGTCAGTTACTGGACCACCAAGACCACAAGAGAGAAGCTGCTACAACTGTGGTAAGGTGGGACATTTGATGAAGGACTGCTGATCTAAGCCTGTCAGTGTGACATAGCCTCCGAGACAAGGTCAACAGGGATCACAGGGAAGGCAATCTCAAGGAACAGCTCGAGGACGCGGGCAAGCATCTCAAGCTGGATCATCAGCACCACCTCAACAACAGGCTACAACGAGGTTCTATGCTATGAACCCACCAGAAGCAGTGGTCGATCCACAAGTGGTGACAGGTCAGATGGAACTTTTATATTCTGATATGTCTAAATCTTGTGTAGTATCTGTTCTGATTGACCCGGGTGCTACACACTCTTTCATCACTCGAAGAGTGATTCGTAACTGCAATATGACAGTTAGTCATAGGGCAGATAGTTTATTATTGGAGACTCCGTTGAGTGGGTCTGCTGTTTTGCAAGAAGTATGCTCTCCCTGCATCCTCTTATTTTCTAAGCATCGCATCCAAGTGGACCTTATACCGCTTGATATGCAAGGATTTGATGTAATCCTAGGGATGGATACCTTGGAGAGGTATAGAGTTGTCTTGGATTGTGAGTCCAAGTTGGCAGTGTTTGCTGATGAAAGCAACACATGGATCTTTCAAGGAGAAAGAAAGATTTTGCCCACCTGTCTTGTATCAGCTATGGTTGCTGATAAGATGATGAGGCAAGGATGTTATGCATTCTTGGCCCATATGATAGATGTTACCAAGGAGAGTCCCAACCCTGCTGAAGTTCCTATAGTCAGGGAATTCGAGGATGTGTTTCCTGAAAAACTTCCTGGTATACCACCACCTCGGGAGATTGATTTTGAGATCAATTTGGTCCCAGATACAAAACCTATAGCCCAGACTCCTTATAGGATGGCGCCTGCCGAGATGGCAGAACTCAAGAAACAGCTTCAAGAGTTACTTGAGAAGGGTTTTATCCGACCGAGCACTTCACCTTGGGGTGCTCCGGTTTTGTTTGTTAAAACGAAAGATGGGTCAATGCGGTTGTGCATTGACTACAGACAACTCAATAAAGTAACAATAAAGAACAAGTACCCTTTTCCGAGGATTGATGATCTTTTTGACCAATTGCGTGGTGCAACAGTCTTCTCAAAGATAGATTTGAGGTCCGAATATCATCAAATCCGCATTAAGGACAGTGACATATCCAAGTCTGCCTTTAGGACAAGATATGGTCACTATGAGTTTACGGTTATGTCGTTTGGACTAACCAATCCACCAGCTGCATTCATGGAACTCATGAATAGAGTCTTTCGACCCTTTCTTGATCAGTGTGTTGTCGTCTTCATAGATGACATATTGATTTATAGTAAGGATGCTCAGTAGCATGAGCAGCATCTTCGCCAAGCTTTGACTTTGCTAAGAGAACATAAACTGTATGCAAAGTTTAGCAAGTGTGAGTTCCGGCTGTCGGAGGTATCTTTTCTTGGACATGTGATATCTGCCTCGGGAATTCGTGTTGACCCTGCAAAGGTAGAATCTGTTCTACAGTGGGAACAACCGAAAACACCGACGGAGATTAGAAGTTTCTTGGGATTAGCTGGTTACTATCAAAGGTTTATTAAGAATTTCAGTTCTATAGCCTTACCTTTGACCAAGTTACCCGGAAAGATGTTCCTTTTTCCTGGAGTGATAAGTGTCAACAATCTTTTCAGGTGTTGAAGGAGAGGTTGACAAGCGCACCTGTGCTTGTGCTACCTGAACAAGGAAAAGGATATGTAGTCTTCTGTGATGCCTCCAAGAATGGACTTGGATGTGTGTTGATGCAGGATAAACAAGTGATTTCTTTTGCTTCCTGACAGCTTAAGAAACACGAGGAAAATTATCCGACACATGATCTGGAGTTAGCTGCTGTGGTCCATGCCTTGAAAATCTGGAGACATTACCTCTACGGAGAAACTTTCCAGATTTTCACAGACCACAAGAACCTTAAGTATATCTTCTCTCAGCATGAGCTTAACATGAGGCAACGTCGCTGGATGGAGTTAATCAAGGACTACGATTGTACAATTGATTACCATCCGGGCAAGGCCAATGTGGTTGCAGATGCCTTGAGTAGGAAATCAGCAACATCAACCATGGATAGAGCACAACTAAGTTCCTTAGTATGCTCTAGGAGAGATATGCTTATCTCTTTAAGGCAAGACAATGTGCAGTTGAAGGTGTCATTGTTAGCTGGTTTGTTAGCTGAAATGCAGACTAAACCTACTCTAAGAGAGTAGATTAAGGAGGCACAACAAGTTGATGCTGCAGTTCAACAGATTAGATCTGAGTATGGTAGTGAGAAGCATGATGGTTTTCATGAATCAGATGACCAGGTGGCATGCTATCATGGGAGGATGATAGTACCAGATGTAGATAATCTGAGGAAGTTAGTTCTGGAGGAAGCTCATTCTTCGATGTATGCTATGCATCCAGGGAGCACCAAGATGTATTGAAACTTGAAAGATATGTATTGGTGGCCTGGGATGAAGAAGGATGTAGCTGAGTTTGTTCTAAGGTGTCTTGTGTGTCAGCAGGTCAAGGCTGAGCACCAGAAACCTGTAGGAACAATGCAACCCTTACCCATACCACAGTGGAAGTGGGACCATGTGACCATGGACTTTGTTGTTGGCCTACCCAGGACAAGAAAAGGACATGATTCCATTTGGGTAGTTGTTGATAGATTGACAAAGACAGCGCATTTCTTACCTGTCAAAACAACCTATTCTGCTGAAAGGTTATCCCAGTTATATGTTCAAGAGATAGTGCGTTTGCACGGAGTTCCTGTCACTATAGTTTCTGACAGAGGTCCCCAGTTTACAAGTCGTTTTTGGGAGCAGTTACACAGAGCCCTAGGCACCAAGATAAGGTTTAGTACAGCCTTTCATCCACAGACTGATGGACAGTCGGAAAGGACTATACAGACCTTGGAAGATCTGTTGAGAGCATGTGTTCTCCAGTTTACCGGGAGTTGGGATCTACATCTGAGTTTGATAGAGTTTGCCTATAACAATAGCTATCAGCATAGCATTGATATGGCACCATATGAAGCCTTATATGGTAGACGTTGTAGATCACCCTTGTGCTGGTATGAGACTGGTGAACACCAGTTGTTAGGTCCTGATCTTGTGCAGCAAACTACAGAAAAGATTAAAGTTATACAGCAACAACTTAAGACTGCACAGGATAGGCAGAAGTCGTATGTTGATAAACGTCGTAGACCCCTAGAGTTCCAGGTTGGAGACAGAGTGTATCTCAATGTCTCACCTTGGAAAGGAGTCCTTCGTTTTGGAAGGAAAGGGAAGTTAGCTCCTAGATTTATGGGACCTTATCCAATTGTTGAAAGAGTTGGGAAGGTGGCCTATAGACTAGAGTTACCTCAGGAGTTGCAGAAGTTACACCCTGTGTTTCACATTTCTATGCTGAGGAAATGTCACCCCGACACCGAGTCAGTTCTACAACTAATGGAAGTAGAATTGAATGAAGATATAACATATGAGGAGGGACCAGTGTCAATCCTAGATAACAGAATTAAAAAGTTAAAGAAGAAAGATATAAGCCTTGTAAAAGTCCTCTGGAACCATCGTGGTGTTGAAGAAGCCACTTGGGAACTAGAGGATGAGATGAGAAGGAAATACCCTGCTCTTTTCTCTTAATACGTTTTATCGATTTTGGGGATGAAATCCTTGTGAAGGGGTGGATAATTTGTAACATCCCTGACCTGGGTTATAACCTAACCCTGGAAGTTTTGCCAAAATATGTAATTATATACTTGTGAATACTCCCTGGCATGTAATTAAGTTCCTCAAGAGCATTTACTTTCAATTTTGCTCCTTTATATGTAAAGTTGTAGCATTGTTTTGTAGTGCAGGGACCTATGTGCAAATTACCCAGTTAAAGGGGTTAACTTGCAATTTTCACAGGTTAAGCTGTTCTTATGATAATAAGACATCATATGAGTGAATATGATGAGGTAAGATGGATTTCCCAAGCTTGGGCATCAAGATGCAGCTTGTGGAATGATCCTTGTGCTTAAAAACCCTAATTTGGAGTAAAGTGCAATTTACCCAAAATTGAGGGGTGCAACTTGTAATATTCACCTTCTAGAACATCTTTTATAACTCTTGTCATCAATTAGAATAGAAATTATGAAAGGGACACATCAATGAATAATCAGATAAGAAAAATGATCTTTGTGGTAAAAATCACCTAATATGGGTATGGAAACCTTTCATGTATGTACCCTAGTTGAAAGTTGGCTTTCTTTACCCTTAGATCTTGAAATTTCATGAGCTTTGATTAAGTTTAGATGTCTTGGACGTGCCTAATAAGCAAGGAGGGACTTAGGTGAAAATTCCATGCTTTAGAGGTCCTTATGGTGAAATATGGCCTAAAGTATATAAGCCTTTTCCCTTGCAACAAGTGAACGGATCTTTCATTTCCTTCACTTCTTCTCTTCTTTCTCAACCGACCAAGGCTAGCTCTGGAGCAGAGAAGGACGACCAAGGGTCCTAGGTAAGTGTGGATCACCCCTTTTGCTTGAATTCATGGAGGAAACTCGTTGTCAAGGTTGGATTCATGGCTAGCTCACCTAGCTCTATCTTTCTAGCCTTTCCTTCCCAACGTTTCCTTGGAGAATTCACCTTGGCCGACCTGTGGAGCTCTAAGACGCCATTAAAGCTTGGAGCTCTAGGAACAACCTTTAGGCGGGTTTTATAACTCTAAACTCTTTGCTTTATATGCATACTTTGTTCATGCAATTTAGCATATTAGTTCTTCTTCTACCTCCCTTCTTCCTTGCACTTTTGCAAGAAAAACGGTGGAGTAACCGACCTTGACAGAGGTTGAAGATGATGGGCTTGGATTCCTATGTTACTTTATCAAACGACCTTGGACCCTTTTGGTCCAAACGGTTGCAAACCGTTTAAGGTCAAACGGTCTCAAACCGTTTGCTCTCAAACGGTCTTGCAAGACCGTTTGGATTGAAACGGTCTCAAGACCATTTGATAGGGTTGACCAAGGGACGAACGTTTGAGGGTATGCTATTAATATATTGAATTTCATTCCTGCAAAGAATCAAAGTTTAACTCTTAACCAATTGAGAGTTGAAGGCACTTCAACATCCTAACCCTAATCGGGTTGAAATTGCTGTTTTAAAACATAGATCTTGTTGAGTTTTGGGTTGAAGGACCCAAACGGTCTCAAGACCGTTTGGGGGTTCTTCCAAACGGTCTCAAGACCGTTTGGGCACAACCCAAGACTGTTTGGAGGTCTAGGGTTGAGATAATCTAATGGTTTGAAGGTCCAATTGCATTAAGTTGATGAATTGATAAAATTACTGATTTTAGACCTAATTGGAGTTCAACCCTAATCCAACCGACTTGGTTTTTGGTCAAACTTTCGGCAGACGGTCTCAAGACCGTTTGGATGATGTCCAAACGATCTCAAGACCGTTTGGGCCAAGTTTGGGCCCAATTGGAGGTCAATTGATAGGTTCAACCTTGAATTGATTCACATTGTTGAATATTGATGACCATCCGATTTGAAACCCTAATTGAGGTGGACTTAACCCTAATTGGCTTTCAATTGAGGGTTAATTTGGTGTCCAAGTGATTGAGGTTCATCCTAATTGACTCAATTTATAAGTGGTTAACATGGCTTTGGCCAATTGAGGGCTTCAACATACTTAATTATAAACAATTGTAACTTTTGAACCTAGTTGGAGGTCCAAACGGTTTGAGCTCATTTGGACCAAACGGTCTCAAGACCGTTTGGATCCAAACGGTCTCAAGACCGTTTGAGGCCAAACAGTCTCAAGACCGTTTGGGCTCAAACGATCTCAAGGTCGTTTGGACCAATCGATCTCAAGATACTTTGATCAAATGGTTTCAAACCGCATGAGCTTCAAACGGTTTGAAAATAAAAACGCTCAACACACCCAAACGGTCTCAAGACCGTTTGAGGTCAAACGGTCTCAAGACCGTTTGAGGGCAAACGGTCTCAAGACCGTTTGACACCAAACGGTCTCAGGACCGTTTGGTGGTTGAAGGTTGAAACCGTTTGAAGGTTTTCAAGGTGGTTTGTACTTAATCAATTGATGGTGTAATTGGTTCAATGGTGATCTAATCTAAGCCCTAATGGTAACCTAGGTCATTAAGGGACTAAGAGGTTAATGAATTGACCCATGATGGTGATCATGAGGTAAATTACCAAAATACCCTTGAGGGGTTTAATTGAGTAATACCTTGTTCTAATCAAACCCTAATCACATGATAGTGATGTTGTGACTTATCCTAGTCAATGAGGACTTAACCCAACCTGATCTAGAGTGGTGTTATCACCATCTTATAATAAGAGGAGAGAGAAGTATCCTAAGAGAGAGAAAGTACCCTTTTATGGTGGAAACTCAAGTAAGATACCTTCAAAACACATAAATGTGCATGATTAGGGTATGATCCACCTATGTGAGATCATGGAAACCCTAATTATGATGTTTGGTGAATCTTAGTTGTATTTAAGAACTTTAATGATGATGTTTCTCATACATGATGATGTTATGAGTTCAATTCACCATGGAGTGAATAGTAAACCCTAATTCTAGGGTGAGGACATGTAAAATGAATAGTAAACCTTGATTGATGAAAATTGGGGAACTTGACTCTTCTAAGAGTTTGAAAGTGTAACTTCTAGAATGAATTGATTACTGTTATCAGTTGAATTAACCATGCAGGTTGTTATGAGATGATGATCATATCCAGGTATGGATTATGAAACTATATTCATTGAAAGCATGCTTTAGCTTTATGAATAGTGATATATCATGTTGCCTTGTCAATGGCAACCTATGAATTAAATGGGCTGTGAGAGCCATAAATACCATCAAGGTCATGCTTTAGAGATGACTTGTAATGAAAGTATTGAGTAATGATGATTGATAAGAGTTAGGCTTGTTACATTTAGTATTCTCATTTTATAGCTGTTATTCTAATGTTATTGTTTGAAGAACAATGTATGATGTTAAAAGAATACTGAATGTACCTAACTAATCAAGTATAATTTAGAGCCCTGATCATAGACCCATCATTGTCAGAGACCAAATGATGGTGAAATAGGTTTTCCCAAGGGAACTCCTGGATCACATACTCTTGAGTATGTGGGGGAGATGGATGCGTAAATCCTTACATCCTAGTGTAGGAATTGATGTAGACTTATCATAGTCCGTCAATCCTTCACTACAAAACCCAAATGGTGAGATGTACCACAAATCTCCCAAAGGAAACACCAATACCGCATCGGTGAGAGATAAACAAGAAATCTTCCGATGACGAAGAGAGTACAGAACGCCACTGTAACCCTAAAATAGCGAAGGACCAGTTTACCCTGGTGAGCTATAATAGCAGAGACACAAGATGTCCTGCAAGCAATCCTCTAACTGACTGAGGAAGGTGAGGTCATAAGAATCCGGATCTTTTAATGACCTATGTATGATATTGATGTGACTTCTTAGGATCAGTTGGAGTATGAGTGGTATGCCTCATCTCCACAACGCATAATAATGTTTGAAAAACATAATCAACAGCGTAGTATATCTGTTAGAGTTAACTACAAGTTACTTGATTGATGTTATACTGAATAATGTATATGTTCTTCATATTTCTGAAATGTTGAACTCTTGCTTATTACCAAAACTGCTATTGAATACTTGAAAGCTTTTACTGCTTTAGTTATTCTTTGTTTTTCTTATCAAGCTTCTAGTGGAGAGTTATAACTCTCGCTGGGACAATTATTTTGTGTCACCCCGTAGACTTCAACTTTTTAGGTGGTCGTCGAAGACGAAGGAACCGGAATACAGGTGACCAATCCCAGCAGCAGTAGCACCAGGAGCAGCAGTAAATCTCAGGTGGAGATTCAGCTTGCTATATGGTGTAGTTAGAGTCCGTCCTATGTGTCCTCTGTACTCTCAGGTCTTGGAGTCTTTTGGTTATGAGTTCTTGAGATTTTGAATCATGATGTGTATAATTACTCAAGAAGTAATTTGACAGAGATGTATACAGTTTAAATCCTTTTTCTATGGAAAAGGTTTGTGGTTTCAAGCTCTTATCTCGAAAAGTTTTAATTTCCCATGATTTTTGTCTTCCGCTATTAATCGATTGCTTCCGCTTAAGTTTAAATCGTATTTAAATCGTGGTTTGGAGATCGGAGCCCGAACAAATTTTGAGCCCATTTGGATGAGTGTAAGTCACTCATCCAAGGGCAACGAAATCGACGCGCAAAACTAATTTCAAATGCATAATTTTGCGGTCTTCATAACATGAGCTATACATATCCAAAGTGCTCAAATTTTGCGTATGAGTTGTTCACGAGATGTTTAAGAATATCAACGGATTAGATTTTCAAAAAAAATACTGCATCATGAAAAACTACTTGAGTGTATTCTGCTCCGGATACACTCGAGTGTATTCTAGCCTGACTCTCTCTCTCTCTCTCTCTCTCTCTCTATATATATATATATATATATATATATATATATATATATATATGACCAAAAAATGAGCCCCATAGTGGTATACTCAGATGAATGAAACCCTTGTCCAAAAAGTCCTAAAGTTATGTCTATTTTCTTAACTCTATTGGAGTGACTCGTATGGTGCTTGATTTCTCGGTTGTGCATTTAGCACAAGATTGGCCTCAATATCCATCTCTAATAATGAAATCATACTAGGTAGATCATCAAGAAATACATCTTGAAACTTTCACACATATTCTCTATCTTAGAGCTCTCATCCATGGTATCAATTCCATGAGAAAGATAAATCATTCTTCCCTATCTTGACATATTCTCTATTATGCTAGATGAAGCTAAACACGTGAGAAGAATCTCTGCATCTCCTTGCAAAATCACAGAGATAATATCATCTCATAACTAAGCTACCTATCTAGGGCTAACAATCTATAACCATCTTATATTTCTCCAAACTATCCATCAACATATATAACAAAATCATGAGTATCAAGTGGTTGTAGATTAGAAATACACAAAACAAGATGGAAACAACTCATCAACATAGTGCTGCCAATAATTAGAGTCTCAAGAAAAATCTTTATGCAAGCTCTTCATGCAAAAATTGTACAAAAAAATGTTTTCTCTAGTGAAATGAAAGAGGTCACAGTTAAGTAAGAAAAAGGAGCTTTATATATCCTATTATGACATGTGAAGAGACAACTTCATAAGGTAGAGTTAAAGAATAGACTTTAGCAGTTTCATGTGAGTAGCCTCCCCCTTGATTACAGTCGGCTAGTTTGATGACCCATATTGGGATTCTTGGCCTTACCCTCTCCTTGCCCATCTGTGACATTGGAATTTTTTTGATACAATGATGAGTGCAACCTCTTTTTGTAGTTTAAAAAGTGGACGTAAGGTCCTTACACAATGTTATTAACCACATTCGTAGAATTGTTTCAATTCAAAGAGATATGGTTTTATGTTGTAGTTGTTGCATGCTATGCACTTCATACCAAACCGTGTCCTAGATGTCCATGTCACTAAAATTGGCTCTGAACCCATTAACCTAGTGAAGTACATTTCTTTTCCTATCGCTATTAGTAAAAAGCAACATCCCATCCCTTGTGCAGATGTGGCTTCTCTCTACTATGATTACCGATGTTGAGACTACCATAATTGTGGCATGAAGAACCTCAACCTAGTGAAACATCCATTCTATCAATTGTAGTTGTGATTTTCTCTCTGAGACTCAAACTAATGTCTCACAGTTCTAACTGTCTTCATCTTCCTTAAAAATCCATAACAACTGAGAACTATTCTCTCATCTCAATAGTGCAAGTAAACTATTGAAGATCCACATTTAGCTCTTTCTTCATCCTTATAACCCTCTCATCTTTGATGTCTGTCAACTCTACAAAAGACCTTATATGCCCTTGTATTCATTCTTTGTCATAGTCCTCTGCATCAGATTCTCAAACTGACTGGTCACCTGACGTGTATTTTACTACGCGCTTCAACGCAAGTATACGCGTCGAGTAATATAGGCCTTTGTGAGGCCCGAGTCGAACTCAGGGACACGTGAATTATTGGAGACTTCTATTAACTAATCACAATCAGCTAGGTTGAATAACAAAGTAAGGTTTGTTGTCGAATTAAAAGAAAATAAAATGAAACAAAGAAAACAATTGATTAAAGGTTAATTTAATCAATTCAAAAGGATATCTTTAGGATTGCGGTTTCGCCGCGGGTCAACATTGTATTAGGTTTTATATAATTCCTCACTCTTCTCTCTCTATCCGGGTAGTGGCCTGAAAACAGAATTACCCACTGTCGTGGTGTAACTCACTACTTAGGTTTAGGTTGATTCCACCGTCGTAGTAATCATTCCCCTAAACTAAGCGCATTATAAACGATCTCTCAGTTCCCACCATTAATTTTACAACTCCTTTGTCAAGGATTTTATTGATTAATGTAGGTTTCGTCTCTTTTCAACCGTTAATCCTTCTGTCAAAGTGATTAAGGGCATTAATCTATTATTATGGTGATCAAGAATAACAATATATATGGAGAAAACGAAACTATACCACGGATTTGAGAGAGAAAATATGAATTATCAATATAAAATTGTCATACAATGCATTCCCGGGCTACTCCCGGTCCTAAAGATGGAGGTTTTTAGCCTCTCATGTTCATCTCGCACGAATACATGGTAGAAATAGGGGAATTCATAAGAAAAACGTGAAACAAGTGGGAAAACCCCTGAACGGAGAAGAACCGGTAGATCCTTGGCGTAGAATACGAGCTTCCCCGCCTGTCGGTGGTGGAATTCTTCTTCGGCAGCGTCTGAATCACCCGGGATGAGCTTCTGGCCTCCGTTCTCCTTTTTCTCCTTCCTCGGCACTCGTGCAATGCAAAAATGAGATGATCCACTTGTGTGGGCGGTCGTCATTAGGTATAAGTCCCTAATTAGGTCGTCAAATAACTCCAGCCGTCCGATCGAGATCAAAACGAATCCAACACATATCTGCCGGCGTCGATACCATCGACGCGGGTCGATGGTATCGACCCAGCGTATTAGCGGCAGCTTCTTTTCTTTTCGTCTGAGCGCCTGTGGTCATCTCGATACCATCGACTTGGGTCGATGGTATCGACTCTCTTTAGCATCGGTTGTTGTCGTTTAGCGACGCTGTAGCCTCAATGTGTCGATGGCATCGACTTGGGTCGATGGTATCGACGGATTCCTCGCCAGCAATCTGAAGGGATCTCGATACCATCGACTTGAGTGTCGATGGTATCGACTCTGTGCTGCTCCTCTCGGGTGGCAACCTGTGGCTTGGTCGATGGTATCGACGGAAGCAAATACTTGTTTTTCCTGAAATTTTACAATAAGACCAAGTAAATCCACACAAATTATGATAATATGATAAATAATGTTCAAAATGGTAAAACAAAGGGAATTTGACATAGAATGATGGCAAAGACCGAAATGAGTGAATTATGCAATATTATCCATAAAAATGAGTAATTAGAGCACAAAACACATATGAAAAAGGTCTATAAATGCGACTCTAAATCATCGCATCATCACCCATCCTAGTACTACTCCAAGTTGAGCATGCTTAACTATGGAGTTCTTTAGTGATGGGCTCCCAGAAAAGGAGGTGCACCTTGGTGATACGGGTAGTCCAATCATTCCTTTTAAAATCATGTTATCCGAGGCCTGGAATCCTGGGACGTTACAATCTCCCCCACTTAGACTCTCGACGTCCTCGTCTAAGACTCAACTATATGGCCTCATAATATTTCCCCATTTCAGTGCAAACCCAACATGGCCCATGGACACCCAACTCCCGATCACGGAATACCAGCGCAAGGGTGGCTACATCACCATAGATATCCCTTTCCTACATGCCTGAACCGTAGGGTTCAAGACTGGAATGGCACATGCCCATGTGGGTCCCACTTACTGGAGGGTAATTGGCTCTGATACCATTTGTAACACCCGGGCCCACTGTCCAAGACTGTAGTAGAGTTTCAGGAATGCCGAATGGCCCCACAGACCACTACTAGCCTTAACTGGACACTTTTTTCTCACTCACGTGCAAGCCATGGTCAGCTTACCGACTGACCACTCATCCTAGTACTACTTCAAGCTGAGCACGCTTAACTATGAAGTTCTTTAGTGATGGGCTCCCGGAAAAGAGGTGCACTTTAGTGATATGGGTAGTCCAATCATTCCTTTTAAGATCATGTTATCGAAGGCCTGAAATCCTGGGACGTTACAGAAAGTATTTTTCCATCTATATCGTTCGTAGATGCACATTGTTTGCGCGTCTCTTCTCTTTCGTTGCAATAGAGCAGTTCCGATACTCCAATCCGGATCCAGGCAAACGAATATTCAAAGAGGTTAGAAATTAGGTCCATCAAAGTTTTAACTATCTTGAAGTTAGGTCTAGCATTTTCTTTCATTAGTTATTTTAAACAACAACAATATATAATATTCAACTTGTAGAAAGTGAATTTGTAACGTCTGTAACATGGTACTACAATTTCACAGACCGCGAAATTTAAACTAGTTCTTAGCAATTACTTTGTGTCATATACATACATTTTATACAATCCTTTTGTCATTCTCATTCTCACATGCCTAAGACCGAAGGAAAATGAACTCTATCGATTGAAGTCTAGAGACAGTAAGTGATGTCGCATAAAGATCATCTCAAGTCTTGACTTGATGGTAAGTTCTGTTTTGCAAACCACTATACCTGAAGATTTCTTTTAAGAATTTTCCATCGACGTGTTTGTTTAAAACAGAAGTACCCGTCAAATATAGTCTTCTCGCAATTCTTCAGCTGACTGATTTAAGTGTTATAGTCTAACGTCTATGCATCAGATGATGACTTTTTCATTTTTTGGAATCTTCACCAGGCCATTGTTCTGCTGAGTCGTTTTGAAGTTCTGATTTGACCAACAGGGCTCTGATTTCAGATCGATCCGCGGAGTCATAGCCAATCAATCCCACAATGCCATCCCAGCATCAGGAGGCCTCCCACTCCACACCGGTGTTCCTCCGCTCCTCGGACATTAAACACTGGAAACGGCCGGAAGCTTCAACCCGGAACTACTGTCGTCTGTCTCACGGTCCCGGACATACACAGCAATGCCGCCCTTTCTGCACGAACTTTGACGCCAATCGCATCCGCATGACGACCCGCACACGGGCGATTGACGCTGTAGACGAACTCCTCTCTTGCGTGCTTTCTGTTAAACATCCGGGCAGAAGCTGCGCTGCATTGCAGATATTCGACGAAATGGACTGACCCCCATTCCTTGGTCCACATGTATATATGAACGAAGCAATCCCAACGGTTTGTCTTGCAACCCTTAGTCTGCCCGGATGGTACAGAAGACCTCAAGGCAAGAAACTGCCGATAAATAGCGCGCCAGCGGCACCTTTTCTGCCTCCAGGTTGCGTCTTTGAATTGGGGACTTCACTGGATGAAGAAGGCTAGCTGTGATGGTGGCAGTGTTTGTGTTTTCACAAACACCTAGAGCAATCGGATCGTGTTTTGCCTGCCCTGGAACTATCTTCAGGGAGGTCGATTGATTGGTGGGTCGCCATCCTCCAATGCCAAGCCGAGCTGTGAGGTGGTGGTACATGTGCCCTTGCTTCTTCCCTGGAGTACACATGGCTAGATTAGATGAACGGTCGATCTGGGAAACCGTGACAAATATCAAAAGATAAAAACCCAATTCCCCATGAACACCAGGCCGGCCGGCAATAATTTCCCTTTTCAGTATTCCGTTGCACCTAATCCGTGGGGGCCGCGGTTCATGCACCAGCCCGGCTACTTGCTTCTTGTAAGTCTCCATGCACCGATCCAGCACTTCGGGCCTCGGCGGCGGGATAGCGGGACCCTGTGTCTGCTGGGTAGACGGCGGTTTGTGGTTTTAGCCTGAAACAGAGTGCTAGTGTGTCGGAGGTCGTGGAATACGTCTTCTCTTCGCCCTTCTCATTCAATCCTTTATATATACCACTCTTAAAGTGTCCTCGCCAGTCATCTGCGACTATCCAACCGCGATTTCACCTAATCAACTAGTTCACCCAATCTCCTTCTCGGTCTTCATTTTCCACCACCACTCCAGAAACCTATCGATCATTAAACCCAGATCCAAGCTATGGGGATCCTTCGTTCCAAGAATGTGATGGGTCAAGCCAGGCAGCTCCTGCAGCGGTCTGTCAGCTGGAGCGGCTAGTTATCTTCCTCCGGCGATAAAAACATACCCAAGGGCCACTTTCCTGTATATGTCGGCGACAATGAGAGACGGTTCGTAGTGCCGGTCTCTTACCTAATGGGTCTGTTTGGTAGGGTGTAGTAAGTGTGAAAAGTGTGGGTTTAAAAGCATGGAAATGATATGTACATTTTTTCAGCTGCACTAATTTTATTTGGTTTGATGTGTTTAGTACTCAGTTGAAAATGATCTCTTTCATTTGGTTAACTGTTGATCTACACATGTAATATTGGTTCGGATGTACAGATACTACCGGTGCGAGCTAGAAAGGTAGAGAAAAAAAAACGAACTGAAAAGTTACGAGGACAGTATAAAATGGTGCAGCGATATCATCGACATACGAGAGGCACGGTGGCAGAATTTCGTAATTATATAGATCATGTACTTCTACACCTGACCGCATCCGGATCGGGCGCAGTACCATTTCCGGGAATTATCAGTCAATTATGCAGTTGCAAAATAATCAACTACATCCTACCACATAGTACCAAATAAAAAAATAAACTCAAAAACTAACATTTTAATTCAGGAAAACTAACTGCTTCCTACCAAACAGGGCCTAAAGCTAGCGCCTTTTGAGAGGCTGCTCGAGAGTGCGGCCGAGGAGTTCGGATACGACTACTGTGCGGGTGTACTCAGAGTGCCTTGTCAAGAAGAGACGTTCCTGCTCGTTCTGGAGCGAATGGACATAGACTGATATAACATTTATGAAAAAGTACAAAATTTTGGCGAAATCAAATGTGGTGAATTCTCTCCAATTCATAAGTCCGTCGTCAATTGCCGAGCCAACTTCATCTAGCTCTAAGAACGTTAATTCAATTGGTGCCATCTTCTACTGGGTCAATGTAAAATATATCGGTAAAATACTAGATACGTAGATGTCATGCGTGTATAACATTATATCATATTGTTTTGGGGGTAAGAATGCAACGGATTTTGGTATAGAATCCTAGAAAACATTAAAGTATAAAGATGAACAACTCCATCAAACCCTTATAACCACATCAGCAATGGACACAGGATGTCTTTGATGCATGAGGAACTATGAAGGTTGGAATGTCGGAAAAATAGATAATGCCTTTTAAATCAGCAGGTCAATGGTAAGAGGAGATCTCTCACATGAGATCATGGGGAAAATATGAGCAATACTAGAGAGTAACTTTCTTTAAAAAAACTTATTTCTACACTAATTGTTATATTTTACACTAGACAAACTCTTCCAAATATTTTCCTTTTTTATGTTTATTATTTCCCTCAAAGTAAAAAACTCTGGTAGCAATAATTTTTCTTCATTAAGAAAAAGTCCTAGATAAATGTGTTTCTTCCTATTAAAGGAACTTCGAATAATATTGTATTTCACTCAAAATAAAATTTATTATCAATATTTATATTTCCATCCATAACTATGGTTTCAATCATGTAAATAATTTATCTCCATGTAAAATGTCGTGATAAAATCGTATCTCGCAAACGAAAATATTTTTACTAATAACTTAATTACAACATGGACTAAGTTTCCATCCAATGAATAATGTCCCCTAAAGAACTTGTTTCCCTAGAAAAATGAAACTTTCACCAAAAAATATCTCCATCATTTTTTATTTTCACGAACAAATTTATTCAATAAATTTTAATCCAAGTAACAATTTCATGCAAAAATGATAAGCACAATTTTCATTTTACACAATTGGTCCTTTCTAAGTGAATAATTAATATATGCAATTTAATCCTCTCCAAAAGAAATTTCTACCACTATAATATTCCATCCAAATTAGTAGTTGCATTATCCTATATAAAAGATCTCAACCTTGTGTCATAAATCAAATATATCTTCTTCTATTTTCCTCTATCAAGAGTATGTGTCATAGAGTATATCTACTACTTAATATAAATATTTTAATTCCATGTTATAAGGTGAATGATTTTTTCTTGTTCATGTATAACAAACAATACTTTAAACTATTTCTCCTTGCCTTTTTTGCATTTACAAATAGATCAAGGGGACACATTTTAATGACTTACATTTCCTCTTCTCCTTTCATTTCCCCTCACTTTACTTCCTCCTTACCCTCATATATTTTTCTCTACGCACCACATACAACCATAAGGTATGTGCAAATCAAGGCCCAACTCTGTATACATATATTGCAAAACATAAAATATGGTACTAATATAAGAGGGAAGTGTTCTAGGAGAACAAAGAAGCGTGCAAATATTAGGAGAGGGGGAGGGTGTAGCTACCGTTAATTATGGAGATTCTAACGTGGGAGATTATTTTAGTGGGGTGTGGTTTATAGGGAGATAAAAATAAGATTAAAATGTGTAAATGTGGGGGCAAGACAAATAGGTAGTGGAAGTCCTACATGTTTTTTAGGAAATTTTTGGGTATATCAAAATGGTATAATTGTTATTGAAAATGCATAAATTTAAATCATTTTATGAACTTTATAATAAAGAAAAACTGAAATAAATTTATAGATACATAAGTATGCACACAAATGCTTAATTGTACTCATTTTTATACAACATATTGTGAAGTAACACGAGAAGCCAAGTTCATATATCTAAAAGTTTAAGAAATCCATATAGTAAACAAACGAAAAAATCATCTCACTCGAGCGTTTCCTCTACCCGTTGTCACTTGCAAGCAAAAGGTCATTTATTGATGATGTTTCTTCTCGTAGTTCACTTTCATAGTTAACAACACATATCTATGATCCATCATCACACTCGTTGTTGCTAAGTAGCCCCCACAACTAACAGCTATCAACTTGTCATTTATGCCGCCCTTCATCTAGTTTACCGACTCTTTCTTTATATAAAATTAAATTTATTTCATGAAGTTACACGTTCACGGTTTGACCCATGCAACGAGATGAATAAAATTTCCAAATCAGAATTGTTTACACTATAGTTTCACGACATTTTTCATCGTTACTATTACATGCAAAATTATTTTGGCTTTCTTAGATAACCATACTAATAAGAAACATTCCTACTTATAAATGGGTACTTCCCACTTAGAACAGACAAATTATACTTTTTTTTTTAAGGTGGGATGCGGACAAAAGCGTCCGCCATTAGCTATCATTAATCATTCGAACAAATAACAGGATAGTTCCCTGGTGATCCTAGCCATAAGATCTAGGTCACAACTGCTGGTAAGCTCGCCAATAACAGCTTTCTTAGCCAGACAGTTCTAGGGACATAAGTAAATGACAAAATGTTAAGACGACTACTAAAAGCCAGAATATCCTCAACAATGAGGCCAAGGTAATCCCGCCGTTCTTCAGTACTCTGTAAAGCTTTGATCACGATTTGCGAATCTGATTCAACTTGTATGTCACGTAGCCCCCGTACTACTGCCTTCTCGAGTGCCCTCCTGATCGCCATTGCTTCTCCCATATCTGTAGGTAAATGCGTCTCCTGTTGGGCACATGTCACTGCAATCAGGGCGCCCGTCTGGTTCCGAAAGGCACCAGCAAAACCCATCATACCCACAGCCACGTCTGTGTTTAATTTGATTACGCCTGCCTTCGGGTATTCCCATCTACGCCCATGTGACTCTACTTGATTATCGCCATTCTTAAGCTGATCCTTTGTCGATCGCTAGTCAGTAACCATCGCCGAATAGCTTTGTACAATATATATCAGATTTTTTCTTGGTGTGTTAAACACCACACCATTTCTGAACCCCCAAGCTGCCCAGATTGACACAACAACTCGGTCCATTTGCTCCGGCTGTAAGGCTTCATCGAGTCTGACTAGAGCCTCCCTCGATTCCATGTTGCTTGCCTCCTCTATCAAACTGTGTTATGTGAAGTTGCTCCACATCTTGCTCGCCTCGTTGCATCTGAAAGCCATGTGCTTGATGGTTTCTTTTTCTCTGTTACACAACTGAAATACTCCCGAAGTATGACAATGTCTGTCCTAGAGACGCCCAACCGTAGCGTAGCTGCCCGTGCAGAAACTCCATAGGAAGTGCGCTAGTTTAGGGGCCACGATGATCTCCAAATTAACCTCGAAATCGACTCATTACTCTCTCCGCGGCTCCTGGTATACTCTGTTTTCCCTAAGTGATTGAGCCAGTACTCCTTGGTGGAGTAGTTGCCGTTCTTTTCTGGCCACCAGAACATAATATCATCCGGTTGTCTCTTGCTGATGGGTGTAGCTGCTATACTCCTTGCAACTTTCGGCGGGAAAATAGATTGGATTTTCCGTACATCCCAACTCGTAGAGGTTAAGTCTATCAAGTCTACCACCTGCGTAGGAACATCCAAATTTTATGTGTATAATTCCTCCAGGTTGTCCTCTCTTCCCTCCACCCAATGATCCTTCCAAATATTGATCATGTTTCCATTCCCTACCCTCCATTTCAGACCTTCCATGAGCACAGGTTTTGCCCCCATAAAATCCTCCAAGTGAAGCTTGGATTGTGTCCCCTTGCCGCTTGTAAAATGGGGCAATTAGGGAAAGATCTTGCTTTTTAAATTTTGTGTGCTACCGAGCCTGTCTTTGTGATAAGCCTCCATACCGGCTTTGCTAACATAGCTTGGTTGAACGATTGTAAATCTCGGAATCCCATGCCTCCATAGTTTTTTGGCTTACACAATTGTACCCATGACTGCCAAGATAGATTCTTTTCCGTCCATTTTGCCCCCCACCAAAATCTAGCTATGCAGCTTTGAATCTTTAAAAGAAGTCCTTCAGGAATTTGAAATATGTTCATTACATAAGCTGCAATGGCCTGGGCAATAGCTTTAATCAACACCTCCTTTCCGGGTTTAGACAAAATCTTTTCTTTCCACCCTATATTTTTTTCATATCCTTTCTTTAATAGAGACAAACACCTATTTTTTAGATCGTCCTACTGCATTAGGTAGACCTAGGTACTTTGGATGTCTGTCCACTTCTTTGACACGAAGGAGATCTCTAAGTTTCCCCTGAGTTTAGAAACTTAACCCTTTGTTGAAAGCAATCTCCTTTGGATAGGTTTATTTTTTGGCCCCATTCATGTTCGTACTGACTAATCAAGTTAACTAATTTTAGGCATTCCTGTCGGTTTGCTCTTGCAAAAATGATGTTGTTGTCTGCAAGAAAAAGTGAGAGATACAAGGAGTGGTGCGGCTCACTTTTATACCGTGGATGATATTATTCTTGGAAGCAAGGAGTAGAGACGTAGAAAAAGATTCAACACATAAAATAAAGAGATAGGGAGAAAGACGGTCACCCTGTCTTAGGCCATGAGAGGGTTGAATCTTCGTAGTCCGATATTCATTGATGGCAAAATAATGTTGAACATATGTGACACACTCCATGATTTTGGATCTCCATATGTTGCCGAATCCCGTCTTGCTCATCACAAAATCAAAGAAACGTCATTCTACTTTGTCATAAGCCTTAGACATATCTAGCTTTAAGGCCAAGTGTCCCTTTTTCACAGTTGGGCCTGAGTGCATTTTACAAAAACACTCATAGGCTATTAAGGCATTATCTGTTATCATTCTACGGGAATAAAAGCACTCTGGTTTGTAGAAACAAGGCTATCCATGAGATGCTTCAATCTGTTTGCTACCACCTTAGACGCAAATTTATAAATGACATTACAGAGACTAATGGTGTGAAATTTAGCAACCTCTCTTGGTTGTACAACTTTAGGAATCAACACCAACAAAGTCTGGTTAACTTCTACCAGATTCTTTTTTTCCTTTCCACCAACCTTTTATGTAATTAGAAACATCTTTGCCCACATTATACCAATATTTTTGATAGAAAAGAATTTTCATACCATTTGGGCCTAGTGCCTTATTAGGATGCATTTGTTGGACAAATACCTAAATGTCCTCCTCTGTCAAGTCACTCTCCATCTTCTCCCTCATTTGTTGGTGACCACCTCATGTATACCTTTTGTTGCTTCTTCAAAATTTGAAGGGTTAGAGCTTGTAAAAATTTCAAAATAAAACTCCAAAATAATCTGCTCAATCCTTTTCCTCCGTTTTCCATGTGTCATCGCTGTCTTACATCCCCATAATATTGTTTTGTTTGTTCCTTTGTGATGCCTTATGGTGAAAATATGTTGTATTTTTGTCCCCATACTTAATCTCATTCACTCTAGATCTAGTGTGCAAATAGCTATCTTCTTGTCTGTTCCACTACTGAAGTTCTCTTGCTAGTTCCTTACATCTGTCTAGATCCTGATGATCTGGTGCCTTCTTCTACTCTTTTCCTAGTGCTTTTTTAGTTTCCTTTATTTTATTATTCTAACCTCTAAAATTTTCATCTGCCCAAGGTTGTAGTTTATCACTACACCCCTTTATCTTTCCAAGGAAAGCATTGTTCAGGAATCTGTTCCATAATTTTTTAATGATTGTCTGGCAACTGTTCTCCATAGTCCACATAGGCTCAAACCTGAAATATTTTTCTTTTCTCCTCCTCTTTTATTCTCTCCTATCTGCAGAAATAACTATGGGGAATGATCAGATTCCACTACTACAGAAAATGCTTTTTACAACGGGAAAAACACAACAGTTCTGTTGGTTGTGTTGTAGTTAGCATATCTTTTACAACAAGTCTATTTGTGTGTTGTGAATTATATATTTTATACAGCACACGTTATATACAACGAGCCAAACTCGTTGTAGTATATGTGATACTACAACAGGTGCTAAATTGTTGTAATAGACTGTAATATCACAACATACTCAAACATGTTATAAAAGACCATAATTACACAACATGCTCTAACCCGTTGTAATAGTCATGTATGCTAACTTGTTGTAATAGATCATCATTACACAACATACTCTAAACCGTTGTAAAAGATCATAATTACACAAAATTCTCTAACCTATTATAATAGTCATGTATGTTAACCCGTTGTAATAGACCATCATTACACAACGTACTCTAACCTGTTGTAAAAGGTCATAATTACACAACATGCCCTACCTGTTGTAATAGTCACATATGTTAACCCGTTGTAATACACCATCATTACACAACATACTATAACCCATTGTAGTATAATATAATTACACAACAGGCTTTCACCTATTGTAATAGTTATATGTTGTAATAGACCACAATCACACAATAGGTTTGCATGTCATTTGTTGTATATGTACAACAAATAATATATGTGTTGCATAAAATGAAACTGGTTCAGCAGTTTGAGATGTGCCTTACTTTCAAGTGGTCTCAAGTTCGAAACCTTGTGTCAAGATGTATTTTCCTTTTGTCTCAACATGTTATATAAAATACCCCTATTACAACAGGTGTGTTCAATGAACTACAACATGTATTAACTGTTGTATAAAATACATATATTACAACATGCACAACACCTGTTGTATAAAGAACCCCCCCCATAAGACCACGTGATCTAATACAACAGTTGACACCCGTTGTAAAATGGAAAAATGAATTGTTGTAAAAACCATTTTTTGTAGTAGTGTTCATATGTAAATAGATGAAAGACCTCACAATAGGTGAACATTTGGCACCAAAAGGGAGAAGAAGCCAGTGCTCTATCCAGCCTTTCTTTAATCAAAGTGTCCATAGATCTTCCTTTCATCCAGGTGAAAGGACTTCCTTCATAACCTAGATCTAGAAGCTAACACATGTCTACCATATCACAAAAGTCCTGGATCCACTTATCTGGCTTGAGATCAACACAAATCTTTTCCTCGTTGGACAAAATTTCATTAAGGTCTCTGAAGAAAATGACTGGGATATCTATCTTATGCTTCATTTTCTTCATTAGTTCCCACATATTATTCTTTTATTGTTGCTCTGACCACCCATAAATACCTATATCTTTCCATTGTCTTGTCTCATCCCTCTATGTATTAAGACTCTCCACATGGTGTTGTGAAAAAGAAATGACTTGGACACCCACATCCTTCCACAAGAGACCTAGGCCTATCGACTTTCCAATGCTCGATAAGTACACTCCTTCAGTGAAAGTGCATTTTCTCATAGCAAGTTCTAGTTTAGAATCTGCTATCTTGGTTTCCGATAAGAAAACAAAATTTGGGCTCTCTCGACAGCATCAAGTACCGAGAGCTATCACACTATTGGGTTTTCCCATCCCCCGACAGTTCCAGGTTAGGATTTTCATAGTTGTTCATGGGGCTTGGCCTTCCCAACTCCCGCTACTTGAAGTTGATCGCTTCTTAGACTGCAGCTAAGCATCTCTCTTCCAGTAAACTGCTTTTTCAAAGAAAAAACATTATTAAGGTCATCAAGTTCCATCTCACAGTCAATTATATCCCGACTTCTTTTTCCACCTTCTTTCTGTTATGTGGCAGTTCTAGGACTTTTATATGGGTTCTCAGGAATTCGCACATCCCTTCTCTGTATATTTGGCCTTCTAAGTTTCCTTCAAGTTCCCTTTTCCCTATCCCTTTTTCCTCTTTCCCCTTGTTCTCATCTTTTCTCCTTGAATACCTGTACTAAATGTCAGTTTAGAACTCTTGAGATGGTGATTTTGTGCATATTCCATGACCCCTTATTCTCTTTTAAGATCCTCATTCACGGTTGCAAAAACTTCTGTTAATTTTGTCATCGGTCATCTCGCTAGTCTGCTATCCTCATGACTCTCTCCAGTTGCATTATTCGCCTCTTCCTCCATCTTGGACTGTAGACATTGTGTCAGGTAGTGCTTCACTCAATTTTTGTACTTCATTATTTTGATCTCTCCTCTGCTCCTCCTGCTCATGCCACTGTGATTGCATTTGAACCACTTGCCTTCTTGACTCTTGAGAGATTCCTCCCTTGGTCTTTGTGTTGTGTGGATGATGTTCTGGTTGTGTATTGCCTGCAGTAGGGATTACATGGTGCCTCAACTGCCCAGGCTCCCCAGCCTTATCACCGTCCCTTCTCCATGTTGACGTTTTTTTTGCACTTCTCGATTCTTTGGATCTCCTTGATGTCGGCCCTTCATTGGTATATATCAATTTCCTCATCACATGTCTTCAATTATTATCATCTGTCTTCTCACATTTCAAGTGGAAAACTAAATCTATATCATGCGCCCCTTCCCTGTAGATCTCATCTTTGACAATGACCCTAGGTTTCCTCGGCGATGCTTTTAGCCAAGGACACCATCTCTGTGGTTGGCCCTCCTCTTCATCCTTGATCGGTCAATCCTTATCCAGGTGTCCTAGTAAACATAAAGTAGCAGTTTGGTAACCTCTCGTACTTAATTTCAATGTCAATCATCACCCCCTTTTATCTCTTATAAGATGCTTCATTTTTATCGATTTCATGATATCCAATCGTACTCATACAAGAGTCAAGGATTCCCAACCTAGTTGGTCACAATACAATTTAATGACTCTGCTAATTCTTCCCGTAATAGCCTTGATCGTTGCCTTTAATCTGTGCCCCAGGGGGATCCCATATAGGCGGATCCAAAAACTACTTTTAGTAAATTGCATCTTTCCCCGGCGGTCTGAGTCCTCTACCATTTTGACCAATAACAACTGATTGTCAAAATTTTGTGCACCATCTATAACCTTCAGCTTATCTTTCCCGTATAAGAGTTGAATAATGAAGATGTCAGGATCAATCTGCTTGAAGATTACTTTTCTTAACAGTGCCCAAGCCTGCATGAGAGTTCACTCTAAAGACCAGAAGTGATGTGGTCTATCCATAAGAAATCTAGCTGCCAATGCCAGCTAGACATGATCCTCCTTTTCTACCACTTCTCCTTCTTCTAAGTCCATGAAGTCATCCTCCTAGTCCTTGATCTCAAGTCGTGCACATTTGTTTGCTAACTCTTCTGCCATCCTGAGACTGAGATCACAAAGACCTAGCCCCCTTGAACCTACCCGAGAGATGACTACGAGGGAGGTGGGGAAACCCACCGTCGCTTTCCTAATCACTAGAGAGGTTAGGGTTATCATGCGGGGGAGAGATTCAAATTATACTTTATTGTTCGCACTCATTGTGTTATATGAAGAAAAACCATGTGTAATTAGACTGATGTACCCCTTTTGTGGCTTTCACACCTCATATTAACATAATTAACCCAAAGTGTGGTGCTAAGGATTGTCTAACTCCAAAAGTCAATTCTAAATACAAACACAATGAGGTCAGTATGAAATACAACCGAATTATAATCTTGTCACGTCATTAGAGGGCACAAACCCAAAGCCATTTGGATCTTATCTAAGCAAATATAATCTGATCTTTAATATTAAAATTACTTCACATAAAAAAGTTGCCACATCTATAAAACGAATATAACATGAGCAAAATATTGTCGTAAACATTGTTTTGTTATTCCACAAGATATTTCACTTATTGAATTCCTTTAAAACAAACTTTTCCAAGTCTCAATATCAATCACATAGATGCATCATCAGAAACAAGCAATAAAGCATGACAGACAACAAACACACCAGACCTAGGAATGAGTGTACTAGGACTCTAACTAACTGACCATGGTACCACTGGAAAATCACCACACTCCACGCATCAAGTGTGCACTCATACAAACTAAAATATTAATGGTGACATCTTTATGAGTGGTCTCCACCTTAGTGAGTGGGTACTTCCCACTCAAAAGACAACCATAGATGAAGGATGCTTAAATATTTATTACATGGGCTACTGGGAAGTTGTACCACTCATACATGGCAGGGTATCTTAAACAAGATTCAGATAAACATTCCAAGCATAAATGTATAAAATATAGATCAATCTTGTCTTTATTAGCATTGCATCTTTAACTATTTTTGTAACATCCCTGACCTGGGTTATAACCTAACCCTGGAAGTTTTGCCTAAATATGTAATTATATACTTGTGAATACTCCCTGCCATGTAATTAAGTTCCTCAGGAACATATACTTTCATTTTGCTCCTTTATAAACAAAGTTGTAGCATTGTTTTGTAATGCAGGGACCTATGTGCAAATTAACCAGTTTAAGGGTTTAACTTGCAATATTCACAGGTTGAGATGCTCTTTTGATGATGAGACATCATATGAGTGAATATGATGAGATATGATGGATTTTCCAAGCTTAGGCATCAAGATGCAGCTTGTGGAATGATCCTTGTGCTTAAAAACCCTAATTTGGAGTAAAAGTGCAATTTACCCAAATTGAGGGGTACAACTTGTAATTTTCACCTTCTAGAACATCTTTTATAACTCTTGTCATCATTTAGAGTAGAAATGATGAAAGGGACACATCAATGAATAATCAGATAAGAAAAATGATCTTTATGGTAAAAATCACCTAATATGGGTATGGAAACCTTTCATGTAGGTACCCTAGTTGAAAGTTGGCTTTCTTTACCCTTCGATCTTGAGATTTCATGAGCTTTGCATAATTTTAGATGAGTTTGGACGTGCTCTTGAGCAAGGAGGGACTTAGATGAAAATCCCATGCTTTAGAGGTCCTTATGGTGTAAAATGGCCTAAAGTATATAAGTCTTTTCCCTTGCAACAAGTGAACGGATCTTTCATTTCCTTCACTTCTTCTCTTCTTTCTCAAACGGCTAAGGCAAAGCTCTGGAGCTCAGGGAGACGACCAAGTAGTTCCAAGGTGAGTAGGAACCATCTTCTAGCCCGAATTCATGGAGGAATTCTTCTTAAAAGGTTGGTTCTATGGTTAAACTCACTTAGGTTCTTTGTTCTAGCCGATCATCCCCACCTTTTCCTTGGAGAATCACCTCTGGCCGAGTTGTGGAGCTCAAGACACCATTAGAGGCTTGAAGCTTGGAAGCTTGGATCTCTAGGAACAACGTTCTAAGGCGGGTTTTATAATTCTAAACTCTTTGCTTTATATGCATACTTTGTTCTTGCAATTCTAGCAATTTAGTTCTTCTTCTACCTCCCTTCTTCCTTGCACTTTTGCAAGCAAAATGGTGGAATAACCGACCTTGACAGAGGTTGAAGATGATGGGCATGTATTCCTAGGTTACTTTATCAAATGACCTTGGACCCTTTTGGTCCAAACGGTTGCAAACCGTTTAAGGTCAAACGATTTCAAACCGTTTGATCTCAAACGACCTTGCAAGACCGTTTGGATTGAAACAGTCTCAAGACCGTTTGATAGGGTTGACCAAGGGACAACCGTTTGAGGGTCTGTTGGTAATATATTGAATTTCATTCCTGCAAAGAATCAAAGTTTAATTCTTAATCAATTGAGAGTTGAAGGCACTTCAACATCCTAACCCTAATCGGGTTGAAATTGCTGTTTTTAAGCATAGATCTTGTTGAGTTTTGGGTTGAAGGACCCAAACGGTCTCAAAACCGTTTGGGGGTTCCTCCAAACGGTCTCAAGACCGTTTGGGCACAAACCAAGACCGTTTGGAGGTCTAGTGTTGAGATAATCTAATGGTTTGAAGGTCCATTTGCAATAAGTTGATGAATTGATAAAAATGCTGATTTTAAGCCTAATTGGAGTTCTATCCTAATCCAACCGACTTGGTTTTTGGTCAAACTTTGGGAAAACGGTCTCAAGACCGTTTGGAGGTCATCCAAACGATCTCAAGACCGTTTGGGCCAAGTTTGGTCCCAATTGGAGGTCAATTGATAGGTTCAACCTTGAATTGATTCACCTTGTTGAAAATTGATGATCGTCCAATTTGAAACCCTAATTGAGATGGACTTAACCCTAATTGGCTTTCAATTGAGGGTTAATTTGGTGTCCAATTGATTGAGGCTCATCCTAATTGACTCAATTTATAAGTGGATAACATGGCTTTAGCCAATTGAGGGCTTCAACATACTTAACCATAAACATTTGTAACTTTTGAACCATGTTGGAGGTCCAAACGGTTTGAGCCCATTTGGACCAAACGGTCTCAAGACCGTTTGAGGCCAAATGGTCTCAAGACCGTTTGGGCTCAAACGATCTCAAGGTCGTTTGGTCCAATCGATCTCAAGACAGATTGATCAAACGGTTTCAAACCGCATGAGCTTCAAACGGTTTGAAAGTCAAAACGGTCAACGCACCCAAATGGTCTCAAGACCGTTTGAGGTCAAACGGTCTCAAGACCGTTTGGTGGTTGAAGGTTGAAACCGTTTGAAGGTGTTCAAGGTGGTTTGTACTTAATCAATTGATGGTGTTTTTGGTTCAATGGTGATCTAATCTAAACCCTAATGGTAACCTAGGTCATTAAGGGACTAAGTGATTAATGAATTGACCCATGATGGTGTTCATGAGGTAAACTACCAAAATACCCTTGAGGGGTTTAATTGAGTAATACCTTGTTCTAATCAAACCCTAATCACATGATAGTGATGTTTTGGCTTGTGTTAGTCAAGGAGGACTTAAACCAACCTGATCTAGAGTGGTGTTATCACCATCTACTAGTAAGAGGAGAGAGAAAGTATCCTAAGAGAGAGAAAGTACCCTTTTATGGTGGAAATTCAAGTAAAGTACCCTCAATACATATGAATGTGCATGATTAGGATATGATCCACCTATGTGAGATCATGGAAACCCTAATTATGATGTTTAGTGAATCTTAATCTTATCTAAGAGCTTTAATGATGATGTTTCTCATACATGATGATGTTATGAGTTCAATTCACCAAGAGGTGAATAGAAAACCCTAATTCTAGGGTGATGACATGTAATATGAATAGTAAACCCTGATTGATGAAAATTGGGGAACTTGATTCTTTTAGGAGTTTGAAAGTATAACCTCTAGAATGAATTGTTTATTGTTATCAGTTGATTTAACCATGCAGGTTGTCATGAGATGATGATCATATCCAGGTATGGATTATGATACTATATTCATTGAAAGCATGTTTTAAGCTTTATGAATAAGTGAAATATCCTGATGCCCTGTTAGAAGCATCTAATGAGATTTATGGGCTGTGAGAGCCATGAATATCATCAAGGTCATGCTTAACAGATGACTTGTGATGAGATGATTGAGAAATGATATTTGATGTGAGTTAGACTTGTTACATTTAGTATTCTTTCTTCAGAGCTGCTATGCTAATGTTTATTGTTTGAAAACATGTATGATGCTAAAGGAATACTGAAATGTACTTAACTAATCAAGTGTAATCATACTATGTAAAGCCCTGATCATAGATCCATCATTGTCAGAGACCAAATGATGGTGAAACAGGTTTTCCTAAGGGAACTCCTGGATCACATACTTTTGAGTATGTGGGGTATATGGATGTGTAGAACCTTACATCCTAGTGTAGGTACTGATGTAGATGTGAAATCCGTCAACCCTTCACTACAAATCCATACCACATAAGTGGAAGGTAAACACGAAATCTCCTGATGACGAAGAAAGCACATATACCGCATCAGTGGAAGGTAAACATGAAATCTCCTGATGACGAAGAGAGTACAGAATGCCACTGTAACTCTAAAATAGTGAAGGACCAGATTACCCTGGTGAGCTATAACAGCAGAGACACAAGATGTTCTGCAAGCAATCCTCTTACTGACTGAGGAAGGTGAAGGTCATGAGAATCTGGCTCTTTCAATGACATAGTATGATACCGAGGCAACTTAACAGTGGTCGGTTGGAGTATGAGTGGTATACCTCATCTCCGCAGGGCATAATAATGTTTGAAAAACATAATCAACAGCGTAGTATATCTGTTAGAGTTATCTACAAGATACTTGATTGATGTTACACTGTATAGTGCATATGTTCTTCATATTTCATAGATGTTGAACTCTTGCTTATTACCAAAACTGCTGTGTATACTTTGAAAGCTTTTACTGCTTAAAGTTATTCTTTATTTTGCTTATAAATCTTCTGGTGGAGAGTTATAACTCTCGCTGGGACAATTATTTAAAATTGTCTCACCCCGTAGACTTCAACTTTTTAGGTGGTCGTCGAAGACGGAGGAACCGGTCTACAGGTGACCAATCCCAGCAACAGCAGCACCAGGAGCAGCAGTAAATCTCAGGTGGAGAATCATCCTGCTATGTGGTGTAGATAGAGTCAGTCCTATGTGTCCTCTGTACTCTCAGGTCTTGGAGTTGTTGGTTTGAGATTTTGTTACAAATCTTGAGATTTTGAATCATGATGTGTATAATTACTCAAGAAGTAATTTTACAGAGATGTAAAAAGTTTAAATCCTTTTTCTATAAGAAAAGGTTTGTGGTTTCAAGCTCTTATCTCAAAAAGTTTTAATTTCCCGTGATTTTTGTCTTCCGCTGTTAATCGATTGCTTCCGCTTAAGTTTAAATCGTGATTATATCGTGGTTTGGAGATCGGAGCCCACAATTAAGTGGTATCAAAGCTCTAGGTTCGCCGAGTCTACAGAGGCATAGGACTTAGGAAGTCGAGTCTATCTTTAGTATTCCTTCCTTATCTAATAGAATCTTCTACTCCTCAGGAGAAGAAGATATATAAGGATGTCAGAGCCACATGAGGAGCACGTGGCAGAGAGTAGCGTAGCTGCACCACAAGGTGGTGCAGGAGTACCAGAGATAGAGCAACCCATACCTGAGCAACCCAGAGAGCCACCCCAATTTGACCCAGCTGACATGGGTAACCCAGCAGTTCAGACGATGTTCGGGCAGTTTATGACTACCATGACGCACATAATCGACAGGATGCCTATGCCTGCACCCAGGGCACCTGTCCAGCCAGAAGGTCAAGGTATCGGGAAGACATTCGAGTGACTACGTCGTGTCGGAGCTATCGAATACTTTGGGACTACCGACCCCGCAGATGCTGATCTGTGGTTGACAGAGTTGGAGAAGGCTTTCAGGATTCTCAATATCCCTGAAGCTGAGAAGGTCAGACACGCTGTCTATCTTCTCAAAGGAAGCGCTGGTCATTGGTGGACAATGGAAGAGCAGAAGAGACCTGGAATGGAGATCTCGTGGGAAGAATTTCGGCGGGAATTTGTTCATAGATATTTCCCAAAGACCTTCCTAGATGAGAAGATCTCTCAGTTTGAGAGACTGAGGCAGGGCATGATGTGGTCTTGGTGGTCCAGTAACTGACATTGATGCAGAACTCTGAGTCTCCTGAGGTGGTTGTCCTCGTCCTCTACCTCTACTTGGAGACCACTGAGTCTGAGAACTAGATCTAGGTGGTGGAGGGTTAGGTGCAGAGGATCTAGGCTTCTTAAAGTTCTTAGATGAAGAACCCTAGAACAGTGGATATCTTTTCTGAGTTTGCCTCTTCTCAACCACAGATCTCTCTATCCTTCAGACTGAATCAACGAAGGTAGAGAATCTTTCTCGGTTTTCTAAGGCAGACACAGGGGTAGTCATGTCAGCATTCAAACCCTTCTCGAATCTCCCGATTCTTTCTTCTTCTGTGGCAGCCATGTGCGGACAAAACCGCAACAATTCCATAAACTTAGCTTCATACTCGCTAATGTACAACTGGAGAGAAGCTGCTACAACTGTGGTAAGGTGGGACATTTGATGAGGGACTACCGATCTAAGCCTGTCAGTGTGACACAGCCTCCGAGACAAGGTCAACAGGGATCACAGAGAAAGCAATCTCAAGGAGCAGCTCGAGGACGCAGACAAGTGTCTCAAGCTGGATCTTCAGCACCACCTCAACAATAGGCTACAGCGAGGTTCTATGCTATGAACCCACTAGAGGCAGTGGTCGATCCACAAGTGGTGACATGTCTGATGGAACTTTTATATTCTGATATGTCTAAATCTTGTGTAGTATCTGTTCTGATTGACCCGGGTGCTACACACTCTTTCCTCACTCGAAGAGTGATTTGCAACTGCAATATGACAGTTAGTCATAGGGCAGATAGTTTGTTGTTGGAGACTCCGTTGAGTGGGTCTGCCATTCTGCATGAGGTATGCTCTCCCTGCATACTCTTCTTTTCTGATCATCGCATTCAAGTGGACCTTATACCGCTTGATATGAAAGGATTTGATGTAATCCTCGGGATGGATACCTTAGAAAGGTATAGAGTTGTCTTGGATTGTGAGTCCAAGATGGCTGTGTTTACTGATGAAAGAAACACATGGATCTTTCAAGGAGAAAGAAAGATTCTGCCCACCTGTCTTGTATCAGCTATGGTTGCTGATAAGCTGATGAGGCAAGGATGTTATGCATTCTTGGCCCATGTGGTAGATGTTACCAAGGAGAGTCCCAACCCTGTTGAATTTCCTATAGTTAGGGAATTCAAGGATGTGTTTCTTGAAGAACTTCCTGGTATACCACCACCTCGGGAGATTGATTTTGAAATCAATTTGGTCCCAGATACAAAACCTATAGCCCAGACTCCTTATAGGATGGCGCCTGCCAAGATGGCAGAACTCAAGAAACAACTTCAAGAGTTACTTGAGAAGGGTTTTATTCGACCGAGCACTTCACCTTGGGGTGCTCCGGTTTTGTTTGTTAAAAAGAAAGATGGATCAATGCGGTTGTGCATTGACTATAGACAACTCAATAAAGTAACAATAAAGAACAAGTACCCTTTGCCGAGGATTGATGATCTTTTTGACCAGTTGCGTGGTGCAACAGTCTTCTCAAAGATAGATTTTAGGTCTGGATATCATCAACTCTGCATTAAGGACAGTGACATATCCAAGTCTGCCTTTAGGACAAGATATGGTCACTATGAGTTCACGGTTATGTCGTTTGGACTAACCAATGCACCAGCTGCATTCATGGAACTCATGAATAGAGTCTTTCGACCCTTCCTTGATCAGTGTGTTGTCGTCTTCATAGATGACATATTGATTTATAGTAAGGATGCTCAGCAGCATGAGCAACATCTTCACCAAACTTTGACTTTGCTAAGAGAACATAAGCTATACGCTAAGTTTAGTAAGTGCGAGTTCTGGTTACCTGAAGTGTCTTTTCTTGGACATGTGGTATCTGCTTCGGGTATTCGAGTTGACCCTGCAAAGGAAGAATCTATTCTACAATGAGAAAAACCGAAAACACCGACGGAGATTAGAAGTTTCTTGGGATTAGCTGGTTACTATCGAAGGTTTATTAAGAATTTCAGTTCTATAGCCTTACCTTTGACCAAGTTAACCCGTAAAGATGTTCCTTTTTCTTGGAGTGATAAGTGTCAACAGTCTTTTCAGCTGTTGAAGGAGAGGTTGACAAGTGCACCTGTGCTTGTGCTACCTGAGCAAGGAAAAGGATATGTAGTCTTCTGTGATGCCTCCAAGAATGGACTTGGATGTGTGTTGATGCAGGATAAACAAGTGATTTCTTTTGCTTCCCGACGACTTAAGAAACACGAGGAGAATTATCCGACACACGATCTGGAGTTAGCTGCTGTGGTCCATGCCTTGAAGATCTGGAGACATTATCTCTACGGAGAAACCTTCCAGATTTTCACAGACCACAAGAACCTTAGATATATCTTCTCTCAGCATGAGCTTAACATGAGGCAACGTCGTTGGATGGAGTTAATCAAGGACTATGATTGTACAATTGATTACCATCCGGGCAAGGCCAATGTGGTTGCAGATTCCTTAAGTAGGAAATCAGCAACATCAACCATGGATAGAGCACAACTAAGTTCCTTAGTATGCTCTAGGAGAGATATGCTTATCTCTTTAAGGCAAGACAATGTGCAGTTGAAGGTGTCATTGTTAGCTGGTTTGTTAGCTGAGATGCAGATTAAACCTACTCTAAGAGAGCAGATAACGGAGGCACAACAGGTAGATGCTGTAGTTCAACATATTAGATCTGAGTATGGTAGTGAGAAGCGAGATGGTTTCCATGAGTCAGGTGACCAAGTGGCATGCTATCATGGGAGGATGATAGTGCCAGATGTGGATAACCTGAGGAAGTTAGTTCTAGAGGAAGCTCATTCTTCGATGTATGCTATGCATCCAGGGAGCACCAAGATGTATTGAAACTGTTGGGTTTTAGGGGAGACAGAGAAGGCAGCGGAAACAAATTTTTTTCTCCCCAACCCATACCGAGGAAACGCGTCAACGTCTATATAATAGGAAAGGATGGTTTGCGGAATCATACCTTGTCCCGAGGCTTGCTCGGCGACAATACCTCGCGCAATGCGCGGTCTTCAACTCCGGACTTCGACAGTGTCTGTGCAGCTCCTGGTCGCACCGGGACTGACAACTCCTACTCGAACCGGACTGTCAGATGACAGTTGTCCTCCTAAGCGGCAGTGTCCTCCCGCCTCTGTAGTAGTCCACACGGACCACCTGGAACTCCACACTCCTTGTCCTACAAGGAAGTGGAAGGAGTCACACCCTCCTGTTGACGTACTGGTCGCCAACACGCTCTCCTGCCTCCTGTTGCAACTGCAGTTGTCCTTCCCTTGCTGCACCTCCCTTTTGCGGGAAGCACTTGCTCGGGCTCTCTCACGGTTACCAAAACTAGAGAGAACGACAACTTGCAGAGCAACTGGTTGCATTGAGGTGTACTTTGAGAATCCCCCAATACCCCTATATATATAGGACAGTCATGGGACAGGGTTCTCCATCCCGAGCAATGTGGGACTAAAGCAGGAGTAGAAGGGTTCGAGAATTTTCCACAAAAAGCAATCGGTTCGCAACTTGAAATGATCGGTTCACAACTAAACCGATCGGTTCGGCCATAGAGCCGATTGGTTGGACCTGAGCCGATCGTTTGGGGCACTCCAACCGATCGGTTGGTGCCCTGAACCGATCGGTTCATGGTCCTAATCTGGCTCAAAAAGACTTTCCTTGTTTCTTTCCCAATTGGTATCGAATACCAATACTGTTCCCAATTGAATTGGGAAATTTGAAACCAAAGGAAAATTCTTGCCGACATGACTTTTCCCAACTGGTCGGTTGCACCAGTTGAGCCGATCGGTTCAACCCTTGAACCGGTCGTTTCAACCTGGGCATGAGCCGATCCGCCTGGACACTCCAGCCGACCGGTTCAGCAACCTCAGCCGACCGGTTCATCACATGAACCGATCGGTTGGGAGCACAGGTTGGGCAAAATCAGTCAATTGCGATTTCAATCAATCCGATACTCCAATCAATGCGTCCAACACCTTGAACCATACGATATTGAGCTATCGACTGATTGAGTGTTTAATTGAACTACTAAACTCCTTTAGTAATCAATCTAAACATTGCTTTGTGGACAAAACTCCTCTTCCAGGTTAAATCCTATGTGTGTGACCCTGCAGGTCCATTTCACGTTGGCAGTGAAAGTCCATAACACTTATGACTTCACAAGCAAAGAGCAGTGCCTAGTCACACATCAGTGCTACCCAAGTGAAAGTAGAAAGTTGGAGAACAACTTTCATCCTACAATCCGTGAATGGTGTTACAGCGAGTGTATAATTCCTTTGTCACTGATATCCCGAAAGAACTCGAGGCATGGAACAATCATCCTGTCAACGTTCATTCACTTCCTTGATCTCAGAGTAGATTGGAAGAGATATGTATGACATCAGTATCATATACTGATTCACACATGCGTGCACGCCTTTCTCAATCCTACTCATCAAGTGGCCATGGATATCATACTCTCTCAGGAGGGACAAATCCCATATCTATCACTCACCCCTCAAAAGCCCCATGTGTCAAAGCCACCCAATCATCACCTTTATAACAACCCATGTTTCAGGACTGCGTTTGATGATGTCAAAGTGTGCCCAACGACATGTGTTGAGTGCAGTGATTTCAGGTCTAAGAATCACACTCACCACCATCACTGTGAGTACTGACTGTGACTACCATCTCATGGTTCCATGTGTCAAACTCACGGTGGGTCTGTCCGGTACACTTGTTCTCTAACAAGTACCTATGTGTTTGGTTTGATATCTCTATATCATGACTAATGAGATTCTGTCATCAACCAACACCACAATCTAGTCTTGTGTGTCATTGTTGTCTATCTACCTTCCACAATGACATCCGACTAGGGACATAACAAGAATGTACAAACTCTTAGCATCCGTATGATCTCATCGTTCAGGTCATGAACCTGAAGGCATACGTCATTGAGTACTGTCATTCTCTAGACATTCAATCTGTTCTATCACTATCTCATATGACTGAACCAGAAAGAATTGGAAGCTCGCCTTTTATGTTTATCAAATCAATCTTAATGTATCCCACCAATCATCCCATGATTGGCTCTCAGGGCATACATACCACCTCTGTAGTAGTCCACACGGACCACCTGGAACTCCACACTCCTTGTCCCACAAGGAAGTGGAAGGAGTCGCACCCTCCTGTTGACGTACTAGTTGCCAACACGCTCTCCTGCCTCCTGTTGCAACTGCAGTTGTCCTTCCCTTGCTGCACCTCCCTTTTGCGGGAAGCACTTGCTCGGGCTCTCTCACGGTTACCAAAACCAGAGAGAACGACAACTTGCAGAGCAACTGGTTGCACTGAGCTGTACTTTGAGAAGCCCCCAATACCCCTATATATATAGGAGAGTCATGGGACAGGGTTCTCCATCCCGGGCAATGCGGGACTAAAGCAGGAGTAGAAGGGTTCGAGAATTTTCCACAAAAAGCAACCGGTTCGCAACTTGAAATCCTTGTGAAGGGGTGGATAATTTGTGGCATGGGATGAAGAAGGATGTAGCTGAGTTTGTTCTGAGGTGTCATGTGTGTCAGCAGGTCAAGGCTGAGCACCAGAAACCTGCAGGAACAATGCAACCCTTACCCATACCACAATGGAAGTGGGACCATGTGACCATGGACTTTGTTGTTGGCCTACCTAGGACAAACAAAGGACATGATTTCATTTGGGTAGTTGTTGATAGGTTGACAAAGACAGCGCATTTCCTACCTGTCAAAACAACCTATTCTGCTGAAAGGTTATCCCAGTTGTATGTTCAAGAGATAGTGCGTTTGCACGGAGTTCCTGTCACTATAGTTTCTGACAGAGGTCCCCAGTTTACAAGTCACTTTTGGGAACAGTTACACAGAGCCCTAGGCACCAAGCTATGGTTTAGTACAGTCTTTCACCCACAGACTGATGGACAGTCAGAAAGGACTATACAGACCTTGGAAGATCTGTTGAGAGCATGTGTTCTCCAGTTTACCGGGAGTTGGGACCTACATCTGAACTTGATAAGTTTGCCTATAACAATAGCTATCAACATAGTATTGATATGGCACCCTATGAAGCTTTGTATGGTAGGCGTTGTAGATCACCCTTGTGTTGGTATGAGACTGGTGAGCACCAGTTGTTAGGTCCTGATCTTGTGCAGCAAACTACAGAGAAGATTAAAGTTATACAACAACATCTTAAGACTGCACAAGATAGGCATAAGTCGTATGCTGATAAACGTCGTAGACCCCTAGAGTTCCAGGTTGGAGACAGAGTGTATCTCAAGGTCTCACCTTGGAAAGGAGTCCTTCGTTTTGGAAGAAAAGGGAAGTTAGCTCCTAGATTTATGGGACCTTATCCAATTGTTGAAAGAGTTGGAAAGGTGGCCTATAGACTAGAGTTACCTCAGGAGTTGCAGAAGTTACACCCTGTATTTCACATTTCCATGCTGAGGAAATGTCACCCAGACACCGAGTCAGTTCTACAACCTATGGAAGTAGAATTGAATGAAGATATAACATATGAGGAGGGACCAGTGTCAATCCTAGATAACAGAACTAAAAAGTTAAAGAAGAGAGATATAAGCCTTGTGAAAGTCCTCTGGAACCATCGTGGTGTTGAAGAAGCCACTTGGGAACTAGAGGATGAGATGAGAAGGAAATACCCTACTCTTTTCTCCTAATACACTTTATCGATTTCGGGGACGAAATCCTTGTGAAGGGGTGGATAATTTGTAACATCCCTGACCTGGGTTATAACCTAACCCTGGAAGTTTTGCCTAAATATGTAATTATATACTTGTGAATACTCCCTGCCATGTAATTAAGTTCCTCAGGAACATATACTTTCATTTTTCTCATTTATAAACAAAGTTGTAGCATTGTTTTGTAATGCAGGGACCTATGTGCAAATTAACCAGTTTAAGGGTTTAACTTGCAATATTCACAGGTTGAGATGCTCTTTTGATGATGAGACATCATATGAGTGAATATGATGAGGTATGATGGATTTTCCAAGCTTATGCATCAAGATGCAGCTTGTGGAATGATCCTTGTGCTTAAAAACCCTAATTTGGAGTAAAAGTGCAATTTACCCAAATTGAGGGGTACAACTTGTAATTTTCACCTTCTAGAACATCTTTTATAACTCTTGTCATCATTTAGAGTAGAAATGATGAAAGGGACACATCCATGAATAATCAGATAAGAAAAATGATCTTTATGGTAAAAATCACCTAATATGGGTATGGAAACCTTTCATGTAGGTACCCTAGTTGAAAGTTGGCTTTCTTTACCCTTAGATCTTGAGATTTCATGAGATTTGCATAAGTTTAGATGAGTTTGGACGTGCTCTTGAGCAAGGAGGGACTTAGATGAAAATCCCATGCTTTAGAGGTCCTTTTGGTGTAAAATGGCCTAAAGTATATAAGTCTTTTCCCTTGCAACAAGTGAACGGATCTTTCATTTCCTTCACTTCTTCTCTTCTTTCTCAAACGGCTAAGGCAAAGCTCTGGAGCTCAGGGAGACGACCAAGTAGTTCCAAGGTGAGTAGGAACCATCTTCTAGCCCGAATTCACTTAGGTTCTTTGTTCTAGCCGATCATCCCCACCTTTTCCTTGGAGAATCACCTCTGGCCGAGTTGTGGAGCTCAAGACACCATTATAGGCTTGAAGCTTGGAAGCTTGGAGCTCTAGGAACAACGTTCTAAGGCGGGTTTTATAATTCTAAACTCTTTGCTTTAGATGCATACTTTGTTCTTGCAATTCTAGCAATTTAGTTCTTCTTCTACCTCCCTTCTTCCTTGCACTTTTGCAAGCAAAACGGTGGAATAACCGACCTTGAAAGAGGTTGAAGATGATGGGCGTGGATTCCTAGGTTACTTTATTAAACGACCTTGGACCCTTTTGGTCCAAACGGTTGCAAACGGTTTAAGGTCAAACAGTTTCAAACCGTTTGATCTCAAACGACCTTGCAAGACCGTTTGGATTGAAACGGTCTCAAGACCATTTGATAGGGTTGACCAAGGGACGACCATTTGAGGGTCTGTTGGTAATATATTGAATTTCATTCCTGCAAAGAATCAAAGTTTAATTCTTAATCAATTGAGAGTTGAAGGCACTTCAACATCCTAACCCTAATCGGGTTGAAATTGCTGTTTTTAAGCATAGATCTTGTTGAGTTTTGGGTTGAAGGACCCAAACGGTCTCAAGACCATTTGGGGGTTCCTCCAAACGGTCTCAAGACCGTTTGGGCACAACCCAAGACCATTTGGAGGTCTAGGGTTGAGATAATCTAATGGTTTGAAGGTCCATTTGCAATAAGTTGATGAATTGATAAAAATGCTGATTTTAAACCTAATTGGAGTTCTATCCTAATCCAGCCGACTTGGTTTTTGGTCAAACTTTGGGCAAACGGTCTCAAGACCATTTGGAGGTCATCCAAATGATCTCAAGACCGTTTGGGCCAAGTTTGGGCCAAATTGGAGGTCAATTGATAGGTTCAACCTTGAATTGATTCACCTTGTTGAAAATTGAGGATCGTCCAATTTGAAACCCTAATTGAGATGGACTTAACCCTAATTGGCTTTCAATTGAGGGTTAATTTGGTGTCCAATTGATTGAGGCTCATACTAATTGACTCAATTTATAAGTGGATAACATGGCTTTAGCCAATTGAGGGCTTCAACATACTTAACCATAAACATTTGTAACTTTTGAACCATGTTGGAGGTCCAAATGATTTGAGCCCATTTGGACCAAACGGTCTCAAGACCGTTTGGGCTCAAATGATCTCAAGGTCATTTGGTCCAATCGATCTCAAGACAGATTGATCAAACGGTTTCAAACCGCATGAGCTTCAAACTGTTTGAAAGTCAAAACAGTCAACGCATCCAAACGGTCTCAAGACCGTTTGAGGTCAAACGGTCTCAAGACCGTTTGAGACAAACAAACGGTCTCAAGACCGTTTGGTGGTTGAAGGTTGAAACCGTTTAAAGGTGTTCAAGATGGTTTGTACTTAATCAATTGATGGTGTTTTTGGTTCAATGGTGATCTAATCTAAACCCTAATGGTAACCTAGGTCATTAAGGGACTAAGTGATTAATGAATTGACCCATGATGGTGTTCATGAGGTAAACTACCAAAATACCCTTGAGGGGTTTAATTGAGTAATACCTTGTTCTAATCAAACCCTAATCACATGATAGTGATGTTTTGGCTTGTTCTAGTCAAGGAGGACTTAAACCAACCTGATCTAGAGTGGTGTTATCACCATCTACTAGTAAGAGGAGAGAGAAAGTACCCTTTTATGGTGGAAATTCAAGTAAAGTACCCTCAATACATATGAATGTGCATGATTAGGATATGATCCACATATGTGAGATCATGGAAACCCTAATTATGATGTTTAGTGAATCATAATCTTATCTAAGAGCTTTAATGATGATGTTTCTCATACATGATGATGTTATGAGTTCAATTCACCAAGAGGTGAATAGAAAACCCTAATTCTAGGGTGATGACATGTAATATGAATAGTAAACCCTGATTGATGAAAATTGGGGAACTTGATTCTTTTAAGAGTTTGAAAGTATAACCTCTAGAATGAATTGTTTACTATTATCAGTTGATTTAACCATGCATGTTGTCATGAGATGATGATCATATCCAGGTATGGATTATGATACTATATTCATTGAAAGCATGTTTTAAGCTTTATGAATAAGTGAAATATCCTGATGCCCTGTTAGAAGCATCTAATGAGATTTATGGGCTGTGAGAGCTATGAATATCATCAAGGTCATGCTTAACAGATGACTTGTGATGAGATGATTGAGAAATGATATTTGATGTGAGTTAGACTTGTTACATTTAGTATTCTTTCTTCAGAGCTGCTATGGTAATGTTTATTGTTTGAAAACATGTATGATGCTAAAGGAATATTGAAATGTACTTAACTAATCAAGTGTAATCATACTATGTAAAGCCCTAATCATAGATCTATCATTGTCAGAGACCAAATGATGGTGAAATAGGTTTTCCTAAGGGAACTCCTGGATCACATACTTTTGAGTATGTGGGGTATATGGATGTGTAGAACCTTACATCCCAGTGTAGGTACTGATGTAGATGTGTAATCCGTCAACCCTTCACTACAAATCCATACCGCATCAGTGGAAGGTAAACACGAAATCTCCTGATGACGAAGAAAGCACATATACCGCATCAGTGGAAGGTAAACATGAAATCTCCTGATGACGAAGAGAGTACAGAACGCCACTGTAACTCTAAAATAGCGAAGGACCAGATTACCTTGGTGAGCTATAATAGCAAAGACACAAGATGTCCTGCAAGCAATCCTCTTACTGACTGAGGAAGGTGAAGGTCATGAGAATCCGACTCTTTCAATGACCTAGTATGATACCGAGGCAACTTAACAGTGGTCGGTTGGAGTATGAGTGGTATACCTCATCTCCGCAGGGCATAATAATGTTTGAAAAACATAATCAACAACGTAGTATATCTGTTAGAGTTATCTACAAGATACTTGATTGATGTTACACTGTATAGTGCATATGTTCTTCATATTTCATAAATGTTGAACTCTTGCTTATTATCAAAACTGCTGTGTATACTTTGAAAGCTTTTACTGCTTAAAGTTATTCTTTATTTTGCTTATAAAGCTTCTGGTGGAGAGTTATAACTCTCGCTGGGACAATTATTTAAAATTGTCTCACCCCGTAGACTTCAACTTTTTAGGTGGTCGTCGAAGACGGAGGAACCGGTCTACAGGTGACCAATCCCAGCAACAACAGCACCAGGAGTAGCAGTAAATCTCAGGTGGAGATTCAGCCTGCTATGTGGTGTAGATAGAGTCAGTCCTATGTGTCCTCTATACTCTCAGGTCTTGGAGTTGTTGGTTTGAGATTTTGTTACGAATCTTGAGATTTTGAATCATGATGTGTATAATTACTCAAGAAGTAATTTGACAGAGATGTAAAAAGTTTAAATCCTTTTTCTATAAGAAAAGGTTTGTGGTTTCAAGCTCTTATCTCAAAAAGTTTTAATTTCCCGTGATTTTTGTCTTCCGCTATTAATCGATTGCTTCCGCTTAAGTTTAAATCGTGATTATATCGTGGTTTGGAGATCGGAGCCCACAATTTTATTATTATATCTAAATCATGCTAGGATCACAACACATCATCTCAACAAAAATATTGGCACCACCTAACCATATTCTGGATATGTTCCCACACATTGTACACTATCTGTGTAAATGGCACAAGGGCCAAACTACTTAATGGGATATGGAAAAGGTCCATCATCTCACAGAAAGGATATTGCAACAGATGGTCAACACTTTCTTTTTGTATCTAGTAAGTATTATGATCTTGATCCCAACTCATTGGGATCCCCCCTAATCATTAGGATTGAGGGTTTGCCCTCACTTAGATGATTTTTCTCTAACCAACATCTAATATCACAAGGTATCAAGCATACCCATGCACCACACGACGCCCTCGATACCTAATATCATCAACATATTTACACACAAACCTTAACCTTTCTCATGTTCATGTATTATTCATATTATTATCATAACATGCATAAGATTTTTTCAAATTATAAGCCATGAAAATGTATAAGGATACATGTATTATTTACATGCATTAGTATGCATTCTTATCGTTTCCTTAAGGAAACATCATAGTCATCACCAAAGTTAGTATATTTATTACACATTCATAATCATTATTTACATGCTTGTTGTGTAATCACATACACTGAGACAACAAGCATAATGCAAGCTAATATAAGATAGAATAAGAAATCCAAGAAAAATATTACATTCTAAGTGCTACTAGATTACAACATAAAGTTTTCTAGGACTACTGATCAAGGTACCTTTGTATAATTAAGAACTATTTAAGCATGGTTGCCATTGCAACACATCATATGAGAAATGTAGTATTGATAACACAAACCTTCTTCTGATCGTCTATGCAGGTGAATTGTATAATGTAGTGATGATTTATCAGTTCAAAGATTTGAAAACGGTATGTAGGATTCCACAAAAGCTTTAGTCATTCAGCCATCATTAAGAACCTAATTTTCTATGCATTGGTTTGATAATAATTGCATACTTGAATGGTTTACTCAATATTTTCTCAACCTTTGGGTGATAAACATGTATGGGAATCCTCTATTGTGAACTAGTTTGATGTATTCTAGGCAGAGAATTTTTTAGTCTCATCATTAATGAAGAAACCATCTGCAGTCCTCCTTATTTTGAGCTTTTCATAACTTATTTAAAGGTTTTGACCTTCAGGCTTAGCAACAAGGATTGGGTTCCCATCATTATAGTATTCAAGTTGCATCCTCAATGTATCATTGTATGTTTTCACAAAAGATGATGCCAAATCCTCTCCCACCATTGTAGAATTAGTGCTTCCTCTCATGTCACTGTATAGAAGATGCATGTTGACTTCTACAACATTCATATGTATGTCTACTATTGATGAATGCATATTCATCTCTTATTTTTGCTTCATTTAGAATAGTTAATTAGGACTTTTTTGTTAATTTTATCTAATTTAAAAATAAATAGCACTTTCATCTTCTTGATATACTTTCTCTGAATTCTTATGATATTTTTCTTAATTTTCAGGAATTATCTAAGTAATTAAATCGAGAAAATAAAAGATGAAGATATGAGGCTTTCAAATATTCCCGCAGTGCCTGAGATACTCGTCACCAAAATAGCCATATCTTTTGCGTCTAAAGGCGGAATTTCAAGATAAAGTATGGAATGAAAAGATAATTTTATTGGCTACAAAAAAGACATATTTTGCGGCAATTTTGGTGTTTATTTGGCTGCGCAATCAACCAGTGAAAGTAGCATTACGTTTCCCGCAGAGTCTGATTTCAGTATATACCTTTCACCAAAATTGATATAACTCCCACATCACAAGGCGGAATTTATTGTGCAAGTATGTGTTGGAAAGATAATTCAATTATCTACAGGAAAAATATATTTTCGGGCCGCTTATGAATTTTTGACTGGCCCAAAAATACGCTCGAAACTGCTGTTGCGGGAAATTAATGCAAAAGGGATGCAAAGAAATCAATTGTTTCCTCTATTGACTAGATCTAGAAAGTTAGCAGCCGCCGGCGGCCATTTATTTTATCCTAAACCTAATGTATACCCCCCCTCCTTCTCCTATAAAAGGAGGAGCACTTCCTCCTCCTCAAGGCATCTTGGATTTCTTTGTATTGGGATTCTGAAGCAATTAGTCTTGTAATTATCTTTTTATTATGCAATAATGTAGATTTTAGTTCAATCATAGTTCTTTCATACTTGTTCTTGTCTCTTCATTCCGCCTTAGTCTTAATCTTCTTTTCTCCGTTCTTTAATTCTGGAACAAGGAACAAAAAACTAAGTCATTTCATTGTCTCTAGCATAAGGATTAATCTCTTGATTTTTGGGCTAGACTATGGTTTCAGTACTTTCTTCCTCTGTCTCCCCTTTCTCCATGAGTGAGTAGACTTCTATCGAGGCAAGGGGAATAACCCCTTAGCCATGGTTTTAACAACTTCTTCTTAAATGACTAGATGGTGATCGATTTTAATTAACGGTTGATCTTCGGATCGCATGTTAATCCGGATGGAAATGACCATAGAAATCCAGATTTAGAATAATAAAATTGATTACATAGACGTTTTGATATGACCGTGGATTTTCGTCTTTTAGGATGATAAACTAAGAAGCATGAGCACCAAGACCAATGGACTCATGTGGAGTTTATCTCTTGTGAGTTTTTAAATTCGCAAACCTTCATCGAATCGTCGTTTAAGAATTAGTTGTTATCGCCTAGGCTAAGGTGGTGAAAATCCCTACGAGCCTCGATTCCCATCTCTTGATTTAATCACCGCATCCTTTGTTTTCTTTAATTCTTAGGCTTTCATTCATATAGTTTTACTTGTGTTAACAATCATCTTAATTTTTCCTTGTGCATGTTTATTCTTGTTAAGTGCATTTCCTCTTGCATTAGTGTAATCAATCAAACCCCCAACTTGACCTTTACTTTCTGCTTTAATCTAAAGAAAAATACCAAAAACAAATAAATAAGTTCTTCAAACTTTGAGTTCTAAGAACAATCTCTAAAAAGTTGTCCTGTGGGATCGACCCTTCTATACTACCCTTAAAACCGGAAGTAAAAAAGGTGTAAACTCTAGGATTAACCATCTTAGTGATTGATATTGCAAAATGACGATTATCAACTATCCCCTTGGTGGGGAGTACTCAGCCATGTTTCCTTTTGAGTTTCCTTCTCAATACCTCATTGACTCAGTGGTCTATGATTTCTTCCACTTATTTCATCTTCGATCTCTGATGTGTGATCACCACCTAGCCCCCCCCTTAAATCACCTATTGTGCCTCTGCTCACCCTATTATTGTCATCACTTTTCTTCCAGATTGATATACACTAGTACAGAAATGGGTTATAACGTCACTACATGTAGGGTCGGTTTTACCAAATAACCGACTTTATATGTCTGGAAAAAATGCGGGCACCACTTAAGACCTCTAAGGTCGGTTTTTTTAAATAAACCGACCTTGTAGTGTAACTCTATAGGGTCGGTTTTCCAAATAACCGACCTTATATGTGTATGAAAAATGCGGGCACCACTTAAGACCTCTTGGGTCACTTTTCTTAAAATAACCGACCTTGTAGTGTATCTCTATAGAGTCAATTTTCCAAATAACCGACCTTATATGTCTATAAAAAACGCGGGCACCACTTAAGACCTTTTGAGTCGCTGTTTTTAAAATAACCGACCTTGTAGTACATCTCTATAGGGTCGGTTTTTCCCAAATAAGCGACCTTATAGACAATTTTTCCGGCGGCAAAAATTTTCTTGGTTTTTGGCTTCCCGCCTCAATCTATAGGGTCAGTTCTACATTATAACCGACCTTACAGGGCTCTTCGGTCGACAAATTCGTCGTCCGAATAAGAGCTGAATTTCACGTATACAAGCACCTATAGGGTCGGTTTTTTCTTTATAACCGACCTTACAGTCCTCCTCGGTTCAGCCCCTTTAAGGTCGGATATTCTTACAAAACCGACCTTAAAGGCCCCCTCAGTCGACAAATTCGTCGACCGATATCTATTCTGGATCCAGATTGTTACCTATGTATAAGCACATCTAGCGTCGGATATGCACTTATAACCGACCTTAGAGCCTTCCTCGGCCGACCTATATTTCGACCGACACACTCGGTCGACAAATTTGTCGACCGATAGGTACCTCTAAGGTCGGTTTTTTCCTTAAAACCGACCCTAGAGGTCCTTATGCGAAGGAAATCTGGCTCTTTCTCGGTCGACAAAATTGTCAACCGATATCTATTCTGGATCCAGATAGTTCACGCATGTATAAGTACCTCTAGCGTCGGATTTGCACTTATAACCGACCTTAGAGCATTTCTCGGTCGACAAATTTGTCGACCGATAAGGAGTTAGTTTCATGTGTATAAGCAGCTTTTAGGGTCGGTATTTTCTTAATAACCGACCTTAGAAGTCCATTCGGTCGACAATATTGTCGACCGATATCGGTCGACGAATTTGTCGACTGAGGAACGACTAGAAAAACCAACCGTCGTAACGGCTAAAAAAATCAACCGTCGTAACGGCTAAAAAAATCAACCGTCGTAACGTCTGGAATTTCAACCGTTAACGGCTATAAATACGACCGTTGACCTCCTAACGGCTATTTTTCGATCGACCGTTGGCCGACTGATAGACGACCGTTGCGGCCGTCGGTCGACAATTCGTCGACCGAATTTGGCTATGTTTTGCTATAAACAACACCCAAAACGATCCATTTCTTCACACCTTCACATTCTCACTTCTCTAGCTCCTCTCTAGTGTATTCTTGTGAAAATCTTCAGCTTCTCTACATCCAATTCTTGCTTGCTATTTCTCCATTTCAAAGAAACAAAATGGCTTCATCATCTACGCGCGAGAAGAAGCAAGTTGCAGGTAGGAAAGGAAGGACGCGCGTTGCACTACTGCCATTCATCAACGACGTCCCTTTCATCGACCAAGCTGTAGGAGACCGCTACCTCAGGCTCCCCGCAAAATCTCCTCTTCCACGATGGCCAGTCGACGTCATGGACTTCCAAAGCATTGTTGATTTGGAGGAACTTTTCGAGGTGCAACATTTGACTGATTTTCTAAATCCCTCCTTCCAATCCTACTCCTCCAAACTAGTTAATCAATTCTATGCCAATTTAGCCGAACATCCTGAACATGATTCCTTCTCCTCTATGGTTGGTGGGTATGGATTCCATTTTACAAAGGAGGGTATTCTTGATATGCTTGACATAGATATAGAAGAATATAAAATGTTTATTGATCTCACTAGAGGAACTCACTCAACAAAATCTCCCAAGATAACACTACAATTAGCCTTAGTGATGTCAAAAGAGCCATCTTTCAATCAAATACGACTTATCATGAAGATAGGGGTACCTATTATGCCATAAATTTAAAACCTGAAGCTAGGGTCATAAATCTCATTGTTGCCACCAATATCCATCCTAGAGCAAACAAATCTGAAGTACCCACCTTTCGTATGTACCTTATCTATGCCATTCTCAAAAGTATTCCCATAAACTTTATTCGTATCATCATTAAGAATATGTTTGAGTTTTCTGGCAATCCACCATATGCTGACTTTGTATGCCAAATCACTCAACATTTTCTTAAGAAGAATATTGAGGATGACTTAGGTTACACATGGGATAGAAAACCCCAAAAAATAAGTAAAAATACTGTGGAAAAGATGGGAATTGACTTTGGCCACAAAAGGGCTAGGACTGAAGGGGAGACATCCACCCAAGACATACCTCCACCACCTCCTCCTACCAACCTATCCCATGATCCTATTACAAATACCTTGACATACATTGCTGGCTCCCAATATCACCTAAGTAGGCAATTGGATTATAATCACCATGCCATGACTTATTTAAACCAAAGGATGCAAACTCTCTCTCCTAACCAACCTGATGAATATCCCTATTCCCTTAATCCTGGCATGATGAATCCCTACAATCCTTCCTACAACTACTATCAAACTCCACCTCCACCATCTCCTGATCTCACACATACTCAGTTTTCCCCAATTCAACTTCAAGACATTGCTGCCAACTTTCGCTTTGATCGTGTTCCCACCTTCTTGGAGGCTTATGCCTTAACCATGACAGGTGCCTTGGAGTGGCAGACACTGGTCAAATATTATGGAGCTGAGCCCTTTCTTGGAAAAGACCCAGACATTGATGTAATTCTTCGGTCTTTCCAGTGAGATTATGAGATATCTTTGTAATGATGTAATGTATATCTTTTTATAAAGCAAGTATGTCATGTTTCATCTTATAAAGTGTATGGTCATTAAATTTTTATGAATAAAAGTGTTTTCCATGGCTTCATTTGGACATATACATGTTATATAGGAATATTGTTATTTCAAATGATTGAAAAACAAATTATGGCTAAATTTGACAAAGCATCACTTGGTTAATCTCATACACACACACTTGGTACTTAATTTAAAACATTCAAATAGGGTTAATCTCAGTCGACAATATTGTCGACCGAGGATGACTGTAGGGTCGGTTTTTTCCTTATAACTGACCCTAGAGCTCTTTCGTTCGACAAATAGTCGACCGACTGAATTTTTGAATAGAGTTTAGTACTTTTCAAAACGTTATAAAGCATTGGGATCTCAATCTTTTGTCTCATTGTTGGGAATTCACATCCCTCAATACCACCATCATCACATTTGCTGATTTTGGGTATTCAAACCCTTAATTCATCACTAAACATGGTTATCACTTATCAGGTAACTATTACCCTTCAGGTCATGTGACCAAGGTATTCAGGATATTTGTTACACAATCATCTAGATTTCATATCAACCATATCAATTTCATATCAACATCATGCAATACAAAAATAACATCTCTATTCCCTCATTAGGGTTAGAGTTTCCCATCTTTTATCAATTAGGGGTTCACATATCATCATCCCATATTGAAATTTCACATAACATTATCCCATATTAGGGTTTTACACAACACCACCCTATATTAAGGTTTCACATAACATTTTCATATTAGGGTTTCACATAACATCATTCCATATAAGGGTTCACATAACATTATCCCATATTAGGGTTTCATACGACATCACCATATATTAAAGTTTCACATAACATCATTATTAGGGTTGTGGAAGCACTTTAGAGCTCCTCGGTCGACGAATTTGTCAATCGAGACCCCTTATAGGGTCGGTTATTAGAAAATACCGACCCTAGAGGTGCTTCTAAGAAAGAAATATGGCTTCATTCGGTCGACAAATTTGTCGACCAACACATTCGGTCGATGAATTTGTCGATCGAATGATGCTAGAATTCTTTTTTAGAAGCACCTCTAGGGTCGGTTTTTCTAATAACCGACCCTATAGGCATTCTCGATTGACAATATTGTCGACCGACAATGTCCAGTTTAGTTATTCACACATGTATAAGCACCTCTAGGGTCGGTTATACGAAAAAACCGACCCTAGAGGTGCTTGTACGAAGGAAATCTTACTCCTTCTCGGTCGACAAATCGTCGACCGAAACGAGTCAGATTTCTTCATATTAACACTTGTAGCGTCGGATTTACCGACCCTAGAGGTCATTTTGGTCGACAAATTCGTCGACCGAGTTTGCGTTTGATTGTTATTAAACAACCCGACACGGGCACCGTTTATCTGTAGAGTCGGGTTTTGTTTGTTAACCGACGCTACAGTTTTTTGCTCCGTGCAAAAAGCCAAAATTTTAGTCTTTCTTCCTTCCCACGAAACCCTTTTCTCTTTTCTAATCTCTCTCTCTCCCGCGGCGCCGCGAAACCCCTTTTCCGCCGTTTCCGCGAACGCTTCTCCGTGAAGCCATTGCCGCCTCTCGTCGTCGCGAAGAGGATCGTGAAGCTCGTCGTCGCCGTGAAGAGGATCGTGAAGCTCATCGTCTCCGCCTTCCCCTCTTTCTCCACGAAGCCCGTCGTTGCCGTGAAGCTCCTCTTTTCCGTGAAGCTTTTAGTTGCCGTGAAGCTCGCCGTCGCCGCCTCCCACTCTTCCACGAAGGTCGCCGCCTCTCCGTGAAGTTCTTCTCTTCCTCCACGAAGCTTGCTGCCATTTCCAAGTAAGTTCGAGCTTCCTTTGTTTCTTGTTCCCCTTCATTCCCGCCCGCCTCCATTGATGCTTCCAGGTCCATCTAGGTCGACAATTAGTCGACTGAGATCCCACCTGCGCGCAGCGTCCAGGTCCACTCTCGGTCAACAATTTGTCGACCGAGAGTGGACTTGGACGCTGCGCACAGGTGGGCTCTCGGTCGACTAATTGTCGACCGAGATGGACCTGGAACTTATTTATGTTAGAGCTATAAATGTTTTAATCATATTTGCTGTAATGTTCACAAATAGTTCTGAATATTATAATGATTTCAATCTTTGGAATGTTGGAAACGGACTTACTTTGCTAATTTGTACAAGTATTTTCCATTTTATATGATTTGATAATCCAATAATAAAAACATGCATTTTTTTTCATATGTAATCATAACATAAATTTTAGAAATTAATACTAGATTAGACATGTGTACTCCTAGATTGACACTTTAGGGTTGATGCATGATGTTTAACTTAATATATAAATATGAAAATAATGCATTTATATATTAACTTAGAAACCCGTTCAAAATTTACTCATTAGGAGTAAACTTTGGATAGTCCCCGGTTTGGGACTGTTTTTGGATATTTTAATCTCACTTAGGATGTACCTATATAATGTATGTTTAGTTTTGTAGATTATTTTAGTAGGATTTCTCCATTTGTTCTCTGGGTACATATGTGAGTGGTTATTTGCCATTTACATCGGTGTACTTGGAGAACTTAGGGGAAATGCTGCTGAAATTTTCTTCAAAACTAAACATACATTATACAGTTACTAGTGAGATTAAATATTCAAAAATGGGATAGGTGGTACACTTTAGTATATAAAATTAACTTTCTATCAATAAAAACTTACAGATTCTTATAGTATCAATATTAAACTGTTAGTTTTATAATTAATTTTAATGTGATATAGAAATTGGATCGAAGTTGGATGTCTATCAAGAACCTGGAAATGATATTGATGTTTACCTTCAACCTCTAATTGATGACCTAATGAAACTATGGGAAGAAGGTATTATGACATATGATGCTTCACGTAAAGAGATCTTCAGTTTGCGTGCTATGTTATTTTGCACGATTAATGACTTTCCATCTTATGGAAATTTATCTGGATATAGCATAAAAGGATACAAAGCATGTCCTGTTTGTGAGGAAAATACTGATTCAATCAGACTGAAACATGGTGGTAAAATCGTATATCTTTGTCATCGGAGATTTCTCCCACCAGTGCATCCTCATCGAAGGCAACGCAAAACCATTAATGGGTCAACTAAGGAACGAAGTGCTCCTAAACCTATACCAGGACATGTTGTATATGATAGGGTGAAACATATTGTTAATGAATTTGGAAAGAGTTCAAGTAGTCATACACTCGCATGTGACAAATCTCTATACAAGAAGAGGTCAATATTCTGGGATCTTCCTTATTGGAGATCTTTGGCAATTAGACACTGCATTGACGTCATGCATGTTGAAAAAAAATTTTGTGATAGCGTCATCGGTACGCTATTGAACATACCAGGAAAGACTAAAGATGGCATAAAATCTAGAAAAGATTTAGAATTAATGGGTATTAGAAAAGAACTATCAGTGGAGATCAGGGGTCGCCGCACATATTTGCCACCTGCTTGTTACACTTTGTCAAAGAAAGAGAAAAAGACTTTCTGTGAGTGCTTGTATAATATTAAGGTTCCACAAGGATACTCTTCTAATATTCGTAGATTGGTATCAATGAAGGATCTGAAACTGATAGGTCTCAAATCTCACGATTGTCACACCTTAATGCAACAAATTTTACCTGTGGCTATTCGATCTATATTGCCGAAGCATGTAAGGTTTGCAATCACAAGACTATGTTTCTTCTTCAATGAAATATGCAACAAATTGATACATCCTGATACTCTCGATAAATTACAGAAAGATGTAATTGTTACCATGTGTAAGCTTGAATTGTACTTTCCTCCTTCATTTTTTGATATCATGGTTCATCTTGTAGTACATATTACAAAGGAGGTGAAGATGTTGGGTCCAATTTTCTTACACTGGATGTATCCATTTGAACGCTACATGAGTGTTTTTAAAGGTGATGTTCAGATCGTTATCGTCCTGAAGGGAGTATTGTTGAGGGTTACGTGGCTAGGGAGGTGATGTATTTTTGTAATGAATTTTTGAATTGCAATGAAACTTGTAGCGATCAACAAAATTCCCATCACACTGGATCTTATTGTGGCAAAGGAACTCTGAGAGGATGAGTGAAAGGAATCGGTCGTGAGTTGTGGGAACAAGCGCATTTGTATATTTTACACAACATCAATGAAGTTAGTAGCTACATTACAGAACACAATGATCTTATCAAGAGAAATCATCCGCGATCTAGTTCAATGTGGCTTGCAAGAGAGCATAATCGAACATTTATTAGGTGGTTTGAAGAGAAAGTATTTAATCAACTATCTGAATCATCAAATAATGTTGCTGAGAACATAAAATGGCTCGCCTTTAAGCCAAAAATGGATGTCATGTCATATGAAGGTTATGACATTAACGGATTTTCATACTACACAAAGCGTCAAGATGAAAGTAGTGTAGTTCAAAATAGTGGGGTCACTGTTAAAGCTTGTTCATTGTATTTTGCTAGTGCCAAAGGTAAAAGACCACGGGAAGCTGAGATGTCATTTTACAGCGTCATTGAGGACATATGGGAAATGGACTATACAAAATTTTGAGTTCCTATATTTAGGTGTAATTGGGTTGACAACAATAAAGGAGTTTTAGTGGATGAGTTGGGTTTCAAATTGGTGAATTTTGAAAAGATTGGTTTCAAAGATGAGCCATTCATCATGACAAACCAAGAAAAACAAGTATTCTATATTGATGACCCGGTAAATAAAAATTGGTCTGTCATTCTTAATGGAAAAAGACAGTTTACTGTAGATCCTATAAATGAAGAAGAATACTACGAAAAGTATGATGATTCTAGTCCATTCTCAGTTGGTTTGCCAAGTGTAAATGTTGAAGATAACACTGATGAATATTATAAACGTCAAGACCATGCTGAAGGAATTTTCCTTGACTAACAACTCAACCAATACTAAAGGCATTTATTCTTTGAATTATTTATTTTATTATTATGTATACCTTATCACTTGTGCTTTTATTATCACTTATTTTTTTTATCATGTATACTTGCAGGTTCTAAAATGGCGAGTGAAGATGAACATTTTGAGCATGAGCACCATGAAGATGAACATTCTGAGCATGAGTACCATGAGGATGGTAGTGGTGATGCTAAGAACAGTATAGGTCCTACATTGATGCGTAGGCTGCAGGAGCTCAGGGCTAAAGGGGATAAATTGGCAGTCCAGTTTGATATGACAGGTTAACCTGTTGGGGAACATGCTAGTGCTTTCAAGCATTACGTAGGGGCGACCGCGCGCAGTAAGGTGCCAATAGATATAGAAAATTGGCATGATGTTCCTAGTGCCAAAAAAGACCTCATATGGAAAGATATATCTGTGAGTGGAAGTGATATCATTTTAATATGTTTTTTATCTATTGATTCTAATTTAGTTTGCTTGGAATTAATTCCTTTTCAAAACAACATTATTAATTGCTTCTTTTGTATGTATAGGGTGTTTTTCATCTAAATGAAAAAGATCAAAAGAAAAGAGTGCTACAACGTTGTGGTGTACGATGGAGGGGTTTTAAGACATATCTTGTAAGGGAATTTATAAATAATCCTAAACAAAAGAAGAAAGCTACATATGTATATATTTTTATTGATCCTGAGGTGTGGGAAAGATTTGTTGCAGCTAGGAGATCGGAAGAGTTTCAGGTAATAAAGATTGTAATGTATTGTATGAATATTTTATACAATTAAGGAGATGAATCTTTTTATACATGTTTGCCAAGTATAAATTGCAATACCTCATTTTAAATGATCAGGCTATTCACCAGGCTCAAAAGGAAAGACGAGATAAAAATGTGCATGACCATCGCTTGGGGCCCGGTGGTTATGTGTTCCTCCGCCAACTACAAGAGAAGCAATCATCTTCTGGAGAAGAATCTAGTACAACTCAATTTGAGCGACCACCCCGACACATGACATGGATTGATGCTAGAAAGAATCGAGCCGGTGAAATTGTCAACCCTGCAACTAAGGAGGTGGCAAAAAAGATGGTAGGTTTATCCCAACTAAGTAAAGAGTAACCTTCACAAACTTAGATTTATTTATATCTAATAGATATTGTGATTTAATATTTTTATTAACTATGAATGGATTGATCTCCACGAGCAAAGGAAGGAAGGAAAGTTCATCCCAACTGGCTACATGGATGAACTAGCAGTTGCTCTTGGTACAAAGGATTATCCTGGCCGTGTTAGGGGATTAGGAGCTGGCATAGGATTCAAGTCTTATTTTGGCCCTTCACAATATAAAAGAGGTCGTGCAGGAGGTCTTACACAAGAGGGTGTTGAAGCATTAGTAGCACATAAAGTAAAAGAAATAATGTCTTCATATCAGCCTTCTCAACCTATTCATACTGCACATCTCTCTAGTGATGAGGTACAAGCCCATGCTCCAGTTGTAGAAGGTCATGGGAGCACTCCCGATGAACCACCACAACAATCTGCAGTAAGTTTTTGTTCTATATGTTGTGTTATTAGTATGATAAATATATGACAATATATATAGTTGTAACATGTATCTGTTCTACTGTTTCTTATATAACTTATATTATTTCAATCTAGGTTGGTATGAACTGTAAACTTGCAGTGGAGGTTCCAGAATATAATGTTGTGGCAGTGGGCAAAGTGTACAACCTTGGTGGTACATTGCATTGCCAACAAATTACTGATGACATCTGCCGTGTGTCCATCCATCTTGTATATGACTGAATGGGGGACAAACCACTACCCATACCTAATCCTGAATATAGTATAGTTGAAGAAGCTGAGGGTGCTATGGTGGGTTGGCCTAGACACTTGGTTATCAATGACAAGGTATACCTTATTTCTACAATATTTTTCATATTTGACTGCATATATGAACTCATGTAATATAAGTATGTAATTTAATTAACAGGTTTGTAAACTAAAAAGTAAAACTTCTGCTAGTCTTCCTCCTATGCCCAAGCCATCTTTCATTCCCGAAACTACATTCGACGATTTGGGAAGCAAATCTAAATGTTTGTGTCGATACTTAGCTAACCAAAGATCGGGATCAAATATGATGGTCAAGTTAACAGAAGATGCAGTTGGGAGGGACTTTGAGAATTTTATTTTTCTTGATGATATTATAGAGTTGTTCTGGTATGATTGGCTGAACACTTCGATAATAGAAGTATGGATAAGGTAAGGATCTATCAATATATATAGAAAATTCCAATACAAATTTTTAGCTTATTTCTACATATGAAAATAATTACAAATGTTTAACAACCATTTATATACCGAGGTCACCAACTTTGATATAAAGAATATTGCATTCTTAGTTCCTTCGGTCACTAGTTAGGTGGAGACAAATATTGAGGATGTGAATGAGTACTTCTATGATGCATTCAAATATTTTGCTAGTGAGGGGAAGGAAATTATCCTAATTCCTTTTAACATCCAGTAAGTATTATTATTCAATATAATTTTAATAATGAATGAAACTATTTATTTTAATGTTTGTTTTATTCTTACTCAGAGCTAGACATTGGGAATTATTGGTGATTGTCCCAAAATTGATGACTCTTTATTATCTTGACCCAATGGGTAAAACAACAAGGAGTCACAAACTGAAATTGTCAGCTATGGAGTAAGCATAAATTTAATCAATTGCTTCAACATGATATTTTATTTAGAATTTCTATTTTACCAACTATCATTTAATTGATAGGGGTATAAAGGCTTTTCGTGAAGCTGGAGGACAAATACCCACAAAATTAAAGACATTGACTTTGAAAAATGTCAAGGTAGCTACTTTGACAACTGCTTAGTCTTATATGTATTAATTTTTCAATTCTAATATGTCAACTCTTATAGTCTTATCTCAACTGTTGTTTATAGTAGTTTACTAACATTAAGTTTCATTATTTGTAGTGTCCTATGCAAAATAATGATTGGGCTTGTGGCTACTATGTAATGAAATACATGCAAGCTATTGTCAAACAAGCATCACATGACATTTAGACTATAAGTCAGGTAATAAAGAATAACATCATAAATTTACAAGTGATTGTAGTCATTTTTATAAAATATTAGGATGTGCATTTTCTGTTACAGATCTTTACAACTCAACCTTACACACATGTGGACTTGAATGAATTCCGAGAAGAGTGGTCAGAGTGTTTTATAAGTGAAGTCGAAATAGCATTGGATTAAATATATCGGCTCCATTTATGTATGTGGTTTGAGTACGTACTCTTTCATATTTTTACTTTTCTAATATGTCATCTACTTGCACTCTATCATTTTGTAAAATTATGATATTTTTTTATCATTTTTGTTATGAATGTGTGGTTTTGAATGGTGACGGTTGAGCATCAATGCTCCCCTCTCCCAGAATATATGAATCTTCTTATTCTTCTGTTCTATATCAATTTCTGCAGAATTGTTTTAAAAAAAATCGTAACTTCTAGCGTCGGTTTTTTAAATAACCGACCCTAAAGATTGAATTCAGTGTACATTCTTCGGTTGAGAAAATTTCGACCGAAAGATAACTTCTACCGTCGGTTTTTGTAAAAAACCGAGTCTACATGTCCTTTATAAGGTCGGATTTTTGAAAAAACCGACCCTAATGATTGAATAAAACATTTCAGTGTAAGACTCGGTCGACAAACTTCTCGACCGAAATACTATCGGTCGAGAAGTTTGTCGACTGACACTTACACTGAAATGTTTTTATTCAATCTATAGGGTTAGTTTTCTCAGAAAACCGACCTTATAGAGAGTTCTCGGTCGAGACCGAAATGTTTTCGGTCGACAATTTTCTCGACCGAGAGTTACCAAAGAAATGGTATTCAATCTTTAGGGTCGGTTTTTATGAAATAATCGACCTTACAGGCTCCTTTTTTCACCTAGGTCAGAATTTTTACAACCTCTTGTGTCGGTGTTTACTCTATAAGGTTGGTTTTATTTGGTTAAATAATCCGACGCTACAGACCAAATTCTGTAGCGACGCCCACCTAGGCGTCGGATAAAAAGTGACACTGCAGGCTTTAAAAAACCGACGCTACAGACCATTTCTGTACTAGTGATATCTTCTAACCATGTAGTTATAATGATGGTGTATGTTTATAAGGTTTGGAAAATAAGGAGAAGAGTGAAATGAAGCTGAGAAAATACATATATAATAATATTAGTATTGATTTGATATTTTATGCCCTTTGTAACTTGGAATGATTATCCCAGTTAAGACTAATAGATAAACAATAAAGGATCTTAGTATATTTGGTCTCACAAATATCATGCCACACCTCATTTTTTGTGAGTACAAAAAATAGGGGATGGTCATCTTGCAATCTGTATAAACATCATCTCCATATTGGGTACTCATGTCACGACACCTCATGTAAGGACCCTGACCCAAATTTTGGGATAACCCTATTTATTATGCTTAAGTGAGTTGCTTAACTCCTGATCTAATCATCTAAGATGTAATAAGGGCATGTTGGCGGTTGGTGTTCCTTGTTTGAGCTTGTTGCTTGATGTTTTTGCTTTGTGGTGTGGTTTTTGTGCAATTTGCAATTTACCCAGAGTAGGGGTTGATATGCAAGTTCGCCACCTAGAGAATGTTTCTTCTTTCCATTGGAATCATCTAGAGGAGAGATAAAGTGTTGGGCGCCTTGTTTTGGCCTTGGTTGAGTGGTGATACCCTTGGTGATGTTTTTGGCACATGTTTGAGGTATGTTTTGCTCTTTGGACTGTTGTCCCGGGCTTGAGAGCCTTGGTGAGGCCTTGTATCGGTTTGTGGTTGCCCTGAAGAGGCTTGGTATCGGTTGATGATGTCTTGAGGGGCATCCTATTGATTTGTGGAACCTTGAGGATCACAATTTCAGGTTTTGGTGACTCTAGGAGGAGTGTCATATCAGCTTGTGACCTAGGGTTTCATCCCTATCAGTTTGTGGAGGAGGTGGAAGGGTGTGTTGACCTTGACCTTCCTTAGTGTTCAAGTTGTTGAGACTTAACTTAGGTCCTTTCACCTTGTTGCATGGCGTGTCATGTGTCCCTTCTTCTTGGAAAAGTGCCTTCTAGGGGCCAAGGTGGTGACACCTTTCCCTTGCTCTCTCTCTTCGGCCATGTATATATACCTCTTCCTTCTCATGCAACTGAATCCTTTTAGCAATCCTTGCTTGCTTTCCTTGGTGGCTGACCTTGAGATTAAAGAACCCTCTCCCTTGGAGCCTAGTGGGTGAGCTAGAAGCTTGTGGTGCTCTCTTTCATCTTCTTCCTTAGTAAGCCATGGTTTTCTAGCTTTCCTTCTCTTCTTCTTTCTTCTTCTCAGACATGGACCATAGAACCTTCTTTTCTCTCTTTTTCTTTCTTGACCATGGTCCTATCTTCCTGCTTGGAGGTGTAGTGGAGATCAAGCTAGGAGGTCCTCCTTCTACCTTGAGCTTGTAGCTTGACCTTGGATCTTAAATCTAGGTGGTTATTCTTGAGGCAAGTTATATAACTCTAACCCTACTTTGTTTTTACCACCTTTCTATTTGTTATTTTGCTAGTTGTTCTTAGATTGCCTTTTCTTGCATGCCAGTAGATTTTCTTGGTAATCTTGTGTTCGGTTTTGAGATTAGAACTATGTTAAGTTGCTGCCATGAAACGTTCTTTTCCTTGCTTTGGTAGTATCGTCATCTTGAGGTAGAAGATGACTAAACTGATATGAGTTGCTCTTTGCAAACTGAAATGCAAATTTACATGACTTGTCTAGATTGATACACCTCTTATGATAGGGTTTTCATGATCTCGTGATGGCTACTGAGGAAGAGTGTTGAGTCCCCATGCTTCTAGTTGAGCGTGGAAGCTGACATGGGTAACCTTAATCTAATATGCATGTGCAAACTGATACACCTTAGCTTGTCACACCTTGTTTAGAGGTGAGAAGAACCTACCTTGTGGTTCAACTGATACCACCAACCCTTATGGTTGATATCCTTTGGAAGTCTATGTGGTCGATACCCTAGTGAGTGGGTAGGCTGATACCCTAGTGAGTAGGTAGGTCGATACCCTAGTTGAAGTGGTGAGACCAACACCTATGAGGGATAGTATAACTGATATACCTTCATCATATACCTCTTGGCTGATATCCTTGTTGTGTCTTGGCCGACACACTCTCATTGAGGTGTTGTGCCCGATAAAAGGTGATTATGAACCTATATCTTTTGTGATGAATTGATACTCATCTTTGAGTTGGTAGACCGATACCCTACCTAGGGTGGTTGCCCAATATCTAGGGTTAACCAATACACTATCTTAATGTGATGACCGATATCCTACCTAAGTGTGGTGATCGATACCATATCTCAGTTTGGTGACCGATACACTACTTTAATGTGGTGTTCAATACCCTAACCCTAATTGATACCCCTATGTGGTGTAGTGATGCATCTTGTTGATGCTAGAGTTTCATGGTGATGATGTGACATGCTATGGAGTAGTTGTACACAGAATGGGAAGGTTATGTTTCAAAACTACATAATGTGTTTTATAATAATAATGAGAGATATGCTTCTATGATGAGGAAAGTGATAATCTAAGGATGGTTTATGACCCAACCTTGTAAACCCTAAACGGGTAAAGTGAAACCCTAATTGTTATAATGTAATGTGTATGATGTGAATGTAGGGCATGAGTTCTATGAGATGATGCTGTTTTTCCTTCTTGTTATCAGTTTCTATCCATGCAGGTGTTACTGATTGATGAACATAGCCAAGTATGAGCTATGGTGGTTATGATGTGATGGACATGTGGTCCTTGTGATGGATATGTGGTCCTTGTGATGGGCATGTAGTTCTTGTGATGGACATGTGGTCCTTGTGATGGACATTGATCCTTGTGATGGACAGGTGGTCCTTGTGATGGACATGTGGTCCTTGTGATGGACATTGGTCCTTGAGATGGACATATAAGTGGTAACATGCATAAATTGATGATATGATTCAATATTAACTGGTGATGAGTCATACCCTACTTTTAATCAAGGGAAATATAATAGTGTAGTTTCCCTGTGCCATAGATCCATTCAGTGTCAGCAATTACTGAATGGTGAAATGAGTTTAACTCAGAGTGCATATTGTTGAATATGTGGGATGCAAGTTGGAATATCACCTTGTACCCTAAAAAAATATCATAAATGTATCACATGATTGACTGTAAGTCATGCCTAGAATTGTATCACAGGATTGACTGTAAGTCATACCTAGAATTGTATCACAGGATTGACTATAGGTCATACCTGGAATTGTATCACAAGATTGATAGTAAGGCATGTTGGGTTTTATGGCCACATAGTAGGCGGCGGAAAAAAAAAATTTACTGGCCATTAACCCATAACAGGAGATCACATCAATGACTATGTAATGGGAAGGATGGTTTTAGTGAGATATACCTGGTCCTGGGGCTTGCACAGTGATAATACCTTGTAGCCATGTGCGGTCTTCAATGCCATGTCCTGGACGGTGTCTGTGCAGCTCCTGGTCTTCACCATGGACTCTGGTCTCCACCACAGACTATGGATGATGTGTCCTCCTGAGAAGTAGACATCTCTCGCCTCTGCAGATAGTCCACATAGACCACCTGGAACTCCTATCGTTTTAGAAGAACTGGCAGGAAGGATATGACCCTCCTATTGGTATACTAGCACCAACCTGCTCTCATGAACTCAGACTACTTTTCTACAGTTGTCTTTCCCTCACCGTGCCTCCCTAGTTGGGTAGCACTTGCTCAGGCTCTCTTAGTTACCAGAACCAAAGAGGACACCAACTTTATAGAGCAACTGATGTTCTGAGTTGTGTGTTCAGAGAAGCCCACAGTACCCCTCTATTTATAGTAGAGGACAGGGTCAGTGTGGCAACACATCCCACTATCACACAAACAATGAGGTGTTACGCGAAAACGTGCGGAAATCACCATAACCACATATTACCAAAAACACGGGTTAAATAAAATCGATTGCGGAAAGCAGATAAACTGAGAAACTATTACATTCAAGTCCACATCCTGCAAGGAAACAAGTTATATAAACATTTACAAGCCTTGATACGTGTCCACAACTTAGAGGAACAACTGTCTAGCCATCACATGAGTTCATCACCTATTTATATGTACATAACGGCCCACATCCGGCCAGCAGTAGGATATACAAAACATCAACAGATGTACATCGCGAAACAACGTCAAAACACCTCCAAGGACCTGAGAGTACAGGGATGACTCTAGACTCTACTACAAGACAACCAAAACAGCAACATATCTATCGCTTGCCTTCTACTACTCGTCTTGCTGCTCAGCCGCAACTCTGCGACCACCACTACGTCTAGCTCAAACACCTAAAAAGGTTATAAACCAGAGGGGTGAGACACACAGTCCCAGCGAGAAACATAACTCCCGTCAAAACTAAAAAAACTACAAGGATAAAGCAACAATAGCAGATAACTGATGAGTATCACAAGAGTAGTTTATAAAGTAAAAGCAGTTCACACTATCATGCTTACCAGATGTACGGAAGGCATATACCCAAGTATTTCTTTATGGAACATGATTGATAAGATAAGATTTATAAGGTCTTACCACATCTCATAAGAGACGTATAAGTAACTGCAAAGTATAGCAAGATTAACTACACAAGCAAGGCCTCAACCAATGTTTCGTGTTTTGTCTTAAGCAGTACATACTATTCGGCTGGATTACGTATTATTATGCCCTGAGGAAGTGAGTCGTACCGCTCAGATCCAACTGACGGCTGCGAAACACGGAGTTGGTGCCATACAAGGTCAATGGAAGAGCCGGACTCCACGACCTCCCACCTCGTGGTCAGTGCACGAGAACCAAAGCAGGACCGCTGTCTCATGCTCAAGTTGCCTCAGCCACTGGGTCATCTCCATAGGCTACCCTTCCTCTGGCCCGCCTTGGTACAGGTCTCGGCGCTAGTATATCTGAGCCACGGGCTTGTTCACCGTGCTCTGATCCATGAACGCATTCATGCTCCCATATCACATATTTTGAGCCATGGGCCTGTTCACCATGCTCTATACATATCCTGAGTCTGCAACCGCAACTGCACTCGATTCCCTCTCTATTTTAGTCTAGGAGAAACCTCACATATTCAACAATATGCGCTCCGGGTTAACCCGCAGGAGAACCCATTTCACAATCACCAGCTCCTGACGATGATGGATCTATGGCCAGGGCAAACTACATGATTTGTTCCACTGTGATTAATTAGTATATTTTAAGTGGATTGCAAGATTCAAACAAGTTGTATAACATGCAAACTATAACAAGAATAAACAATATGAAACTCAATATTATGCTTTTATTGTGATTAACATCATCTTGATCCATCACAATGATTCAACATTACATGTTACCACTTGGCCTCTTGCCAATCATCCAGATCCATCTCAAGGATCATCACATTGCCATGGGATCTCAATCCCTTATCACATAGTGCTACTGCCTCTCAAGGCATTCTTATCAACTTAGGCACTTTAGCCAATCTTAGGTCCTCAGACCAAAACACATCATGTATGTCATCTCATCATCAGGAGTAACTATCAAAGCAATGTTACTCATCATATATATACCTCATAGCCCTTTACCTGGCTATGCATCACCTGCATGGTTAGTACAATCATCATGGATTAACAGAAAGATCATATTAGTAATATAGGGCAACATTGATGATTAGGTGCTTTATCATTCATGCCTCAACCTGTGACCATAGATACAGTTTATGCAAAGCATCTTATATGCTTACCATTATCTCAGCATTATTCATATCATTAAGGTGATTATACACACACATGTAATATCATGGTAAGACACATCTTATATGCAAAGCCACCACTCTAACATGCCCTACACACATGTCCAAGGCCATTGTCACATGCAAGCATCAAGCAACAAGTGTCCACTAGTGGTGACACAAACGAGGTCAAAGAAGGTCAAAGGGGTCCATGGGCGACACACCCCCACACCATGGCCGACACACCCCCACCATGGCCGACACAACCCTGGGCGACACACCACCAGGGTGACACACATCCTGGGTGACACACCTAGGCCGACATAAGCATGCTCTTGCCTGACACAAGGCCCAAAGAAGCAAAGACAAGGCACCACGAAGCCCAACAAGCTCAACTAAGCCCAAAGGAACTCAAGCAACGAGCCCAAACCTTCCTCTCAACACTAGAGGAAGCAAGGAGAGGGAGGAACACCTCACAAGGTGTCAAACTTGCCCACAAACCCTAGACTTGGGTTAATTGCAAGTAGCACCTCCAGCTCTTAATAAAACACCAACAAACCCTAACCACCATCAAAGGTGATTAGCAAGCAACTAAGCATCAGGGTTAAGCAAAGCAAACTGGAAAAAACCCTAAACGGAGGTCAGGGTCCTTACAAGCTAACCCCCTACAAAGGGATTTCGTCCCCAAAATCTGAAGAGAAAAGCGAGGGATACTTCCTCCTCATCTCTTCCTCAAGCTCCCACGTTGCTTCCTCAATGCCACGATGATGCCAAAGAACCTTCACAAGAACCAAGTCCTTCCTCTTCAGCTTCTTAACCCTTCTATCAAGGATCGCCACAGGACCTTCCTCGTAGGTCACATCTTCATCAAGCTCAACCTCGTCTGGTTGTATCACTGTTCCTGTATCCAGATGACTTTTCTTCAGCATACTGACATGGAATACTGGATGTAACCTGTGTAACTCTGGCGGTGGCTCCAACTCGTAAGCTACTTTGCCCATACGTGCTATGATTGGGTATGGCCCCATATACCTGGATGCTAGCTTACCCTTCAGGCCAAACCTTAGCACACCTTTCCACGGTGAGACTTTAAGATATACTTTGTCTCCTACCTGGAACTCCAAAGGTCGTCGGCGATTGTCTGTGTAAGACTTCTGCCTGTCCTGTGCCGCTTTCAACTGTTGTTGTATCACCTTGATCTTTTCTGTTGTTTTTTGTACTAACTCAGGACCCAAAAGCTGATATTCACCAGACTCATACCAACATAAAGGAGATCTGCACTTCCTACCATATAAGGCCTCGTAGGGAGCCATGTCAATGCTCCGCTGATAACTGTTGTTGTAGGAAAACTCTATCAAACTGAGATGTACGTCCCAACTGCCTAGGAACTGCAAACCACAAGCTCAAAGGAGATCTTCCAAAATCTGAATAGTCCTCTCAGACTGTCCATCTGTCTGTGGATGAAAAGCGCTACTGAACCTCAATTGTGTTCCAAATGCTTTGTGCAACTGTTCCCAGAAACGACTTGTGAACTGAGGACCTCTGTCAAAAACTATCGTTGCTGGCATACCGTGCAAACGTACTATCTCATCTACATATACTCGAGCGAGTTTCTCGGATGTATACGTTGTATTTACCGGTATGAAATGGGCAGACTTCGTCAATCTGTCCACTATTACCCATATGGAATCATGATTCCTAGTTGTCCTGGGTAGACCAACTATGAAATCCATGGTTATATGATCCCATTTCCACTATGGTATCGGCAGGGGTTGCAACGTACCTACCGACTTTTGATGCTCAGCCTTGACTTGCTAACAAACCGTGCACCTAGCCACAAACTCGGCTACATCTTTCTTCAAGTCGGGCCACTAATACAAGTCCTTCAGACTATGATACATCTTGGTGACTCCTGGATGCATAGCATACATCGACGTGTGTGCTTACTCGAGCACTAACTTCCTCAGATCATCAGCATCGGGGACCACCATCCTATCACTATAACAAACTAGTCCATCCTTGGACTTGTGGAACCCATCACACTTTTCACTGCCAAACTCTGATCTGATCAATTGTACGGTGTCATCTGTTTGCTGTGCATCTTTGATCTGTTGTCTCAGCGTAGGCTTGACTTGCATCTATGCTAAAAGTCCAGCTAATAAGGAAACTTCCATCTGCACATTCATCTGCCGCAAAGAAATAAGCATATTCCGTCTATGGCATACCAGGGAACTCAACTGTGCCTTCTTTGAAGGAAAAGAAGAAGACTTTCGACTAAGCGCATCAACTACCACATTCACCTTACCAGGATGATACTCGATGGTGCAGTCATAATCATTGATTAGCTCCATCCATCGATGTTGTCACATGTTCAACTCATGCTGCGAAAAGATGTACTTCAAATTCTTATGATCTGTAAAGATATGACACACTTCCCCGAAAAGGTAGTGTCTCCAAATCTTTAACGCATGAACCACTGCTGCAAACTCCAAATCATGAGTCGAATAGTTCTCCTCGTGTTTCTTAAGATGTCGCAAAGCAAAAGAAACCACATGATCTTCCATCATCAGCACACAACCTAAACCTTTCTTGGAAGCATCACAGAAAACAACATAGCCCTTCCCAGGCTCTGGCATCACTAGTACTGGAGCACTAGTCAGCTTTTCCTTCAAACTTTGGAAAGCTCGCTGGCAACGATCATCCCAGACAAAAGGTACATCCTTTCTAGTCAACTTTGTCATTGGCAACGCAATCACACTGAAGTCTTTGATAAACATCCTGTAGTATCCTGCTAATCCCAGGAAACTACGAACCTCTGTCGGCATCTTCGGCTGTTCCCATTCTGCAACGGACTCCACTTTCTTCGGATCCACTTTGACTCCGTCTATAGATATCACATGTCCCCAGAAAGTCACCTCTTCCAACCAGAACTCACACTTACTGAACTTGGCATACAACTGATGTTGGCGAAGAAGAGTCAACGCTAGTCGAAGATGCCGCTCATGCTCTTGCTTGTCCCGACTATAGATCAAGATGTCATCTATAAAGACTACAACGAACTGATCTAGGAACAGACGGAACACTCTGTTCATCAAGTCCATGAAAGCATCAGGCGCATTGGTTAGCCCAAACGGCATAACCACAAACTTGAAGTGACCATACCTTGTCCTAAAAGATGACTTTGGTATGTCATCCGCCTTAATCCTCAACTGATGATATCCAGACCGTAGATCGATCTTTAAAAACACTATAGCACCACACAACTGATCGAACATATCATCTATCCTCGACAACAGATACTTGTTCTTGATCGTGACCTTGTTCAATTGCCGGTAATCTATACATAACCGCATCGATCCGTCCTTCTTCTTTACGAACAATACTGGAGCACCCCAAGGCGACATACTTGGTCGGATGAAACCTTTCTCCAACAATTCTTGTAACTACTTCTTAAGTTCTGCCATCTCTACTGGAGCCATCATATACAGTGTCTATGCAACTGGCTGTGTTCCTGGAATGAGATTGATCTCAAAATCAATCTCTCGGGGTGGTGGAACACCAGGGAACTCATCGAGAAACACATCCACAAACTCTCGGACAACCGACACTTCCTCCAACCTAAGACCTTTCGCCTTAGCATCCACAACGGTATCCACAACGTGAGCTAAGAACGCCTCACATCCTTGCTGCAACAACTTCTCTGCCACGATAGCTGATACCAGACATGTCGGAAGAATCTTCCTATCTCCTTGGAAGATCCACTTTTCTCCTCCATCATCAAACACAACCTACTTGGAACCACAGTCCAAAACAACCTTATACCTCTCTAAGGTATCCATCCCAAGGATAACATCGAAACCATGCATATCAAGTGGTATAAGATCTACTTGTATGCTGTGTCCCGAAAATGATAAGACACAAGATGGACACTCTTCTCGAAGCATCGAGGAACCATCAAGAGGGGTTTCTAACAACAAGCTATCCTTCTTACAACTAACAGGTAAATGACAGTTCTCAAGAATACTATAGGCGATAAAAGAGTGTGTAGCACCCGGGTCAACCAGAACAGATATAAAGCAAGAGGAAGACATATCAGAATGAAATAACTCCATCTGGCCTGCCACCACTCGCAGGTTGACTATCGCCTCCGGCTGACTCATAGCATAGAATCGAGCCGTTGCTTGTTGTCCACGTCCTCTACTTCACAGACGATCCCGCTTGTGACGTTTGACCACGTCCTCGCTCTCTGCTACTACTGGGCTGCTGTCTAACTGACCCTTGTTGATTCTGTCTCAGCTGCTGTGTCACTTCAACATCTCTATTTGGGTAATTTAACTTGAAATGCCCAGTTTGACCGCAGATATAGCATGTCCTATATTCAAACTGTGGCCTAGATGGCCCTGTCACTGCCACTGAAGTTGTACTGTGTGCCTTTGACGGTGAATAAACATAACCTCTTTCCTTACTCAGGGACCACTGCGACGGTACACTAGAACCTCTCATCACTGACGGTGCTGAAAACCTGGGCTTCTTGAAGCCACCAAACCTATGTCCCTAGAACTGAGCAGGACTCTTCTTAGACATGGATTCTTTTTTCTCCCTAACTGACTGTTCGATCCTCTGGACTGATTCCACAAATGTAGAAAACATCTCTCGATTCTCCAGTGCAGAAACAGGTGTTGTCAGCTCAGCACTCAGGCCTTTCTCAAAACGTCTGATCCGTTCGTAATCTGTCGCCGCCATGTGAGGACAAAACCTCAACAGATCCATGAACTTGGCCTCGTACTCGGTGATGTTCATCGTTCCTTGCCGCAGGCTCTCAAACTGACTGATCTTCTCATCCAGATACATCTTCGGGAAATATCTGCTGACGAACACACACCGGAAAACCTCCCAACCGATCACCTCAGCAGGCCGCTTCTCCTCCTCGATGGTCCACCAGTGACCAGCACTACCCTTCAGAAGGTAGACAGCGTGCTTTACATTGTCTTCTTCGGGGATGTCGAGGATCCGGAAAGCCTTCTCAAGACTTGTCAGCCACAGATCTACATCCGGTGGATCAGTCGTTCCAGCATAATCTGAAGCTCCGACTCGGAGAAGCCGCTCAAAGGTCTTCCCAATACCTGATGTTTCACCATGGGGAGACTGTGCTCTCGGTGGAGGCACTGGCAATCTTTCTACCATGAGATTCATCGTAGCCATCATCTGCCCCATAAGCTGTTGATAGGAAGGGTGTTCAAGAATGGCTGGGTCAGGTTGGGGAACCTCAGGCACCCGATCTTCATGTGCCTACCCTATAGCTCCATCAACTGATGCAGCATCGCTGTTCTCAACAACATGTTCTTCATGGTTTCCAGACATCTTGGCTTTTCTTCCGCTGAGGGCAGAAGATGATTGTGAGAAAATCTGGAAAACTCACAAGAACAGACACAACCTAGTCCTAAATCCCTGTAGACTCAGCGAACCTAGAGCTCTGATACCAAAACTTGTGGCAACACATCCCACTATCACACAGACAACGAGGTGTTACGCAAAAATGTGCGGAAATCACCATAACCACAGATTACCAAAAACACGGGTTATATAAAACCGATTGCGGAAAGCTGATAAACTGAGAAACTATTACATTCAAGTCCACATCCTGCAAGGAAACATGTTATATAAACATTTACAAGCCTTGATACGTGTCCATAGCTTAGAGGAACAGCTATCTAGCCATCACATGAGTTCATCACCTGTTTATATGTACATAATGGCCCACATCCGGCCAGCAGTAGGATATACAAAACATCAACAGCTGTACATCGCGAAACAATGTCAAAACACCTCCAAGGACCTGAGAGTACAGGGATGACTCTATACTCTACTACAAGACAACCAAACAACATCATATCCATCACTTGCCTTCTACTGCTCGTCTTGCTGCTCAGCTGCAACTCCGCGACCACCACCATTTCTAGCTCGGACACCTAAAAAGGTTATAAACCAGCGGGGTGAGACACACAGTCCCAGCGAGAAACATAACTCCTACCGAAACTACAAAACCTAGAAGGATAAAGTAACAACAATAGATAACTGATAAGAAGTATCACAAGAGCAGTTTATAAAGTAAAAGCAGTTCACACTATCATGCTTACCAGATGTACGGAAGGCATATACCCAAGTATTTCTTTATGGAACATGATTGACAAGATAAGCTTTATAAGGTCTTACCACATCTCATAAGGGACGTATAAGTAACTGCAATATATAGCAAGATTAACTACACAAGCAAGGCCTCAACCAATGTTTCGTGTTTTGTCTTAAGCAGTACATACTATTTGGTTGGATTACGTATTATTATGCCCTGAGGAAGTGAGCCATACCGCTCAGATCCAACCGACGGCTGTGAAACCCGGAGCCGGTGCCATACAAGGTCAATGGAAGAGCCGGACTCCATGACCTCCCACCTCGTGGTCAGTGCACGAGAACCAAAGTAGGACCGCAATCTCATGCTCAAGTGGCCTTAGCCACAGGGTCAGCTCCATAGGCTACCCTTCCTCTAGCCCACCTTGGTACAGGTCTCGACACTAGTATATCTGAGCCACGGGCCTGTTCACCGTGCTCTTAGCCATGAACGCATTAATGCTCCCATATCACATATTTTGAGCCATGGGCCTGTTCACCATGCTCTATACATATCCCGAGTCTGCAAACGCAGCTGCACTAGATTCCCTCTCTATTTTAGGCTAGGAGAAACCTCGCATATTCAACAATATGCATCCGGGTTAACCCGCAGGAGAACCCGTTTCACCATCACCAGCTCCTGACGATGATGGATCTATGGCCAGGGCAAACTACATGATTTGTTCCACTGTGATTAATTAGTATATTTTAAGTGGATTGCAAGATTCAACCAAGTTGTATAACATGCAAACTATAACAAGAATAAATAGTATGAAACTCAATATTATGCTTTTATTGTAATTAACATCATCCTGATCCATCACAAGGATTCAACATTACATGTTACCACTTGGCCTCTTGCCAATCATCCAGATCCATCTCAAGGATCATCACATTGCCATGGGATCTCAATCCCTTATCACATAGTTCTACTGCCTCTCAAGTCATTCTTATCAACTTAGGCACTTTAGCCAATCTTAGGTCCTCAGACCAAAACACATCATGTATGTCATCTCATCATCAGGAGTAACTATCAAAGCAATGTTACTCATCATATATATACCTCACAGCCCTTTACCTGGATATGCATCACCTGCATGGTTAGTACAATCATCATGGATTAACAGAAAGATCATATTATTGATATAGAGCAACATTGATGATTAGGTGCTTTATCATTCATGCCTCAACTTGTGACCATAGATAAAGTTTATGCAAATCATCTTATATGCTTACCCTTATCTCAACATTATTCATATCATTAAGATGATTATACACACACATGTAATATCATGGTAAGATACATATGTGTAACCTACTATCACAATTACCATCAAGCATGTCAAGGTTTACTATCGAAAACCAACGTGATTCATTAACAAGAGCTAGCGCGTAGATTTCCATAAGAGACAGGACCCTCACAAGATGTGCCCACTATCCTCACCAAAAGTGGTATCGGGCAGGGTACTCTCCCTATCTCCCAACGCATAACGGTCAAGTAGACCAACACATATCGGCCAGGCACACCAGCTCCTGTCGGCCAAGCACAAGGGTGTCGGGCATCCAGGGCATAACGTCAACATCATATCGTGCATCTAGGCTCGAGGGCATGTCAGGCAATGCGGCGTCATGCATAATAGGATATTAGGTGCAACACGGTGTCATGCACCGCTGATAACGAGCAACCAGGCATGCATCTCAGCCAAAGGAGCATGTCTGGCAATGGCGCGTCGTGCAACGGTGCGTCATGTATCGTGCACCCATGCATATTGGGTAACCATATGTATCAGGCACTAAGGTGTCGTGCAACGCCCATCAAGTGTCGTGTTGTCGGCCGACACACATAGAGCTAAGGCCAAAGGGTGACACCCACCACAGACTAGCTAGAAACGCTTCTATCACAACAAGGCATAACAATACCAAACCATCACATAGGCTAAGTGTATCAGGTAGGTTACTCATCAAGGTGTGATGCCCGATACACACACAAGGCAGGGACCAAGAGTAACGCCCGACACAGCCATAACATCATGTCATCCAAGACTCTAAGCTAACAAAGTGTTGGTATGTATGCCCATAGAGCAAGTCTTATGATGATTGTAATGGGATACTTTGTAAATGATTTGAATAATAATAAAGGCAATTTCCGATCCATATGTTTAAATTGTTTCTGAGATGATGGTGTAACATGATAGATGTCTAAAGAATGGTTTTACTCAATAACATATGCTTTTAGGTTCAGGACCTAAACAATGAGATCATGCGGATGTTAAGAGTATACATTCTTGTTTAGTCCCTAGTCGGTTGTTATTGTGGAAATAACCATAGAAATGAATAACACTAAAGACTAGATTGTGTGTTGGTTGATGACAAAATCTCATTAGTCATGATATAGTGATATCGAACCAAGCACATAGGTACTTGTTAGATAACAAGGTACCGGACAGACCCACCGTGAGAGTGACACATGGAACCATGACTTGGTTGTCACAGTCAACTCTCACAGTGATGGTGGTGAGTGTGATTCTTAGACCTGAAATCACTACACTCAACACATGTCATTGGGTACAATTTGACATCATCAAACGCAGTCCTGAAACATGGGTTGTTATAAAGGTGATGATTGGGTGGCTTTGACACATGGGGCTTTTGAGGGGTGAGTGATAGATATGGGATTTGTCCCTCCTGAGGGAGTTTGATGTCCTTGGACACTTGATGAGTAGACTTGAGAAAGGCATGCGCATGCACGTGTGAATCAATATGTGATATTGATGTTACACACATCTCACCCAGTCTTCTTTGAGATCAAGGAAATGAATGAACGTTGACAGGATGACTGTTCCATGCCTCGAGTTCATTCAGGATATCAGTGACAAAGGAATTATACATTCATTGTAACACCATTCACGGATTATAGAATTGAAAGTTGTTCTCCAACTTTCTATTTCACTTGGGTAGCACTGATGTGTGACTAGGCACCGCTCTTTGCTTGTGAAGTCATAAGTGTTATGGACTTTCACTGCCAACGTGAAATGGACCTGTAGGGTCATACACATAGGATTTAACCTGGAAGAGGAGTTTGTCCACAAACATGTTTAGATTGATTACTAAAGGAGTTTAGTAGTTCAATTAAACACTCAATTAATTGATAGCTCAATATCATAGTGTTCAAGGTGTTGGACTGATTGATTAGAGTATCAGATTGATTGAAACCGTAATTGACTGATTCTGCACAATCTGTACTCCCAACCGATCAGCTCATGTGATGAACCAATCGGCTCAGCTTGGTGAACCGATCGGCTCATATGATGAACCGATCAACTCAAGGAAAGGGTGAATGATTGCTTCAAGTGTTGAAATGATTGGTTCAACTATTGCAACCGTGCAAGTTGGGAAAGTAGGATTGGTGAGAATTTTCCTTTTGTTTTACATGCCCAATTTGATTGGAACAAGGATTGGTATTTGATACCAATTAGAAACAAAAGTTGGAAAGTCAATCGGGAACTAACCAGGACCACAAACCGACCGGTTCATGGGTCCCAACCGATCAGTTGAGGTGTCAACCAACCGGCTTAGATCCCCAACCGACCGTTTCAATTGTGCAACGATCGGTTCAGGTTGCGAGTTGGTTGTTTTGTGGAAAATCTCGAACCCTTCTACTCCTGAGTCCCGCATTTCCCGGTATAGAGAACCCTGTCCCATGACCCTCCTATATATAGGGGTATTGGGGGCTTCTCAGAGTACAACTCAGTGCAAACCAGTTGCTCTGCAAAGTTGTCATTCTCTCTGGTTTTGGTAACTGAGAGAGCCCGAGCAAGTGCTACCCGATAAGGGAGGCACATCAAGGGAAGGACAACTACAGAAAGCGACTGGTGGCAGGAGAGTGTGTTGGCGACTAGTACGCCAACATGAGGGTGCGACTCCTTCAGATTCCTTGTGGGACAAGGAGATTGGAGTTCCAGGCAGTCCGTGTGGACGACTGCAGAGGCGGGACACCTTTTTCGCTCAGAGGACAACTGTCAATCCCGACAGTCCCAGTGAGACCAGGAGTCTTCAGTCCCGGTGCGACCAGGAGCTGCACAGACACCGTCCAAGACCGGAGGTGAGGACTGCGCAAGGCGCGAGGTACTTTTGTTGAGCAAGCCTCGGGAAAAGGTATGAATTTGCAAACCATCTTTCCTATTGTATAGACGTTTATGTGATTCCTTTTGTTCTGGGTTTTGGGAGAAATTTTTGTTTCCGCTGCTTCTCTGCCTCCACAAAAACCCAACACTGGTATCAGAGCCACGTCAACTGCTTTATATTTTAGGATTATCGATATGATCGATTTTGGTTTGTTTCCTTTATTTATTGCATACGATGCGAATAAAATTGGCTTTATGCATGTCCAATCCACAAATCCCAAATATACATATATGATATGTAATATTAATGCACTCGATACACGTCGCCCTTAAACGAGTTTTGTGGTGTATGTGTAGCATGGTTATGGCCTATAAACCCTATATCTGTGTGTGGTTGTATGTGGTTGCTTGCATCTCGGTCTGCGCACCGATTCCCTTTCTCCTATTCCTAATGTAACTCGAAATAATTCGAGATTTCTTATCCTACCTTTACTCCCCCGAATGTAACTTGGGGTTTGACGTGTATTTTACTACGCGCTTAAACGCAAGTATACGCGTCGAGTAATATAGGCCTTTGTGAGGCCCGAGTCGAACTCAGGGATACGTGAATTATTGGAGACTTCTACTAACTAATCGCAATCAGCTAGGCCGAATAACAAAGTAAGGTTTTGTTGTTGAAATTAGAAGAAAATAAAAAATCAAACAAAGAAAACAATCGATTAAAGGTTAATTTAATCAATTAAAAGGGATATCTTTAGGATGGCGGTTTCACCGCGGGTCAACATTGTATTAGATTTCATATAATTCCTCACACTTCTCTCTCTATCCGGGTAGTGGCCTGAAATGAGAATTACCCACTGTCGTGGTGTAATCCACTACTTAGATTTAGGTTGATTCCATCGTCATAGTAATCATTCCCCTAAACTAAGCGCATTAAGATCGGTCCCTCAGTTCCCACCATTAATTTTACAACTCCTTTGTCAAGGGTTTTATTAATTAATGTAGAATTTGTCTCTTTTCAACCGTTAATCCTTCTGTCGAAGTGATTAAGGGCATTAATTTATTATTATGGTGATCAAACATAACAATAGCAATAGAGAAAACGAATTTATACCACGGATATGAGAGAAAAATATGAATTATCAATATAAAATCATCATACAATGTATCCCCGGGCTACTCCCGGTCCTAAAGATTGAGGGTTTTAGCCTCTCATGTTCATCTTACACGAATACATGGTAGAAATTGGGGAATTCATAAGAAAAACGTGAAATAAATGGGAAAACCCCTGAACGGAGAAGAGCCGGTGGATCCTTGGCGTAGAACACAAGCTTTCCCCGCCTGTCGGTGGTGGAAATTGTCTTCGGCAGCGTCCGAATCACCCGGGATGAGCTTCTCGGCCTCCGTTCTCCTTTCTCTCCTCCTCGGCACTCGTGTAAAACCAAAAAAAATGAGATGATCCTCACGTCTGGGCGGCCGTCATTAGGTATAAGTCCCTGATTAGGTCGTCAAATAACAACAGCCGTCCGATCGAAATCAAAACCAATCCAACGCATATCTGCCGGCGTCGATACCATCGACGCGGGTCGATGGTATCGACCCAGCGAATTAGCGGCAGCTTTCCTTTCTTTTATTCTGAGCGCCTGTGGTGATCTCGATACCATCGATGTAGGTGTCGATGGTATCGACTCCTTTAGCGTCGATTGTTGTCGTTTAGCGACGCTGTAGCTCTCCTTGTGTCGATGGCATCGACTTGGGTCGATGGTATCGACACTGTATTGCTTTACTCGGCTGACAACCTGTAGCTTGGTCGATGGTATCGACTTCCGTCGATGGTATCGACGGAAGCAGATACTTGTTTTTCCTGAAATTTCACAACAGGCCCAAGTAAATCCACACAATTTATAATAAGATGATAAATAATGCTCAAAATAGTAAAACAAAGGGGATTTGATATAAAATGATGGAAAAGACCAAATAAAGTGAATTATGCAATAATATCCATGAAAATGAGTAATTAAAGCACAAAACACATATGAAATAGGTCTCTAAATGCGACTCAAAATCATCGCATCAAACTCTCCTAAGCTTAAACATTGCTCGCCCTCGAGCAACTAATCCTTAGAATAGAATTGCAGATGTCAACTAACAATCAACACATCACCCCACATCCCACATGATTCCCACTGAACGTTCTCAAACTGGCCTTTCCTAATCACAGAACAGTAATTACCCTACAGGCGACAATAATCATCAATAAAAGAAATTATCCTTCAAACCGATGAACACTATCACATAAGGCAGTTAACATAATAAAGTTCGCCGATTCAGTTATGGTGCATCTTGTGATCGCCTACACTACGTTGCTCGCCCTAACTACGATCTACATGGAAGCAGTTCTCCTGATAAACATGAGTGAGGAGAAAATCACGGTGGCCTACCAATCCGAGCAACGGGTGGATGGAATGGGCGGTTCATGGAAGAATTTGGAAGTATTACACAGTTTCAAAATGCATACAACAAAATGCCCTAAATGATGCAAATGCACATTGAAAATGCCCTAATGCTTAAAATTGGGTAGAATGATGCATGCACTAACCTTCCACCTCAAAAAGAGATAGAAATCTAATTAAGCCACATCATGTACTCAGTTTCCTTGTTATGCAAGTGATATTATGTTCCTTTCTCCCTCTTATTCCATTTCCTTCTAAATTCTCTTTCTTTTTTTTTCTTTTTTTTCTTCATTTTTTTTCTTTCAGATTTTTTTCTTTTCCTCTTAGCCCACATATCCATAATTGCTTAGAGATACATGTGTTAGGCTATTTTCTTCATGATTGGAAATCTTTTACTATTGCGAGGGTATGGGACAATTTAGATCACTTTGTAAGACAACCTGAGGTACATGGTGTACTTATGCATGAAAATCATGAAAGTTATGAGTGCAACTACATGACATGCACCTAAAGGTAATTTGCATGAATCACTATATTTTTTTCATTTTATGCAAAAATATGAAAATAACAATGCAAATCCTATCTACATGCTATGCACGCAAGAAGGAATTAAAACTGTTCTTTACTTTCAATTCTTAGGTGGATTATGGAAAATGGGGTGGAATGATCACAAGATTAAGTGACTGAACCTTAGAAGAAAATTATGTGTCCCTCCTTACTGACATGTGTAGTAGTTAAAAGGGTTCTTTCTCTTACATCTGATTAATGTCTCATTACCATTTGATTAGGTTAGGCTCAAACAACCGTTACTATCCACTTTTCATGAGTCAATGGGGGTGTGAGTATGACATATTGCTTCAAAGTTGACATAATCAATCATTTTCATAGAACAAGTTCCCCAAGGACAACCAAGTAAAGCTATCCAAATGACACAGAAAAATTTTAAATTCCCTTAATTTCCCCATGAAAACAACAAGATGACAATTTTTAAGACATCCACGATTACACTAGATAGATGTGGATCCTAAACAAACTAGAATTGCAAGAACAGATAACAAAGCAAAAAGCAAAAACAACTAAAAACAAGATAAAAGATAGAGCTGTTCCAGCTACCCCCCTAAGCTTGAATTCGACTATGGCCTCATAGTCAAAAACAATCTTAAGAGTGGACAGAGATACCAGATCAGTCTGATGGTGGTGGAGGCGGGTATTGCGGGGCCGTAGGGTCCGGATTTGCTCTGGATGACACTTGGCGCAAGTGGAGGAAGAAATCGTTGAAGATGTGACTTCATTTGACCAATAACCCTGTCTTGAATAACTGACCCCAACACTGCTGTGTGCCCGTCGATACCATCGACGGAAGTCGATGGTATCGACTCGCTGATTAGGGCAACTGCCTCGCGAGTCCGGCCGCCGCCTTTTTCACTTGTAAATGTCGATACCATCGACCTGTGTGTCGATGGCATCGACTCTACTGAGTCGATTTCTTCTGAAAATCTCCAGAGATCTCGATGGTATCGACTGGCATGTCGATACCATCGACCTTTATTGCGCAGCCTGCCTGTAGGTATGTCGATACCATCGACGGGACCGTCGATAGTATCGACTCAGTGTGATTTTTGCAGCTGTCAACCTGAACCCATGTCGATACCATCGACCAGTGTGTCGATGGTATCGACCCTGCCTGTGCCTGCACATTGAACAAAAAGGATCAAGGTATCTTCTTTACACTAAAATTTAAACGAAATAAAGGCAATCTACAACTATATCTAAACTATCCTAATGTACCAATGGTTGGGTTGCCTCCCAACAAGCGCCCTTCTTTAGCATCTTAGGCTAGACGGTGTGACAATCATCATATTTTCACCTTGGGAACTGGGCTCAGAGGATCATTTGGTAATTTGAATTCGACTCGATCTCCTCCAATACCCAAGGACAAAGTCCCCCTGCCTAAGGCAGTCACGACATCCGCCGTTGCTTGAAACGGTCTTCCAAGGAGAATTTCACAACTTTGGAGTGGTGGCATATCCATGACGACAAAATCCACCGGAAATATGAATCTATCCACTTTGACTAGAACATCTTCACATACTCCATAGGGTCTCACTGTAGACCCATCCGCCAATTCAATTGTTGCAACCAACTTCTTTATCTCTTTTAACCCCAGCTTTTGAAATGTCGCCAAAGGCATGAGATTTATGCTAGCGCCAGAATCACATTGCGCTTTAGGGAAATGTTGACCACCTATTGAGCACGGTATGTAAAAACCTCCTGGGTCCTTTCTCTTCTTTGGTGAACTCCCTTGGATCATAGAGCTCACCGTCTCATTCATCCAATAAATTTCATCGTCTTTTATCCGCCTCTTCTTATTGATGATTTCTTTAATGAACCTCCCGTAGGCGGGTACTTTCTCGATCATCTCCACTAACGGAACGTTGATGTGGAGTTTTCGGAATATCTCCAGGAATTTTTTAAAGTGACGATGCTCTTTCTTTGACTTAGGATTAACCACATTTGAAACATCTGCTGCCTCAACACGCCTATGAGGTGGCACATAAGAGCTTTTCGGGGGAACCTCCCCTAAGCTTGCTTCAATCATTCCCTCGGACGTGGGTTTTGGCGAGACATCATCAATAATAGCATCTTGTTGTGGTTCCTCTCTCACCTCAGATGTCTCCACATGTGCACAAACAACCTGCACCTGCTCCTCCTGCCTAGATGGAGATACCATACTCACAACTCTCTCTGATTTTCTGAAGAAATGGTTTCCGCCCGGCAATCTATAGTAAGTGCGTGGATACGGTATCTCCGGTGTTGCATTCACATTGAAAGTCATTTTTCTTTCTTCTACAGCTTCTTGCACCTGAGATTCCTCATTTCTTACCACCGACATGTACTTAACCTGATGATGTGCTTGGGCCACATTCGCATTCTCAGCTGGTTTCTGTTGATTGGCGTGCTTGATGGCCGCCACTTCACTTGAAATCTGAGCCACGGTGGTCTCTAATGCCCGCATTTGCGCTCCATGGCTTTGCAGCGTCTGCCCAAACTTGGTTATAATATCACCTTGAGATTGCAATTGTTTTCCAAACATGGCCATCATCTCTTGGTTTTGCTGGACCATTTGAGTTAGTAATTCAGTGTTCTTATCCTCGGCTTTCTGCTGTGGCTTGGCATCCGAATCCTGTAGAAATTGTTCGGATCCTTCCATGAAAACTTTTTATCTTTCCTCCATGCATAATCATTGTTCCTATATCCCTGATGTTGCATGAATTTAACTTGGGCCTCCCCATCATCAGATGCATCCTCCTTAGTTAGCACCTTCTTGGCTAGAAGATCTAACTTGGCATTCAACTCCCTCACTATTCTGGATTCACCAGCAGCCTTGACATGTTCCACTGCACCTCTGTCGCCCCATGACTGTTTCCTAGCCATGTTTTTCAGTATCTCCCAACATCTGGTATCCGTATTATTCAGAAAAAATCCGGAGCCAGCCGAGTCCAAATTGCTTCTATCATGCTCAGAGAGAGCAAAGTAGAAGATTTTCACTTGGGTTTCCTTGTCCAGTCCATGGTGTGGACATCTCCTCAACATGACTTGGAATCGCTCCCAAGTCTCAGAATAAGTTTCACCCGCCTGTTGGGTGAAATTGTGGATCTTCCGGATCATATCATTGGTCTTCTCAGGAGGGAAGAACCTCTCGAAGAAAACCTCCACCATGTGATCCCATGATTCAACAAACTCGTCGTCAAGGTTATGAAGCCACTCTCTTGCTACTCCAGCCAAGGAACTTGGGAATAACTTGAGATAGAGCACATCCTGCGGAAATCGATCTATCTTTACCATATCACAGTTCTCCACAAACTGACTAATGTGTGCCACTGGATCTTCATTTTTCAGTCCGTGAAATGCATTGGATTTGACCAAATTAATCAGTGCTGGGTCGATCTTGTATGTAGGTATGTTTAGCCCCTGTTTCTTTATAGGCCCCTTTGATGTCGAGGAAGAAGACGCCTTGATCTTCTCCCATATTGTCTGTGCTTCAGCCATTACTTCTTCTTGTTCTTGCTCAGATTCAGAATTTATATCACTGTGGTTTTCCTCCTCGTAGTAGTCCTCGTCCTCTGGTCCCGCAGATGGAACCTCAGGTGTGTGATTCACGTAGTCTCGACTACGTGTGTGCACCATGCAAAGTACCTGAAAAATGGAAATAAGGGTTCAGTACAATGCTTTGAACGAGTCAACACAATTATAGAGAAATAAAGGAATTTTTGAAATTTTTCTTAAAAATAAAAAATAAAAAAAATGTGGCCTAGAATGGCCGCTCTTAGCACTCAAAGTGCCAATAATTCGCCGTATCCCCGGCAACGGCGCCAAAAACTTGACGTGTATTTTACTACACGCTTAAACGCAAGTATACGCGTCGAGTAATATAGGCCTTTGTGAGGCCCGAGTCGAACTCAGGGATACGTGAATTATTGGAGACTTCTACTAACTAATCGCAATCAGCTAGGCCGAATAACAAAGTAAGGTTTTGTTGTTGAAATTAGAAGAAAATAAAAAATCAAACAAAGAAAACAATCGATTAAAGGTTAATTTAATCAATTAAAAGGGATATCTTTAGGATGGCGGTTTCACCGCAGGTCAACATTGTATTAGATTTCATATAATTCCTCACACTTCTCTCTCTATCCGGGTAGTGGCCTGAAATGAGAATTACCCACTGTCGTGGTGTAATCCACTACTTAGATTTAGGTTGATTCCATCGTCATAGTAATCATTCCCCTAAACTAAGCGCATTAAGATCGGTCCCTCAGTTCCCACCATTAATTTTACAACTCCTTTGTCAAGGGTTTTATTAATTAATGTAGAATTCGTCTCTTTTCAACCGTTAATCCTTCTATCGAAGTGATTAAGGGCATTAATTTATTATTATGGTGATCAAACATAACAATAGCAATAGAGAAAACGAATTTATACCACGGATATGAGAGAAAAATATGAATTATCAATATAAAATCATCATACAATGTATCCCCGGGCTACTCCCGGTCCTAAAGATTGAGGGTTTTAGCCTCTCATGTTCATCTTACACGAATACATGGTAGAAATTGGGGAATTCATAAGAAAAATGTGAAATAAATGGGAAAACCCCTGAACGGAGAAGAACTGGTGGATCCTTGGTGTAGAACACAAGCTTTCCCCGCCTGTCGGTGGTGGAAATTGTCTTCGGCAGCGTCCGAATCACCCGGGATGAGCTTCTCGGCCTCCGTTCTCCTTTCTCTCCTCCTCGGCACTCGTGTAAAACCAAAAAAAATGAGATGATCCTCACGTCTGGGCGGCCGTCATTAGGTATAAGTCCCTAATTAGGTCGTCAAATAACAACAACCGTCCGATCAAAAACAAAACCAATCCAACGCATATCTGCCGGCGTCGATACCATCGACGCAGGTCGATGGTATCGACCCAGCGAATTAGCGGCAGCTTTCCTTTCTTTTATTCTGAGCGCCTGTGGTGATCTCGATACCATCGACGTAGGTGTCGATGGTATCGACTCCTTTAGCGTCGATTGTTGTCGTTTAGCGACGCTGTAGCTCTCCTTGTGTCGATGGCATCGACTTGGGTCGATGGTATCGACACTGTATTGCTTTACTCGGCTGACAACCTGTAGCTTGGTTGATGGTATCGACTTCCGTCGATGGTATCGACGGAAGCAGATACTTGTTTTTCCTGAAATTTCACAACAGGCCCAAGTAAATCCACACAATTTATAATAAGATGATAAATAATGCTCAAAATAGTAAAACAAAGGGGATTTGATATAAAATGATGGAAAAGACCAAATAAAGTGAATTATGCAATAATATCCATGAAAATGAGTAATTAAAGCACAAAACACATATGAAATAGGTCTCTAAATGCGACTCAAAATCATCGCATCAGGGTTTCACAATTCAATTGTAAATAGGATAGATTTTATTTCCTGTTATGTCAAAGAACGGCAAACGACCTGGCGGATGACCTGAGATGATCGGTTCAAGGCGTGAACCGATCGGTTGGTGTTCCAGACGGCCAGTTCGAGGAGTGAGACGAGCAGGTGGTGACCTGAGGAGATGCACAACGACCGATGAACCGATTGGCTGGAGGCGCTAGTCGATCGGCTGGTGGCACCCGAACAACCAACTTGATGGCAAGCCGATCAGTCATGGAGATGAGCTGATCAAACCCAAAAAGGCAGGCACAGATTTCATCTTGTACAAGTTGCATGTGATGTAGACCTTGATGACCGTGATTCCTCTTGGCTCGAGGAATCACAATAGGATGGCCATAATCATTGTTTTTTATCGTTTTGCATGTTTTCTATGGGATATAGCATGTATATGATGCATACTATATATTGTGGTGATTGGATATGTATATGTATATAAAAACCAAATCCCTCATTAAATATTAAGTTTTAGATGCCTTCTAAATGCGACACACATAAAAAGCTTGATCGACCAAGTGTGGGCACGCCCTAGCGTGGTGCACAGTCTATCTCGTGGAAGCGTGAAGGATGAATGTGTGGGTCTACCCTAGCAGGGTGCATATTCATCGTGTTGGCTTTGGGTCGGACTTAACAAGGTGATCTAGATGGGATCTAGTACCTTGAGGCATGGAGATGATCATGGAAAAGAGTTGCATATGACATCTTTCAAGAGTTGCATATGATGCAATTGGCAAGAGTTGCCTACCTGGGAGATCTGAGTTGTGGGTGACAGCCCTAGCTGGTCCATTGCTCAGAGGATTTCAGGATCTTGACTCACTAGAAGATTGTACGCTGCAATCTTCAGAATTGATGGTGAGGGCTGTCAATTTGAATCAAAATAGTGGGAGCGGTAATTAATTAAAGGCCTAATTAACTATCGTCAAATTTTATTTAAATCAAATCAAAAGGAGTTTTGAAAAAATGCAATTTTATCTTGTAGAATGGCAAAGGAATCATTTTTTAAAATGGGCAAATTAATTGAGAATAAATTCCATAACTGGTTGAGGATTGTGAGAAGTGCTCTGCACAATCCAGATATACCAGGAGCCTTTGAATCCACTCTATGTACGCTTAATGTGTTGGTGAAGAAGAAAGAAAGTTCATTGATAGAGATCAATGGAACGAAAGGTAAGGGAGAGAAGGGTTCTCTCGCCAAACCAATTTCTTCTACATGGAGAAGATGGAAGGAACGATGGAAGAAGAAGTCAGAGACAGAGATCTCTACTTCTGGTGTATACGTTATAGAGATTAACTTTACTACTTCTTCGTCATGGGTACTTGATACCGGATGCGGATCTCACATTTGTTCAAATGTGAAGGATCTTAAGAGAAGTAGGCCTTTGGGGAAAGGCGAGGTTGAACTACGTGTTGCCAATGGGGCAAGAGTTTCTGCCAGTGCCGTAGGAACCTATGAGTTAACTCTAAGAAAATGGGCTAATAATAGAGTTGAAGAACTGCTATTATGTACCTGCCATAAATAGGATTATCATTTCCGTCTCTTGTTTGGACAAAGATGGATTTGAACTTCTTATTAAGAATGGAAAATGTTCCATTTCTAAAGATGGGATCTTTTATGGCAGTGCCCCAGTGTCTTATGGTCTGTACTTGATAGATTTGGAGATAAGAGTATACAACGTAAACACCAAAAAGCAAAAATGCAACAACTCAAACAAAACATATCTTTGGCATTGTCGTCTAGGGCACATAAATGAGAAGCGCATTTCTAGACTCCATAAAGATGGTTATCTAGACTCTTTTGATTATGAATCAATAGAGACATATGAATCTTGTTTATTGGGAAAGATGACCAAGACTGCCTTTTCAGGTAAAGGTGAGAGAGCTAGTGATCTAGTAGGACTCCTACATACTGATGTATGTGGGCCTTTTAGAACTAATGCCAGAAATGGGTGTCAGTACTTCATTTCCTTCACTGATGATTTCAGTAGGTATGGCTATGTGTACCTGATGAAGCATAAGTCAGAAACCCTTGAAAGGTTCAAGGATTTCATGAATGAAGTACACAACCAACTTGGTAAAAGTATTAAGGCACTTCGATCCGATCGAGGTGGAGAATACTTAAGCTAGGAGTTTGAGGACCTTCTGTGAGCCCATGGTATTGTATCACAATGGACTCCGCCTAGAACACCACAACATAACAGTGTGTCCGAAAGAAGGAATCACACATTGTTGGATATGGTGCGATCAATGATGAGTTTTGTTGATCTTTCGATTTCCTTCTGGGGTCATGCTCTTGAAACTGTGGCGTTTACACTTAACCATGTACCATCTAAATCGGTTCAGAAGACACCATATGAGATATGGTATGGGAAGCGTCCCAATTTTTCTTTTATGAATATTTGGGGTTGTGAGGCTTACGTCAAGAAAATGTTTCCTGATAAGCTTGGACCCAAATCCGATAAATGTTATTTTGTTGGATATCCCAAGGAAACGAGGGGATATTACTAGTACCACCCTACTGACAACAAAGTGTTTGTTGCCAGGGATGCTATATTCCTAGAGAAGGAATTTGTTTCGAAAGGAAGTAGTGGGAGGAATATAGAGCTTGAAGAAGTTCAAGCCCAACAAGAAAACATAGAACCGGTAGATGCACAAGAGGAAAATGGAGATTCACAAGGTGTTGTGGAATCTCAGTCTCCTCAAGTAACACAAGGACCTCGTAGATCTAGTAGGACCCGCCTTGAACCTGAGAGGTTTGGATACCTTGTCACTCAGGAAGGTCAAGAGTTGATCATAGATGATGATCCAACTACCTACGTAGAGGCTATGGAGGGACCAAATTTTGATAAATGGCTTGAAGCCATGAGATCCGAGATGGAATCCATGTACTCTAACAAAGTATGGACTTTGGTGGAACCACCCTAAGGGGTAAAACCCATAGGGTGCAAGTGGGTCTTCAAGAAAAAGACTGACATGGATGGCAATGTGCAAACTTATAAAGGCAGATTGGTTGCAAAGGGAGGTGTTGACTATGACGAAACCTTTTCTCCAGTTGCCATGATTAAGTCCATCAGGATCATGCTTGCTAGTGCAGCTTATTATGACTATGAGATTTGGCAGATGGATGTTAAAATTACATTCCTTAATGGGAATATAAATGAGGATGTGTACATGACACAGTCTGAAGGTTTTGTAGATCCAAAGAATGCCAATAAAGTCTGTAAGTTACAAAGGTCAATCTATGGATTGAAGCAGGCATCTCGGAGTTGGAATCTTCGATTTGATGAGGAATTCAAAGTGTTTGGCTTTATTAAAAATGAAGATGAACCTTGTGTGTACAAGAAGGTTAGTGGGAGCTCGACCACATTCCTCATATTGTATGTGGATGACATACTTTTGATGGGGAATGATGTTCTAGACTTAGAGAAGGTAAAGACTTGGCTTGGGAATACTTTATCAATGAAGGACTTAGGAGAAGCATCCTACATTCTAGGAATCAAGATCTATAGAGATAGATCTAGAAGTCTTCTCGGACTAAGTCAGAGCACGTACATTGACAAAGTGCTGAAGCGGTTCAACATGGAGAACTCAAAGAGAGGCAACATCCCCATGCTACATGGAGTCACCGTCCCTAGAGCTCAATGTCCCCAATCTTGTGAAGAGAGGGAGTGCATGAATGTGATCCCATATGCATCAGCCATCGGATCCATCATGTATGCTATGTTGTGCACACACCCAGATGTCTCGTATGCTCTCAGCATGACGAGCAGGTACCAGTCAGATCCCGGGGATGCTCACTGGACAGTCGTGAAGAACATCGTCAAGTACTTGCGAAGGACTAAGGATCAATTTCTTGTTTACGACGGTGAGGAAGAGCAGGTTCTAAAGGGTTACACCGATGCAAGCTTCCAAACCGATAAAGATGATTACAGATCACAGTTAGGATTTGTATTTTTCCTTAATAATGGAGTTGTGAGCTAAAAGAGTTCCAAGAAAGAAACAGTTTCCGATTCTACTATAGAGGCCGAGTATATTGCTGCTTCACATGCAGCAAAGGAAGCTGTGTGGATCAGGAAGTTCATCTCTGAACTTGGTGTAGTTCCCAGTAGCTGTGATGCAATTGAGCTTTATTGTGACAATAATCGAGCTATTGCAAAAGCTAAGGAACCCAAATCACATCATAATTCCAAGCACATACTGCGGCGCTTCCATCTCATACGAGAGATTGTACAACGAGGAGATGTGAAGATTTGCAAAGTACCAACTGAAGACAACATAGCTGATCCACTGACGAAGGCCCTTTCTCAGCAGAAGCATGATGGTCATGCAAGGTCACAAGGACTGAGGTTCCTTGGTGACTGGGTCTAAGGGCAAGTGGGAGTCTGTTGGTATGTATACCCATAGAGCAAGTCATATGATGATTGCAATGGGATACTTTATAAATGATTTGAATAATAATAAAGGAAATTTCCGATCTATATGTTTAAACTGTTTCTGAGATGATGGTGTAACATGATAGATGTCTAAAGAATGGGTTTACTCAATGACGTATGCTTTTAGGTTCAGGACCTAAATGATGAGATATTCAGATGTTAAGAGTATGCATTCTTGTTTAGTCCCTAGTCAGTTGTTATTGTGGAAATAACCATAGACATGAATAACACTAAAGACTAGATTGTGTGTTGGTTGATGACAGAATCTCATTAGTCATGATATAGTGATATCAAACCTAGCACATAGGTACTTGTTAGAGAACAAGGTACCAGACATACCCACCGTGAGAGTGACACATGGAACCATGACTTGGTAGTCACAATCAGCTCTCACAGTGATGGTGGTGAGTGTGATTCTTAGACCTAAAATCACTACACTCAACACATGTCATTGGGTACACTTTGACATCATCAAACGCAGTCCTAAAAGATGGGTTGTTATAAAGGTGATGATTGGGTGGCTTTGACACATGGGGCTTTTGAGGGGTGAGTGATAGATATGGGATTTGTCCCTCCTGAGGGAGTTTGATGTCCTTGTCCACTTGATGAGTAGGATTAACAAAGGCATGCACATGCACGTGTAAATCAATATGTGATATTGATGTTACACACATCTCACCCAGTCTGCTCTGAGATCAAGGAAATGAATGAACGTTGATAGGATGACTGTTCCATGCCTCGAGTTCATTTAGGATATCAGTGACAAAAGAATTATACATTCACTGTAACACCATTCACGGATTGTAGGATTGAAAGTTGTTCTCCAACTTTCTAATTCACTTAGGTAGAACTGATGTGTGACTAGGCACTGCTCTTTGCTTGTGAAGTCATAAGTGTTATGGACTTTCACTGCCAACATGAAATGGACCTACAAGGTCACACACATAGGATTTAACCTGGAAGAGGAGTTTGTCCACAAACATGTTTAGATTGATTACTAAAGGAGTTTAGTAGTTCAATTAAACACTCAATTAATTGATAGCTCAATATCATAGTGTTCAAGGTGTTGGACTGATTGATTAGAGTATCAGATTGATTGAAACCGCAATTGACTGATTCTGCACAATCTGTACTCCCAACCGATCGGCTCATGTGATGAACCAATCGGCTCAGCTTGGTGAACCGATCGGCTCATGTGATGAACCGATCGGCTCAAGGACAGGGTGAACGATTGCTTCAAGTGTTGAAATGATCGGTTCAACTGTTGCAACTGGGCAAGTTGGGAAAGTAGGATTGGTGAGAATTTTCCTTTCGTTTCACTTGCCCAATTTGATTGGAACAAGGATTGGTATTTGATACCAATTAGAAACAAAAGTTGGAAAGTCAATTGGGAACTGACCAGGACCACGAACCGACCGGTTCAGAAGTGAACCGACCGATTCATGGGTCCCAACCGATCGGTTGAGGTGCCAACTGACCGGCTCAGATCCCCAACCGACCGTTTCAATTGTGAAATGATCGGTTCAGGTTGCGAGTTGGTTGTTTTGTGGAAAATCTCGAACCCTTCTACTCCTGCTTTAGTCCCGCATTGCCCGGGATAGAGAACCCTGTCCCATGACCCTCCTATATATAGGGGTATTGGGGGCTTCTCTGAGTACAACTCAGTGCAAACCAGTTGCTCTGCAAAGTTGTCGTTCTCTCTGGTTTTGGTAACCGAGAGAGCCCGAGCAAGTGCTACCCGATAAGGGAGGGACAGCAAGGGAAGGACAACTGCAGAAAGCGACTGGTGGCAGGAGAGTGTGTTGGCGACTAGTACGCCAATAGGAGGGTGTGAATCCTTCTGATTCCTTGTGGGACATGGAGATCGAAGTTCCAGGCAGTCCGTGTGGACGACTGTAGAGGCGGGAGACCTCTGTCGCTCGGAGGACAACTGTCAATCCCGACAGTCCCGATGAGACCAGGAGTCTTCAGTCCCGGTGCGACCAGGAGTTGCACATACACCGTCCAAGACCGGAGGTGAAGACTGCACAAGGCACGAGGTACTGTTGCCGAGCAAGCCTCGGGACAAGGTATGAATTCGCAAACCATCTTTCCTATTGTATAGACGTTGATGCGATTCCTTTTGTTCTGGGTTTTGGGAGAAATGTTTGTTTCCGCTGCTTCTCTGCCTCCTCAAAAACCCAACACAAAGGATATCGGGCAACATCACTTCCAATACCATATCGGGCAAGATGCAACCCGACAGGGTCATCACCAACCTCAAGCACAAAGGCACAAAAACCCTAATGGATCAAGAAGATGACTCACCTCTCAACTATCAAGAGAGAGGGGTCTTGCCAAGCTTCTTAACACCAATCGGGCAACACAAGGTACAACCATATACAAGGTCCACAACCACTTCATAGCTCACCTTTCAAGTCCATGGTGAGAGGAGGGTGTTACTTAAGCAACTAGAACACAAGCTCACCTCTCAACTTAAACGAGAGAGGAGTATTTCCCATGTTACTAGAACTCAAGCTCCCTCCTTAAGACCTAGGAGAGAAAGGGGTATTGCTCACCAAGAAACCCTAGAACACATGGTTCGGCCAACAAGAAGCAACTAAGCAAGAAACTAAACTAACAACATACATAGTCGATCATAAGCAACAAGAACATTGAAGATGTAATGTAGTTAGGGTTAGGAGTTATGTAACCCGCCTTAAGCAAGCTCCAAGCTCCAAGCACCACCACAAGGAAGAAGAGCAAGGCACTCTAGGGTTCGGCCACCACTAGAGGAAGAAGGAGACTCCAAGGCAAGGATCGGCCACCAAGCTTGCAAAGGAAGAAGGGTGTCGTGCACCAAGGAGAGGGAGACTAAGGAACTAAAGGGATCCTTAGCAAGGAAAAGGAAACACATATATAGGAAAGGATGGAGGAGAAACCAAGGTAATATAAGGCAAGGTGTCTCCCACCTAGGGACACTTGTCCATGTGCAAAGCCACCACTCTAACATGCCCTACACACATGTCCAAGGCCATTTCCACATGCAAGCATCAAACACCAAGTGTCCACTAGTGGTGACACAAACGAGGTCAAAGAAGGTCAAAGGGGTCAATGGGTGACACACCCCCACACCATGGCCGACACACCCCCACCATGGCCGACACAACCCTGGGCGACACACCACCAGGGTGACACACATCCTGGGCGATACACCTAGGCCGAAATAAGCATGCTCTTTCCCGACACAAGTCCCAAAGAAGCAAAGACAAGGCACCACGAAGCCCAACAATCTCAACTAAGACCAAAGGAACTCAAGCAAAAAGCCCAAACCTTCCTCTCAACACTAGAGGAAGCAAGGAGAGGGAGGAACACCTCACAAGGTGTCAAACTTGCCCACAAACCCTAGACTTGGGTTAATTGCAAGTATCACCTCCAGCTCTCAACAAAACACCAAAAAACCCTAACCACCATCAAAGGTGATTACCAAGAAACTAAGCATCATGGTTAAGCAAAGGAAACAGGATAAACCCTAAACAGAGGTCAGGGTCCTCACAAGCTAACCCCCTACAAAGGGATTTCGTCCCCAAAATCCGAAGAGAAAAGTGAGGGATACTTCCTCCTCATCTCTTCCTCAAGCTCCCACGTTGCTTCCTCAACGCCACAATGATGCCAAAGAACCTTCACATGAACCAGGTCCTTCCTCTTCAGCTTCTTAACCCTTCTGTCAAGGATCTCCACAGGACCTTCCTCATAGGTCACATCTTCATCAAGCTCAACCTCATCTGGCTGTATCACTGTTCCTGTATCCAGATGACTTTTATTCAACATATTGACATGGAACTCTGGATGTGACCTGTGTAACTCTAGCGGTAGCTCCAACTCGTAAGCTACTTTTCCTATACGTGCTATGATCGGGTATGGCCCCATATACCTGGGTGCTAGCTTACCCTTCCGGCCAAACCTTAGCACACCTTTCCACGACGAGACTTTAAGATATACTTTGTCTCATACCTGGAACTCTAAAGGTCATCGACGATTGTCTGCGTAAGACTTCTGCCTGTCCTATGCCGCTTTCAACTGTTGATGTATCACCTTGATCTTTTCTATTATTTGCTGTACTAACTCAGGACCCAAAAGTTGATATTCACTAGACTCATACCAACATAAAGCAGATATGCACTTCCTGCCATATAAGACCTCGTAGGGAGCCATGTCAATGCTCCGCTGATAATTTTTGTTCTTGGCAAACTCTATCAAACTGAGATGTACGTCCCAACTGCCTAGGAACTGCAAAACACAAGCTCAAAGGAGATCTTCCAAAATCTGAATAGTCCTCTCAGACTGTGCATCTGTCTGTGGATGGAAAGCGGTACTGAACCTCAACAGCGTTCCCAATGCTTTGTGCAACTGTTCCCAGAAACGAATTGTGAAATGAGGACCTCTGTCAGAAACTATCATTTCTAGCACATTGTGCAAACGTACTATCACATCTACATATACTCGAGTGAGTTTCTCGACTGTATACATTGTCTTTACCGGTATGAAATGGGTAGACTTCGTCAATCTGTCTACTATTATCTAGATGGAATCATGATTCCTAGTTGTCCTGGGTAGACCAACTACGAAATCCATGGTTATATGATCCCATTTCCACTGTGGTATCCGCAGGGGTTGCAACGTACCTGCCGACTTTTGATGCTCAACCTTGACTTGCTGACAAACCGTGCACCTAGCCACGAACTCGGCTACATCTTTCTTCAAGCCGGGCCACCAATACAAGTCCTTAAGAGTATGATACATCTTGGTGACTCCTGTATGCATAGCATACATCGACATGTGTGCTTCCTTGAGCAATAACTTCCTCATATCATCAGCATCGGGGACCACCATCCTATCATGATAACAAATTAGTCCATCCTCAGACTCGTGGAACCCATCACGCTTTTCGCTGCCGAACTCTGATCTGATCAACTGTACGGTGTCATCTATTTTCTGAGCATCTTTGATCTATTGTCTCAGCCTAGGCTTGACTTGCATCTATGCTAAAAGTCCAGCTAATAAGGAAACTTCCATCTGCACATTCATCTGCCGCAAAGAAACAAGCATATCCCGTCTATGGCATACCAGGGAGTTCAACTGTGCCTTCTTTGAAGGAAAAGAAGAAGACTTTCAGCTAAGCACATCAGCTACCACATTCGCCTTACCAGGATGATACTCGATGGTGCAGTCGTAATCATTGATTAGCTCCATCCATCGACGTTGTCGCATGTTCAACTCATGCTGCGAAAAGATGTACTTCAGATTCTTATGATCCGTAAAGATCTGACACACTTCCCCGTAAAGGTAGTGTCTCCAAATCTTTAACGCATGAACCACTGCTGCCAACTGCAAATCATGAGTCAGATAGTTCTCCTCGTGTTTCTTAAGATGTCGTGAAGCAAAAGAAACCACATGATCTTCCTGCATCAGCACACAACCTAAACATTTCTTGGAAGCATCACAGAATGAACATAGCCCTTCCCAGGCTCTGGCAACACTAGTACTGGAGCACTAGTCAGCTTTTCCTTCAAACTTTGGAAAGCTTGATGGCAACGATCATCCCAGACAAAAGGTATATCCTTTCTAGTCAACTTTGTCATTGGCAACACAATCGCACTAAAGTATTTGATAAACCTCCTGTAGTATCCTGCTAATCCCAGGAAACTACGAACCTCTGTCGGCGTCTTCGATTGTTCCCATTCTGCAACGGACTCCACCTTCTTCGGATCCACTTTGACTCCTTTTGCAGATATCACATGTCCCAAGAAAGTCACCTCTTCCAACCAGAACTCACACTTACTGAACTTGGCATACAACTGATGTTGGCGAAGAAGAGTCAATGCTAGTCGAAGATGCCGCTCATGCTCTTGCTTGTCCCGACTATAGATCAAGATGTCATCTATAAAGACTACAATGAACTGATCTAGGAACGGACATAACACTCTGTTCATCAAGTCCATGAAAGCAGCAGGCACATTGGTTAGCCCAAATGGCATAACCACAAACTCAAAGTGACCATACCTCGTCCTAAAATCTGACTTTGGTATGTCATCCGCCTTAATCCTGAACTGATGATATCCGGACCATAGATCGATCTTTGAAAACACTATAGTAACACACAACTAATCGAACAGATCATCTATCCTCGACACAGGTACTTGTTCTTGATCGTAACCTTGTTCAACTGCCGGTAATCTATACATTACCACATCGATCCGTCCTTCTTCTTTACAAACAACACTGGAGCACCCCAAGGCGACGTACTTGGTCAGATGAAACCTTTCTCCAACAATTCTTGTAACTGCTTCTTAAGTTCTGCTATCTCTACTGGAGCCATCCTATACGGTGTATGTGCAACTGGGTATGTTCCTGGAACCAGATTGATTTCGAAATCAATCTCTCGGGGTGGTGGAACACCAGGGAACTCATGGGGGAACACATCCGCAAACTCTCAGACAACTGACACTTCCTCTAGGCTAGGACCTTTCGCCTTAGCATCCACAATGGTATCCACAACGTGAGCTAAGAACGCCTCACATCCTTGCCGTAACAACTTCTCTGCCACCATAGCTGATACCAGACATTTCGGAAGAATCTTCCTATCTCCTTGGAAGATCCACTTTTCTCCACCATCATCAAACACAACCTGCTTGGAACCATAGTCCAAAACAACCTTATACATCTCTAAGGTATCCATCCCAAGGATAACATTGAAACCATGCATATCAAGTGGTATAAGATCCACTTGTATGTTGTGTCTCGAAAAAGATAAGACACAAGATGGACACTCTTCTCAAAGCATCAAGGAACCATCAAGAGGGGTTTCTAACAACAAGCTATCCTTCTTACAACTAACATGTAAACGACAGTTCTCAAGCATACTATAGGCGATAAAAGAGTGTGTAGCACCCGAGTCAACCAGAACAGATATAAAGCAAGAAGAAGACATATCAGAATGAAATAACTCCATCTGACCTGTCACCACTCGCGGGTTGACTATCGCCTCCGACTAACTCATAGCATAGAATCGAGCCTTTTCTTGCTTTCCACGTCCTCTGCTTCCTTGAGTAGATGATCCCTCTTGTGACGTTTGACCACATCCTCGCCCTATGATACTACTGGACTGTTGTCTAACTAACTCTTGTTGATGATGTCTCAGCTGCTGCGTCACTTCAACATCTCTATTTGGGCAATTTAACTTGAAATGCCCAGTCTGACAGCAGATATAGCATGTCCTATCTTCAAACCGTGGCCTAGATGGCCCTGTCACTGCCACTGAAGCTGTACTGTGTGCCTTTGACGGTGAAGAAACATAACCTCTTCCCTTACTCGGGGACCACTGCGACGGTACACTGGAACCTCTCATACTGATGGTGCGAAAACCTGGGCTTCTTGAAGCCACCAAACCTCTGTCCCTGGAATTGAGCAGGCCTCTTCTTAGACATGGATTCTCTTTTCTCCCTAACTGACCGTTCGATCCTCCAGACAGATTCCACAAATGTAGCAAACCGCTCTCAATTCTCCAACGCAGAAACAGGTGTTGTCAGCTCAACACTCAGACCTTTCTCAAAACGTCTGATTTGTTCGTCATCTGTCACCGCCATGTGAGGACAAAACCTCAACAGATCCATGTACTTGGCCTCGTACTCGGTGATGTTCATCGTTCCTTGTCGCAGGCTCTCAAACTGACTGATCTTCTCATCCAGATACGTCTTTGGGAAGTATCTGCTGACGAACTCGTGCCGAAAAACCTCCCAACCGATCACCTCACCAGGCCGCTTCTCCTCCTCGATGGTCCACCAGTGACCAGCACTACCCTTTAGAAGATAGATAGTGTGCTTTACTTTGTCTGCTTCACAGATGTAAAGGATCCGGAAAGCCTTCTCAAGACTTGTCAGCCACAGATCTGCATCCGCTGGATCAGCCGTTCCAGCATAATCCGAAGCTCCAACTCGGCGAAGCCGCTCAAAGGTCTTCCCAATACCCAATGTTTCACCATGGGGAGCCTGTGCTCTCGGTGGAGGCACTGGCAATCTTTCTACCATGAGATTCATCATAGCCATCATCTGCCCCATAAGCTGTTGATAGGCAGGGTGTTCAAGAATGGTTGGGTCAGGTTGGGGAACCTCAGGCACCCGATCTTTATTGTCCTGCCCTATAGCTCCATCAACTGATGCAGCATCGTTGTTCTCAGCAACATGTTCTTCATGGTTTCCAGACATCTTGGCTTTTCTTCTGCTGAGGGCAGAAGATGATTGTGAGAAAATCTGGAAAACTCACAAGAACAAACACAACCTAGTCCTAAATCCCTATAGACTCAGCGAACCTAGAGCTCTGATACCAAAACTTGTGGCAACACATCCCACTATCACACAGACAGCGAGGTGTTATGCGAAAATGTGCGGAAATCACCATAACCACAGATTACCAAAAACACGGGTTACATAAAACCGATTGCGGAAAGCTGATAAACTGAGAAACTATTACATTCAAGTCCACATCCTGTAAGGAAACATGTTATATAAACATTTACAAACCTTTATACGTGTCCACAACTTAGAGGAACAACTGTCTAGCCATCACATGAGTTCATCACCTGTTTATATGTACATAACGACCCACATCCGGCTAGCAGCAGGATATACAAAACATCAACAGTTGTACATCACGAAACAACGTCAAAACACCTCCAAGGACCTGAGAGTATAGGGATGACTCTAGACTCTACTACAAGACAACCAAAATAGCAGCATATCCATCGCTTGCCTTCTACTGCTCATCTTGCTGCTCAGCTGCAACTCCGCGACCACCACCACGTCTAGCTCGAACACCTAAAAAGGTTATAAACCAGCGGGGTGAGACACACAGTCCCAACGAGAAACATAACTCCCGCCGAAACTACAAAACCTAGAAGGATAAAGCAACAACAGCAGATAACTGATAAGAAGTATCACAATAGCAGTTTATAAAGTAAATGCAGTTCACACTATCATGCTTACTAGATGTACGGAAGGCATATACCTAAGTATTTCTTTATGGAACATGATTGACAAGATAAGATTTATAAGGTCTTACCACATCTCATAAGGGACGTATAAGTAACTGCAAGGTATAGCAAGATTAACTACATAAGCAAGGCCTCAACCAATGTTTTGTGTTTTGTCTTAAGAAGTACATACTATTTGGTTGGATTACGTATTATTATGCCTTGAGGAAGTTAGCCGTACCTCTGAGATCCAACCGACGGTTGCGAAACCCGGAGCCGGTGCCATACAAGGTCAATGGAAGAGTCGGACTCCACGACCTCCCACCTCGTGGTCAGTGCACGAGAACCAAAGCAGGACCGCAGTCTCATGCTCAAGTGGCCTCAGCTATAGGGTCAGCTCCATAGGCTACCCTTCCGTTAGCCCGCCTTGTTACATGTCTCGGCGCTAGTATATCTGAGCCAAGGGCCTATTCACCGTGCTCTAAGCCATGAATGCATTCGTGCTCCCATATCACATATTCTGATCCATGGGCATGTTCACCATGCTCTATACATATCCCGAGTCTGCAACCGCAGCTGCACTCAATTCCCTCTCTATTTCAGGCTAGGAGAAACCTCACATATTCAACAATATGCGCTCCGGGTTAACCCGCGGGAGAACCCGTTTCACCATCACCAGCTCCTGACGATGATGAATCTATGGCCAGGGCAAACTACATGATTTGTTCCACTGTGATTAATTAGTATATTTTAAGTGGATTGCAAAATTCAACCAAGTTGTATAACATGCAAACTATATCAAGAATAAACAGTATGAAACTCAATATTATGCTTTTATTGTAATTAACATCATCCTGATCCATCACAAGGATTCAACATTACATGTTACCACTTGGCCTCTTGCCAATCATCCAGATCCATCTCAAGGATCATCACATTGCCATGGGATCTCAATCCCTTATCACATAGTGCTACTACCTCTCAAGGCATTCTTAACAACTTAGGCACTTTAGCCAATGTTAGGTCCTCAGACCAAAACACATCATGTATGTCATCTCATCATCAGGAGTAACTATCAAAGCAATGTTACTCATCATATATACCTCATAGCCCTTTACCTGGCTATGCATCACCTGCATGGTTAGTACAATCATCATGGATTAACAGAAAGATCATATTATTGATATACGACAACATTGATGATTAGGTGCTTTATCATTCATGCCTCAATCTGTGACCATAGATACAATTTATGCAAAGCATCTTATATGCTTACCATTATCTCAGCATTATTCATATCATTAAGATGATTATACACACACATGTAATATCATGGTAAGATACATAGGTGTAACCTACTATCACAATTACCATCAAGCATGTCAAGGTTTACTGTCGAAAACCAACGTGATTCATTAACAAGAGCTAGCGCACAGATTTCCATAAGAGACAGGACCCTCACAAGAAGTGCACACTATCCTTACTAAAAGTGGTATCAGGCAGGGTACTCTCCCTATCGCCCAACGCATAACGGTCAAGCAGACCAACACATATCAGCCAGGCACACCAGCACCTATCGGCCAAGCACAAGGGTGTCGGGCATCCAGGGCATAACGGCAACATCATATTGTGTAGCTAGGCTCGAGGGCATGTCGAGCAACACGGCGTCGTGCAACATAGGGTATCAGGTGCAACGCGGTGTCGTGCACTGCTGGTAACAGGCAACCAGGCGTGCAGCTCAGCCAAAGGAGCATGTCTGGCAACGGCGCGTTGTGCAACGATGCGTCATGTATCGTGCACCTATGCATATCGGGCAACCACATGTATCAGGCACTAAGGTGTCGTGCAATGCCCATCAAGTGTCGTGTTGTCGGCCGACACACACAGAGCTAAGTCCAAAGGGTGACACCCCCCACAGACTAGCTAGCAACACTTCTATCACAACAAGGCATAACGATACCAAACCATCACATAGGCTAAGTGTATCGTGCAGGTTACTCATCAAGGTGTGATGCCCGACACACACACAAGGCAGGGACCAATAGTAACACCCGAAACAACCACAACATCATGTCATCCAAGTGTAACAACCCCGTCTCCCGGTAACCCCCAATTAAGGGAGACCCGAAGGTCAGAGCCGTTATTCAATTAACAGGATCAAAGGTTCAACAAATAATAAAAAATAATTATGAAATTCTACTAACTAACTGGAATTTGGTATGAAAATTAAAACTTTACTTACCTTTGAAAACTTTGGGGATCTATCTATCCAAGCTTGAATCTACTCTAATTAATCCTCCTTGCACTTTATGTGTTACTTTCACAATGTGTCACTTTACTGTTTGTTCTTTCAATAGTTGTTCCTATAACGCCGACATAAAAAACGTCGGTCAGTATATCGAAATATAATGGTATGTGGGAACAACCAAAATCTCGCAAATATGGCTAACAATTTAATAATCACAATCAAATTAATTAACAAGCCATTTTACACTTTTCAGTTTGACATTCCCCACCGCTTTTGCCCTAACCCTGGGATACCCACCTTAGGGTGTCCTTTGCCAATGACTTAAGGCCACCTTATCAATCCCGAGCTTGGTGCCTGGGGGTCACCACTCATGGTGCCCACTAGTCATGCAATATCATAGGCCACTTTCTTGGTGCCTAGGGTCACCACTCAAGGTGTCCATTGGTCTAACCATCTGGGCCTGGACTTTGGCATCATCCATCAGGGTGGCATGTAGGTGCGAGAATCCATACTTCTATTTTTAATGTGATAATCATAGTAAATTTATGAATTGCAAGTATGAACATTCAACAGATAATTTGTATTCAAGGTGATTAACCATTCGGAAAATCATCAGGAAACTAAGACGGTTATTCATAATTAACCACATACCTGATTTGCAGAATCAACAACTCCAAGCAATCAAGTATTCTAAAGTAAATCAAGCAAGCACAATTCAATCCTGAAATTTTCATCCAATATTCTCTATCATCGATCATGGTATTCAAGTCTAAAAGACCTAATCGTGCCCTAGGGTTACTAGCCCTTTTTAGGGTTTCGACCATAATTAGGGTTTCACTTACTTTTTACCACTTTTACTTTACTTTTATCAAAATATCCATCAAACCCTAATTATCTCTTTTTATTTTCCATTAAGATCCTAAGATCGTCTTTTTGCAATATGAAACCATAATTTCGGATTATAAGTATTTCTCTTTACTTTCCTCTTACTTAAGGTTTCTAAGCATATTAACCATCATATTAGGTTTAAAACCCTAAACTATGCAATTCCATCTTAAAAACAGGTTAAAATCTAACTTTATTATTAAACAAGTTAACCACACTTGAATTAACCTAATTGCAAGATTAAATATATCTTTTATCAACAATTAGGGTTTCCAACCACAAATTAATACCTTTTCTATCCAAAATATGTACTTTTGCAAAAATATACAGATTTAGGTATCGAAACCATTTTTAACGTATTCCTCATATTTTTCTGATCATTTTTCATGTATTGAGTTCCTTCATCCAAGTTTTCTAGCTTAAGATATGATTTTATCAAGAAATCCCCTTTTTTTGGTTTATTTACTAATTTCTAAAAAAACTACAACCGCCCGATCCATGGGCCTTGGATCCACTGAGGATCCAACGGCCCAGAAGGAGCGTGCCTTAACTTGTGATCAATAGTGGGCCGAAGGACAAGTTTGTCCTTACCTGTTGTGAAGGCACCGAGGGGCAGTTTGGTAATTGCGCAGGTCACCTTCTTCTACCTCGCGTTTCCCTTCCTATTTGCGATCCAAGGTTGCCCGATAGTCAACTCTAGGTTGACTTCGCGATCTTGGCTCTCTCAGCAATAGGCGGCGCTTCCTCCTCCTTCGCCAGGAGCCCCCGATCCCTTCTGTGTTCTAAGTTTTGCTAGAGCTGGCCGGAGTCGGTGGATCTTCTAGGAAGCTCCTCGACCAGGCCGCCATGGCTGGGAGAGGGGTAACACGTGACTTGGCGCTCAAACTGAAATGAAGATGGTGTTGTGGACTCCGCCAGAGTCCCAAGGCACAGTTACATTGTTAAAGGGAGATCTGTACCCCCTTAAATAGCAGGTGGCCAAGATGGGCGGCGGTGGGTGTCTGGTGATTCGGGGATCTTCAGTTACATGTTGAAAGGCCATCAAATCTAGGATTATATGGTGAGAAATTCTATTCCAAATACACTGGGATCCTTTCCATCCTTTCACATTAACTGTAGTGAGGGAAAGTCCAGATCGAACAGGATTCCCCTGATCCTAGTCCTTCTCAAACTGGATGACAAGCAGCCATCATTCGATTGGGGATCAACGGTGCATATTGCTCGCGATTCAAAAGGAAATGATTTAAAGAAATCGTGACATTTATTATAATCCCAACACTTTAGAGAATTTTGTAAAAGTCATAACTCCCAAACCAAAGATCCAATTGCTCCCAAATTTTAAGGGAAAGTCCATAATGACTTATGCTACCAAAATTGGGCTCATTATCTAAAAGGAAACATGCGTTTTCCTTAATTGCAAGATATCACTTAATTATATATATATCTCACCTATTTTCTCTTTCCCTTGCTATTAAATTATTATTATGAGTTCCTTGATCCTCAAGGAACCTTAATGGCTCAAAATCCCATCTTGGGAATATACCTTAGCCTTCTACTTTTCTTTTATCCATGATTTCCCATATCTTGTTTATTTCTTATTAAAATATATCTTTTGACGATTTCTCTTTATCTTTCTTTTTATTTTCCTCATTGGTATTTCTTTTATTATTAGGAATCCTTGGGATACGAAATTCCACAAAGGATAACTCAATTATACCTCTTTTCACTTATTTTCCACATATTACCATTATTTTCAATTTATTTCTCGATAAGGAAATATTTAATTGATCTTTTCTTTTATTATTGTATTCTCTATGCCACCTTGGACTCCTTGGAACCCAAGGAACCCAAGAGGCACGAAATCCCTCTTTGGATTTGCCTTCTAGAGGTTTCCGCACTTTTCCTTTTTCTCTATTTTCTTATTTACTCGATAATAGTGGAATTTCTTTTATCCTTTCCTTGTTATTGGGCCCAATAGCCAATAAAGCCCACAAATAAATCAACAAGGCTATTTCAAACGAAAATCATGCATTCATTCATTATTTGTTTACTTATCTTTAATATGAGAAATTACATTTCTCACCAAATGAACCCAAAATTGGGGTTGTAACATCCTTCCCCTCTTATGAGAATTTTGCCCTCAAAATTCCACCAAGCAAGCAATCAAATAGGATAAGCCTATCACATGTCCATCATGGCTCCCATGTGGCTTCACCCTTTTACATGGTGCTTCCCAAGAACCTTCATTATCTCATATTCTTCCATCTGAGTTCTTTCTTACCTTGGTATATCGTACCCTCATAGGTGACTCAGGACATTTTAGCCTCTCAAAAGCTGAATCGGTTCTGGGCTCAACACATGGCTTGGGTACCTCACATAGTTCTATAGATCGGACTTATGTAACACATTATACATCTTGTTATCCTGAGGGGTAAAGCTAAACACAACCACATCCACCGATCCATCTCAAATGGATCCCTATATCGGGGACTCAACTTTCTCAGCTGTAGCTTAGAGGGGTCGGATTTTCACATCACATATTCTCCCACAGTGGACTGCATGTCAGTCTGCTTTGCATCTGCTCGTGACTCATGTCACCACTGGGCTCTCTCTCAGCCGTCGCACGATCAAAGCGACTTCATCTGCACATACTAAGGTTCTTTTTTGTCCTTCGTGAGGCCTCCTTCACCAACATCATCTTAATGAAGTGGTGACCGACACAACCTCTCTATAAGACTTCTTGCATCCCGATAAAGGCCATGGTGGTTAACATCACATCTTAAGAATTGTCTCTTTGTATCACCCTGAACAAGCACACTTGCTCTCATCAGACCCTCTAGTGTGGATCATACTATTTATTAGTTAGGGGTGATAAGCGGTTCTAACATTGAGTTCTTTGTATACCTACTTCCACCTTATGGAAGTGGACCTTTAAGTCATACTCAAGAACCTAGGAACTTGCATCATGGTGTGGTTGAACCATCTTTCTCCCTTGAGTAGTTCAACCAAATCTATCCCTTGACATCACTCTTCTTTTCTCATGTTATCTAGGTAAGGCGATCTACCATAACCCATATTGCATCTTGACCTTCTAGGTCAAAGGGAGACTTACCACAACATCCATAGTGATGAACTCCCATTCCCTCTCAGGGACTCTTTTATCATCTATATCGATACACTGGGTTACTGGTGTTCGTCCTTCACCTCCTGGCTTGCATTGCCACATGCTACATGCAACTTTGTTTTAAGCATCCAGAGTGCTACCAACACTTACTATCTTTGTAGTACCAAGGTATATCATGACCTCCTGTATTGTTATGATTCCTCAAGCTTGATGCCTCAGAAACCCTAAACCATTCTCAAAAGGGTTTTATTACCTTCATATCCAAAGAAGTGTATCTGAGGTTCTATCACCATCCTTTTACTATATCAAGGACTAAACTGGCTAACCAAACAACCATTAACTTGTTCATCATATCTTGTTTCATCTGTGTGTTAGCCAAAACACATCCTCTTTCCAAACATAGGGTTATTCGAACAACCTCAACTTCTTCTAGCTTCCAGCTAAACTAGGCAGCTATATCTCAACCAGAGCATACCACTTCTTATCCTTAGGTGTTAGGTAATGTCGAAGACATACACCTCCAAGCATTATACTTATCATCTCATCTCAAACTCTAAGTCTGTCTTCATCAAGAAACTCTGAGCTCATCCTAATGGTGATCAAACTCAACCTTGTATCACTTGCAAATTATACATAGCTCATGCTAAAAACATCCTTATAGGATGACTACCTTATCTCTCGTAGTGTTTGTAAACCATTCATGTATCATTCACTCCACTAGGGTATGTTATCATCTCTGTCCTCATACCTCATAGCAACGTTCTAAGTCACATCATCTTTATCCTTGGTGTATGGCATGCGTACTGTCCTATCTCTCACTCCCATAACAAGAAGAAATAAGCATTTGTCGGCCGTCCATATACAGAGTTCTTCCCATTCCAGGAGTAGAGATGGTACATCCCACCTTGCCAGTACACCTTCAAATCTAAGTTGAAACGTGCAACTCATGTCTTTACATCACAAACACCATGATATCAAAATTTCCTTCATGGAAAACTGGTCTCGAACCTACTTGGATCCACACATAATCCTTTGTCATCTCCTCTAGGTCTATAGGGTGCCGACACTTTTGGGGTCATCCCTCTTCCCTCATGCATCTAGAGAGTGCCCTACTCATCTGCCCTTTGGGTCCGATGAGTTTATGAAGGTGATCAATCTCCTGACTCATGGCCCTCAAACAATAATAACTGTTACCTCCCGACCCTATGGTCATGTGCAACTAGGGAATTAGGAAACTCCTTCTTCCATCGGTCTCATCCCTACTTGACCCTAGGATAGACTTAGGATTCCATCATAGTACATGTCCAACTTAGAACCTTACCCAAGCCTTCATCATCTCTCTCTGCATTCTCGACTAACTCTCATCCCTTCATAGGGGCCATGGCAACCTGCCTACCCTGGTCAGGCCCCATACCGGTTACCTCCATGGTAACACATCCACATGCACTTAGAGATGGTTATCTATGGGTCTACAGGTTCATTCTCATTCCCAGTACTTTCCACTTAGCTTCTCAAGATCCTATGAAACTTCTTTAGGTTACCTCAAAACCAGCAAAACTGGTGTACACCCTACCAAAGGGTTCCTCTCCCAGGATGGGAGGAAACTACAACTCTTGACAACAAGGTCACAACTGTTCTTAGGGTTTACATTCACATGAACATGCCTAACCCAACAGCTACTAAGGCACACGCAGGTCACCTATTAAACCATGTTAGGTCATACTTGTTCTCTTTCCTCAACATTAGGTCAACTTAGTTGTGAGGGGTTCATCAAACCTACCTTTAACTTAAGGGGTTTTCCTTTCCTCTATACATGAAGAGTACCATGCTCAAAACTATAAAGACTCAATTCTCATCGTGAGCATTAGGTACACCACTTCCCCTCTTCGGCCAGGAACCCTAGGTTCACTTTTGGATATCCAACTACATGCTCAACCTATTAACCACGAATCAAGCATGTCCAAGGTATGCCATGTACTCCCATGATCCTTTTATATGAGCAACACCTCAGAGTTGAGTCCTCCTCAAGGACAACCAACCAGGTATAAAGCCCACACAACTGGTTACTTGAACCTCCTCAGGTCTAAGGCACTCTTTGTCTCATCTCAGTAGGTAAACTCCTATACCATAGGCTTATAGGTTCCAGAAGCATCATCCTCTCTTTAGGGTTTGGTTCCTCTAAAGGCAACCAAGATATCATCATCCTCCAAGAATCCAGCATAAGGCAACCACTATCATCCACTTAGGTCGCATCATTCTCGACTCCCCAATGTTCCTCATATCTCGGGGTTTTAGGCTTCCAACCTCCTTGTTGGGTTCTTGCTTTCTCTCTCTATAGCTAACTCCACATCCAGCCGTACCACTAGAGGTCCTCTCTCCATGAAGGCTCATGCTCACAAGCATACCCCTAAGTGGGTGAAGCCTATCCATATCTCTTTATGCTTATCTCATAAGCCATCCATTGTGCCCTTCTGGCCAGGGTTTCAACCATACCACTGACGTACTCTGGGTGCATGCTATCCCCTACTTGCATAAGCCATAGGGTTTCTATAGGTCCTTCCTAACCTCATCCATGAAGGAGCTATCCTTCACTCTAACATGCTCAATCCTTCCTAGGGTTGGGTTGCCAAAGGTGCTAGGTCATCCAACCTCTAATGGCTCATAAGGCAATCCAAAAGCAGATCTATCCAAACATCCAGTCAACCATGTCATCTAACTCATCATGTCATCTCTCTCTCTAACCTCCACTTAGGGTTAGGGTTAACATCATCCTTAAAGGATATTCTAGGTCTCTACTTTAATGGAGATCTCTACCTCCAAGACTCACTCTCTACTCATCCTCCTTACAAGAAGGTCTAGCCTCAGGTCTCTCCTGAGGGCAATGACAACTTATGTCATACGACCTAAGCATGTATCTATTCTTTTACGCTTACTCTATTAAGCTTATGTCCATGACATCTTATTTACATGCTTTTTATTAATTTGGTGGAGGATTCCTTAATCCTTATCAACCTTACCCATACCTCAAAAGGGTGAGGAGAAGAGAGGAAACCCTAATCCCTAAGGTCCTTAATAGAATTTGAGTTGAAAGGGATGAACAAGATGAGAGAGTCCTAAAGGTATCTAATTTTGAATCATACCCTAAGACTTTGGCCAGGCAGTCACACGGATCTGGGAGTCCTCGTATTCCGACTAGCGGTGTGGAGGAAAATATTGTCAGCCCCCGGTCGTGATCCTTTTCTAGACACCTCTGTCTTTTGGATAATCCTCTAATAACTCCCTTAAGTTCTATGTAATTTGTAAAATTTAATAATTATTAAAGATTAAGTGAGGAACCTATGCTCTGATACCAATTGTAACGACCCCGTCTCTCGGTAACCCCCAATTAAGGGAGACCCAAAGGTCAGAGCCGTTATTCAATTAACAGGATCAAAGGTTCAACAAATAATCAAAAATAATTATGAAATTCTACTAACTAACTGGAATTTGGTTTGAAAATTAAAACTTTACTTAACTTTGAAAACTTTGGGGATCTATCTATCCAAGCTTGAATCTACTCTAGCTAATTCTTCTTGCACTTTATGTGTTACTTTCACAATGTGTCACTTTACTGTTTGTTCTTTCAATAGTTGTTCCTAAAACACTGACAAACAAAACGTCGGTCAGTATATCAAAATATACTCGTATGTGGGAACAACCAAAATCTCACAAATATGGCTAACAATTTAATAATCACAATCAAATTAATTAACAAGCCATTTTACACTTTTCAGTATGACATTCCCCACCGCTTTTGCCCTAACCCTGGCATACCCACCTTAGGGTGCCCTTTGCCAATGACTTAAGGCCACCTTCTCAATCCCGAGCTTGGTGCCTGGGGGTCACCACTCATGGTGCCCACTAGTCATGCAATATCATAGGCCACTTTCTTGGTGCCTGGGGTCACCACTCAAGGTGTCCATTGGTCTACCCATCTGGGCCTGGCCTTTGGCATCATCCATCAGGGTGGCATGTAGGTGTGAGAATCCATACTTCTATTTTTAATGTGATAATCATAGTGACTTCATGAATTACAAGTATGAACATCCAACAGATAATTTGCATTCAAGGCGATTAACCATCCAGAAAATCATCAGGAAACTAAGGCGGTTATTCATAATTAACCACATACCTGATTTGCAGAATCAACAACTCCAAGCAATCAAGTATTCCAAAGTAAATCAAGCAAGCACAATTCAATCTTGAAATTTTCATCCAATATTCTCTATCATCGATCATGGTATTCAAGTCTAAAAGACCTAATCGTGCCCTAGGGTTACTAGCCCTTTTTAGGGTTTCGACCATAATTAGGGTTTCACTTCCTTTTTACCACTTTTACTTTACTTTTATCAAAATATCCATCAAACCCTAATTATCTCTTTTTATTTTCCATTAAGATCCTAAGATCATCTTTTAGCAATATGAAACCATAATTTCAGATTATAAGTATTTCTCTTTACTTTCCTCTTACTTAAGGTTTCTAAGCATATTAACCATCATATTAGGTTTAAAACCCTAACCTATGCAATTCCATCTTAAAAACAGGTTAAAATCTAACTTTATTATTAAACAAGTTAACCACACTTGAATTAACCTAATAGCAAGATTAAATATATCTTTGATCAACAATTAGGGTTTCCAACCACAAATTAATACCTTTTCTTTCCAAAATATGTACTTTTGCACAAATATACATATTTAGGTATCGAAACCATTTTTAATGTATTCCTCATATTTTTCTGATCATTTTTCATGTATTGAATTCCTTCGTCCAAGTTTTCTAGCTCAAGATATGATTTTATCAAGAAATCCCCTTTTTATGGTTTATTTACTAATTTCTAGAAAAACTACAACCACCCGATCCATGGGCCTTGGATCCACTGAGGATCCAATGGCCCAGAAGGAGCGTGCCTTAACTTGTGATCAATAGTGGGCCGAAGGATAAGTTTGTCCTTACCTGTTGTGAAGGCACCGAGGGGCAGTTTGGTAATTGCGCAGGTCACCTTCTTCTACCTCGCGTTTCCCTTCCTATTTGCGATCCAAGGTTGCCCGATAGTCAACTCTAGGTTGACTTCGCGATCTTGGCTCTCTCAGCAATAGGCGGCGCTTCCTCCTCCTTCGCCAGGAGCCCCCGATCCCTTCTGTGTTCTAAGTTTTGCTAGAGCTGGCCGGAGTCGGTGGATCTTCTAGGAAGCTCCTCGACCAAGCCGCCATAGCTGGGAGAGGGGTAACGCGTGACTTGGAGCTCAAACTGAAACGAGGATGGTGTTGCGAACTTTGCCAGAGTCCCAAGGAACGGTTACATTGTTAAAGGGAGATTTGTACCCCCTTAAATAGCAGGTGGCCAAGATGGGCGGCCGGTGGGTGTCTGGTGATTCAGGGATCTTCAGTTACATGTCGAAAGGCCATCAAATCTAGGATTATATGGTGCGAAATTCTATCCCAAATACACTGGGATCCTTTCCATCCTTGCACATTAACTGTAATGAGGGAAAGTCCAGATCGAGAAGGATTCCCCTGATCCTAGTCCTTCTCAAACTGGACAACAAGCAGCCATCATTCGATTGGGGATCAACGGTGCATATTGCTCGCGATTCAAAAGAAAATGATTTAAAGAAATCATGACATTTATTATAATCCCAACACTTTAGAGAATTTTGTAAAATTCATAACTCCCAAACCAAAGATCCAATTGCTCCCAAATTTTAAGGGAAAGTCCATAATGACTTAATATACCTCCCTACCAAAATTGGACTCATTATCGAAAAGGAAACATGCCTTTTCTTTAATTGCAAGATATAACTTAAATATATATATATATCTCACCTATTTTCTCTTTCCCTTGCTAAAAAATTATTATTCTGAGTTCCTTGATCATCAAGGAACCTTAATGGCTCGAAATCCCATCTTGGTAATATACCTTAGCCTTCTACTTATCTTTTATCCATGATTTCCCATATCTTGTTTATTTCTTATTAAAATATATCTTTTGAGGATTTCTCTTTATCTTTCTTTTTATTTTCCTCATTGGTATTTCTATTATTATTAGGAATCCTTGGGATACGAAATTCCACAAAGGATAACTCAATTATACCTCTTTTCACTTTGTTTCCACATATTACCATTATTTTCAATTTATTTCTCGATAAGGAAATATTTAATTGATCTTTTCTTTTATTATTGTATTCTCTATGCCACCTTGGACTCCTTGGAACCCAAGGAACCCAAGAGGCACGAAATCCCTCTTTGGATTTGCCTTCTAGAGGTTTCCGCACTTTTCCTTTTTCTCTATTTTCTTATTTACTCGATAATAGTGGAATTTCTTTTATCCTTTCCTTGTTATTGGGCCCAATAGCCAATAAAGCCCACAAATAAATCAACAAGGCTATTTCAAACGAAAATCATGCATTCATTCATTATTTGTTTACTTATCTTTAATATGAGAAATTACATTTCTCACCAAATGAACCCAAAATTGGGGTTGTAACACCAAGACTCTAAGCCAACAAAGGATATCGGGCAACATCACTTCCAATACCATATCAGGCAAGATGCAACCCGACAGGGTCATCACCAACCTCAAGCACAAAGGCACCAAAACCCTAATGGATCAAGAAGATGACTCACCTCTCAACTATCAAGAGAGAGGGGTCTTGCCAACCTTCTTAACACCAATTGGGCGACACAAGGTACAACCATATCCAAGGTCTACAACCACTACATAGCTCACCTTTCAAGTCCATGGTGAGAGGAGGGTGTTGCTTAAGCAACTAGAACACAAGCTCACCTCTCCACTTAAACGAGAGAGGAGTATTGCCCATGTTACTAGAACTCAAGCTCACTCCTCAGGACCTAGGAGAGAAAGGGGTATTGCTCACCAAGAAACCCTAGAACACATGGTTCGGCCAAAAAGAAGCAACTAAGCAAGAAACTAAACTAACAACATACATAGCCGATCATAAGCAACAAGAACACAGAAGATGGTAATGTAGTTAGGGTTAGGAGTTATGTAACCCGCCTTAAGCAAGATCCAAACTCCTAGCTCCAAGCTCCAAGCACCACCACAAGGAAGAAGAGCAAGGCACTCTAGGGTTCAGCCACCACTAGAGGAAGAAGGAGACTCCAAGGCAAGGATCGGCCACCAAGTTTGCAAAGGAAGAAGGGTGTCGTGCACCAAGGAGAGGGAGACTAAGGAACTAAAGGGATCCTTAGCAAGGGAAAGGAAACACATATATGAAAGGATGGAGGAGAAACCAAGGTAAGACAAGGCAAGGTGTCGCCCACCTAGGGACACGTGTCCATGTGCAAAGCCACCACGCTCAGATGCCCTAGACACATCTCCAAGGCCATTGCCACATGCAAGCATCAAGCACCAAGTGTCCACTAGTGTTGACACAAACGAGGTCAAAGAAGGTCAAAGGGGTCCATGGGCGACACACCCCCACACCATGGCCGACACACCCCCACCATGGCCGACACAACCCTGGGTGACACATCACCAGGGCGACACACATCCTGGGCAACACACCTAGGCCGACATAAGCATGCTCTTGCCCGACACAAGGCCCAAAGAAACAAAGACAAGGCACCACAAAGCCCAACAAGCTCAACTAAGCCCAAAGGAACTCAAGCAACGATCCCAAACCTTCCTCTCAACACTAGAGGAAGCAAGGAGAGGGAGGAACACCTCACAAGGTGTCAAACTTACCCACAAACCCTAGACTTGGGTTAATTGCAAGTAGCACCTCTAGCTCTCAACAAAACACCAACAAACCCTAACCACCATCAAAGGTGATTAGCAAGCAACTAAGCATCAGGGTTAAGTAAAGCAAACAGGATAAACCCTAAACAGAGGTAAGGGTCCTTACAAGCTAACCCCCTACAAAGGGATTTCATCCCCAAAATCCGAAGAGAAAAGCGAGGGATACTTCCTCCTCATCTCTTCCTGAAGCTCCCACATTGCTTCCTCAACGCCACGATGATGCTAAAGAACCTTCACAAGAACCAGGTCCTTCCTCTTCAGCTTCTTAACCCTTCTGTCAAGGATCGCCACAGGACCTTCCTTGTCGGTCACATCTTCATCAAGCTCAACCTCATCTGGCTGTATCACTGTTCCTGTATCTTGATGACTTTTCTACAACATACTGACATGGAACATTGGATGTAACCTGTGTAACTCTGGCGGTAGCTCCAACTCGTAAGCTACTTTGACCATACGTGCTATGATCGGGTATGGCTCCATATACCTGGGTGCTAGCTTACCCTTTCGGCCAAACCTTAGCACACCTTTCCATGGCGAGACTTTAAGGTATACTTTGTCTCCTACCTAGAACTCCAAAGGTCGTCGGCGATTGTCTGCGTAAGACTTCTGCCTGTCCTGTGCCGCTTTCAACTGTTGTTGTATCACCTTGATCTTTTCTGTTGTTTGCTGTACTAACTCAGGACCCAAATGTTGATATTCACCAGACTCATACCAACATAAAGGAGATCTGCACTTCGTGTCATATAAGGCCTTGTAGGGAGCCATGTCAATGCTCTGCTGATAAATGTTGTTGTAGGCAAACTCTATCAAACTGAGATGTATGTCCCAACTGCCTAGGAACTGCAAAACACAAGCTCGAAGGAGATCTTCCAAAATCTGAATAGTCCTCTCAGACCGTCCATCTGTCTGTGGATGGAATGCGTACTGAACCTGAACTGTGTTCCCAATGCTTTGTGCAACTGTTCCCAGCTTGTGAACTGAGGACCTCTGTCAGAAACTATCATTGCTGGCACACCATGCAAATGTACTATCTCATCTACATATACTCGAGTGAGTTTCTCGACTGTATACATTGTCTTTACCAGTATGAAATGGGAAGACTTGGTCAATCTGTCCTCTATTACCCAGATGGAATCATGATTCCTAGTTGTCCTGGGTAGACCAACTATGAAATCCATGGTTATATGATCCCATTTCCACTGTGGTATCGGCAGGGGTTGCAACATACCTGCCGGCTTTTGATGCTCAACCTTGACTTGCTGACAAACCGCACACCTAGCCATGAACTCGGCTACATCTTTCTTCAAGTTGGGCCACCAATACAAGTCCTTCAGACTATGATACATCTTGGTGACTCCTGGATGCATAGCATACATCTACGTGTGTGCTTCCTCGAGCACTAACTTCCTCAGATGATCAACATCGGGGACCACCATCCTATCATGATAACAAATTAGTCCATCCTCGGACTCATGGAACCCATCATACTTTTTGCTGCCGAACTCTAATTTGATCAACTGTACAGTGTCATATATTTGTTGTGCATCTTTGATTAGTTGTCTCAGCGTAGGCTTGACTTGCATCTGTGCTAAAAGTCCAACTAATAAGGAAACTTCCATCTGCACATTCATCTGCCGCAAAGAAACAAGCATATCCCGTCTATGGCATACCAAAGAACTCAACTGTGCCTTCTTTGAAGGAAAAGAAGAAGACTTTCGGCTAAGCGCATCAGCTACCACATTCACCTTACCAGGATGATACTCGATGGTGCAGTCGTAATCATTGATTAGCTCCATCCATTGACGCTGTCGCATGTTCAACTCATGCTGCGAAAAGATGTACTTCAGATTCTTATGATCTGTAAAGATCTGACACACTTCCCCATAAAGGTAGTGTCTCCAAATCTTTAACGCATGAACCACTACTTCCAACTCCAAATCAAGAGTCGGATAGTTCTCCTCGTGTTTCTTAAGCTGTCGTGAAGCAAAAGAAACCACATGATCTTCCTGCATCAGCACACAACCTAAACCTTTCTTGGATGCATCACAGAAAACAACATAGCCCTTCCCAGGCTCTGGCAGCACTAGTACTAGAGCACTAGTCAGCTTTTCCTTCAAACTTTGGAAAGCTCGTTGGCAACAATCATCCCAGAAAAAAGGTACATCCTTTCTAGTCAACTTTGTCATTGGCAAAGCAATCGCACTGAAGTCTTTGATAAACCACTTGTAGTATCATGTTAATCCCAGGAAACTACGAACCTCTGTCGGCGTCTTCAGTTGTTCCCATTCTGCAACAGACTCCACCTTCTTTGGACCCACTTTGACTAGTTCTACAGATATCACATGTCCCAAGAAAGTCACCTCTTCCAACCAGAACCCACACTTACTGAACTTGGCATACAACTGATGTTGGCGAAGAAGAGTCAATGCTAGTCGAAGATGTCGCTCATGCTCTTGCTTGTCCCGACTATAGATCAAGATGTCATCTATAAAGACTGCAATGAACTGATATAGGAACGGATGGAACACTCTATTCATCAAGTCAATGAAAGTAGCATGTGCATTGGTTAGCCCAAAACGGCATAACCACAAACTCAAAGTGACCATACCTCGTCCTAAAAGCTGACTTTGGTATGTCATCCGCCTTAATCCTCAACTGATGATATCTGGACCGTAGATCAATCTTTGAAAACACTGTAGCACCATGCAACTGATCGAACAGATCATCTATCCTCGGCAACGGGTACTTGTTCTTGATCGTGACCTTGCTCAACTGCCGGTAATCTATACATAACCGCATCGATTTTCCCTTCTTCTTTACGAACAAAACTGGAGCACCCCAAGGTGACGTACTTGGTCAGATGAAACCTTTCTCCAACAATTCTTATAACTGCTTCTTAAGTTCTGCCATTTCTACTGGAGCCATCCTATACGGTGTTTGTGCAACTATATGTGTTCCTGGAACCAGATTGATCTTGAAATCAATCTCTCGGGGTGGTGGAACACCAGGGAACTCATCGAGAAACACATCCGCAAACTCTCGGACAACCGACACTTCCTCCAGGCTAGGACCTTTTGCCTTAGCATCCACAACAGTATCCACAACATGAGCTAAGAACGCCTCACATCCTTGTCGTAACAACTTCTCTGTCACCATAGTTGATACCAGACATGTCGGAAGAATCTTCCTATCTCCTTGGAAGATCCACTTTTCTCCACCATCATCAAACACAACCTGCTTGGAACCACAATCCAAAACAACCTTATACCTCTCTAAGGTATCCATCCCAAGGATAACATCAAAACCATGCATATCAAGTGGTATAAGATCCACTTGTATGTTGTGTCCCGAAAAAGATATGACACAAGATGGACACTCTTCTCGAAGAATCAAGGATCCATCAAGAGGGGTTTCTAACAACAAGCTATCCTTCTTACAACTAACAGGTAAACGACAGTTCTCAAGCATACTATAGGCGATAAAAGAGTGTGTAGCACTCAGGTCAACCAGAATAGATATAAAGCAAGAAGAAGACATATCAGAATGAAATAACTCCATCTGACATGTCACCACTCGCGGGTTGACTATCGCCTGCGGTTGACTCATAGCATAGAATCGAGTCATCGCTTGCTGTCCACATCCTTTGCTTCCTTGAGCAGACGATCCCGCTTGTGACATTTGACCATGTCCTCACCCTCTGCTACTACTGCGCTACTGTCTAATTGACCCTTGTTGATTCTGTCTCAGCTGCTGCGTCACTTCAACATCTCTATTTGGGCAATTTAACTAGAAATGCCCAGTCTGACCGCAGATATAGCATGTCCTATCTTCAAACCGTGGCCCAGACCGCCCTGTCACTTCCACTGAAGTTGTACTGTGTGCCTTTGACGGTGAAGAAACATAACCTCTTCCCTTACTCGGGGACCACTGTGATGGTACACTGGAACCTCTCATCACTGACAGTGCTGAAAACCTGGGCTTCTTGAAGCCACCAAACCTATATCCCTGGAACTGAGAAGGCCTCTTCTTAGACATGGATTCTCTTTTCTCCCTAACTGACCATTCAATCCTCTACATAGATTCCACAAATGTAGCAAACCTCTCTCGGTTCTCCAACGTAGAAACAGGTGTTGCCAGCTCAGCACTCAGGCCTTTCTCAAAACGTATGATCCGTTCGTCATCTGGTGCTGCCATGTGAGGACAAAACCTCAACAGATCCATGAACTTGGCCTCGTACTCGGTGATGTTCATCGTTCCTTGTCGCAGGCTCTCAAACTGACTGATCTTCTCATCCAGATATGTCTTCGGGAAGTATATGCTGACGAACTCGCGCTGGAAAACCTCCCAACTGATCACCTCACCAGGCCGCTTCTCCTCCTAGATGGTCCACCAGTGACCAGCACTACCCTTCAGAAGGTAGACAGCGTGCTTTACTTTGTCTACTTCGGGGATGTCGAGGATCCGAAAAGCCTTCTCAAGACTTGTCAGCCACAGATTTGCATCCGCTGGATCAGCCGTTCCAGCATAATCTGAAGCTCCGACTCGGCGAAGCCGCTCAAAGGTCCCCCCAATACCCGATGTTTCACCATGGGGAGCATGTGCTCTCGGCGGAGGCACTGGCAATATTTCTACCATGAGATTCATCGTAGCCATCATATGCCCCATAAGATGTTGATAGGCAGGGTGTTCAAGAATGGTTGGGTCAGGTTGGGGAACCTCAGACACCCGATCATCATGTGCCTGCCATATAGCTCTATCAACTGATGCAACATCGCTATTCTGGACAGCATGTTCTTCATGGTTTCCAGACATCTTGGCTTTTCTTCCGCTGAGGGCAGAAGATGATTGTGAGAAAATCTAGAAAACTTACAAGAACATACACAACCTAGTCCTAAATCCCTGTAGACTCACCGAACCTAGAGCTCTGATACCAAAACTTGTGGCAACACATCCCACTATTACACAGACAGCGAGGCGTTACGTGAAAACGTGCGGAAATCACCATAACCACAGATTACCAAAAACACGAGTTAAATAAAACCGATTGCGGAAAGCTGATAAACTGAGAAACTATTACATTCAAGTCCACATCCTACAAGGAAACATGTTATATAAACATTTACAAGCCTTGATACGTGTCCACAGCTTAGAGGAACATATGTCTAGCCATCACATGAGTTCATCACCTGTTTAAATGTACATAATGGCCCACATCCGGTCAGCAGCAGGATATACAAAACAACAACAGTTGTACATCGCGAAACAATTTCAAAACACCTCCAAGGACCTGAGAGTACAGGTATGACTCTAGACTCTACTACAAGTCAACCAAAACAACAACATATCCATCGCCTGCCTTCTACTGCTCGTCTTGTTGCTCAGCCGCAACTCCGCGACCACCACCATGTCTAGCTTGAACACCTAAAAAGGTTATAAACCAGCGGGGTGAGACACACAGTCCCAACGAGAAACATAACTCCCGCTGAAACTTCAAAAACCTAGAAGGATAAAGCAACAACAGCAGATAACTGATAAGAAGTATCACAATAGCAGTTTATAAAGTAAAAGCAGTTCACACTATCATGCTTACTAGATGTACGGAAGGCATATACCCAAGAATTTCTTTATGGAACATGATTGACAAGATAAGATTTATAAGGTCTTACCACATATCATAAGGGACGTATAAATAACTGCAAGGTATAACAAGATTAACTACACATGCAAGACCTCAACCAATGTTTCGTGTTTTGTCTTAAGCAGTACATACTATTCGGCTAGATTACGTATTATTATGCCCTGAGGAAGTGAGCCGTTGTAATGCCCGGGCCCACTGCCCAAGGCTCTAGTAGAGTTTTAGGAATAACGACTAGCCCCACAGACCACCACTAGCCTTAACTGTGCACTTTGTCCACACTGACACACAAGCCAGGATCAACTTCCTGACTGGTCACCCATCCTAGTACTACTCCAAGCTGAGCACGCTTAACTATGGAGTTCTTTAGAGATGGGCTCCCTGAAAAGGAGGTGCACCTTGGTGATATGGGTAGTCCACTTATTCCTTTTAAGATTATGTTATCCGAGGCCTCAAATCCTGGGATGTTACAATCTCCCCCACTTAGACTCTTGACGTCCTCGTCAAGGCTCAATTATATGGCCTCATAATCTGACCCCATTTCAGTGAAGACCCAGAATGACCCATGTACACCCAGCTCCCGATCACGGCTACCAGCGCAAGGGTGGCTCCATCTCGTCTCAACGGATAGCCCTTTCCAACTTGCCTAGACCGCACAGCTCAAGACCGGCATGCCACATGTCCATGTGGGCCCCACCTTATTCCTTTTAAGATTATGTTATCTGAGGCCTCAAATCCTGGGATGTTACAATCTCCCCCACTTAGACTCTTGATGTCCTCGTCAAGGCTCAATTATATGGCCTCATAATCTGACCCCATTTCAGTGAAGACCCAGAATGACCCATGTACACCCAGCTCCCGATCACGGGTACCAGCGCAAGGGTGGCTCCATCTCGTCTCAACGGATAGCCCTTTCCAACTTGCCTAGACCGCACAGCTCAAGACCGGTATTCCACATGTCCATGTGGGCCCCACCTACTGGAGGGGTTATGGCTTTGATACCATTTGTAATGCCCGGGCCCACTGCCCAAGACTCTAGTAGAGTTTCAGAAATAACGACTAGCCCCACAGACCACCACTAGCCTTAACTGTGCACTTTGTCCACACTGACACACAAGCCAGGATCAACTTCCCGACTGGTCACCCATCCTAGTACTACTCCAAGCTGAGCACGCTTAACTATGGAGTTCTTTAGAGATGGGCTCCCTGAAAAGGAGGTGCACCTTAGTGATATGGGTAGTCCACTTATTCCTTTTAAGATTATGTTATCTGAGGCCTCAAATCCTGGGATGTTACAGCCGTACCGCTCAGATCCAACCGACGGTTGTGAAACTCGGAGTCGGTGCCATACAAGGTCAATGGAAGAGTCAGACTCCACGACCTCCCACCTCGTGGTCAGTGCACGAGAACCAAAGCAGGACCGCAGTCTCATGCTCAAGTGGCCTCAACCACAGGGTTAGATCCATAGGCTACCCTTCCTCTAGCCCGCCTTGGTACATGTCTCGGCGCTAGTATATCTGAGCCACAGGCCTGTTCACCCTGTTGTGAGCCATGAATGCATTCATGCTCCCATATCACATATTCTGAGCCATGGGCCTATTCACCATGCTCTATACATATCCCGAGTCTGCAACCGCAGCTACACTCGATTCCCTCTCTATTTTAGGCTAGGAGAAACCTCGCATATTCAAAAATATGCGCTCTGGGTTAACCCGCAGGAGAACCCGTTTCACCATCACCAGCTCCTGACGATGATAGATCTATGGCCAGGGCAAACTACATGATTTGTTCCACTGTAATTAATTAGTATATTTTAAGTGGATTGCAAGATTCAACCAAGTTGTATAACATGCAAACTATAACAAGAATAAATAGTATGAAACTCAATATTATGCTTTTATTGTAGTTATCATCATCCTGATCCATCATAAGGATTCTACATTACATGTTACAACTTGGCCTCTTGCCAATCATCCAGATCCATCTCAAGGATCATCACATTGCCATGGGATCTCAATCCCTTATCACATAGTGCTACTGCCTCTCAAGGCATTCTTATCAACTTAGGCACTTTAGCCAATCTTAGGTCCTCAGACCAAAACACATCATGTATGTCATCTCATCATCAGGAGTAACTATCAAAGCAATGTTACTCATCATATATATACCTCATAGCCATTTACCTGGCTATGCATCACCTGCATGGTTAGTACAATCATCATGGATTAAAAGAAATACCATATTATTGATATAGGGCAACATTGATGATTAGGTGCTTTATCATTCATGCCTCAACCTGTGACCATAGATACAGTTTATGCAAAGCATCTTATATGCTTACCATTATCTCAACATTATTCATATCATTAAGATGATTATACACACAGGTAATATCATGGTAAGATACATAGGTGTAACCTACTATCACAATTACCATCAAGCATGTCAAGGTTTCCTATTGAAAACCAAAGTGATTCATTAACAAGAGCTAGCGCATAGATTTCCATAAGAGACAGGACCCCCACAAGAAGTTCCCACTATCTTCACCAAAAGTAGTATCGGGCAGGGTACTCTCCCTATCGCCCATCACATAACGGTCAAGCAGACCAGCACATATCGGCCAGGCACACCAGCACCTATTGGCGAAGCACAAGGGTGTCGGGCATCCAGGGTATAACGGCAACATCATATCGTGCAGCTAGGCTTGAGGGCATGTCGGGCAATGCGGCGTCGTGCAACACAGGGTATCAGGTGCAACACGGTGTCGTGCACCGCTGGTAATGGGCAACCATGCACGCAGCTCAGCCAAAGGAGCATGTCTGGCAACGACGCGTCATGAAATGATGCGTCATGTATCGTGCACCCATGCATATTGGGCAACCACATGTATCCGACACTAAGGTGTCATGCAACACCCATCAAGTGTCGTGTTGTCGGCCGACACACACAGAGCTAAGGCCAAAGGGTGACGCCCACCACAGACTAGCTAGCAACGCTTATATCACAACAACACATAACGATACCAAACCATCACATAGGCTAAGTGTATCAGGCAGGTTACTCATCAAGGTGTGATGCCCGACACACACACAAGGCAGGTACCAAGAGTAACACCCTACACAACCACAACATCATGTCGTCCAAGACTCTAAGCCAACAAAGGATATTAGGCAACATCACTTCCAATACCATATCGGGCAAGATGCAACCAGACAGGGTCATCACCAACCTCAACCACAAAGGTACCAAAACCCTAATGGATCAAGAAGATGACTCACCTCTCAACTATCAAGAGAGAGGGGTCTTGCCAAGCTTCTAAACACCAATCGGGCAACACAAGGTACAACCATATCCAAGGTCCACAACCACTACATAGCTCACCTTTCCAGTCCATGGTGAGAGGAGGGTGTTGCTTAAGCAACTAGAACACAAGCTCACCTCTCCACTTAAACGAGAGAGGAGTATTGCCCATGTTACTAGAACTAAAGTTCACTCCTCAAGACCTAGGAGAGAAAGGGGTATTGCTCACCAAGAAACCCTAGAACACATGGTTCAGCCAACAAGAAGCAACTAAGCAAGAAACTAAACTAACAACATACATAGCCGATCATAAGCAACAAGAACATAGAAGATGGTAATGTAGTTAGGGTTAGGAGTTATGTAACCCGCCTTAAGCAAGATTATAGATCCAAGCTCCAAGTACCACCACAAGGAAGAAGAGCAAGGCACTCTAGGGCTCGGCCACCACTAGAGGAAGAAGGAGACTCCAAGGCAAGGATTGGCCACCAAACTTGCAAAGGAAGAAGGGTGTCGTGCACCAAGGAGAGGGAGACTAAGGAACTAAAGGGATCCTTAGCAAGGGAAAGGAAACACATATATAGGAAAGGATGGAGGAGAAACCAAGGTAAGACAAGGAAAGGTGTCTCCCACCTAGGGACACTTGTCCATGTGCAAAGCCACCACTCTAACATGCCCTACACACATGTCCAAGGCCATTGCCACATGCAAGCATCAAGCACCAAGTGTCCACTAGTGGTGACACAAATGAGTTTAACGAAGGTCAAAGGGGTCCATGGGCGACACACCCCCACACCATGGCCGACACACCCCCACCATGGCCGACACAACCCTGGGCGACACACCACCAGGGCGACACACATCCTGGGCGACACACCGAAGCCGACATAAGCATGTTCTTGCCCGACACAAGGCCCAAAGAAGTAAAGACCAGGCACCACGAAGCCCAACAAACTCAACTAAGCCCAAAGGAACTCAAGCAACAAGCTCAAACCTTCCTCTCAACACTAGAGGAAGCAAGGAGAGGGAGGAACACCTCACAAGGTGTCAAACTTTCCCACAAACCCTAGACTTGGGTTAATTGCAAGTAGCACCTCCAACTCTCAACAAAACACCAACAAACCCTAACCACCATTAAAGGTGATTAGCAACCAACTAAGCATTAGGGTTAAGCAAAGAAAACATGATAAATCCTAAACGGAGGTCAGGGTCCCTAGTCTGTTCGAAAGTAGAAGGATCTGGAAATTCCATGAATAATATGCACTATGACAAGTGAACCGGTTGTTTCACTAGTGAACCGGTCAGTTGGGAGTGTGAGCTGATCAGTTCACCCAGTGAACTGATCGTTTCACTTCCCAAACTTGCTTGCAATTGACTTTCCTCAATCGTTTCCAATTAATGCAAAGATTATTCCTTATTCCAAACGAATTGAACAAGTGAAACGTGAAAGTTTTCTTCCAACCGGGAAAATCCCAATTTGCTCAGTTGGCAAGACCGTGAGCCACCCAATTCACCAAGTGAACCAGTCGGTTGGCTCCCACCAGGTGATTGGCTCACAAGGGTGAACTGGTCAATTGGCAGTCCTGACATTGCCAATGCAATCTCCAATCAACCTGACACTCTGTCCAACTCCAAAATCCTTGCATTGCGTGCACTTGTAGTTGCAGCAACCCTGATCATCATAACACCTCTCATGAACATGTTACATCAACCATAAGAGCATCATCAAAATCTAAACAATATGGAATGGTGTGGTATGTTTTCGGAGGATCTTTAGATAATCAACTACCCTGTCTAATTTGATATTAATTATCAATTAGTCAAGCAAAAGAAATCCCTGTGAGTATTAAGGCCCTCAAAATTTCTCAACACCCTAAATTCAAGTGTCTCCCTTCCTAACCTCAGAAGAATAGTTGCCTTTTCACCATCAATTAAAGATCTTACTATGTCAAGGAATGAATGGCCAAAAATGAGAGTATATCAAGGATCCAACTCAATACTCATGATCATAAAATTGCAGGATACAAAAGCATCCTTTCCCACCTTAAAGGAACATCCTCTATGACCCCCATGGGCTTCAGCGTAGAGAACCCATTAATTGAATAGTCTTGGATATTAGGAGTAGCTTAGTGAATCTCAATACTTTGCATAGGTTGTATGACATGATTAAGACACTAGAACCCAAATCGTTTAGCCAATTTTTGGACGTGTTGCCTCCAAAGTAGCACCTAAACCCAAAAGATCCCAGATCCTTTTGCTTCTTTGACATCTTATTGTAGACAATGTCTCAAGTTGTCCTAGCCAACTTCACTACCTCCTACTCCTCAATAGTGTATGTCTTGTTCAATAGAGTCTTCAAGTACTTTAACCATGTTGGCATCCCAAAATGGAAATCTAGGAAGGGAATATCGATGTGATGTTTTTTCGTAGATTCCATGAATTTCATGAACATGGCATCCAACTTTATTTGTCTTAAATGTGTTTGTATGGGGTCATGGCTTGTAGATTTACACATCTTGTTATGCAACATTAACTTGCTCTTTCTCAACATCATGTTCCTTTCCCGCCTAGGGTTGTAAATGGGTAGGATATGGTGTTAGTATGGTCATATCCATAATCGTAACCATTTAGTTAAGAGAATATGGGTACGGTTATATACCCACTTTGTTAATAGCTATACCCACAACATACTCATATCTGTATAATCACGGGATGTACATATGGGTAACTAGTTATGTTTAACTTGCTTAAATAATACACTACAAACTTTGAGATACAAAAAACTACCAAACTTAGATGAATAGGTTATGGAGAAATATCATTCAAGGTAGAGAGGAGAGAGAAATGGAATGAGAGAATGACTTTATAGCCTTCTTAATTTCATAAAATGAACTTGTATGTCTATAAAGGTGTGTCAATGGATTTGTTCATTACAATACTACAAGGTACTTATATTTACTGGATGTGAGCACTACGATATGGAGAACTACATTCTTATATTTACTACTTTAAGGTGCATATACGTGGTTGATATGAGTCCTACAATATGCACCATTACGTTTTAATGTAAATTATTTACATAAAAATATAACTAAATGGGTATATGTTATGAGTCTAGTTAGTCAATTGTATGTTTTATTGAGTACCTAAACACCTTTAGTATCAATCTAAACATCATTCATGGAAAATCTCCTCTTCTAGGGGTATCCTATGTGTGTGACCCTACAGGTTCCAATTTACGTTGGCAGTGAATGTCCATAACTACTTATTACATCACAAGTAATGAGCGGAATCTAGTAACTCATAGTTGCTACCCAAGTAACTCAGAAAGTTGGAGAACAACTTCAACCTACAATCTTTGATTAGTGTTACCGTGATCGTATAGTTCCTTTGTCTCTGACATATGGATTGAACTCGAGGCATGGAATGTCATCCTCTTCAACATTCAATCCATGTTTCTTAAACTAAAGATGCTTTTTTAGGTGCATGTGAATTCACATATCATATATTGAACCACATGAGTATGGCCATACAATTCTCAGTCTCGCTTATCAAGGGGCCCTGGATATTATACTCCTTTGTAGGAGGGACAAATCACATCTCTATCGCTCACAGTCTATTCCCATGTGTCAAAGTCACCCAACTATCACCTTTATAACACCCATGTTTTAGGAATGCATTTGATGATGCTAAAGTGTACCCAACGACATGTGATGACAATAGTGATTTTAGTTCTAAGAACCACTATCACTACAAGATACGATTATGACTACCATTCCATGGTATCGATGTATCACTCTCACGGTGGGTCTGTCCATTATACTGTTCTCTAACATATATCTGTGTGCTTGACTAGATATCACATATCATGACTAATGAGACTGTGTCATCAGTCAACACACACTCTAGTATTATGTATTACTATTGTCTAATTTGCTTCCACAATAATATCCGACTAGGGCCATAACAAGAATGTATGTACTCTTATCATACATATGGTATCATTGTTCAGGACCTCAACCTGAAGACATATGTCATCGAGTCACATCATTCTTTAGACATCTATCATATATGTTTCATCATCTCATGAGTGAGACAAACATAATAGACGAAATTACCTTATCATTATCAAATCAAGTATCATATTCCTCATTGCAATCATCATATGATTGGCTCTCTGAGCATACTATACCAACAGACTCCCACTTGCACTTAGAGCCAATCACCCACCAATCATATTCTATGTGATCTTAACATGTCCATCATGTTTCTGCTACACACATGCTTTTATAGTGGGTAAGCAACATTTGCTTCAAGTTGATATATTGCATGTTTCACATCCCCTCGCTGTACAACAACTCACATGAGATGGAAGTGTCGTAGTATGCTATCTGAAATTCGTTTACCTAACCAGTAGATCCATTGTTGTCACAATATTACTACTGAGTCACCAATGGTTAGAACCTCCCATAAGTTCATCCATATGAACTTCTAGATGCATACATTATCCTTTACAATATTCGTAACACTAAGGAACTAAACTTCTTATTGTAAAAATAATCAATTGTTTTATGTTGGAACATTGCCAACTAGAAATTCTTATTCCAAGGTCAAAACACAATTTTGTCATTTCAAAATCTTGCAACGGTGTAACTCTTTACACCCAACTCTTCCTTATTACCATAATTAAATAATTAATCCTTTGAGTACTTCACAAGTACACAAAGATGTCCTTCATGGTATTCCAATAACTCTTATTGGAGTTCGATAGATATCCATTCATCATGTCCAATACATATCAGATAACTGGATATTTATATCATATAGTCATTTAATATGATGACTTCATATCTTCATGTCATGTCCAATACATACAAAATGATGAGTTCGTATATTCTTGTCATGTCTAATAAATACAAGATAATTAGTTCATATTTTCTTGTCATGTCCAATACATACAAGATAACGAGATGAGTTCATACACAATAGATCCAATTGTGAATGCATATGAAATCTATCCATGTGTTCCTTATTCTTCATTAGAATTGGGACTCTTATCTCTTGAGAGACTAATTCCATGGAACATGGACAAGTTTTCTCTCACCATGCTGAACTCATTCAGCATCTAGCCAAAGTATGTTCTCTTTCTTAGGACAAGATGACCTCTTGATCGATCTATATAGATCTTGATTCCTATCACATAGGATGCTTCTCTAAAAACCCTTTTGGAATATACTTCGTTGCCATATTTTGTAGTATAAGGATGATACTCCCCATCAATATGTGGAATATATATGCTCCCACTAAATTCTTGTAATCACACATTACATCTTCATTCTAACTCAAGTCAAACTTTTTGACTATCTTGTCAAATTGAAGATCCAGTTCTGAGGTGCTTGCTTTAATCCAAAGATTAATCTATGCATCTTTATGGACTTTATTTGCATTATTGGATTTATAAAACCTTTAGGCTATTTTACATACACATCTTGCACAATATTCCATTTAAGGAATGCAGATTTAACATCCATATGCCAAATATCATAGTCATATTAAGCTACAATAGAAAGCATTATGCAGATGGATTTATCCATGGTAACTGTTGAAAAGAATACACCATGTTCAACACCTTGAACTTGTTAGAAACTCTTTTCAACCAACTTACCCTCCATGTCAGTCTTCTTCTGGAAGACCCAAAAGTACCCTATGGGTTTTACCCCGTCAGGTGGTTCAACCAAGGTCATACTTTGTTGATGTACATGGAGTCCATCTTGGATTCCATGGCTTCAAGCCATATCTCAATTTCTCGCTCTCATTAGCTTCTAGGTAGACTGTTGACTCAACATATAATCAATTAACAACCTTCTTGTCCATAAAATATCATATATCATTAAAGCTCTAGGTGTGTTATACCAGAACCATGATTTCTGTGTGTTACTTAAGGAACTTTGAGATTCCATAACATTTTGTGATTCTCTTTATTCCCAGTGTAAAGCATGTGCCCAAAAGGAAATTTGAAGTTTTAGCTAGTACTCACACTCTGACTTATCAAAGTGTGATTCCTTCTTTTCTGATACACTTCTCATGATATACTATCATTGTGTTTCATATGGAGTCCATCATGATACATTATCATGATCTTCCAGAAAGTTCTTAAAATCTTGGTTCATAGTATTTCCATATCGATCATATTGAAATTTAATACTTATACCAAGTTTTTTACGTACTTTATTTATGATCTTCTTGAACACTTCAAAAGATTCATGTTTGTATTTTATTAAATACAAACTACCATATCTACTGAGATCATCAGTAAATATATTGAAGTACTATTGATTACCTTAAACATTTATTCTAAAAGGTCTATATAGAATAATATGTATAATCCTTAATAGAATAATCATTCTCCCACTACATCTAGTGAAGAAACTTTGTCGTATTTCTCAATAAATGAGATTAGCATGTTTCTATTAGTTCAATAACCAAAATGAGTCTAGATAACCATCATATGGATTTCTAGAAATGCAATTCTCATTTATGCACTAGGGATGACTATGCTATAGGCATTCAAGTTTGAGTTATCATGCCATTCATTACATGTGTCACACACATTTGTCTCTTTAACTATCAAGTATAGTTGATGAGACATAGGCATTGCCATCAAAGATCATTTTTTTGAAATGAAATAGCAGTCCATTACACTCTTGTCCATACAAGATGTATATACATTTCATTGATGACAGATGTATAATAGCAATTCACTAATTCTATTATATGACCATGAACGTCATGTAGTTATTGTAATGGTAGAAACTCTTGCTCCGCACAGTTTCTAGATTACTTCTTTTTAGGTCCTGAAGTAGAGATCTCTATCTCTTTCATCTTCCTGAGATCCTCTATAAAGAGGTTATTTACCTTTCCAATTTACCCCTCTCCATGTCTTGAGTGATGAAGACTTGGACCTATGCTTGGATTCATTCTATGGAGTTCACTCTATTGATCATTATCACAAGTTTTGTACTTTCTTCATTCATGATTTGGCATCAACATGCCAAGCACTTCAGACAGTGGTTTGGCCAAGTTTCTCAACATTTGATAAACTGGCTATATGATTCATACAACAATTTGTAGAATCATATGTTTCATCAACTTTTGATGTATAAGAAATCATAGTTAATCTATATGCACAATCATATTGAGCATATGAGATTATACTTGATCTCCATCTTTTTGATTATACTCAAACATCGCTTTGAAGACATTATACCTTTCATTCTTAACATGATTTTTAAGATGTATAACCATCTCAGGAATGTCCATGCTTCAAGCTATTTATGCAACTCATAGTTCGTATAACTCAGTATAAGGTTCTTGATGTCTTAGGCATCATTGTCATACTTCAAGTAAGAAACCAATTTTAGGCTTAGGCACATTTGGAGGGGTTCCACTGGTTCTGGTCTTTCAAAGACTTTAGAGTTTACACTCACTACTGAGAACACATCTCAAAGGTCCCAAACTAGATTTGAAGTTTATCCCATTTATGAACTGATTGCAACGATAATGTATTTGTGTTTGTCATTTGGATTCTATAAAAGAATTTTGCAACTTTTCAAAACAATTTTTGATTTGATAAATTTGGCAATATTAATTAGGCCTTTAATTAATTATCGCTCCCACTAAATTCAGAAGATTGCAACGTACAATCTTCTAGTGGCCAAGATCCATATTTCATCAAATTATGAGTCAGCTTTGGCTGATCTCCCACAACTTGATTATTTAGGTAGGCCATCATGCCAATTACATCATATGCAACTCTTGGATATATGGCATGCACAACTCTTTGCCATGATCATATGCATGCCTTTGGATCTTAGACTCTCTAAGAATTACAAGTTAAGTCTGACCCAAAAGTCGACATGATAAACATGCACCCTACTTTGGCAGAACTGACATGTCTACCATCACACTTCCACGAGATGGACCGTGCACCACGCTTTGGCATAACCTACACTTGGTTGATCAAGATTTTCATGTGTGTCGCTTATGGAAGGCATCTTAGACTTTGATATTTTATTTGAGGGATTTTATATAAGTCCATATACATATCCAATCACCACATTATTATAGTATGTATCATATACATGCTATAACCATAATGAGAAACATGCAATATTGATAAAAGTGATGATATTGGCCATCCTATTGTAATTCCTTAGAGCTACAAGGAATTACAGTCATCTAAGGCCTACATCATATGCAACCTATTGTTGATGAAGATCTTTATGCTTGAACCATTCCAGATTGATCGACTCATCCTATGACACAATCGGCTTGCTTCCTGGTAGGTTGCTTGGTCAGTCTAGCCTCCGTTGTCTGGACACCTCCAACAAGCAATTGGGTCATAATTTGGTCGATACGACTGCATCTTTGCAATCCTCCTATGTCCTCCAAGTGGTCAGCTCGTCTGGTGCTAAGCATCTTCATCTTCGATGTAAAAGAAAATAAACTATCCTACTTTTACATAATTTTTGGGAAACCTCGAGTTACATTTGAGGGGAGCAAAGGTAGAAGATAAAGGATCTCAAATTATCTCGAGATACATGTGGAATAGAAGGTAGATGCTTGGTATGCAAACCGAGATGCAAACAACCATAACCAACCAAGCACACATAGGGTTTATAGGCCATAACCATGCTACACATCCACCATCAAAACTATTTTAGAATGAAACATATCAATTGCATATATACCATTTCATATATGTATATTAGTTTGTGGTTGCATGTGGTATTTAGTTGGATATGCACATTAGTCATTTTAAATATTCACATTATATGCAGTAAATAGATGATGATAAAACCAAAATCCTATCATATCAATTTATCCCAAGACACAGAACGTTGGCGTGGCTCAGATACCACTATTGGGTTTTATGGCCTCCAAGTAGGTAGCGGAAACAAAAAATTTACTAGCCATTAACCCATAACAAGAGATCGCATCAATGACTATGTAATGGGAAGGATGGTTTTAGCGAGATATACCTGGTCTTGGGGCTTTCCCATCGACAATACCTCACAACCATGTGTGGTCTTCAACACCATGTCTTGGATGGTGTCTGTGCAGCTCCTGGTGTAACATACTAGATCTCGGACCCTACCTTGGAAGTTGACATTTTGGACTTAGCCAAATAGGGTTGAAGGTTAGATGATAAACAGATGTTTACTATGATCCTAATGAGCTAATACATAAATTTATCACCCTAATGTAGCCTAATGTTTTCACATTAGTCTTAGGTTAATAATGGATACATAAAATATGCCACATAACTCATTTTTGTGGTAATATGAAGATAAGAAACTTAATTTGATGAATAATTTGGATAATGGGCCATATGACATATCTCATAAAAAGAAGTCTCAAAGATGGAAACAAACTTCAAATTCGAAATCTACATATTAAAATTAGCCTACATGTCAAATTTCATCTAATTTGGACAACCTTAAAATATTAGGATAGTTTAGGAGAGAGAAAATGGGTAAAAGGCATAAGTAATGAATACTTTGATTATAAAACTTAAATATATGAAAATAATGGCAAATTCATATTCAACACATCAAAGATAACTTGTGGATGAAGTTTGGTCCAATTTAGATGCTGGACTTTTCTGCAATTTACCCAATTGGGAGGTTTTCTTTGTAAATTGTCACATGCATTATAGTATTTAGATATTCCCTTACCATTCTCGAGTTTTTGAACCATGGGGAACCTAGTTGGAAGGTGTTTCTCTCGAAGGGCATTTTAGGGATTACCCTCTTTATAAATGAGCTTATCTTTAAAAGTTATCAACCAATGGGGTTATTTCTTTGATTGGAGGTCGGTTGGGATGGCCTATAAGTATCCATAAACCAGAATTTGATATTCAAGAAGCCTCTATGAGATGTCCTCTTGCATGGCCATGAAATCCCTAGGCTAAGGACACATGGAAAGCCCTATAGACACCTCATGCTTGACTTCTTCCTTATCCATAAAGGTTTGCATGTCCATGGGCACCCTTAGCATTAGGCACATGGAAAGTAACTTGACACCTCATGCTTGACTTCTTCCTTATCTATAAAGGCTTGCATGTCCATGGAAACCCTTATACATGACACATGGAAAGTCTCATAGACACCTCATACTTGACCTCTTTCTTTATATAGCCATATCTACCCCTTCCCAACTCCCAATTTGAAAACTCTTGCTCTCCTTTATTTCCTCTAGCTTAGAGCATCATTCCGACTCTATGTTTCCACAAAGATGCTATCCCAAGATAAAAGGAGGTGCCAACCTTGGTGAACAAGGATCCTAGGGTTCCAAATTTCTATATTTAGGATTTCTTAAGCTACTCCTTGGTGATTTTGACCAAAACTAGTAAGTATCCTCCTTTCATTCCCTATTTTCATGTTTTTAGTCTTCCTTCCACCTTCCTCCAGGTCAGAACCCTGGTCTTCCATGGTAAACCCCACCTAGAACCCATAAACACCTCATCTCCCTGTTCTTTTGTTAGGGTTTTTCACCTCTAAAGTGGAGAAGGTGGTTCTTGCTTGAGATAGGAGCTTTGTGTGAGAAACCAATCTCTCTAAGCTTGGGAACCTTACTTATTGGACCTTTCCACCTTCCCTAGAGGTTCTTTGGAGGCCTAGGCTTGGTATTTAGACTCTGAAGTTGAGGTATGATGTATCCCCTATTCTTCTATGTTGAGCAATTCACCTATGCGTATTCATTCTCTTTTTCCTATAGACACTAGCCTATATATAATGTCTTTTCTTTTGAAAATCATGATTCATGTGAACTACCTTATTTGATATTGATCATGTGATCATGGATATTCTTTTGAACTCTTATCTTATGCTTTCTTCATGATGGAACTCTAAAATATGACATGTGATGTCTTTTTCCCACTTATGAGGTGGATGTATATGTTGGTCACTTATGTGGTGACTAGTTTATATATTATGACTATACTTTCTACTTGCTTCTACATTTAACATGCTATGTGATTCAGTAGTACTAGAGTAGTATAATTGCATTGGTTTTTATGGCAGATGTGTTATTTCCTGCCGAGTAGATGTGATATTTCCTGCTCTTTTGGGATGGAAAGGAACCTCATACCCAGGGAAAGATGTGTGATTCATGGCCCATGTTTTATATATATGGGAGATTGGCAGTATTACTTTCTCTATCAGGTTTCAAGTTTATGAGACTTGGCCACCTTTGTGTTTATATTATTCTAGGGCTATGTTTATCTCACATGCATGTAGGTTGATGATATGGGGTGTGTGCCCTAATTCTTTTCATGTGCTTGTGTGCCACAATCTTTATGTTTTATTAATGGCATGTATTCTTTTGTTATCACATGATTTTAATTCCTTTTCTCTTAATACCCATTTGGGTGGTCCTTATCCTTTCTATGGGAAGCATTTTATATTTGATGTCCTTTATTCCATATATTGCTCAATTTCCTATTTAGTATGCACATACCAGACTTTGCTGATGTCATCTATTTCCTCTTCTTGCTAGGATATGCTTCCAACCCTAGGTGAAGGAGTAGATGATAAGGCATGAAGTTTTGGACTAGCTTAAGGAGTTAAAGCTTGGAGAAAAAGTTGTTATGTTTAGACTCCCCTCTACTTAGATCCTTATGTTATATCATACATGTAAACCCGTATGGGAGATTATGGTGTACTTATGTAATCTTTTGTGAAATATATATCAGTGCTTTAGACTGTTTCTTTGAAGAACTCATTCACTGAGTGAGTAGGCTCACCCCTCTACTCACAATTTTTAGGGAAATCACATGGACTTGAAGAAGATATCATTGCATCAGAGTAGATCTGCCACAAGAGATAAGTCTGAGTATAGTTAACTTTAGTCGGTCCTTGTCACTCTAGGTCTTTGTAAAGAAATAAGTGAGAGTTGTAAATGATGATGTATAACATTATTCCTCTTTTATCAATATGTGCGAATCAGTAAGTCTTATGTGCTTAAAAGTATGAGGAACATAATGAATGTTCATACATGCATTTTTACTGTTGAAATCAGATTAGAGAAATCAATGTTTAGATTCCCTTGTGAAGTTGGTTTATGTGGTTCAATGAGAGAAAACAAAGAGTTTTGAAAGAGAAGAAAAAGTCAACGGTGATCTTTGTATTACGATAAATCCTCAATTTATGCCCTAATCTCATGATTAGTGGAAATTGTGAGATTGGGGTGTAACAACTTGGTATCAAAGCTTAGGCTAAGTTGTCAGGGACCATTATGTTAGTAAGTTAGAGTCATAAGTGTGGCAGATAGGAGATGTTATGATGTTAGGTATGGGGATTTGAGTATTTTGATATCTTGGCCCAGTATCTGAGTACTTGGATCAACTAGTATCAAGCTACTCAGTCTATTCTTTCATGTATACCCTGGCCAGGTATATAGTGGAAGGATGGGATAGAGAGGAACCCTAGAAATATTAGGGTTAGAAACAAGATAAGTAACATGAATTAAGAGCATAAATATAAAATAAGATAGAGATTTCATTTCATATTTTTGTTTTATTGGAGATGAATAGAAATGCTCTTATATGTTTGAATTCAGATATTCAGTATTTTGAAATATATATGGGTCTTTAAAATTTGTTGTACACTATGCAGTTGTAGCATTTATTGATTAAATTATTTGTATCAAGTAGATTAGAAATGATCTTTGAATGAACTTTCCTAAGTGGATATTCTTTCCACATGTTTGAGATTAATAGGAGTTGGTTAATCTTAAGTAGCTCTTGGCTTCAGGACTGTAGGTTCGTCCTGGTCTGGATGGCAGGATGCATTACTGGGATCTAATGACTCCTATTAACAATATGATAAAAGTAGACTCTGGATAAATTAGACCCACATCATAGTGAGAATGTACATACACTAAGATGTTGAAACATATGGGAAAGATTAGAATATCTAAGAATCAGTTGGAACTGATATATGTGACCCAACTTTGGGGCCTCATATGAGAAATCCTTAATTGGGAATAAAGGAACACGAAGTAAGGTTCAGATTAAGTTTAATGATTAATATTATATGAACTCTAAATATGAAATATGGAAAAGATATGAGAAAAGTATGTAAGGCCCAAGGTAGTAAGAATCAATCATGAGGAATGGATTATATAATCGAGTACAATGTTTATATGTACTCCAAAGAAAAGGAAAATTAGAAGAAAAGGGTTAAGTATATGATAAGTAAATATAAGTGAAGAGTCTTTAGAAGAGTTAAAGTAAAGAGAATTAGATAAATATGTAGATCATAAGACTAGGATAATATACTAAGTTAAAACAAATATAAATGTTAGAAATGGTGAGCTTGATTAAGGAATGAGGGTTATGATATAATTGAGAGAATGGAATGTATACCTTTATTAATAAGTTTAATACATTCATCCTTACTACCTTTGGATTCCAAGTCTCTATAGAACAACAAATTAGTTTCTAAAAAACAGAGAAAAAAAGTGAAGCTTAACAGAATGAATAAGTTATACAAAGGTAGACTATACTCAGGAAGGAAAAACTTGATATAAGAGAAAATGTTTCACCCATGCATGAGCCGTTTGATTTAAAATAAAAGATATGTAATGTATTAAACATGAGTTGAAACTAGTAGAGATATTATTGATTTAGAATTTCAACTTCACATTATTAGAAGGATAAAAAGAAATATGTGCAACCTCGTATACATGATCATACACATGAATAAGCAAAATGATCATAAGAGAAAAGTAGAAGTTAAAGATAACAGGTGGAATAGTAAGATATGATAAGAGGATTATGGAAAGTAAGGAAGGGTTTGAAACATGATGGAGTAATATAGATTATAAAAGAAAGAGGTTAGGAGATTCAATCAAGTGCTAGTTAGTCAAGTATCCTTGTTGATAACTAATTAAACCTACATACGACAAATGTATTAATGGGATGTTTGAAGATAAGAATTCTAAGTCTCAGAACCGTCTTCTGTTCCATATATTACTTAATGAGAGAAATGTGGGAATGAAGTGATAAGAAAATGAATCATATCTGATGCATAACCACTATGGTAGAGGCATCTAGTGAATGTAATAATGACACACAATATGATGATGAAACCCTAGAAGGGTAAATTGAGAATGTAATCTATTTGAATGGCCAATTAAGATGAAAGAAATTCAATTGATAAGATAAGGAAGACTTTAGTAAAAACTTGTGAGATACAAAGTTTGAATTTCAAATTAAGGGAGCAAAGTCACACCACAATAACGTCATGCTACTGATAAAGGCCAAACCCTAGAATGTTTAGAGCTGTATTAGTTCAAGTGTTGTCACTAGTGATTTGACCTTGAATACTAGCATCTCTATAAAACAAGATCATGAAATTTGCACTATGAGAAGTAAACTAGCACTGATAGTAATTCCAGCTAATCTAAAAGGTAGATAAATAACATGGAAATGATTTAGAGAAAAGGATAAGAAATATATTTGAAATATAAGAGGTGTGTTTTGAACAAAAGGAGAGATACAATATGAGTGAAGTGTGATATGAAATAAGTTCTTGCAGTAATAGCAAGAATGATAAATAATCTATTCATACCTTGTATGTTTCAATTTTAGGGATGTTTAATCTACATGATTAAAATGAGAAGGATAAGTAGCAAAAAGTAAGTAGTAATGAATGAGGAGAAAGATAAGAGAAAACAATGGCTTTTAGTGATATGTGAATTTGTTTTTAGAAGTATAATTTTTTGAAGGTATATTAAGGGATGTAAATTGGTTCTACGTATGATTTCAGTGTACATGTGCAAGATATATGTCTATTAATGGTGTCTGATAGTTTAAGTCATTCATACCAGTAATCCATCTTAGTATTGTACAATTGTGGTATGGTGATATGGGTTGAATGATGATGGAACAAATGGAGGGTTACCTTGAATAAGGTAGTCTTACCTATTCTCTCATATGAATAGAAGGGATGGTAACCATATTGTATTGATATGTAACACTAATGAGGTCTAGCTTGTTATACCTAGCTTTAATATAAGTAAGTGATGTTAATTGGGTATGAACAGTCCTTGAATGACTAATACAATTATGGAGTACTCTGTTACTGTTGTTGAAACCCTAGTATGCTATAACCAGATGGTTACACCTTGAATTATGTGGTGAAGTGTTCGAATAAAGCATAATTAACTAAGCGGAAGCGATCATTAACAGCAGATTACTGAAAATCACTAAAAATTAAAACCTTTTTCAAAGAGATCCAAACACAGGAGAACTCTTTTATCAAGAACCATTGTATTTCATTTACATCCTGGTTCATAAGTACATATCTTGTACCATTCCTTCTCGAGGATAACAAACATCAACTGCTCTTTTTAAAACTATACATAAGCAGCATGAGAACCTCGAGGCATCAAGCCAAAATATCGGATTGACTCATTCAAAGTACTAACTACTAACTCTGAGGACCTGAGAGTACATAGACGACACATAGGACTTTCTATACAAAATATGAAATCCAGAGTTTCCACCTAGAGTTTTACAATTGTCCCTGTAGCTATTGCTGCTCTCCCCCTGCTATAGGGTTTCTGCCCCTTCTTCTGTGTTTACCTAAAAAGTTGGATCCCACGTGGGTGAGACAATTGAAAACTATCCCAGTGAGAGATATAACACTCTGCCAGAAACATTATTATTGCAGATAAATAGTAACAAACCGAGTAGGAGTTCTTTTATATTAACAGCAGTATTAATCATTATATGAACAGAATAAGATAGTCTCCTTTTTCAAGGAGAACATTGCATCTACCCATGGTAGACTTGTACATCATCTATCTACTTTGTAAGGAATGTAAGGAAACATAAATATATCATTGATCAACTAAAGATGCATTAAAGAAATGTAACATCAGTCGATGATTTTCGTATTCAATCCTTAAGCAAACATGCTATACGACTGATTACTTTTACAATCACACTTATGCCCTGAGGGGATGAGGTATACCGCTCATACTCCAACCGACCATTGCGAAATCAAAAGCAGTGCCATACAAGGTCAATGGAAGAGCCTGATTTCCATGACCTCATCTGTCTCGGTCAGTACAAGACTATATGCAGGACATCTAGTGTCGCTGCTAAACAGCTTTCCAGGATATAATGGTAACTTCACTATAGAGTTATAGCCCATAGCATATACTCTTTTCAGGATATGGCCCATAGCCAATGCATGGTATTATGGAGTTATGGCCCGTAGACATACTCTTATTGGGATATGGTCCTTAACCATTCCTGTGCATAGGATATGGCCCTTAGTCATTCCTATGAGGTGTAAGGATATATTCACCCATTACCCCCACATATTAAAAAATATGCGGCTTCCGGGTAATGCCGCGAAGCAACTCATTTCACCATTCAACAAATTCTGATGCTGATGGATCTATGGACAGGGCACTACATGATGAGATTTCACTTGATTAATTAAGTGTATTATTGTATTCTTTTAGCATCAGTCAAGTTCTCAAACATTATTATGACAAATGCTATAAAGAAAGGTATAATTCATCTGTCAAGTACATTTCAAAACTTTATAAAACATTGGGATCTTAATCCCTTGTCACATCATGGGCAATCTCACTCCTTAACATCTCATCTTCATGATTATGGAATATGGGTATTCAAACCTCAATTCTCAAGAACACTTGTTACCACTTATCAGGTAACTAATACCTTCAGGTCATCTGACCAAGGTAAACATGATACCTTCTATACAAGCATCTCACATGGCTCTCAAAGCCCATTTAGTCTCTTGTTACCTCTTACTAGGAAACAAAGCATATAATGGCTCACAAGTCCCTTAATGCATTTATATAATTAACACATCATAGCTCATACCTGGCTATGCTCATCATCTCATGATTACCTGCATGATCATTTCATGATAATAGTTATATCAATTATATATCAGCACTATGCAATGTAAGAGTAGCATCACTATTCCCTTATTTAGGGATAGGATTTCTCTTACATATCATCACCCTTCATTAGGATTAGGGTTTTCCATTATTAACCATTTAGGTTCTCAAGATCATATTATTAATGATCAAGCCCTAATTCAATGCTCCACATAGCTAGGAGCCAACATTAATAACATAAGTATTCAATCGTGCTTATTTATTCTCATACACTTATCATTAAATGAAATATCAAAACAAGATATGAGTTCCTCTCTCAACTTTACCAGAATATGGTTACATCATACTTTATTAACTTGGCTTAACCTTTTCTTAAGGTATGTTGACCTACACTTATCAAAGTGCATTATATCTCAATTTCACAATTGACATGACACACTTCATGTGTTACTCATCCAAGTATATTGGATTTAGAGAACATCAAGGTTTATCAAACTTGAGGTGTTGGATGTGATATCTATCATGTCTTGATGTATCACTTCCCTCATCACCTTTATCTTAAGTTCATCAACTTATCTTGTATTAGGGTATCTCTCATCCTAATACTTCATGCACTAGTTCATCACATTTATCATGTAATGTATTGATCACAAGTTACTTGTTTGAAATATGCAACCACTATCAATTATATGGACTCATCTCAAGTTAAGGCATTATTAATATAAGGTCATCCATTAACAACCACCTTAGGTGTTTCAAATATCAATATATTAATCACTATTCCATTATTAGGGATAGGATTTCCCATATTTATCCATTAGGGTTTACATAACATCACCCTAGGTTATGGTTACACATCACCCTATATTAGGCTTATACTTAACATTGCCCTAGATTAGGGTTAGGGTTCATCACCCTTCTCAATTAGGGTTTCATGATATCTCTATCAAGGATCATACCCTAATTACATATTGTATCAAGTCATTGCTTCCATAAGCATCAAAGGTTAACCATTCAAAAGGTACTAACTACTTAAGTATCTTGAAAGTACAACCATTGTAATTACCTTTGATAAACATCATCCACAATCATGGGGTTAATTGTACTTACATGGTTTGAGTCAATTAAACCTTCGAGGGGTCTTGAAGTGCCTTGACCTTCAAATGGTCTTGAAGCACCTCAATCTTCAAACGGTCTTGAAGAAATTGGATCTCAAATAGTTTGAAACTGTTTCGGCAACTAACCCTTGAAACCGTTTAAGCAAAAGTACATTGAAACTGTATGAACAAATCACTCTTGAAACCACTTGGATCTCCAAACGGTTTGAGACCATTTGATCTCAAACGGTCTTGAGACCGTTTCGTCCAAACCTTCTCAAAACCGAATGGACCAATTAGGGTTTTCGTCAACCAAATTGATTCAGGGTTTCAATCATTGAACCACCTATCAACTGAACTATTGATTCACTCTTCAATTGAACCATTGATTCACCATTTAACCTTGGCATGACCTGACCTCAAATGGTCTTGAGACCATTTGGTGTCAAACGGTCTTGAGACTGTTTGACCCATCCCATCATTGAAATTGGTGGAATTCAATTAGGGTTTCTTTAACAACTCGATTTAGGGTTTGATAATCAACGAACCTTCAAGTTTTGAACCCTTTGGAATTAATTAAATTAAATAGCATTGGATCAGTATCAATTTATGACATCATCAACCTCAAATGGTTTTGAAAACCATTTCCATTCTATCAGTTTTGGAAACCCTAAATACCAAACGATCTTGAAGATCGTTAATCATCAAATGGTTTAGAAACTGTTTCATTCCAAATGGTCAACTCAAATCCAAACGGTCAACTGTCCCAAACGGTCAACTCAATCCAAACAGTCAATTGTCCCAAATGGTCAACTCAATCCAAATGGTCAACTGTCCCAAATGGTTTTGGACCCAATTCCTCAAACGGTTTGCAAACCGTTTGGTCACCAAATGGTTTGGTGAAACGGATTGACCAATTTAATTGGAACCCGTTTGGAGTTGCAATTTTGGGAAAAGTGTCCAAGATGATGCCATCATCATCTACCTTCATTTCTAAGGTTCACATTGCTACTGATTTCATAGAATCATCTATTATAACAAGCAATTAATCAAGAAGAAGGAGAAATCAACATAACTTGTAAAATTCGAAATGAATAATGATGTAATTGGGTTCAAGTTATATCACCCACCTTCAAGAATGCTTCAAATCTCCAACTACACGTCTTTAATGGTGGTTGAAGCTTTCTCAACTCCATAAGGTTCGTTCCTCAAGCTTTTGAGTGAAAAGGATTGGCTAGGATTGAAGATTGCATGGAGAAAAGAAGAAATCAAGCATTGATTTGTGATTTGCACCATGAAATCAAGGTGAAAGGAGATCATGGAGCTTACCTACAGGTTGGGGGTCGTCCTACTGTTGCTCCGAAGCTCCCTTGGTCATCTTGCAAACAAAGAGTGAAAGAAAATCCGAAAAAGAGTCCTTGGTTGAGTGGGAAATGAAGTGAATATAAGGATTTTCAAGGAGAGAGAGTTGAAAAGCAATCCTTCAACTCCCCAAATTGGTGCCACTTAACCACCTCTACTCCTTTGCCTTTAATTCTTATTCTTTATCAACAATTTAAAAGAAAAGCAATTAAGCACCTTAATTCATATAATACTAATATCCCATATTTGAGTGGATATTACTTTTAATTAACTAATGTGAGTAGCCTCTCCACTCACTTAGATATTTTCGTGGCCTTTTCAAGGAACTAGGACGTCCACACTTATATAATTTCAACCATCTCATTTTTTTTTGAAGGGCACTTCAATTAACATATTTATTTTTGCATTAATTTGAAGTAAACTTCCATTTATGCTTAAATCATGATTATTTTAATATCATGATTCTCTCTCTTCCAAAATGATTCAAATGAGGCGCCCCTCTCAAATTATTTTCTCTACATGATGACAAGAATCATGAGGGACCCTCTTGAAGTGGTATTTTGCATATTGAACCCTAGGTTTTGGGTCAATTGCACATTACACCAAAACTGGATTTTAATGCACAAAGATTGGTCAGCAAGCTCTATCTTGGTGCTCAAGCTTGTGGAAGCCATACCACTGCATCATATCCATTCCTACGATGCTTCAACATCTGAGGAACATTTTGCCATCTAAAATTTGCAATTTAACCCCTCAACTTGGGTAATTTGCATTTTAGTCCAAATCAAGTAAAACATTGTTTCAACATTATTCAAAAGGACTAAAATTGAAACATAAGTTCCTCTTGAGACTTAATTACTTGTCAAAGTATAAAGACAAGAATATAAATGACTTACTTAAGAAAAACCTCTAGGTTAAGCCTTAGCCTAGGTTAGGGATGTTACAAATTATGTGTGGGTTCATACTTGAGAACAATACGGAATGTGATGGTAATGCTTCATCTTATGCATCCATGCTCCCATGGGGATGCCGTGAGTAGTAATGTACAATTGTTGTTGAATCTAATCTTTTAACTCAAGACTGTTTTGCTATTTGAGTAGCACAATAGTAAGATTCAAAAGAACATGGTGAACTCTCTTTCGTGATTTAGAGGTAATACATAACAATAGTACATATTTAGCAGTATGAATTGAGATAGTAGGATCAGATTATCGATGTTGAGGTAAAACCTCAAGAGTATGAAAATATTGAAATGGTTGTTTATCTCTCTATCCTATGACTGATTGTGGCATAGAGAATTTGCTTGTTATCATTGAGAACTATTTCAAACATGTTGTGATTTAGTAAAGGAATAAAGGACTCAAATTTGAAAATTGCATTCAAGTATGAAATACTAGAATATAATGACGTAAGATTTCAAAAGCTTAAAATAAACCTTGAATGTACTTACTTGCATATTTATGTTTCGGGGATGAAACCTTTTTTTGGGGGGGATTATTATGACCGCATCTAAGCTTAATTGGTAAACTAGGGTTTACCTAGATGATTATATGCTTAATTGGATAGATCATTGATTAAATCTAATTAATGATCATAATTCAATTATGATGTTTTAAACCTAATAAGAATGTTAAGTGTTCTATTGTTTGAGAAATTAGGGTTTGAGAAATATAAACCCTAGTTGGCTGAAATTAGGATTTTGATGGTACATGACTATGAAATTTGATTAGGATAGCAGTGTGGTAAATGCTTTTTCATATTTTATACACATTTTTTATTTAATTGAATTTTAGATATGATATGGATAACTCAATCATGCATATTGGATAAAAAGTTCTAAATATTTGAGTGTTCTTTGAATTTGGTTCTCGGTTGAACTATACTTCGACCAAAATGCTGACAGAGTACTTTTCAGCAGTGTAGTGTTTTACTTTTATTTATTTATTGGTAACTGTAAATGATCAGAAATTTTAACTGGATACCTTAAACTCAATCTTAAAGAACATGCAAAATTTTCATAATTTTTGGATGCGTTTAGACCTTATCAATAGATGGATTACAGTAACTGACATTTCTGTAGAATTCTGGATAGAACTGCACTATTCAATTTTTAGTTATTTAATGGAAGCTTGGAATGATCTAATATTTTAACCGTAGTTTTGAAACTCAATTATACACAACATGATAAATTCGCATAATTTTTTGAGAAGTTTCGTTCTCCGAAATACACGAATTTACAGAAACCTTTTTATGATAGAAAATTCTGCTGAAATAAGAAAAAGTTTAGTGAGGGGTCAATGTGCAATTAACCCAAGCAGCTCAATTTCTATATATGGTCAACCCAACACACAAGGATCTCTCATAATTCTTGATTCAATTCAGAGAAACGAAATCCTAGAGAGAGAGAGAGAGAGTTAGGGTTTGAGAGGAGAAATTGATGGAGATGCTTACTAGGGTTTTGCGGTCCGAGGAATGATGAAATCATGTAAGTTTAGCTTCTTTGGATATAGTTTCATGGTGAATCTTCTATCACATGTCAAAATTACTTCCCTCCTCTGATTTGATCCAAATGGTATCTAAACTTCCCCTTTTCTCACTCTTTCTTCATAATCCCTCATTTTTAGGGTTTCCGAGTTGAAAGGAAGAAGAATTGGGTGAATTGTTAGGGATTTGATATGGATTCGAGATTTTCAGATATGGGATACATTTTTAAGGTGTTTTCACACCTTAGGGTGAGTGAGAACTTCTTTTACACAATATATTGCACAAAAATTTGTTAAATCCACCATAATCTTTAATTGCTTAGTATGCGACTACAAACCCTGAATTGTCTATTTGTTCTAAGTTACTGCAAAATGATATGAAATGGATTATTTCTTTGTTTGAATGAATTTCAGATGATAAAATCATATTAGAAATGTATACAATGCATTCTAATGAGAATTCCCTAAGTATTCATAGAGGTTATAAGAGTAAACTGAAATATAGGGAATTTGTCTATGACTGAAATTTGTTGTATAAGTAAATAGAGAAAGTTGCTTATCTAGATTCCCTTGGTTTTGAATGATTGTTTATATAACTTCATAGTACATATATGTCAGATACTATCTTAGATTTTGTTCAAAGTGAGTAATGTTTGTTTGGTATCTCCGTGAATAGGGTGAAACCCTAGATGCAAGGAAAGTTAGATATTTGCGAATAGATATCGTGAAATCATTTTGAAGGGATTTTCTTGACATGATAGACTTTATTTATTCAATGTTATTATTGATGCATGATATCCCAGTGAATGGCATGGAAACCCAAATTCAGATCAATTCCAAGGTTTCATACATATATTGATTTTATATGATTTTTTGATAGTAGTCTTTATTCAGTGAATGTTTATGTTGCTTGAAATCTCTATGGGAGCCATGGGAATAAGTTGTTGCCTAGCTAGTGAGAGGTGACAAGATGTGTGATGGCCTTGGGATCCATGATAATACTTGTACAACCAGTGAAATGAATACCTTGGTCTAAGGACCTAGAGGTAATGGTTACCTGTTACAGAGGTAACAATGCTATGTGATGATCTAAGGGTTTGATTACCCAGATCCAGTAATTATGATAATGATGTGAAGGGATGAGAATTCCCAGTAATGTGATAAGGGATTGAGATCCCAGGTATCATGTGTTGTAAAGATTTGAAAAGTATGTGATAGATGTATTACACCTTTCTTTGTAGCATTTGTTGTGTTTAAATGAAACCCTAAGGGTAGGGTGTTCAATGAATCAAATATTGTGATATCAATGTTCTCAGTTATTATCAATAATTCTTGTCATGATAAGTAATTAACTCCTAATTGGGTTATGAGATGCACAACTCAAGATTTGGGTTGATATGCACATTCTTTGAGAAATTACATATAAGTTGCAGGTGCTATTGACGATTACTCATATGTCAAGTAATTAACTCTTATCAGTGTAATAAGATGATAAATTGCACGATTCTAGTGTGTATGTTCCAAGTGGACATGTAATTTGTTTATTTAAGAATTTTAGTCTGCCTGCATGTATAGTATGTTGATTACTCTGTATATTATAGTGTTTTGAATATACTGCTCTGCCAAATTTAAAATGATATACATGTTGTATTATTACTTCGAATAAGTAGATGTGATACCATAAAGATACCGGAGTCAAGTATAAGTAAGAGAAGGGTACAATGTAGAAAGAGCTTTCTAGGAATAATAAAACAATAGACTTAGGAGCCCTAAACACCGTAGAACCCCTATGTGAGGTTTGCGCCTTAGGGGTGAAACGACCTAACCCTGGCAGTGTCCAGTATACGGGAGTCGGAACATGCTATTAGGTGGCACGGGGGACGAAGCCCTAGTGGAAGTCTCCTTAAATTATAGTTTGTAGTTTCCAACATCAACTAGAAGTCTTGGTGGCACTAGAGTACAGAAAAGACAAGAGGTCGCTTGACTCTCCGCCTGTGTGCTCAGGTTAGAGGAGGAGTTCATTTTAGTCCAGAGAGCCATTTCCCTATTGCAGATCAGGAGAGTAGTCAGACTTAGCATTTCACGGGTGTGTCCTCTAAGTCTTGTACGGTGTGATCATAGTACACTACGAGTCTTCATATGTAGAGTACACTGCATATGATCAGGGCATAATAAAATGAATGTGAGGTCAAACAAGTGTGTACAGTTTTTCAATTATTCTTTGTATGTTTCTGAATTATTAGTTCTCTTTATGATCAATCAAGAATTTCATATATTGATTCACTCTTATAGATATTTAGAGTATCCTGCCATATTTATGATTGTCAATTATTAGACTCTTTAAAGCTTACTGCTGTTATAATTGATATCAATTGCTCAAAAGTATATCTGTAATTATATCAGTGCTTTATACTATTTCTTTGAAGAACTCATTCAGTGAGTGTGTAGGCTCACCCCTCTACTCACAATTTTTAGGGAAATCACATGGACTTGAAGAAGATATCATTGCATCAGAGTAGATCTGTCACAAGAGTTAAGTCTGAGTATAGTTAAGCTCAATCAGTCCTTGTCACTCTAGGTCCTTGTAAATAAATAAGAGAGAGTTGTAAATGATGATGTATAACATTATTCCTCTTTTAGCAATATGTGTGAATCAGCAAGTATGTGCTTAAAAGTATGAGGAACATAATGAATGTTCATACATGCATTTTTACTGTCAAAATCAGATTAGAGAAATCAATGTTTAGATTCCCTTATAAAGTTGGTTTATGTGGTTCAATGCGAGAAAACAAAGAGTTTTGAAAGAGAAGAAAAATTTAAGGGTGATCTTTGTAATACGTTAAATCCTCAATTTATGCCCTAATCTCATGATTAGTGGAAATTGTGAGATTAGGGTATAACACAGAGGTAGTGTTATAGCTTGTGGAGGTTGAGCTTGATGGGGATGTGACCTATGAGGAAGGTCCAGTGTTGATCCTTGATCAGAGGGTGAAGAAGTTGAAGAGGAAAGACCTTGTTCTTGTGAAGGTTCTTTGAAATCATCAAGGTGTTCAGGAAGCCATGTGAGAGCTCAAAGAGGAGATGAGGAAGAATTACCCTTCTCATTTCTCTTAGGATTTTGGGGGCAAAATCCCTGTTAGGGGTTTGTGGCTTGTAAGAACCCTGACCCACAGTTTGTGCTAACCCTATTTGTTATGCTTAAGTGAGCTGCTTAACTCCTTGCTCTAATCATCTAAGATATAATCATGGCATGTTGGAGGTTGGTGTTCCTTGTTTTGAGCTTTGTTTCTTGATTTTTTTCTTTGTGGTGAGGTTTTGGTGAAACTTGAAATTTACCCAGAGTAGGGGTTGATATGCAAGTTTGCCATCTCTAGAGTGTTTCTTCTCTCTCTTGGCATCAGCTATAGGAGAGAGAAAGTGTTGGGGGCCTTGTTTTGTCCTTGGTTGAGTGGCAACACCCTTGGTGGTGTTTTGGGCACATGTTTGAGGTATGTTTTTCTCTTTGGAGTACTATACCGGGGTTGAGAGCCTTGGTGAGAAATTATATCAGTATATGGTTGCCTTGAAGAGGCTTGGTATTGACTAAGGATGTCTTGAGGGACATCCTATTGGTTTGTGGCACCTTGAGGATCATCATGTCAGGTTTTGGTGACTCTAGGAGGAGTGTCATATCAGCTTGTGACCTAGGGTTTCATCCCTATCAGTTTGTGGAGTAGGTGGAAGGGTGTGTCCACCTTGACCTTCCTTAGTGACCAAGTTGGTGAGACTTAGGTCCTTTCACCTTGTTGCATGGCATGTCATGTGTCCCTTCTTCTTAGACAAGTGTCTTATCAGGTTTAAGGTGGTGACACCTTTCCCTTGCTCTCTCTCTCTTTGTCCATGTATATATAACTCTTCCTTCTCATGCAAGTTAATCCTTTTAGCAATCCTTACTTGCTTTCCTTGGTGGCCGACCTTGGGCTTGAAGAAACCTCTCCCTTGGAGCTTGGTAGGCAATCTAGAAGCTTTTGGTGCTCTCTTTCATATTCTTCCTTGGTAAGCCATGGTTTTCTAGATTTCCTTCTCTTCTTCTTTCTTCTTCTCGGGCATGGACCATGGCACCTTTCTTTCTTTTGCTTTCTTGACCATGGTCCTATCTTCCTTCTTGGAGGTGTAGTGGAGATTGATCGAGGAGGACCTCCTTCTACCTTGAGCTTGGAGCTTGACCTTGGATCTTAAAGCTTGGTGGTTGTTCTTGAGGCAGGTTATATAACTAAAACCCTACTTTGTTATTATCACCTTTCTATTTGTTATTTTGCTAATTGTTCTTAGCTTGCCTTTGCTTGCATGCCAATAGCTTTTCTTGGTAGTCTTGTGTTTGGTTTTGAGATTAGAACTATGCTTAGTTGCTTCCATGAAATGTTTGTTTTCCTTGCCTTAGTAGTATCGTCATCTTGAGGTAGAATATGATTAAACCGATATGAGTTGCTCTTTACAAACTGACATGCAAATTGGCATGCCTTGTCTAGACCAATACACCTCTTATGATGGGGTTGGCATGATCTCATGATGGCTAGTGAGGAAGAGTGTTGAGTCTCCATGCTTCTAGTTGAGTGTGGAAGCCGAAATGGGTAACCCTAATCCGATATGCATGTGTAAACTGACAAGTCTTACAAACTGATACACCTTAGCCCATCACACCTTATTTAGAGGTGAGAATCACCTACCTTGTGGTTCAGCCGATACTACCAACCCTTATGGTCGATATCCTATGGAGTTCTATGTGGTCGATACCTAAGTGAGTGGGTAGGTCGATATCCTAGTGAGTGGGTAGGCTGATACCCTATTTGAAGTGGTGAGGCCAAAACCTATTAGGGATAGTTTATCCGATACAACTTCTTCATGTACCTCTTGCCCGATATCCTTGTTGTGTCATGGCTAACACACTTTCATTGAGGTGTTGTGCCCGATACAAGGTGATGATGAACCGATATCTTTTGTGATGAACTGATACTCATCTTTGAGTTTGTAGGTCGATACCCTACCTAGGGTGGTTGCTCGATATCTAGAGTTAACCGATACACTATCTTATTGTGATGACTGATATCCTACCTATGTGTGGTGATCGATGCCATATCTTAGTGTGGTGGCTAATACACTACCTTAGTGTGGTGGCCAATACTCTAACGCTAAGTGATACCCCTATGTGGTGTAGTGATGCATCTTGTTGATGCTAGAGCTTCATGGTGATGACATGACATCCTATGGAATAGTTGTACATAGGATGAGAAGGTTATGTTTCTTAACTACATAATGTGTTTTACAATAATATTGATAGACATGCTTCTATGATGAGGAAAGTGATAATCTAAGGGTGGTTGATGACCCAACCTTGCAAACCCTAATTCGGTAAAGTGAAACCCTAATTGTTATAATGTAAAGTGTATGATGTGAATGTATGACATGAGTTCTATGAGATGATGATGTTTTCCCTTCTTGTTATTAGTTTCTAACCATGCAGGTGTTATTGATTGATGAACATAGCCAAGTATGAGCTATCATGGTAATCATGTGATGGACATATGGTCCTTGTGATGGATATGTGGTTCTTGTGATGGACATGTGGTCCTTGTGATGGACATTAGTCCTTTTGATGGATAGGTGGTCCTTGTGATGGACATGTGGTCCTTGTGATGGACATTGGTCCTTGAGATGGGGTGCATGTATAAGTGGTAACATGCATAAAGTGATGATGTTATTCAATATGTTCTAGTGATGAGTCATACCCTACTTATGTAGATTTAGTTTTATGGTTATACATTGTAACTTGATTGATGCTTAAGGATGTTAAAGTTGATCTAATTAATCAAGGAAAATCTAATAGTGTAGTTGCCCTATGCCATAGATCCATTCAATGTCAGCAATTGTCGAATGGTGAAATGAGTTCAACTCAGAGCACCTATTGTTGAATATGCAGGATGCAAGTTGGAATACCACCTTGTATCCTAATATATATATATATATATATATATATATAAAATAAATGTATCATAGGATTTACTATAAGTCATACCTAGAATTGTATCATAGGATTGACTATAGGTCATACCTGTAATTGTATCCCAGGATTGACAGTAACTCATACCTAGAAGAGCAGTGCTATAAGTTGTAGATCAATTTCTCTTACATCATGACCTGTGACAAGGTGGGCTAAATATGCATATTCAGACTAAAATGTCCCTAGAAGTAGATGGATCATGATGTTATTACATGTTTACTCATGCTGACAAAGGAAGATGGGGTCGTGGATTATGACTCTTCCATCAGACCTTGTATGGCACTGACTCTACTATATATCCGTATAGTGGTCTATTGAATTTGGATGGTACGATTCAAATCCTCAAGGCATAATGAATACGTAAATAGTCATGTAGTATAATTGTATAGGATCAAATATGAAAACATTGGTTGAGGCCTTGCTTAATCTTTATACAACGTTGTTGATAGAGAATATACATATTCTTCATATTCCTTTTTAATAATTAAGATGTTTCATAATTCAACAGTAATTGTTCTTCCTATTATTTATACTGCTACTCAATTTATCTTATCTGTGATAATAATAGAGTTGGTGGAGAGTTATATCTCTCGTTGAGATTGTGTGTCTCACCGTATTGGTTAACAATCTTTTTAGGTGGACGAGCACGAGGAAGTAGATATCGTATAGAGGAGATTGAGTAGTAGCCAGAGGAGTAGTAGCTGATAAGGTTGGAAATGTTGTTGGTTGCCTTTGTTGATAGAGTCGTAGAGTCATCCCTGTACACTCGGGTCTTTGGGAGTGCTTTGTAGATGTTTTGCGAATGTGTTCTCTTTATGGTTTTGTTGTATATCAGATATGATGGATCATGAATATACATTCTGTAACAATGCCCTCGTACAAGATGACAACATGTTTTGTGGATGCTTTGAGGCATGAAAGTACTCATGTGTAAAGGTTTTTGCTATGTGGTGTTTTTATGCAAAAAGGTTTTACTGTTTAGTGTTTTTTTCTAATAAGTTGTCAATCTCTTTTCCATGATTTGTCTTCGAGTTATCCTATGTTGTCGTGGCATGGGGTGTCACACCTGAAAATATCACATGTAATTATTATCATACATTAGTGCTCATCATAGTAGTGAGACTATTGTATCACAAACAGAGAACTAATCTCAACATCATTCATATACACTATTGATCTTAGGGATTTGAGTGGACCCCACCTTACATGGATTCCATAATTTCGACATATAATCAACCATATATAAGTCTTAGAAAATTACTTGGGATCACTATATTTATAGAAGTATGTTTGTTACTTCCCTAATTTCCAAACAACCAGATCAATCACTACTATAGAAATGGCTTATAACGTCACATTTAGAGGCATTGGTTATTACCGACAACTGACACCTAAGTCCTACAATGTCGGCTAATTACAGAGACTGACATCTATATTTGAAGACCGACCAGACATAGGTATCACTTTTTATTTAGCGTCGGCTCCCTATAATGAATTGACGCCTAAAATCGCCCACCAAATCCAATTTTTTGAGCGAAAAAATTACCCCCAAAGTTTCACATACGGCGTCGGTTTTTTGACCTAATAACCGATGCTAAAGTCGAAAAAGTTACCTCCAAAGGTCATCGGTTTTTTTGGAAAAATAGAACCTGATAAGGTTTCATGCGTCGTCCCCGCAAATTTTTTTTGGGTTAAGATTGTCCAATGGACGTCAGTTTTTTTCGGCAACCGACACTGATAGATGTTAGGTGTCAGTTTCTTAGACAACTGACACCTTTGTTAACTTAATAAACCCCATAAGAAAATAGAATCTCACTCGATCCCCTATGTTACATCGATCGCTAGATGTTCCCCTCTTTGACACTGCCAGAGCTCTTGTGGTCGATGTCGCACCACTTCCGAAGCTCTTGTGGTCGACGCTGCACCGCCATTCTCCTCTGCCACCACACCTACTCCTCGCCTACTCGCTCCTACTCCTCACCTGCTCTTCACCCACTGGTCGCCGCCGCCGCTCTCTAGAGCTCCTTGCCTGCTCGCTGCTTGGACTTGTTGGTCGCCGCCGCCGCTCGAGGTACCCTCTTCCTCCTCTGATCGCACATGTGGTTGAGGTAGCTGGTCAGGACCTAGGGTAGAGGCTGACTGTAGAATGAATTGCTACTATTTCTTCTTATTGTGATGTTGACGGTGGTAGGATGTGAGCAAATATATGTATTAAGTCAATCCTTAAACCACAGTAGATCGGATATGTATATGAGTGTGCTCATCGAAACAATGAGATTTTTTAAAGGGAGTGTTTTTTTAGATTAAATGAATGCAGAAGACATAATATTAACTCCAGCATAATCTCATACGTAGGTGATATTAATCTTTGATATATTAATTTTTGCTCAGACCTAGGTGATATTTTGTTTGATTTAAACATGATTCGAGATATGTAGTCCTCTCTATTATTATAATTGGGAATTATTATGACTAATTTTTCCCATAATGAGGCAATTTTTACAATACTTGCCCTTGTTCCAATTGTTGGACAATTCATATACTCTCAATTGGGAAATATTATTACTCTTTTAAAATTATTCTCATCATGTTGAATCAGGTCAATGACCACACTTGTGGTCGGCCAACACAGTCACGGTCGTGGCCAGCCCACACGGTCATGGCCTTGCTTTTATCCATTTGGTAAAGAGGGAGCAGGAAGAAGAAGATACATTTGCAATTGAATACTAATGCTTGACCTAATTCTATAAATTTTGATGCATGTTGAATTAAGATATTAAAACTCTAATAAACATTTCACCATAATCTTGAATTAACTATATTGCTGAAATCTAGTAATCAATCTATGTAAGATATTAAAACCCTAATGTTAAATCTCTGATTTTGTAGTGATGTGTCGCCCTAACATCTACATAAATCCCTATTGTATGATGTAGATTGATGATAATGCATGAGCTAGTTTGAAATTTTGAAATCAATTATGAATCTCTCCATGCCTAGGTCATACTAATTTATGTGTAATCTTTATCTTGATGAGGAACATGCATGGACACTCGAAATGTTGAAATCAATGCTATAGAATGACAACACATGTATTTGTTGGCCTAGAAACCCATCCAAGATTTACTCATTAGGAGTAAATCTTTGATAGTCCCCGGTTTGGGACTGTTCTTGAACACCTAATCTCACTTAGGATATAAGTGTATAATGTGTATTGGGTTTTCAAGAAAATTTTGGTAGCATTTCCCCGTTTGTTCTCAAAGTACATATGTACTTGGAGAACAACGGGGAAATGCTGCCGAAATTTTCTTGAAAACCCAATACACATTATACACTTACCAGTGATATTAGGTGTTAAAGAATGGGATAGGTGGTACACATTTATTATATATAAGAATGACAACACATGTATTTGTTGGCCTAGAAACCCATCAAAGATTTAGTCATTAGGAGTAAATCTTGGATAGTCCCCGGTTTGGGACTGTTCTTGAACACCTAATCTCACTTAGGATGTTTTAACCATTAATTATATATAAGACCTTAAACCCTAAAGTTTTAACCATAAATCCTAATCTTTTAGCCCTAGACCCTAATCTTGTTCTAATATATACTTGTTTTCTCTTTGATCATAGAATGGATAGATCATGGATGCCCATTCCAAATTGTTGCACCCCAAAGTTTATTTCTGGTGTTGACCAGCTTATTAGATTTGTCGGGGAAATTAGGAAACAACCTGGAGATAGGTTCTACTATCCATGTAGGCATTGCGGTAACAACTTGAAAGTCAGTACTAGTGACAAAATCAAAAGTCATGTCATGTGCAACGGGATTTTACAAGGCTATACAAAATGACACTGGCATGGAGAGATTTCAAACCTAAAATCAGTGGATGTCAATAGCAGTGCTTGTGTGGAAGAAGAAATTGCCTTTGATGATGTAGATGTAAACGAACCAGTTCCAGTAGACATCGTTGATGCGATGCTGGATAGTTGTGGGGTAGAGCACACCGATCCACCTCCCATGTTTAGAAACATTGTGCATGATGCTGAGATACCATTATACACAGGTTGTAAGTTTACAAAGCTTAGCGCTGTGTTGATATTGTATAAAATGAAAGCTAACAATCGATGGAGCAACAAAAGCTTCATGTCATTGTTGTCTTTGTTGAAAGAAATTCTTCCTGAAGGAAACGAGCTGCCAATCTCAACATACCGGTTACAGAAATTGTTATGCCCAATGGGAATGGAGGCCAAGAAGATACACGCATGCCCGAATGATTGTGTATTATTTCAAAAGGACTATGTGGATTTGAAAGATTGTCCGAAATGTGGTGCGTCAAGGTATAAATTGACGACTTCAGGGGAGTCCAAAACTGGTTCTCCTGCCAAGGTGATGTGGTATCTACCTATAATAACATGGTTTCAACGCTTGTTTGCCAATCCTATAGATGCGAGGAATTTGAGGTGGCATGCAGATGTTAAGAAAAATAATGATGGGTTCCTACAACATGTGTCTGATTCCCCATAGTGGAAGAAGATTGATTTATTGTAACCTGAATTCAGTGAAGAAGATAGGAATCTAAGACTTGGGCTTTGTACAGATGGGATGAATCCGTACGGAACATTGACCAGACAACATAGCACTTGGCCAGTTATGCTTGTTATATACAATCTTCCTCCCTGGTTGTGTATGAAAAATAAGTACGCTATGATGTCATCTTTGATATCGGGCCCTAAACAACCTGGAAATGATATCGACATTTATCTTGAACCTATGATTGATGACTTGAAGAAGCTCTAGGGTGAAGGTGTGATGACCTATGATGCTTCACGAAGAGAGACATTTCGTTTGCATGCTATGCAATTTTGCACTATGAATGACTTTTCAGCGTATGAGAATTTGTCTGGATATAGTGTCAAAGGATATAAAGCGTGTCCTATATGGGAAGAGAACACTGATTCAATATGACTAAAACACGGCGGCAAGACTGTACATCTGGTCATTGAAGGTTTCTTCCAAAATTTCATCCGTATCGTAGGTTGCGCAAAGCATTCCATGGACGGAATGAGGAAAAGAGTGCACCTAAACCTATATCAGGGGAGGATGTTTATGAAAGAGTAAAAGACATCACCAATGAATTTGGTAAGAGATAACAATGTATGATGGCGACATAGACTCACAAGTCTTTATTCAAGAAGAAGTCAATATTTTGGGATCTTCCTTATTGGAGTTCTTTAATAGTTAGGCATTGTATCGATGTCATGCACGTTGAGAAAAATGTATGTGATAGCGTCATCGGTACTCTGTTGAATATACCAGGCAAGACTAAAGATGGGATAAAATCCAGAATGGACCTATGTGAAATGGGAATAAGGACAGAATTAACAGAAGTAGTTAGTAGCAATCGAAGAACATACTTACCTCCCGCTTATTACATGTTATCTAGAAAGGAGAAGAAAGCTTTTTGTGAATGCTTGGTAAATGTTAAGGTGCCACAGGGTTACTCATCCAACATCAGTACATTGGTATCAATGAAAGATCTGAAGTTGATATGTCTTAAATCTCATGATTGTCACACTCTAATGCAACAAATATTGCCCGTGGCAATTCGATCTATATTGCCGAAGCATGTATGGTTAGCAATCACCAGACTTTGTTTCTTTTTCAAGAGTATGTGCAACAAAGTTATTGACCCTGATACTCTTGATAAATTACAAAGAGAAGTGGTTGTTACCCTATGTCATCTTGAGATGTATTTTCCTCCTTCGTTCTTTGATATCATGGTACATCTTGTTGTCCACTTGACTAGGGAAGTGAAAATGTTGGGACCAGTTTTCTTGCATTGGATGTATCCCTTTGAACGATACATGAGCGTTTTTAAAGGTGATGTTCGAAACCGTTATCGGCGAGAGAGATTATGGATTTTTGCAATGACTTTCTGAGTGCTAACAACGCTCCTGTGAATGACAAGAATATTGAGGAGCATTTTGGCAAAGGAATTTTGGGATCACAGGTGAAAGTAATCAACCATGAGCAGTTGGAGCAAGGTCACTTGTATATTTTATACAACATCGATGAAGTGAGTGTTTATATCGAGGAACATACCAATTTCATCAAGAGACAATATCCTCGATCCAATTCAATGTGGCTTGCTAGAGAGCATAACAAGACATTTATTAAGTGGTTTGAAGATAAAGTCTTACATCAACTATCTCAAGCACCAGATAATCTTATTGAAACCATCAAATGCCTCACCTTTAAACCAAAATTGAATGTTATGTCTTATGAAGGGTTTGACATAAATGGATTCTCATATTACACAAAGCGTCAAGATGATAAGAGTGTCATCCAAAACAATGGGGTCACCCTTCAAGAGTCTTCATTATTTTTTGCAAGTGTAAAGGATAAGAGTCCACGTGAAGCTAAAATGTCATATTACAGTGTCATTGAAGACATATGGGAGTTTGACATGTAGATTTCAGAATTCCTCTCTTTAAATGTAATTGGGTTGACAACAAAAAAGGAGTTATAGTGGATGAATTGGGTTTCACATTAGTGAATTTGAAAAGATTGGTGAGAAGGGTGAACCATTAATATTGGCATCACAGGCGAAACAAGTATTTTATATCGATGATCCTGCAAATGATAAATGGTCAGTTGTTCTTCATGCTAAAAGACAGTTCATTGAAGATCCTATAGATGAAGAAGAGTACTATGATAAGTATGATGACTCCAGTCCATTCTCAGTTGGGTTGCCAACACCACCAAACATTGAAGCTGGGGATCACAATGACTTGTATGTTTACGGGGATCACAATGAAGGATTCTTAATTAATAAAAGATAAAAATATTAGAGGCATGAATGTTTATATTTTTATATGTTTTATTTTTCTGAATTTGAACATTACAATGTGAACTTTACAATTTGAATGTGGACTTTACAATGTGAATTACTTCACAATGTGAATGTGAACTTTACAATGTGAATGTGAACTTTACAATGTGAATGTGTACTTTACAATGTGAACTTTACAATTAGTGTTACTTTACAATGTGAAATTTATGATTTGAATGTGAACTTTCAGACGTCTGAGCATTCCCATGATGACCGTGCTGATGATCACCGTGAGGGTGAGGACGTGCTTGCGCCGCCTGAGAATGTAAGTTTTAAGAATATATCCTTGAGGTTTCTATCTATATGTTCATTTATAATTATATCATGTAAGTGTGTTTTTTATCAAATTTTAGGTTGCTGATGTACCCCCTGAAGAAATTACAACACTTGATGAGCAGCAAAAGAAAATTGAGAAAGTGAGGGGCATCACAATGATGAACAAGTTAATACAACAAAGGGGCAATGGACCCAAATTGGCTGTGGATTTTGATCATGCAAGAAATCCATATGGAGTGAACCACAACTCATTTGTTTCATATCTTGGGGTTCTTACTCGCAGCCATTGCAGTCCTATCCTAGAATCCTGGCATAAAGTTCCTAAGGGGAAGAAAGACCACATACAGAAGGAACTATGCGTGAGTTATTTTATTTTTAATTCTATTTGTGTAGATTACTAATTTTTAGGATACTAGTTAATAGAAATTCTATTTAATTTGCAGTTCATATTTGATCTGGATGAAAAGTAGCATCGTAAATGTGTGATGCAATGCTGTGGGAGGGTCCTAAGAAACTATAGGACCAATCTCACTCGAGATTACATACACGATGCTGATAAGAGGTTCTTGATTGATTTTTAATTCTAGACATTGATCACTATTTCACTAACTCTACACTAATAATTTTTGTTTGTATTCTCTTTAAAAAATAAATTTAGGCAGAAGGAAGCCACACAATAATGGAACTACCTGGACCCCTAAGGCTGGGAGGCGTTTGTTACCCAAAGAAAAATAGATGAATTCAAGGTATTAAACGCCACTCCCAATTTAATTAATATACATTTTTATGTATTCACCTATTCAAGATTAACCTTTAGTGTTACTAATTACCAAATCAATGTGCTAACTAGCTAGGCCCTCAGTGAGGCGCAAAGAGAAAGGCATGCACTGAATGTGCATGACCACACAATGGGTCCAAGAGGATATACAGGCGTTCGCGAAAGACTACAGGTTGAGTCTGTTCAGCCTACTACTACGCAGGAGACTGCAGAGTCCTCTACTACTGCTCCCGCACCTCTGCCTCGCCATGCTATATGGATAGCTGGGAGATAAAACAAGAAGGGAGACATACTGAAGCCTGCAACTGCTGAGGCGGCTGTAAAAATGGTAAAAATCAACTCTTAGAGCAATCGATCGATATTGATTATTGTTATATTTACTTACTAATTTTTGTTGATGGTGATTAGCGGGAGCTACACGAGCAGAGGAAGGAAGGCAAGTTCATCCCTCAGGGCACAAGGGATGAAATGACAGTTGCTCTGGGTAACCCAGAGCATCCTCGACATGTTCGGGGTGCAGGCGATGGTGTGGGCATCAAAGCGTTCTTTGGGCCATCCTAGCACAAACATGTCCCAAAAGCGGGACTTTCACAAGCTGCGGTAACCTATTCTTATTTTAGAATATTATTGCAAAAGGGAATTCAATAATCATAAGCTAGCATTTATTTTATCCATGTATAGTTAGATTTGTTAATTGAGAAGAGAATCCAAGAAGCAATGGCGAAGTGGCAGGCGTCTCAACCTGCCACTCAGACAGTACCTGTGGTGGGCCTCTCTTCTCCTACTGTAGAAGTGGTTGGGAGTAATCCTGTAGACCCACCACCTAGCACGTCCTCTTTAAGTATTTTTATGACGTAATAGCTAGTCTGTTCAAGATGATATGTTTGTGTATATTTGCATATAACATTCTTTACGTAAATTTGTAGGGGTTGAAGCCATGCCGACTAAAAAGTCAAGAATATATCATTTGCAGAGGCGTCGGCTTACCCACCCCTTAAAGGGTGCATGTTTCATGGGTATCCAGTACCAGATGGTGTGGTATGTGTGAGCCCGATACATATATTCCCCGACTGGATGGATCTTGCACTACCTCATGCACAACCAGATGCTGAAAAACTTAGTGAGACAGTAGGCAGAGTGATATTGTGGCCCGAAAAGGATGTCCTCTATGCTGATATTGTATGATAAATTTCCATTACTTTAAATTGTTAGTGTGTATATATGAGTCAATTGATCTGAAATTATATATACAAGTCAAAAATATGAGACCCGCTACATCTCGGCCTCCACCTCCTCGACTACCAAGTTGGCTTCCAAGGGACCTACACGCCTTGATAGGTCCTAATTGTAGGGGTTTGGCAGTATGGATCGACGAACATGATACAAATTGCCATATAATTGTTACTATTCTAGAGGATGATGCAGGTAAATCATACGATAACAATCTATTTATACAAGTTTAGCGTACATATTAATGCATACGTAATACAAGTTCTGCATACGTACGTATTAATGCATATGTATAAATGCAGGTCAATCATATGAAAATAAGATATTTTGGAGTTGTTTAGTTATGAATGGCTGAACACATCTATGGTAGAGCTGTGGATATGGTGAGATTTTGTTTATACATCTATATACCTTGTTTTATATACGGTGATCTGGTTTCTTATATATTAATGCATACGTAATACATGTTTTGCAGCCACTTACACAAGATATGTACAAATTTTGAGTTTTCCCATGTGGGATTTTTGGTTCCATCTTTGATTAGTCTTGTAGATACAGACCCTTCTTCAGTTACTTCATACTGCTATGATGCTTTTGAATATTTTGGTAAAAATAATAAGACGGTGATAATAGCTCCTTTCAATGTCAAGTAAGTTTACTTTGCTTATAATTTGGACTTAAGAAAATTACATTTTATTGTGGATTTTGAGTTATTAACTTTTAACTTTCTTACCTGTAGTGGTAGGCATTGGGAGTTACTAGTTATTATCCCCAAGACGTTCACTGTCTATTATCTAGATCCTGCGGGGATTGAGTTGGATACATTATATGGACATGCAATTAAAAGGCCATTATTCTTGTGAGAAATATTTCATATTTTTATATCTGTTAACATTTGTTACTACATTACTATTTAATTATGCAATTTAATGGGTTACATTAACATATGTAGGGCTTTACAAGAGTACAAAAAAACTAGAGGAAAGGTCCCCAAGAAAAAGGATCTGTCACTAATTTGAGAGAATGTGAAAGTAATTTCTTGACTCCAATGTATATATTATTTATGTGAACTGTGCTTATTTGTATTTTTGAATATTTTGTATGTTCCAATTTATAGTGTGCTACACAAGACAACGACTGGGTATGTGCCTACTATGTGATGCTATTTGTAGACCTAATCATCAAACACGCCGTAATGGAAATCGATAAGATACAACATGTATATACATAGTCTCATTAGATAATATGAAATATATCAATCTTATTATATATTATTAATTATATATATACATCATTCTCTTTGTAGGTCTTTAAAACTACTGACTTCAGCACAAGTGAAAAGCGTTTTGATGTACATGCTCCCTATACGAGAGATGAATTAGATGATGTAAGAGAAGAATGGGAAAAAGCCCTACAAAGAGTGGGAATTTTTAGATATAATTTTATTGACAATGATGACAATGATGAATAAAGAATAACTTTTTTCTCATAATTATTTTTGTGTGAATGTGAATGAATTTTTATGAATTGTCATATGTGTGTGAAGATGATCAATACATAAATGTTTCTACATATTTCTGAATGTGAAAAGAGATGAAATGAATGGAACTACAGGTTGGTACTGGTTTCTATATGTGTGTGATGAAAAAATAATATGAAATAAATGTGCTTATACATGTGTGTGAATCACATATATATAATTTTGTTCATCTTGTTAATTTTGCAGGTTTGTGGCATGTTGTTGGCTGATATAAATGGATGTCATAAACCTACAGTTCAGAACTGAATTGTAGGTTGTCATCCTGCTGACCAGCCATACAGCAGGCCTGCAAACTGATAAAAAAAATCTTAACATAGGGGTCAGTTATTTGAACAAATTAGACACCGAAGACATACGGCGATAGTTTTTTATAACAAACCGATGTCTATGTGGCCAGGAACTACGGCCGTGCTGGGAAGCACGACCGTGGTGGCAGGAAGAGGATATGTCATCTGTTATTTGCACAAAAATGATGTCGGTTCAGGTGATATGGCCAGGAACCACAACTGTGCTGGGAGCCACGACCGTGGTGTCAGGAGAGATGGCATCGGTTATCTTACAAAACCGCGCCTATAGACCATTTGCTGGCTTGTTTTAGGTGGTGGGAAGCATTGTGATGTCGGTTCTTTTAATAACTAACATCTGTAACCATTCTATAGCGTCAGTTTTATTGAAAAACCGACGCCTATAGTCCCATTACTGGCACGTTTTTGGTGGCGGGAAGCTTTTTTGCATCAGTTGGGAACCGACACTAAAGCCCTTAATTAACTGACACTAAAGGCATGTTCTGGAGTAGTGAATGCACATGGAAAACAAAGATGATTATGGTTTAATTTTTTTCTAATTGAAATATATTTCTTTCATGATAAGATGGTTAATTTCGTACCACCCTACAATTATTTAAGTAATTAAATGTATTAAAGAAAAAACACTAACAATTTCCCTTCATTAGGAAATTAATAGGATGCATAAAGTATCAGGCTCAAGGATCAATGCTGACGTCATGACCTGCATTGATTATCGCATTGAAAAATAGTAGGTTTTTGAATAAGAAAAATAGTTAATCAGTTGAATGGAGTGTCCAGTTGATTGACTAGCATGCGAGTCAATCTTTTGGCATGTGAGTCCAACTGACATGCAATTCGACCAAGTGGAGTGTCTAGTTGAGCGAATGATGATTTACAATAGCAGAAAATTCATGAAATCAATCTGCTTGTCTCCCCAAGTTTGTGAAAACCCTAACCCATCCACTCCTATATAAAGGGAGGGGTGGACAAGGCTCTTATGAGAGACCCTCCTCATCTCAACATTGTAATAACATGAGAGACAAAGACATCTTACCCATGAAATGGAGAGATAGGCAAAGGGGAGAAAGTTGACACTAGCATGTTGACAACTCGAAGGACACTTCCTTCTCGTCAGTTCTATAAGAATCACAAGGAGTTCTAAATGGTCTGCGTGGACTATGTAGAGGTGTAGAGGCCATTGATATCATGCTCGGTGTGATGCCCCGTCACGCCACAAATGAGATTTCTCAAAACCAAATGCGGAAGTAACACCAAGCAAGTGGATTACCAAAATACACATGTAATTAAAACTGATTTCATTAAAGCACCATAAACCAAAAACTTATAACAGATGAGTCCACGAGGTCTTCCACATTCAACACATAGCATGTCTAATGGTGCTTACATCACTGTAGGTCAACATTTATGTCATCAACCTATTACATAAGATATTGGTTCTACATATATATACAAGTACAACTTCCATAACTATACAACCTTGGCACACAAGCCAAAACTTTGTATCAATCATGTAATCACAGAACATCTCAAAAACACCCCAAGGACCTGAGTGTACATGGATGACTCTAGGACTCTAACACCAAAAGATTAGCAGCACATCCAACCTTATCAGCTACTACTCTTGCTGCTTCTCTTCCTCAACTACACGAGCTCTACCTCTTTGTGCACGGTCACCTAAAAGATATGGAAACCTACCAGGTGAGACCAAAAGTCCCAACAAGATATATAACTCTCTGCCAATGCTATTAAAGCTCAGATAAGCTATACAGGTAAAACTAAGAAGATAATGGTCATGGCTAGCAAGTTGAGAAGATTCTGCTAAATGATATGTATTCAATAGATAAGGTGGATTAAACAAGACTAGGCAACTACTACTGAATATTAGATCAAGTTATATTTAAAAAAGGAATATGAAGAACATGTATAATAGTTGATATCTCTTACCGTCTTATAATTCAAGAAATTAGTAAAAAGATAACAACTTAAAATTACATAAGGAATAATAGTTGGGTAACACAGTTATTACAACATGACTCATGGTTAAATGACCCCATGGAATATAGGGTACACCACAACCTCGATCTGCCCCAACACAACTAGTAAGGACTCCCAAAAAAATAAAAGTTGGGTGTGAAAGCTACCCCTAAAAAAACACTACACAAGTACGACTAGGAAATGAAGCTCAAGGCGAACTGAGAAGGAGAAAACCCTTCCTAAAAGAAATGTTGTAGTAGATAAAAGAAGTTGTGCAACTATGGATCTAAGAGAATGAAACAAGAGAATATAGTACACAGACCAAGCAGACACATTGATATCTTGACCTAAGGGTGGTGTAAGAACATGATCAATGTTGAAAAATAGTAAACAAATAAAGCCCTTAACATTCTCTTGATGGTTTGGTTCTATTTAGTAGCTCGAGGGCAAGCTAGATTCTAAGTGTTGGGGAGAAGAAAACATCCAATTTTGTGGATATTTCATGCCTAATTTTGAACCTAATTTCTTTCCCCAATACATGTTGTAATTTTCTTATATTCCTATTCATATTCACCCTTTATCCCTTAATTAGACATTAACTACTTCTTTCATGTAGGAATTTCTCAATCAATGTCCTTAACCAAGAAACCTACCCAATCCATTTCTTCATTAGTTTTCACAACTGATGGTCACTCTTGATTTCACTTTCAAGGGCGTCAACTTTTCCATCAATTTGGAGAATCACCCACCTAGCCTCCCATCGGTTTCCACAACCAAAGGCTATAGCCAGGAGTCCCTCTCATGGAATTCAATTCCTATTACTCAAAGGTGCTAGCTTCTCCTACCAAAGCATCAACATCGTTCTCTTCTCTGATTGTTCACTACTCATCTCAACCGATGACTCGCCTTAAAGCTGTCAACCAAAAGATACTACCTTCTAATGGCCCAATTGGATCCATCAGCTGAATAACCTTCCACACACATCTTTTGATGGTATGAGGCATGCCTACTCTACTTAAGTTTCAATGGGTTCACCTCTACTAATAGTGTTCCTGTAAGTGGCTATTGAAGACTGGGAAGACTAGATCGATCGATGGTCCACTAGAAGCGTCACCTACTGATGGCGCCACTGTGCACATCAATAATACATTTAGTTTGATGTGTGCCCCGAGGCAACTTCTGCAAATACCTAAGGCACAAGTGAAGCCCACCCGCGAGTGCCTCAATCCGTACACCAGACTCTATAAATAGTGCACCCCTTGCTTCGATCCAGGGGTCACGTGTTGCAAGGGTTGAAGAGGAAGTGTTGCTCCTGTGCTTCTAAGCCATTGACCTCCACTTATCACTAGTGGTTTGTAGCATCTGAGGATGAGAGTCCAAGAATCTAGGACTCTTCCCCTCCACTGAGCAGAACAAGGAGTCTTCTTTGAGAGGAGGATCACGTAGATAACACCAACTTCATCATGCCATTTTTGTAGCTAGGAGGAGAAGGAGGTCCCCATCGACCTTGATTCGAATATAGTTGTTTTTTGTTGTATCTCTCCCTTCTTCTTTGATATGTCTTCTTTCTTTGTCAATCCATCACCATGTTACTTTACATTTGTCAATTTGAGATGTCACTCATGACCATGATTGGATGATCCTTCTAACTTGGGTTGGGAATAGCCACTAAGGCTCTCCCAACATGTAAATGCTTATTTACATTGAATGTATATACTCTTAGCAACATTTATCTCCACACTCTTGTTTTTAATGCTTCACTTGCATGATTTTCTATGATCTTATTTTGTTTGATTGTTCATGCATCAATCCAGTAGTATTAACTCATATCTCAGTGTTATGAAGTTATATGACTGCATGATAATGTTGGAATGCTTAAGCTAATGATGACATGGTTTTATGTTCATTATTTGTTTTCCATCTTGAGAGAGAGACAATCTTATAATCTAGATATATCCTAAGCTTGAGAGAGGAGGGAGTAGACACTTATGATGATTTCTTGTAAACTTTCTAAGGGTATACAATGGGTATGAGTTTAGTATGTTGGTGAGAGACCCTAGATGGTGAAAACCAATCCAAGTTTCCATCCATAATATTTTATCTTGTTTACACATACTTGTCTTGTATAAGCTTCATCTCTTGCTTTTATTTACCACTTTGATAATTTGACTGTTAATACACATCTATTCTGTAAGGAACACTTACCTACCTTTTGGGTTGGTGTACTAAGACATGATTATCGATTCTTAGCACATACCACCCTTGTCCCTATGTTTGATCCTGATTTACTACATCAGATCCCATTCTTATGATTGTGTGGGCCTTAACTATTGGGTGTAAATTCAAATTCTAATCCTTTTGGATCCTCCTCCATTTTGGACACGTGATTTGGGTCGATCAGTCACCCACAATGCATCTCCACAAACACTTCAATAGGTGTACATATGTAACTCCACCCCATTCAAATAGAAGAAACAACATCTACATCAATAAAAAAGGAAAACTAGTTGATCCACCACAACTTCCAACATTTTCGACTAAGTGACGACGAAGAACCTGGAAAAACAATAAAAAATTACATGCCAAAGGGAGAATTGAGAATTGTTCATACTCGTCACCTCCCTTTCCGAATGAGGACCTAGCATTATCAAATACGCTTCACCTCATGCTCAAAGGTCATGCCTTCCTTAAATTGATTCACTCCCATACGTTGATGAAAATGCACATATCCCTGATATTGTATCTCAGGTACACATGCTTTTAATTATATTATCAATTAAGTATTTTATGTAAAGAGGACATATCAACCAAAATTACATTCTTTGTAGAAAATATTATTATGTAATGCTATTATGTAATTATATTAGATGAAATATAATATATAATGTACATAGAAATTACAATATCTACCAAATCATATAATATTATTATACAAAAATACCTGATAGTGAATTTTGAACTTACAACAATCAATAATGGTATATATGAGTACATCATGCAAGTCATGAACGTCAACCTATATGAGTGTGGAGTGAAGTTTCGCCTATTGCTATTTGTGTAGAACAAAAATGTAACTTGATAAAGTTGGAAAGGGAGGAATGCAATATGTGTGACCTTTCCTGGATATATGTGATAGATGTATAATATTTTATTAATGATCCTCATATTATATATAGAAGAGAATGATTCATAACATTCACCAACTTAAATATGTGAGAATCATTTACACCATAAATTAATTGGTTCAATATACATTGTTTGACTAAGGTTTATGAACGATATATGTTTAAATTTCTTTTATAAACCTTACCAGCCCTTGACATACATTATCTTCTTATAATGAAAGAAAAAACACTATGCAATAATATTGTTGGCACATGACATATGAGATTGACTGTGAAACATGTATGCATTTTCCATGTGATAGTGTTGTGGTGAAGTTTGAATGAACAATGCATTATTTAACATTGTTTACATAAATATACATTATAAGAGAACATATGAATGATGCAATATTAGCTAAAAGTTGTCCTTCTATTGTTACCACTCTCATAAGAGAATTCGATATCCCAATTAGGTTCTTCCACATATTTCTTGGTATCAATATTGTTTTGTGTTGATCAATTGCATTTATATGGAAAATAGATTATTAGTTCAACACTTTGTTAATAAAATGCAGTTGGATGAAATTGATCAACATGAAGGAATGTCTGGAAATTTTGAAGTGCACGACACCCGTTGATATTCTATATTCCCTTAGGTGAGTGGTGAACAGGTAGGACCATAATATTGGACATGTTTCATGTTGTCTGTGTTAATGTTAATGGCCATTGTGTTTCGATCAATACAATATATAGGTTGGAAATTTAGATGTCAAAGAATACAATTGGAATACTGGGTTCTCTTGAAGGATAACAATAGAGGGACTACTTATAGATAATACTTGATGATTTGCATGTTCATTTGTAATGTGATTAATACTAGCAACATTACATGATGCATTGTTCTCTAAATCTTGTTGATAACATTATCAGAACGAAAATGCATACCCATTGCGCACTGAATTCCATATGTTATATGCCCACGATAGTGTGGAACTATCTTTCTTCTTGTGTTTTAAAAAGATGATGCATTGGGTTTAGTGAAGAAACTTTAATGTATATTATGCATAAAACTAGGTAGAAATAGGTTTCTTGAACCAATTAATTTATGGTGTAAGTGAGTTTTAATGTATATAAGGTGGTGGATGCCATGAACCATTGTCGTATTTATCTGATATGAGGTTGATTGATCATTAATTTATACATCTATAACATCTATTCATGCAAGGTGACACTTTTCATTCTCATTCCTTTCTAACTTTCTCAAGAGTGCTTTAAATTCTGGACAAATATCCATAGGATCAGTTTCACTCCAATCATATAGGTTGATGTTCATAAGCTGTATGTTGCACTCATGTACACCATTATTGATTGTTGTATATCCGTTAAGAACTTAAACCAGTTCAACTACTCACTATAAGATATTGTTATTTAATAATATTATACTATCCAAGTGTATATTCTAACATCTACATTAATTTTACATTATATATTATGAAATATAATTAGATAATATCATTATAGACTAAGGATTTCCAAGAATGTGATGCTCGTCCGAGTAGCCCGACTGGTTATGGCTCGGTAAGTCCGGATGAAGGACCCGGGTTCAAATCACGCCGAAGGCGTTCGAGTTTACGTTGTCTGGGGGGGTCACATTAATGTGACGCTTATACGGGTGTGGCTTTCTCTTTAATCAAAAAAAGAATGTGATGCTCATTTATATTACTTCTTGGCCGGGATAAACTATTTGACTGGTGAATATAAATCAAAGGTTGTGTATTTCTTCATCAACTTACATGAGATACAACCATGGGGATGTGTGCATCTTCGTCAACCTCTGGAAGTGGATCCAGTAGACAGAGGAAGGTAGGGCCTAGTGAGCACAATGTAAAGTATTTTCGGTTAGGCCAGTACTTCTTTATGTAAAGGGAGCGATCGAGGGATACGAACAATCCTCAATTCCCATTTGGCATTTGGCAATTATGTTGTTCTTCTTGGTTGTTGTTGGTCTATTAAATTAAAGGCAAAAAAACCTAAATGGCACATTTGCCAATTTTAATTACCTTAATGGCATGTTCTTGAACTTATTGCCCAAAATGGCACATTTCTGGAGCAATGTGTCCCCTGCCGGGACACATTGTTCTCCCGCGAGCCAATGCGTCCCGGTGGGGGACGCATTGGTCCCACAGGAGGGCAATGCGTCCCGGGTCGGGACGCATTGGCTCGCGGCAGAGCAATGCGTCTCGGCGGGGGACGCATTGGCCCCACGGGAGTGCAATGCGTCCCGAACCGGGACACATTGCCCTTTGTGGGACCAATGCGTCGTGCCCCGGGACGCGCCCAACGGCTAGAAATTGCCACACGGGCAATGCGTCCGGGACGGGGACGCATTGCACCCAGGCCAACGACTATGTTACCGTTGGGCCGCCACGCGGCGGCCCACGTGGGCGCAATGTGTCCCCAACCGGGACGTATTGCTCCCCTATATATATATTGGCCGAAAACAGCCCCCCAAACTCACACCATTCTTCATTTCCTTCATCTAGCTCTATACTCCCATTGCTCTAGAGCTTCTTTTCGGATTTCTATTGCTTTGGGTGCTTTCTAGCTTATTTCGGGCGATCTTAGAGCTGATATCTGCTACTGCTCGGAGCCTACTTGGAGCTTCTTCTTTCTCTTCTTCTATTCTTCGATTGTCAACAGATAACTCTCCATTTCAGGTATTTATTCTACCAAAATTTTAATTTTTAAAATATGAACTTAACTTTAGTACAAAATATTACAACTGAAATAAATGTATTGTTACTCTTTAATTGCACATTACTGAAATAATGATGTAGAAAATGACAATTGAAGGCTACTTAATACCTAAAAATGTATTGTTCGAAATTGCAAAATTGTTATTTTGAAATGTTAGTGTTACTAAAAAATTAGCAAAATTGTTGTTATGAAATGTTAGTTAATTTTACTAAAAAAAATAGCAAAATTGTTGTTCTTAATTGTTGTTCACTATTAATGTTATAGAAAAAGTAGTCCAATAAATTTAATTCCAAATTGATGTCACTGCTCTAAAATATTAATTTATGTTGATATAATGTCATAAAATATGAATTTCTTTCTGATGTTAATATAATACTCTAAAATATAGGAACATGGCATCTAGTTCAAATTCACGAATTGTGAAGATGCGATATGATGGGCAATTTCTCTCTGATGGGTCTTATTCTAGTCGATCTGTTAGACCCATAAACATTTCACTTATTAATACCCTATCTGAACTAAAATCATATATCTATACAACACTTGACATCAATCCCAACCACTTCTCTATCAAAATATCCTATCTTTTCCCTGGAGAAAATCATATGCTCGTACAAGTTGATGATGATGATGCATACAGAACCTTGTTATCACTTTCAGCTGATGCCTATATTGATGTGTTTCTTGAAAAAACATATATCCACCAACAACCTTGTTTAATGAGTCTAATGAATCAATTTCAATCTCAATTCTCTCGGAGTCAACCACCTCAATTCTCTCAAAGTCATTTCACTACTGAATGGAGTCAACCACCTCAATTCAGTCTTACACCTCAATTCAGTCTTAGCAATTTAACTGCTGAGTGGAGTCTACCACCTCAATTTTCTCAAAATCTTACTACTGAGAATATTGGTGTTGAGGTTGAGGAGGGAGATAATGATTGTGATCCTAAAGGTGATAATGATAGTGATCATGAAGGTGATAACAATAGTGACATTGAAGGTGGTAATAACAGTGAACCACCTGAGGATGAGTCATTGACTGAAACCGATGATGAGCACACACATCCATTCCCTGACTCTATTGCAGCATTGAGTTCTATTCCATCCATATTTGACAACCAATGGCCCCAACATGAACACATTGATTACAACTATGAAGCTTTTCAAGATGATGACTGGGTGGAAGATTTTCTTCATGAATTTCGTCTCAATTACAATCCTTCCAGTGCTGTTATATATGAGGGTGCTTTATTTACATCTAAAGTTGTACTGGTTGAGACACTCCAAAAATGGTCGGTACAAAAGAATGTCCAGTACCGTACATTATGCTCAAATAATCGTCATCTTAAACTTGCTTGTATCCATGATGAACGATGTCCTTGGAGATTGACCGCTTGCCAGTCCAAAAGAGCAGGTGGCATGTGGAAGATAAAACGTTGTAAAGCAGGCCACAATTGTGAATTAACTGTTATGAATCATGATCATCACCAAGTCACAGCATCTTATATTGCTCGAATGATAATGCCAATCCTAGTATCACGATTGGATATGTCGACACGAGAAATTCGTGACAAGGTGAATGCTGAACTAAGGCTCAATATATCTTACAAGAAGGCATATCTAGCGAGGAGGAAGGCTGTTTGTAAAATATTTGGAGACGGGGAATCATCATATCATAGTTTGTTGCTGTTCCTGATTTCTCTGACACAATATATTCCAAGAACTATATATGCCCACCTTATTGATGAGTATACCCTTCAAACTGAAGGCACTCGTAGATTCAAGCGGGTGTTTGGGCATTTGGTATAGCTGTGAGGGGTTGGGCCTATTGTAGGTCTGTTCTTACTGTTGATGGCACATTTTTAACAGGAAAATATACTGGCATACTTCTCCTTGCATGTGGCATAGATGCTGATAATGGTCTATTTCCACTTGCTTTTGCTGTTGTCGAGAAAGAAAATAAGGACTCTTGGGAGTGGTTCTTTGGTTCTCTACAAACTTGTATTCCAATCATTCCACAACGTACAAACTTGTGTATTATTTCTGATCGAATGAGTGGGATTTTTCCAGCACTTCAATCAAAATTTGATTGGGCTCAACATCGTTATTGTCTTCGACATCTTCGGGAGAACTTCCACAAGCAGTTCAAGTCCAAGGAGTTAAGGGACCTTATGTGGAAGGTGGGATCCACAATTGATACACATGAATTTGATCGTCATATGACTGTTATAGAAACCATAGAACCAGCAGCAAAGTCGTATTTATTAGGCCAAAATCCAGTACATTGGGCTCTCGCATATGACAGAGGTTGCAGGTATGGGTCATTGACTACCAATCATGTTGAAGGGTGTAACGGAGTCTTAAAAGGTGTTATAGGTTTGCCAATACAAGAGTTAATTGTTGCCACATACTATCGCTCTGTGATCATGTGGTTGTGTAGGCGTAATCTCGCAAATAAACGTGCACAAGATGGATTTAAATGTCCCTTTAGGGTTCATGGACAGTTCGGCTTTGTTCAAGTACAACCTACACTTGAGCTGCCGAAGCTTAGCCGGATAGATGGGAGGGGTCATGCGGCTGAGGATTGGATGATTCATTATAGGCAGGAGGTGCAGATGTGGAACAACATACGTGAGAGCTTAGTTCCCGCTCCACCAGCTGATACAGTCTTCAGTCCTCAGGTTCACTATGCATGGTATCATCCACAATACATCGTTCCCCCTCCAGCTATACCTCCAAGCATATACTACCCGCAAAGTTATCGTCAGCAGGAATTTGTGAGTATCATTATTATTTTCTTTTATAAATTGTTATTATTTATCTTTGTTATTTGTAATATATGTAATTGGTCTTTATTATGTGTACATACTTTGTTTTACAGGTACAAACACAGGTGGCGATCCGAGCGGCATTAGAGCACGCCCCTGCACAAATCAGAGACAACATCTATAACATCCAGGGGAGTTACTTTGCTAGTCTTCCCGACTATGCTCGGCCGTGGGATCCCATACCCACTCATACCACAGCCCCTGAGCCCACTCCTACTCCTACTCCTACTCCTACTGTTGAGCCCACTCCCACTCCCACTTCTCAGTTCATGTCATGGGGACCGACAGAGCCATATTTTTCAGGAGCTGCTTCATATTCCTCATTCATCACCCCACCTCAACCACCATCATACCATGGAGCAAGTTCTTCTTCTTCTCCATACACTCCATTCCCACCAGCAATTATTCCCGAGAGCCGACCACCATCTTATGTCACATATTCACCTACTCCGTTTGATTTCTTAGGATGCACCCCACCTGATGCATCCTATCCTGGTTTTCCGAGACCCCTCACCCCACCTCCACCTTTTCATTTCTTCCCTGATGCTCGCCAGCAGCCTCCTACGCAGTTGTCCCCAGTTCAGCCATCTCCAGATGACATCGGTATAGAGGATCCTGATGTAGAGGGACGTGGGCGAGGACGTCGTGGGCGAGGACGACACACTTAGTTTTTTATATATTATACAGTTTTGTATGTATGCCTTTGTGAGGACATCTATTGTATATGGATCTATCATATTATGATATCACATTGGTTCATTTTGGATCATGTTGTTGTGGATCTATCATATTGTTCTGTTGTGTATTATTTTCTCGTCATGTTGGTTCATGTTTTAACCTTATTTTTAATTGCTATCTCATTTTTTTTGGATTAAGTTCTTATTGTATAATCAATTAGGAACCAACCAATGTTGGTTGCAATACACTTATATATTCCATGTGCATGTTACGACCTATTGAAATTGACAAATTTATAATAATTAGGTATACCAAATACAAGTGAACGAATTATAAATGTATAAATATAATCAATATTGTTAATATACATATCAATAACCATGAAACAATATCAGTGACTGCAAAAATATGATTAAAAAAGCAATGTGTCCTGCATGGGGACGCATTGGAGCAATGCGTCCTGCATGAAGACTCATTGCACAATGCGTCCCGTCAGGAGACTCATTGCACAATGCGTCCCGCCAGGAGGGCAATGCGTCCCGGATTGGGACACATTGTTCTGTTGTAGGACCAATGCGTCTCCAGCTAGGACGCATTGGCCCACAACAGAGCAATACGTCCCAAATCGGGACACATTCCTTTCCTGTGGGACCAATGCGTCCCCCGCCGGGACGCATTGGCTCGCGGGAGAGCAATGCGTCCCAGCATGGGACGTATTGCTCCAAAATGTGCCATTTTGGGTAATAAGTTCAAGAACGTGCCATTTTGGTAATTAAAATTGGCAAATGTGTCATTTAGGTTTTTTTGCCTAAATTAAAAACAGTTATATGAATCTTTCCAGTTTTGTTTTGTAGTACGAATGAATTCAGAAACGATCAGAACCGATCTCATAAAATTTCGAGCTATGTCATTATACTTTTCGTCATCAGTTAGAAGTACAGGGTCATTCTTTTCCGTTCCAATGTAGAACGGTTGGTAAACCATCGTCAAAGAATCTAACAAAAATATCCTGACTGGTGTCAACAGAATCTCTGCTGCAGCGATAACCACAAGAAGGGGAAAAAGAAAGGAGGAAAAAACTCGTCCGCCCTCCTTCCTGCACGCCGCCTCTAACTACTTGGTTTTCATCGGAAGCATTTCCTCCGGCATTAGTTTTCACCCTGGTTAATTCCATCCGGCCGTTTCAGTCCAGCTCTGAGTGAGGTTGACGATGGCATCCTCCTGGCAAGGAACACGGAAACCACCCATACCGTGGTCGAATCCGAACTCCTCCTCTGCCCTCTCAAGCAGAGTCTTGAAAGACGGGTGGCGGAGGTAAGAGACCGGCACCACGAACCTCTTCTGGCTCTCGCCCACGTACACCGGGAAGTGGCCTTTCGGGATGTGGTCGGCGGTTGAGGATAATTTCCAGCTGATGGACCTCTGTAGGAGCTGCTTTGCTTGGCCCATCATCTGAGACCTGATTCCCAAAGTTTGTGATTTGCTGGCTGAACGTTACTGTACGAATAAGGCAGAGAGCGGGTGGCTCAACTGCAAAAGCAAGCTGCTTCAACAGATGAGGAAGATAGAAGATTGAATTAGCAATGTGGGTTTTGACGAACCCCCCTTTCTCAAGAATCTATATATAAGCCATTCGGCTCAGAGAAACTGATACTCAAGTCAGCCCCTGAGCCCACAGTTTCAGACCGGAATCAATTATTGCTACAGACCACATGTACAGCCAACAAGATGCAACAAGAACACAGATAAGGTCACAAGCGCCGGCGCCGGCGCCAGTTACCTCTCTCCCCATTTCCTCACTCCATGTTACGCGGGCGGATTGATAAGTCTTATATAAGTTTTTTAGTTCTTCACAATTAAGTAGTTTATGATGGACAAGATGAAATATTAATGAAGTTGCATTCTTGGAAAATATCAATATATGGTGATATTATGTAAATATTAGATAAGATATAATATATAATGTACATATATATTACTTTATATACTAGTATCACATGATGTTATTACATAAGAATATACAATAGTAAATAGTTTAACTTACAATAACAAAAAATATTGTATATGGGTGCATCACACAACATAGGAACATTAACCTATATGTGCGTGGAGTGAGGTTTCTCCTATGGATATTTGTGTAGAAATCTAAAACTCTCTTAATAATGTTGAATCGATGCAAACTAAATGTGTCACCTTGAATGAATATATGTGATAGATGTATAATATTTAACTAATCAGCCTTGTCAAAAGTATAATGGAATGATTCATATTATTCACCAAAGTATATTTTGAAACTCATTTACAACATATATCAATTGATTTAATAAATCTAATTCAATCAAGGTTTTTTAAAATTTCTTCAATAAATCTTAACAGTCCTTGACATATGTTATCTTCTTACAATAGAAGAAAATTGATTTTGACACACTATTGTTGGAACATGATATATGAGATTGAGTGTGGAACGGGTATGTATTTTCCTCAAGTAAATTTTATGGAGAGGTTTGAATGAGAAGTACATTATTTAATATTATTGGTATGAATAAACATTATAACTGAACATATACATCATCAAATATTAGCTAGAAGTTGTCCCTCCAGGTTATCACTCCCTCAAGAGAATCTAGTATCCCAATTGTACTCCTAAACTTATTTCTTGATATCACTTTTTTCATATTGACTAATTGCAATTATATGGAGAAGTGATTATTAGATCAACACTTTGTCAATGAATCACAATGGGATGGAGTAGATCAATATGAATGAATGCACAGAAAATTTAAAGTGAATGAAACCAATTCGGGTACTACATTCAATTAGGGGAGTGCTAGAAATTTAGTGACAAAATATCAATAATGTTTAATGATGTATGTGTATATTTTGAATGTGATTGGGTTTTTCTCTATATTGGTTGGAATGTATATGTAAAAGCATACAATTTCGATACTAGATCCTCTTTAGGGAATGGTAACAATGGATGGACAACTTATAGATAATTTTTGGTGATTTGCAAGTCAATCTATAATGTGAATTGATACTAGAGGTATTACGTAATGCACTGCTCGTTAAAACTTCTTCATGACATTGTCATGGGGTAAATGCATACCCATTGTACACACAATCCCATACGTCATGTGCAACTATCATTTTTCTATTGTTGTAAGAAAATGATACGTTGAATTTAATAAACGAATTTTAACAAAAATTGTTCATAAAACTAGATAGAACAAGGCTTTTTGAACCAATTAATCTATGATGTAAATGATTTTGATGTATTATAAGCTGGTGAATGATATGAAGCATTTTCTTATTTATCTGATATGAGGTTGATTGATAAAATATTATACATCTATCACATATATTCATGCAAGGTGCATTTTTATTTTACATACCTTTTTAACTTTTTCAAGAATTCTTCAAAGTCATTTTAAAACATCCATATAAGCAACCTCACTACAATCATATAGGTTGATGTTCACAAGTTGTATGTTGCACTCCTATATACTATTATTGATTGTTGTGATATTCATTAATTGCTTAAATAACTTCAACTAATAATGAGAAGATATACTTATATAATAGTTCTATATTATACAAGTACACATTGTAACATTCACATATATTATATATTATCTCATTTTTAGAAACAATATATTATGTATCTATAATAATCAGATACATATTAAGGATTTCCAAGAATGTAATGCTTATTTATATTTAGTCTTGGTCGTTATAAGTTATATGATTGTGAAAATAAATAATTTGAGATGCAAACTTAGGGATAAGCTTCGTCATCAACTTTCAGAGTGAACGTATTTGAGGAAGGTATGACATATCAGATTTCTAACTATATTTGATTAGGCCGGTTATGTTTTCAAAAAAGAGGGAAGTGAGGGATATGAACAACCCTCAATTTGCCAATTGACTTCTGACAATTTATTGTTCTTCTTGTCTTGTGGTTGTCTATAAAAATCTAGATATATGAATGTTTCTAGTTTTATTTTGTACCAAGATTGGATTTATAAACCATCACAATCTTCTTGTTAATTTTCAAGCTATGTGAATATATTGTCCTATCATCAGTATGATGTACACATGGTAATTCGGTTCCAATGCGACAACCTCCCACTCACTTCCAAGCATCATGCCTTCCATATACAACACACTCCAAGATGGATATTCAAATAGGATGCATCACACATCCATATCTAAGTAGTGGAAGAAAGTTGAACAACATGTACTCACCAAACCACACTACTATTATGAGAAGGTTCTGACTCTTGCATAGAAGATGCAAATAGGTAAAGGATTAGACAAAACATATGAATATGAATCTAACAATTTGAAAAGTGGAATACTTACCTCCCTAATTAACATCCTCTATTAACCCTCTCTCTAACAAACATTGGACAACGAAATGTTGTGCTAAGACAATTAGTGACATGTTGATCAAGGAGAAAACAAGTTAGCCTACAGACCACTCAATGTCTATAGTCTATCAAGTTGATATTTTGTATAACCCCAAAGCTGGAAAGACAAACTAGTGAAATGAGTCACAAAGAATCAAGTATCCACACCAAAAATAATGACAAAGAGTTAGAAGAAAATGCGTCTAGCAGGCAAACAAAATCAACATGGTTTTGAGGGGACAAATTCGATCATTTGTGAGGAGTCACCCATGTTGCACCTATACAAACCTTCTATATGTGAACATACACCTCCACCCCATTCAAATAAAAAAATACAACATCTACATCAATGAAGGAGAGCTAGTTGATTTCACCACTATTTCCAACATTGTTCGCTAAAAGATAACCAACAACTAGGAACACAATAATCCATTACATTCCAAAGGGCTTGAGTATTGTTTATAAGCCTCACTTCCCCCTTCCTAATGAAGAGCTATAATTACCAAATTCACATCACGTGATGATCAAAGTCCATCCTCTCCTTACATGGGTCCACTCCTAGACGTTGATGAAGATGCACACATTTCTAATATTGCATATCAGGTTAGTTGATGAATATGCACACAATATTTTAATTATCTTCTTAATTAAGTATTTTTTGATGAAGAGGATGAATGCTTAATGAAAAATAATTTCTTGGAAAATAATTAATATATGATGACAATATATATATATATATATATATATATATATATATATATATATATTATATATATATATATATTTGATAAAATACAATATATAATGTGCATATTACATTATCTATCAGATCATATTAATTATTATATAGAAATATCTCATAGTAAATAGTTGGTTGAACTTACAACAACCAATAATTCTATATATGAGAGCATCATACAAGATATGAACATCAAGCGTATGAGTGTGGAGTGAGGGCTCTCCTATAGATATTTGTGTAGAACTTTAAAGTACTTTTGGATAAGTTGGAAAGTCAGGAAAATGGTATGTGTCACCTTGCATGGATATATGTGAAAGGTGTATGATATTTTTTTATGATCCTCTTATCAAATATAGAAGAGAACAATGCATACCATTCACCAACTTATATATGTGAATATAGAGTTAACTGGTTCAGTACACATTGTTTGATCAAGATTTATAGATGATATATGTATGAATTCCTTCTATAAACTTTACCAGCCCTTGACATATGTTATCTTCTTAGAATAGAAGAAAAATGACTATGCAATAATATTGTCGGCACATGACATATGAGATTTAGCGTAAAACATGCATGCATTTTCGCCATTATAATGTTGAGGTGAAGTTTAAATGAACAATATACTATTTGATATTACTGATATTAATGTACAATATCATTGACATATAAATAATCAAATATTATCTAGAATTTGTCCTTCTTGTGTTACCACTCCCATAAGAGAATTTGGTGTCCCAATTATGTTCTATCACATATTTTATTGTATCACTTTAGTTTTGCATTGATAATTGCATTTATATGGAAACTAGATTACTAGATCCAACACTTTTCACTTACCCATAGTGGGATGGGTGCATCAATACAGAGGAATGCTTGGAAATTTTGATGTAGATGAAACCAAATGTGATACAATATTCCCTTAAGGGAGTTGGTGAAAACATAGTAGCATCTAGCAATAATGTTTAATGATATAGGTGTTGATATTAATGTCCAATGTGTTTTGATCAATACAATGTGTTAGCTGGAAACATAGATGTCAAATATAATAATAGGGATGCTAGATTCTATTGAGAAAGTGTAACAATGGTGCGACAACTTATCAATAATATTTGATGATTTGCATGTTAATTTGTAATGCGTATTGATACTAGGAACATTACCTAAAGCATGGTTCATTAGAACTTCTATATAACATTGTAATGGGTAAAATGCATACCCGTTGCACGCTCAATCCCATATTTCCTGTGTCATCAATAGTGTGGCATTATCAATTTTTTTTCTTCTTGTGGTGTAAAAAGATGATGCATTGGGTTTACTGAAGAAATTTAATGGATGTCATGCATAAAATTAGGTAGAACTAGGTTTATTGAACCAATTAATTTATTGTGTAAATGAGTTTAATTTATATAAGTTGGTGAATGTTGTGAACCATTTCATTATTCATTTGATATGAGGTTGATTGATCAGATATTATACATCTATCAAATATATTCATACAAGGTGATGTTTTTAACTCACACACCTTTCTAACATTTTCAAATAATGTTTTGCATGTATACCCATAGGAGCAACCTCACTCTAGTCATATAGGTTTAAGTTCATAAGATGTGTATGTGGCAGTAATATACACCATTGTTCAGAATTGTAACATCGGTTAAGAACATAAATAAGTTTAATTGTTCCCTAGAAGTTATAGTTATGTAATAATAATATATTACACAAGTATACATTTTAACATCTATGTATACTATATATTATATATTATATAATATATGAACATGATGTCAAGTACATATTTTTTTCAGGCCCGTTCTTCTTTAGGTGGTGGGAAGTGAGTGATACGAACAACCCTCAATTTGCCATGTAGCGTGCCAAAATATCATTATTCTTCTTGGTTGAAGGTTGTCTACAAAGAAACTACTATTATGAATTTTTCCGGGTTTTTTTTGTACTATGAATGAATTCACGAACCATCAGAATCGATGTCATTAATTTTCAAGCTAAGTCAATATACTTTCCGTAATCAGATAGAAGTACAGGGTCATTCTCTTCCGTTCCAATGTAGAACGGTTAGTAAACCATCGTCAAAGAGACAGAATTTAACAAAAATCTGCTGACTGATGTCAACAGAATCTCTGCCGCGGCGGTGATCGCAAGAAGGAGAAAAAGAGAGGAGGAAAAAAGCTCTTCCGCCTTCCTTCCTGCACGCCGCCCCTTGCTACCTGGTTTTCCTCGGAAGCGTTTCCTCCGACGTTAGTCTTCGATCGGACCGCGAGTTTTAGTCCAACTCTGAGGTGAGGTTGACGAAGGCATCCTCCTGGCAAGGAACCCGGAGGCCACCCATGCCGTGATCGAACCCGAACTCGTCCTCTGCCCTCTCAAGCAGAGTCTTGAAAGACGGGTGCCGGAGGTAAGAGACCGGCACGACGAATCGCTTCTGGCTCTCGCCGACGTACACTGGGAAGTGGCCTTTGGGGACGTGGTCTGCGGTTGAAGATGATTTCCAGCTCACGGACCTCTGTAGGAGCTGCTTGGCTTGGCCCATCATCTGAGAGCGGATTCCCATCGTTGGTAATTTGCTGGCTGAACGCTGCTGTACGAATTAGGCAGCTAGCGGGCGGGATATATATTTTTCCTTCTTCGCTCAACTGTAAAAGCAAACTGCTTCAACAGATGAGGAAGATAGAAGATTGAATTAGCAATGTTGGTTTTGACGTAGCCCCCTTTCTCAAGAATCTATATATAAGCTATTCGGCTCAGAGAAACTGATAGTCAAGGCAGTCCTTCAGCCCACAGTTTCAGACCAGAATCAATTATTGCTACAGACCACAGCCAACAAGATGCAACAAGAACACAGCTAAGGTCACAGTTGCCGGCGCCAGTTACCTCCCTCCTCATTTCCTCACTCCATGTTAAGCGGGCGGTGAATGGGGAAGCGGGCCACCTGTTCTATGATTAGAACCAACCTGATGATGATGGATCCTTCCAGGCTCGTCGTCCAGCCGAAAGCCGCGCCGTGTGGAAGGCGGACGTCTTGCCTGGGCTTGGGGCGTTCATGGCCCCGTCCTGTTCGTCGCGCGCCGAATCCTCGCTGGTATTGGTGGGGATATCGACTGACTCCTAGCAATCATATAAGATCAAAGTGGCATTTCATGTGAGGTTGCCCACGTCTTGGACTACATTGGTCCCCGGGTAAAAGCTAGATTTGGGCTGTACTGCCTGCCGTAGCTAGGTGATTTTTCCCGCCGGTCATGATTGAACCGGCCGGGATGGGCAATGCGTTGTTCCCATTTCTCGAGTCAGCTTGTGTGGATCATTATTTAAGTGTTCAATAATTCCACGTTGTTGTTGTGTTCGGTATGCAGCATTCAAGACGGCAAAAAAGATCTTCCTCCAATCCAATATTTTCCTCCGTTTTTATGCAACGAGAACATTTTTATTATTGAATAGTGTGAGAACCTTCATAAATGAGCGATGATCATTTAACTGTGGACAAAATTTTCCTATACTAATACCCGTTATAGCTCCAACTACAGAATCGAACGAATGCAAATCAATAAGTCATTTAAATCAACACGTGGAACGAACATCCTCTTGCAAAACTAGGGACGCTATCAAACCTCCACCATCTAGCCATAGCTAGGATGAGGGTTTGAATCATTGATCGAAACTCTAATCAAACCAAGTTCTAAAGCATAAATATCAAATCCAATTGGTTATGATTCTGAAGGAGAATATGCTCTCATTTACTTTGCACTCAATTTGCAATCTTGTCCGCAATTGTGGTAAAATTTCAAAACAAATATGTCTGAATTAAAAAAACAAGACAAACTGATTACATTTGAAGACAACTTAGACTTAACTCTTAATCTTAAAAAAAATGACAATTCATTCATCCAGTTGCCAGGAGGCTTCGAACTCGTGACCTCTCAGCCATACAACATCAATTCTACCACTCAGGTGCCACTACATTGCCAGACATAACTCTTAATTGATTTCAAGACTTAAGCAAGATTGAATATCAAGAAAAATACAAGTTTAGATATGGTTAATCTAGGTTCATGTTCTCATAATCGATGTATAAACAATAAAGAAAATTCCAAATTTCATGAGGAACCTGTTCATAAAATAAATATACTATGGAGAAGAACATGTTATGAGTGTATAGGGGCCAAAAAGAGAATAGGGAGTGTAGTGAGGGAATTGTAGAGAAAAGATATACTTATAATAAGCGGTGTTTAATATATAAATCTGAAGCTTATCATGCTTTTATAGGTATAATCAAGCACCTTACATACCGTATGGAAGTGGTGAATCTATAGGGGTCAATAGTCGGCCTGATCCAGATAGGTGTATCCTAGATGTCCATTCAAATAGCTAAATAGAAGAAAAAGCAACCAATATTATCATGTCATATATAAATAAAATGCAAATGATGACAGAGGTAGATCGGTATTGAATTTAGCCATGGATGATGAGTGACCTTAGTAGTGATCCAATCTAGAATCCATGCAATACAACCATAGCCTATGTAGAATTCTAAATTGCATGCCTTTAGTAATTGATATAAATTTAAAATTAGTGTGAAAAAGATGTTTAGATAGGCTGAAACTACTGTGAGATACTAATAAATAGCCGAAACATCATTCACATAAAGTTAACATGACATGTAGGACTGTTGATATGTTTGAAGGGCAAGTGGGAGTCTACTGTTGGGTAGACACGACGATGGACATATAGTTAAATATACATAGAGTTAACCTATACAAGTTGGCATAGTGGATAACAAGGGAATAACAAAAGAAGTTGTTTGAGACCAAGTACTTGTGGAAACAAAATCTCTTGAGTTTTCGGGCCCACGTATAACTTTTGCTCGACTTAAAGGATTCCTTGATATGCTTGCGATAATGCGACTCAGGGTTTACCTTACTGGGATGAGGCACTGAGTGACTTTATATTTTGACTATAAATCTTGTTAGTGTCACATGAAGTGGTTTCAGAAATATGACCGGATATATATGTGGCATAAGATTCTGTTATATATAGAAAGTGTATTGTAGACTTCCCTAATAAGTAAAATGATGGTTTACTGAATTTGGATTGATGAGGTAGTTATGTGTTTGTGTATGTGTGTTGTGTTTGTTGAGAGGGGTGCATACATGCACGCATAATGTTTTAACCAAGTCCAGTTTGTATTTGTTCGTTTCAATTTCTTTATTGATACGAACATTCAGCACCACCCACTTGAAGGTAATGTCTTGCGATATCGATGCCATGATAGTTTGATTGGATCATTTTAACCATACCAGAAGAACAAGAAAACAGTTATAAAGTAAAACGAGGTTGGGGATGATGGATAAATATTCAACTCCCAAAATATGGAAGCGAGTCTTATCTTTCAATTAATGTATACAGTAATGTACAAATTATAAAAATAAAATAAAAAATTAAGTTGTCAGTTGAACTCGACATCTTCTTCTATTACACCAGTCATTGCTCCTGCACTCCGACCGTTCCAGCTGAGATAGTAGTAGAAGGAAAGTCTCCTCCTGGCAAGGCACCTTGAGTCCACCCGTGCCATGCTCGTAACCGAACTCCTCGGCCGCCGTCTCTAGCAGGCTCTGAAAGGCCGAATGCTTTAAGTACGACACCGGCACGACGAACCGCGTCTCGTTCTCCCCGACGTAAACGGGGAAGTGGCCCTTTGGCACGTCGTCACCGGACGAGGACGCACGCGTCCAGCTCACAGACCTTTGGACCAGCTGCTTCGCTTGAGAACGGATACCCATTGATGATGCTGGCTGACTCAGAAGCAGTTACAGACGAGAGAATAAGAATTGCAAGAAGCAGCAGTTGAATACGAGAGAAGAACTGCAAGGAGGGAGGCCAAACGAGAGTGTCGAACAAAATTGTTGATGAGTAGGGATGAATATCAGCTGTGGGGATCTTCTCAGTGAAGTTGTTGATGAGTTTTCATACCTTTGTGGGACATATATATGCTACGGCTGGGGTGATTCAGACTGCCACTAATCATTCGCTTCAGCCACCGGTTTTCATGCCAATCCGAAAAAAAACTACCAATCCACATCGCTAGCTGCTGCTGAATATCGATACATAATGCTGCAGTCCCACAACTTGCCAACAGTAATAACATCTGCTATCCGTAACATGTCGTGCAGCCAGCTGTTTCGACATTAATGGTGCCTGCTTGGCTGATTACTTCCAGCGCCGTGAACAGTGGGTCTTGCCCGGTCTCGGGGTGTTCGTCCAGGCCATTTCTTTCAAACTTTGCTGGCGCCGCTATGTACTAAACAAATGGGACAGAGTGGGCATGCCTCGAGAAGGAGGAGGTGGCGTTTCATGTGAGGCTGCCCACATCCGGGGAGTACATCACTAACATCAGCATCCTTGGGAAGGAGCTCCATTTAGGTCTGAGGTTTATATATAAGCTGAACAAGAAATGGAATCCTATTTGTCATCTTGCATACATAACAACAAAAATAGAAAAAGAAAGTACATGCATAACAACAAAAATGGAGGAGGAAAGTGTTCAATTTTGTTGTTATGCACGTAAGATGACAAATAGAGTTTTGTTTCTTTCAATCTTTGTTGGCGCCGCTATGTCCTAAACAAATGGGACAGAGTGGGCATGCCTCGAGAAGGAGGAGGTGGCGTTTCATGTGAGGCTGCCCATATCCGGGGAGTACATCACTGATGTATTCTTGGAAAGGAGCTCCATTTAGGTATGAGGTTTACAATATATATACTAGAAGTTGAATCAGAAATGGAACCCTATTTGTTATCTTGCATATATAACAACAAAAATAGAAGAGCAAAATGTATGCATAACAACAAAAATGGAGGAAGAAAATGTCCAATGTTGTTATACATTCAAGATGACAAATGTATTTTTATTTCTAGTCCAGTAGTTTGTGTTACCCGTTGCATTTTTCTTTAGGTCTTGGGTGGGGAAGGTTCTGACGTTGACAAGGCTATTATAGAAGGGGATGGGTGTTGTTTGTCTTAAGCGATTGATGTGAAATTTCCGTATATGGCATAGCATATATCCTGCACATGGGACTGGTCCCCGTACTCCTATGACAGTTTTCACCAAACCCTTTGAGGCTTTGACATCCATGACTTCAAAACTCGTTGAAGCTTTGACACTATTATTCTCTAGAATAAATATTTACTGGATATTCTGTCGGATTTGTTCTATAATTCCATAGACAGAATATGATTGTGGACTGCTGAAGGCCAAAACATATGTTATTAGCAGCCAAAAACTCATTGATCCTTGTCTCTCAAAACCTTTGTGGATTTGCAACATTGTTATCTAGCAATATTTTAGTAGATTTTCTGTCGAGGTGCTCTTATAATTTAGACGACAAGCTATGATTTGAGAGGCAAATGCCAAGACATAGATTACTAGTGGCAACGGTATACGCAAGACCAATCATTAGAACTTGGAGACACCAACAGAGCAGATCTACAACGTCAATCAGGAAAAAAATTAGTGCACGGGGAATAGGAATCACCTACGTAATTATGGGCATGAGAATCTGAAACGGAATAGTATAAACAAACCTAAAGTCTCCAATACTAGAAGCGAGACCGGCTTCCAATTCCAGAGATTTCTCATGCCAAAGCAGCTGCAGCTGAAGCCGCAGATCTATCACCTCAATACAAGAAACCAATCGAAGTGCCCAAACATGGTCCAATGCTCAGGCCATCTAGTAATATTAACCAGGGCCAATTTCCAAGTTGTATATTATAATATTCTTTCAGTTGTACACGGCTAGTTCAGAATCTAACTGCGTTCCTATTTTATAGGCGTTCCTATTTGATAGCTTCTCTTGTCTGTTTACCCATTCGTGTCTTCTCGGCAATTCTTGACTTACGAAAGCTATATAAATCTCAGAAAAGGGGTCAGAACTCGAGGAAGGAAAATATATCTATACGAAAGACTCCAAACGGCACACTTGAGAAAAAGAACATTACTAATTAAATTTTAGGATCTCAACCTAATTAGTTTGGGTTATTGTACCTTACGAAAAAAAGGTTTGGGTTATTGTCATCTACGAATTAGTTACGAGTGTCAATCTTATCCTCAATTTTGAAACTTCCAACTAAACAAGATGTATTACCTTAATGGTATGATCTACAGCATGGTCCTAGGTAACTGTAAAAATCAACAGCCGTAGAAAGAAGAAAACAACAACCGTATCTATGAATGAGTCATGTTTAAGGTTTATCTTATAGAAAGCAACACACTACTATATGTATGCGCAAGTTGACTATACTTTTGTTCTAGTTAAGAAAGTTCACACGTCTAAGAACGTGCCACAATCCTGACAAATATAAACTATGCCCATGTGAAAATCAAGTTTATACTTAGCTAAGTAACATGTGTTCACTTGGTTATTTGTATACTTTACTATCTTAACAATTATATAGCTATATAATTAGTATGTTAAACATACATCGGTCAAAACTAGATAGGTTCTGCAGGGTAAAAATCTAATTCCCATTGAAATTGGGTTTGTGAAGGAATCATGTTAATTTTAATTTACTTATTGGATGCCAAATGAAGATAAAACTCTAATTGCAATTCTATTTAGTGATGTTAATACTAAACTAGAAACTTCCGCTTATATTTTACACCATAACTTGATTGAGAACTAGTGTTAGTTTGTGATTTTGAGAATGTCAATAGTAATTAATTATCAATTAATGTATTGATTGATTGCCAATCAATGTTGATATCAAATGTATTTATATTGATAGACTATCAATTTCTGTCACATATTTATTGTATTTATTATTTCTCTTATGTCTCTTTGACTTCTTCATCACCTCTCATGTCATATTTTAAAGAGGGACTCCCCACTATATTAAAGGACATACCCTTTGTAACACATATACAATCAAATATACATGTCTTTCTCATTCTCCTTTGAAAACTCAATCTTATGACAACTGACATGGAATGAGAGGGGGTTAATTTCTCTCCATTGACATATTACCTAAAGATTCTTCCAATGGACTACAGGGTAAACAGCAATCCTTACCATTCTATTTGGCCTCAACTTAGAGACCATCCTTTTGGGCAAACAAAACCTCCCAACACAATAATTGTGGAAGTTGTACCGACTGCTCTTGATGGAGCAAGAAAGGAAGTGACACTAACACATCAAATGGATAAATTCAATTCAATATATATTAGATGGAAACTTTTTGATCGACGAGTTAGATCCTATATTTTAAACACAACTCACCTCACCATCTGACATAATTATTGGAATGGAGAAGCTTTTTCTGCTCGAGTATAGATGAACATGTCTTGAAATTTACTTGAATAAACGCTTCATGTCAATTTCAACTCCTTCATGATATAATGGTCACATCTCAAGGAGAACAAACAATACATCAATTTCACACAACAATGACAGATATTTTGAGGGCTATGGATTCCACATGTTCTTCTCTTTGTTCCACCTATAAAAGTGCTATTATCTACATAGTCAAACAAATTGAATGGTCTGATCATAAACATTTACATGAATTTGGCATTGGTCTTTGTTTAGAGCATCATTCATTAGCGGAACAACTTATTGTCATGTTCCAGCGGAACAACTTATTGTCATGTTCCAGTTCCATTTCTTAAGGATGTGTTGGTGGAGATCATACACCACAACAAATTCTCTCATACCCGAGATTTATTTCTGGCATCCTTAAAAGGAGTGTAATTATTATTGGTTTACTTAATCTAGACCACTTGTGATAACGACATGTGAAAGAAAAGTGTCGTAATGAGATATTTTAGGAGGGAAACTCACAAGGAGCGCGCACCATGTGAAAAGAAAAGAAACCATTTTATTTTCTAAAAATAAAATATACCATCCACATTGCAATTTTCTCTCTGTCGCGGAAAAGAAAAATATCACTTGTCCCTATGGACAATTCCTAATTAATCAAATGATCCAGTTATCTCTATTTCTCTGACCCCGGTCAACCGTTCTTCCCCTCCCTCTCGCACGGTGCGCAGGCAACTCTTCCACTTCGCATGATCCTTGACGGTACTTCTATAGTTCTTCCGCTTAGACAGTTAAAGCGTGCCTCCTATTCCATGTTCACACGCCTTCTGTTCCCTCTTCACGCGCCTCCATCCCTTATATGCATGCTCCTTTCCTTTATTGTTGTATGCTCTGTCTACCAGTTAGCGGGCGACTTCGATGTTACAACTAGCAGATACAACATTCATGGTAGAGTCGTTAACTTTAATTTATCGTTTCTAATTCCTGAATTTCAGGGGCCAATAATCTTGGGATAAATTGCTGCCACAATACTGTGAGAGGCGATCAGTAAGACATCTAGTTGTGAGACTTCTAGGAACGGTGTTCAAATATCACTTGCAATTGACTAAAGAATTGAGTCAAAGAGGCTAGGTTTGGCTTTCAGGACAATGTCGTGACTGACTCCAGGTCTCGTTCTCATTCACTAACGGAAGAACTAGACAGGTTCTCAGTTTAAAATATTTTATTTGATTTCCCTCCCTGTATGTTTCATGATAAGGTCTAGATTCAGAATACATAAAGATAAAAAATGATGACAATTTTTCCTTACAGAAGGAGGGAGTATTCCTGGAGATAAAGTATCTGTGATTTTGCTTCTTCTGGACTTCCACGGTTGTGCACTCCAGTAGCAATTTTCGTTGCAAATATGCAAACCATCAGGTGTTGTGACTATATAATAGAGGAAATACATCCATAAATTTATTATTTTTATCGATTTGTTTATTATTTTGGTCTCTATTCTCCATCTACTAAATTATCTTGCGGATACCACTCACATAATTGAGATCGAAGTAAAACTATGCGTCTACTAAGAAATGTGCAAAGCGAGTCTCCCCTGCATGGTTTTTTTGTTTCTGGGTCAATAATCATTTGCAAGTATCTATATAAATAAATTCTGCTCAACCTAGTCATAACATTGCTGCTGTAAAACAACACAATGTGTATATGAATAATAATAAATGATCCAGTATACCTACATTACTGATAAAAAGATCAATCCTAACTAGTTATTTTTTAGCAGTTTTTTTAACACAACAAAGAATGAAATGCGCTTATGACAAATCTAAGACCATGGTTTTTTTTCTTGGCATTAGTAAGTATTTTGATTCAGAAAAATTACCCAGTTGCAGTTCAAGGTGTATAAATATAGTCTTCTATTCATGTTTAGGTTGTCTCAAGGTCCCAACAATGCCAGAACACAGAGTATTCTATGAATGCAACTTTAACCGAAGTTTTTGTGTGCATTGTGTTTTATTTGACAAAAGTAAACAATTATTAACATTGGTCAACGATTATGATAAGGTAAGAATGAACGATTAATTCTAAGAAACCAACCAACAAATTAGTCGATAAATCCCTTAAGTGTTTTATTACTCATACATGTTAGGTGCCTACCTAATGGATCTATTAACAAAAGGACCTCTAACTGTCCAATGTCATCATACTAATTGATTACAAGTTGGACCATCAATTAATTTCTAGATAAATAGAAAGTAATACTTAACATGTTCTTCATCCCCATCTCACAGTAACCTTCATCTCCATACCACGAAAAGATGTTCCTCGCATTAAGTTATTTCCCATCATTTTCATATATTGATATGGATTGTGACCTTGAAAATATAGAAGAACATAAATCATCCCCTAACCCAACTAACGATGTGACTGCCATTCTCTTATTGATTAACAAGTTACATAATTATGTCAAAGTATTTTCTTGTCTTTGTGAAAGTTTAATACCATGGCAAAGAGTTGTCTACATAATATGTAATGCTATGTCATATATGATGTTGGGCAATTAGTCATAGTATTCATATCTAAGTGACAAGGCATGTGGTAGACTCAGAAAGGAACCTACCATACCGTGTTATCAAATTTCAATTAATCAAATTATAGGCCCTAACAGGTGATATTAGCATTAGCTAGCACATTATTCATTGTTTGCACTCTGCTAGACTACTACTCAAACCTTAGGAGAACATCACCCTTGTTATTCTATTCAACCTATTTTCCTACGGGCATGGTTCTACATGTCATTGTTGTATCATGCAAAATCACATCAATATATCTAAATGATATGGACCTGCTCCACTACCTTTTATTTGGAAACCACACATATACATGCATCCCATTTGATAAATCTATGAAATTATACTTAGTTTTTACTTCATTACAAAATAAGTTTAAAATGTATATAGTTACAAGTAGTCATCATCGGCTATACCACAAATCCCATAGTACTATAGTAGGTGAAACCAATTTATTTTAATTCACCCTATTTTTTAGTTAATATTGTTGGTGGGGAGAATAGAAACCATTATGGAATGGTAAGCTTTTGAAAAATATGTGTACATAATTTGGACTGTGAGGATGAAGACTAATGTGTCAAAGACCTAGGGAGTATAATGTTTTGCTTTGCCTACCTACTTTATAAAACTGATATGCGTCTACCTCTTTTTTTTTTGGAAAAAGCAGAGCTATTAGTTATTCATTCTGCGCTCTACTGCGGACAAAATAGATGGGATGTCCACATGGCACCAGTGTAGGAACCAATGGGGTACAATAGAAGTGAAGCTAAAAGAAGATTTATAGGACATAGAAAATTTTGCCAAGCTGTCCGCAGGGGTATTGAACTCACGAGGAACATGATGTATAACCTCTTCAGGTGAGTTTCCTAGAAGATTCCTAGCTTCCCTAGCGTAGGCCAGGAACTTCGGGAGGGGTTTTTTAGTCTTGATGTGCCTTATGGCCTCCATGGAGTCTGAAAGGATACAGAAGGAATCACATGAACTGTCCTTGGATAGTTGTGCTCCCAGCAAGATAGCAACAATTTCACTCACAAGAGGAGAGGTGGATTGAATGGTTTGACAGACACCCAAGATATGTGAGCCATCTTCCTGAACAACATGAATTCCGACAGCCGCAATATTCTTCCCAAGATGGTGAGAAGCGTCAAGGAAGACGTAGACCGACTTGGCAATAATCCTTGTAGTGTTGAGGTACGCATATTTACGAACTATGGGAAGCTCCTTGGGGAGCTTGTGGGACTCCGCCCGGAGTCTAATGAACTCCACCTTCTTGGTAGCTGGTGTGATTTGATTTTGGTGAATCTGTAGGTTCTGGCATGACCAAATGTGCCAGCAGGAGACCGCTCGTAGGGTAGCAGATTTGACAGGCGCCGTGATGCACCGCCGGAGCCACTCGTTAGCAGGAAGATCTTGATGGTCTTCGTTAGGAATCAGCAGGTTCCACACATCCTGGCTAGGCGGACAGTCTCTAAGGACATGAATCATAGTATCCTAGCCACTATTGCAGATAGGGCAATCCTCAGAAACCTCCATGTGTCTACGGCGCTTCTCCATATTCATCATGAGAGCACCATGCATCATGAGCCAGAGGTGGATTTTTATGCATTCCGGCAGCTTGGCTTAACAAATAGATTTCCAATCCCACGTCTGATCCATCGATAAACCGATCTTGAAGTGAACAACCCCCTTTCCTCGAGTGGCCATGACCAACCATCATTCCCTGAGCCGGGGCAAGGTGTAGGAATGGTAGAAATAGCTGTCCAGGTGGACTCAGGAAGGAAGCTATGAATGAAATCCCAGTCCCACCCTCCTATGGGAGAGACCATGGAATCAACTTTAAGGTCACTGAGATCATGAGGAATTGGCCAATTTGGGTGGGATTCCAGTATAGATTGGCTGGCAATCCATCTATCTTTCCAAACGTTGGTACTCTGTCCTCTATTAACTACATGATGGCTGAGTTCAGTGATCCTACTGATATTCTTCTTAATGAAGCTCCAAGCCGGGGAGCTTGGTACAGATTTGAGCCTCCCATTTTTAGTGTATTTATCTTTCATCACCCTGACCCATATCTTAGAGGGTTCGGTGAGATAGGTCCACACATTCTTCAACATGAGAGCCTCATTCTGGTCTTTAGCTTATATATATATATATATATATATATATATATATATATATATACATATATATATATATATTATATATATATATATATATATATATATGGATGCACCGGACCACACAAACCGACATATATGTTTATTGATGTCATCACAAAGGCTCGGCGAGAGCTTAACTGTCTGCATGGTGTAGGTAGGAATCGCCTGAAGAGTGGACTTGGCCAACGTCACCCGACCTGCAAGAGACAGGTGCTTATGCATCCAGCTATTCATTCTTCTCTGTATGGATGTTAGGATGTTACCATGGGTTTCTTTATTGACACGGTGGTGCAGAATAGGTACCCCAAGGTACTTCCCTAGGTCGTCAGTCCAAGAGAAGCCCAACTTCCTGCATATCATGTCCTTCAGAGGTTGGGAGACCTTCTTGCTAAAGAAGCAGCGAGACTTGGGTTTAGAGATGGATTGGCCGGATGCCAAAGAGAAGTCCTTGAGAATAGAGGATATGACCCGGACCTGGACTAATGAGGCTTTGCCCAGTAAGAGTATATCATCGGCGAACAAGACATGAGAGAGCTGCAGGCCACCATGAGAAAGGGTGATCGACTTCCATCTGCCTGCTTCCACAGAAATAGAGATGGCTTGACTCAATCTTTCTATGCAGAGGACAAAGACATAAGGACTGATCGGGTCTCCTTGGTGGACACCTTGGGACACTTTAAAGGGGGAAGTGCCTCACCCTCCCAAAGGATAAAGGTCTCACCCTTTGTAATGATTTCCATAATGACAACAGTGGGCTTCACAAGCAATCCAGTACGCTTCAGGGTGTCATGAATAAAGTCTCAGTTCATACAATCGAACGCCTTCGCCAGGTCTAACTTGAAACACATCAGAGACTTCTTGGTAGAGTTGGATTTCATAGTGTGGATAACCTCCTGGACGAGGAGTATGTTGTCACTAATGCGTCATCCCGGTATAAAGCTTGATTGATTTGGGTTAATCCAGTCATTCATGAAAGGCTTGAGCCGCTCAACGATCACCTTGGAAATGATTTTAAAGCAACTATTGTTCAGAGAGATTGGTCTCAGATCGCTGCAGCGTTGGGGCACAAGGATCTTAGGAATGAGAACCATATAGGAGCCTGCGATGGCAGGGTCGATGCGCTCAGAGGAGAAGACCTCCTGTATAGTAGTAGTAACACTTGGCCCTACTATCTCCCAATTATGCTGGATGAAACTGGAGTGAATGCCATCAGGCCCGGCGGCTTTCAGAGGTTCCATGGCGAAAGCTATCCTTCTGATTTTAGAACTGTCTGGGATAGATCTCAGGTCAATGAAGGAGGCTTCATGAATAGCTAGGAAGGTACCCGGGTAAGCTAGAATCCGTGTAGCTTGCGTCGGGGCAGGGTGAGTCAGGAGCTGTTCGAAGAAGCTACGAACAAGACACTTGGTTTCATCACATGTGGTTGTCCAACACCCGCCCTCTTTCTCGAGTTGGGTGGTTTTGTTGAAGTGCCTTCTAGCTTGGACAAAGGATTGGTAAAACTTAGTGTTGAGGTCGCCAACCCGAACCCAGTCGATGTGCGCCCGCTGCTGCCAGTCTACTTCCTCTTGAAGAAGGATATTATGAAGACATTCCTGAAGAGGCACCATTGGGTCTGTAAGTGGAGCAGAATTCATGGTTTGGAGATTCACCTGGTGTCTTCCTATGGTATCTAGTAGGCGACGTTTCTCCTTGTGATGGCGGGTAGCATACACGGAGTGCCATCGAGAGGCTTTGCACATGAATCCATGGAGTGCATCTTGGAAGTTTCTTCCAGAAGGCCAGTGGCACAAAACCTTTTCCTTGAACTCAGGATTGAGGTTCCAACTTTCCTTGGTTCGGAAGCGAGCATGCCTGTGCGTCTTGGTTCCACAGGACAGGAGAATAGGATGATGGTCCGAGTAAAGACGGGGAAGAACTGCAGTGGAGCCTTCCCTAAACTTTTGAATCCATTCATAATTTGCGACGACACGGTCGAGCTGCTCATATAGCTGCTGACGCTTGAAGGTGTAGAAGAGACCTTGGGATTTCAGTTCCGTCAGTCCGGTGAAAGCAAGGACTTCATGGAATCAGCGACTAGTGCACCTATCGAAATAGACACTGCCTCGCTTTTCGTTAACATTAAGCAGAGTATTAAAGTCGCCCAGCACTGCCCAAGCAGTGTTTGTCACAGTAGAAGAGATCTCCTCCAACCTTTCCTAGAGGAACTCCCGTGTAGTAGCATTAGGTATGCCATACACGATGGTTAAGAACCAGTCGCCGTTGACACAGTAGTGCACAAACTGGCGATGATTGAGAATTATGTCAACAAAGCAGTTGAACTGATTCCAAGCGATCCAAATACCACCGGAATAGCCATTAGCTTCCACCTTGTGCGATGAATTATAACCAAGGCATTTGATAATACTATCTGCACTTGGATCACTATAGCGAGGTTCCACGATGGCTGTGATGCTCACTTTATGAGTAGATTTCATTTCACTAACTAAACGAATCTTCCTATCCAGGCGTGCGCCCTGGATGTTCCAGCAAAGCACATTCATTGAGGAGTTATTGAAGAGCTGAGCACAGTCCTAAGCACTGCTCTTCTTCATCCATATTTGCCTCCGCTAAAGGTACTTGGGAAGCACCTTCCAAGTGTTGTTGGAATTCCAACTCGCGCTTTGTGTGGGGGGTCAGATATGTTGTGCCTTGAGTTGTCTCCGATCGACCTTTCTTGCAGACACGATCGGGGCTCTGGGTTGCTTGGAAGACAATCTTCCTATTCCTTAGCATAACATACCCATTGTCATTCCTGCTATGACGTGCGATGTGCTTACTGGAAGTCTCACACACTGTTGCTTGGAATTGGAACTCACCGACTTTTATCGGGGGTGCTTCTCTACCCGCGCACACGTTGTTTCCGGTAAGCAGCATAACTGTGTTGGCCTTCGGTTGATTGGGCAGTTGTTGCGATTCTGTAGGTGGGGCAACCAGCGGGTCAACCGCTTGGGTTGCTTTAGCGGCGGCCTCCTTCTGACGTAGCTGTTGTTTTGCCTTTTTCCTGATCACAGGTTGGAACCTGTCCTCCTCGTCGACTGGTATGGGGTTGTCGTGTGATACTCTTGCCTGGACTCGCTGATCGGTCTGCGTCACTGCAGGTGGCTTCGCAGCGGTACTCCTTCCTGCCGTGTTGGCCTTGCACCGCTCAGGCATCTTCGCATGAATCGTATCGGTGTAGCTGACCGTCGGGAGTGGGATGGGGATGGATGTGGAGCCCAGGTCGCTCGGGGGAGTGGTTCCTTGGTTACACTCGCTCGCGATGTGACACATACGTCCACATGTCAGACAAAATTGGGGTAGATTTTCATATTCTAGTCAGAATTTCTCATCATTGATGAAGATCGCCGGAAGCAAGGGATTCTGGGTGTCAATTTTGACAGCTATCCTAGCAAATTTGCCCCTATTTCCCATGAGGGTGTTAGCATCCACCTTGATTGTTTTACCAACAACGTTGCCGATTTTGATTAGGAGTTGGTTCTGAAAGAGGAAGAAAGGGAGGTCCGCAACCCTAATCCATACACAGAGTTTGCATGGGATTTTTTCTGAAGGTCTGAAGGAAGGCGACCACGACTGGATGGAAAGGTAGTTTCCGAAAACAGTCCACAAGCCTCCCAAGGGTGCCTTCTCATAATCCTCTTGATTGCCCAACTGGATGATGTAGTATCCATTTTCAAGGTCGATTATCCAAATCTGCGTCGTAGGTTTCCACAGAACATTGATCTTGTTTACCAGAGCTTGAAAACCTATTGTGATCCCGATGGCTTTCACAACCACAGCAAACTGCCATGGAGCCAACAGAGGTTGGATTGACTCTGGCTTGACGTAGAAGGCAGGTAGGATGCCTGAGAGATACTACCTGGATATCTGCAACAGTAAGGGTGTCTGGTGAGACAGAATTAGTGTATGAAAGCAGTCCAATGTCATTGCCGACATGGGCGTCCCTATAGCTACGCCTAGAAGAAGTAGCCTCAGGTTGTTCCTGACTCATGGATACATCTCCAGGAATGGTGACAACGATAGGATCTTCCTCGATAGCAGCCAGAGCTACATTGCTCCTCTCCTCCCCAAAGCGCTGGTTGTTGAAGGGTCCTGAGCCGCGTCCTCCTCGACCGCCTTCGCGGCCACCACCGCGGCTCCCAAACCCTAACATAGTATCACCCTTTCTTCCTCTTGATATGCATCTACCTCTTTCTATTTATTATTTATTAATAGTCAAAGAAAATCATATGAATCTTACTTTCCCAAACTTGATATCTTAATATGTGAACAAATTACTTCAGCATCATGATTGATTATTTTTATTTGGTTTCACAGCTCAACACAGAGTCTCTACAATGTTACTGTCATTGATAGAGCTTATCCTGTTGGGTTCTCATTTTGCAAATGCTAAGTAGCTTGAGTTTCTCTTGGCTTGCGTTTTTTATGCATCACATTTCTTGAAGAGATGACTAAGTTTTTGACTCCAAGTAAATCTAGCTGCAACCGAATGTACTCACAATACCAAGAAATCACGAACTTCATACATGAATTATTGGCCATCATAAGTACATGAAATGATATAAGAACCTAGTTGTACCTTGAGATAATCACCTACCCTTTAAATTTTTAGTGGACTTATTCAAAAATGTAAAAAATATATGTGAACTAATATTCCTCTAGAATTAATCATTGTATAGAACTTGTGCTTGAAGTATGACATAAGATGACCCTATTAGGTTTCAATGTCCATCATTTTCTTTACATCGCCCCTAAATAGGGTTTCAAGATCTAACAATATGGATGAATCCCTTCCAAGTTTTGAATATGATGAGGGTTATAGATTTGTTTGAACTCTTTTTTTTGTCAATCAAACTCGTGTTCCTTTTTCTTTCTTTTTTCCTTTTGAAATGAGCATTCAGAAAAAAAAGAGTAGGGGGAATGAGAGAGAAGACTGAGTAGCCCTCTGTCAAAAAAAATTTAACAAAGCGTCTAGGTTTTGAAAATGAAGTGAACGGAAAAGAGAATGTACATGAAAGGAACCAGAAAGTATAACTTTACAAAGTATGAGACTGTACAAGATCATAAAACTTTCTAACTTCTTCAAAAAGAACAAGAAAACACTCTTCTCTTAAAAGTGTTCTCTATCCAAACAATAGGGAATCATCAGCAAAAACATCAACAATCTGAGACCCAACACTCAAGTTAGAGAAAGTATATTATATGTGTGCATTTAAAACTAGAAACATGAGAAAATCATCCTTAGTCTACCAAAGAGAGACAGAGCAATTAGATCAACAGTCATGCACTCATCTTAAGAACCATAAGCAAGCAAAGCAGAAAACCACACCATAATCTATCAACGTGCACAACTAGATCCAGAATCTGAAGAAAAGGCATAGAATCAGAAACCAAAAAATTCAAATCATCGGGATAAGAGAACTTCAACATCAGCTTTAACAAGAACCCCTCTATTTTTCTTTGTGAACTTTCACATTTCAATGTCACCAAACATCAGACCTTGAATCATATTAATAACAATAAGCAAGCAAAAACAACAGCCTCATGGATGACAAATTTAGAGCTAAAGCTCACCGTCTTCTATTCCAGATAGTAGAGAACCTTTAAAAAATCATATATCACCAGATGCCTTTGAATAGGCCAAGATCACAAAATTAGAGTTCAAAGCATCAAGAGAACAAAGATTCAATATCAACTTTAATGATAGTCCAAATCTTCTATTGGTTTCTCTCTCTAATTTTGTGAACTCTTACATTTCTTCCCACCAAATGTTGTAATATGGACACGAGATAAGGATCTGATATTTTTCATCCTTAAATTAAACAATATCAAATCAAGTAGATGGGAATTGCCAATTCACCCCCATTTCAGTAAAGTAGAACCAAATTGATCTAGTGAAAGTGCATGAAAAAAGGATATGATTGGTATCCTCATAATTACATTTTCATAAAAAGCACATAGAGGAATTTTGAATTCCTCTCCTTCTTGAGTAATATTAAGTAAGAAACTTGTTATGGGATGACTTCCACATATGTATTTTATGTCTATTTGGAGACTTAGACAGCCATATCCATTCAAGAATGTCCAAAATAGGATGTTGATTTCTAATACTCTCCCAAAAAAATTTAAGCTTAGGGAAGTTTTTATCACAAAATAGAAAGAATCCTCACTATAATTTGGGCTAGGACCTATAACGAGAAAATCAAGTCATTTCTTGTTGTTTTTTCAATCTAGTAAACTCTAGACCCCTTCAGAAATAATGGAATTCAAAATGCAATTAGAAGGATAACCTAGCTTTAGAATGGTATCCTCACCAACATCGTCTTTTAGGAAAGACTTATCAGGCAACCAGGGATCCCACCAAGTCCTGATCATTTTCCATTCCCAATATTAAAAGAAGTATGATTAAGAAAAGCTTTCTTGTGCTTAAGGAACTTAGTGAATACAAAACAGAGGCATTAGTTAAATACTTTTCATTGAATTAGCTCTAGTATAACTGCCACCAGAGGCCTTAGTTAAACCCATAAATAGTCTTTTTTATTTGCTACGTTCCAACAAATTAGCAAATGCCAAGCCAAGGAAATATATTTAACCTTCCTAAAATTGAGACCACATTCCTTCTTTAGTGTTGTAACATTTGACCATTTCACCAGATTAAAAATTTTCTTCTCATCACATTTTCCAGACAGAAAATCATGACAGATTTTTTTCAATATCATCCATCATAGATTTAGGAATATGAAAGGAAAAGCACTAGTGTAGATAAAGAGTACTCAAAGTAGCGTGAATTAGCTCTATTATAACTACCAAAGCAAGCATTTAGATCTCTAACATTTCCATTTGGATTTAATGTTATCGATTAAAGGAGAATAAGCTAGATGATTGATTTTATCAAAAACCAAGGGAACACTAAGATACTTGGAGGGAAGTTTGGCAATGTTGAACTTGAGGATATTGTTAATTTCTTTAGAAGGAGATTATTTTCTAAAAATAACTTCACATTTACTAGGGTTCATCTTATGACAAGCAAGGTTACCAAAAACGTCCATAATCTTCAACACACAGTGAGCATTGTCCATATTTGCTTCTAAGAAAATCATCAAGTCATCAACGAATACCAGATGAGAAATCCTAACAAAATTTACGCTTTTAGAATTTAGATGACATTATCAATAACTTCTTGATCCATAATAATAGAGAAAGCTTGTGTTAAGATAACAAAAAGATAGGGCACCATAGAATCACCCTACCTAACACCACTGGTAGGTTTAAATGGTTTAATCATTTTACTATTAACCATAACTTAATAAGAAGTAGAATTAAAGATCTTAGAAATCTAATTAATCCATATATAAGGGAAACCTACTATGTACGAAATAGAGAAGAGAAAGTTCCAATTAACATAATTATAAGCCTTGGGTACATCGATCTTAAGGCAAATTTCCCCCAGAAGAAGATCTATTAAAATTATCCAAGATTTCATTGGATAGAAGGATGGAATCCTTTATATGCCTTCCCTTCACAAAGGAATTCTGATCAAGACTTATAATAGATGACAAAATAGGTTGTAGCCTTCTAGCAAGGATCCTTGAGATGATTTTGTAAACTATATTGCAAAGCACAATGGGACGCCGATTTTTATTGTTAAAAGAATCCAATCCATTAGGAATTAGAGTAATAAAAGTATTATTAGCCTCTTTGAAAAGTTTTCCTTAGAAAAGAACTCCATAACAACACAAGAGATGTTAGATCCTATAATTGGCCAAAACGTTTGAACAAAATAAGTGTTAGAGTCGTCAGGCACTGGCACTTCATCTATATTGAGACCAACAACAACATCATTAATATCCTTTTGAGTTATTTAGAAATGATAGATAATATTTATCACATGAAATCACTAGTATACACCATTCAAAAGAATTAATCTCATAATAAGAATGACCATTGTTGAAATCATTAGAGTAAAAATCAAGAACATAAACCTTTATAGCATGAGGATCAATTCCATGATTCCATTGATAGAAAAACCTCTTATAAAATTTCTTTGGAATCTCACTTTAAAGGAAGAGTTAGAGAATTTCAAATTGTGATCATCTTCCTTTAACCATTGTATTCTCGAATTCTTTGTAAAAAGACTTTGTTCAACTTTTTCAGCCACATCTACCTTCTTTCTTACCTCTCGTGTAATGAGTTGAAGACTAGAGTCAAAAGGATTGAGGTCAGCATGTTTGAGCTCTCAGAGCTTTATATTTTAAAACTTTAACTTCATCATTGACATTTCCAAACTCAAATATTTTCCATCTTTCTAGTTTTGCTCTTAAGGCTTGAAATTTCCTATAAACCCTGAACATGGAGCAACCTTCAAAATTCAGATTCTAGGAATGATTAACCACAATAGAGAGGCATTTTTTGAAAGACCAATAATTTATGAAACAAAAAGGAGAGATTATACATCTGGGAGATCCAATTGTCACCTCTATCTATCTATGACCACTAATAGTATTAGAAACATGTTCCCCAATTTTTTTTCAAAAGAAGATAAGAAACTTGCACTAAACAAAAATCTATCAATTTTTTAAGTAATAAAGTGTTATCCATCTTGATGAAGTCTAAGAAAAAAACATTGTCCTAGTAAAAGAAGGGACCCTTAAGATCCAATTCAAAAATAACACAATCAAGGAGAAAATAATTAAAATCATCCATAGACTTTCTCATAGGAGGTTGTTTGATCACTCTTTCATTCTCTTTCCTTACTGCATTAAAATCTCTAAGGATAATGTAGGGTTGTAAATGTTTAAATTTGTAATTACTACTCCAATATTTTCACCAATGGTCATTCCTATTCTAAGATTAATTATTTTAGAGGGCAAGATAGGTTGTAGCCTTTTAGTAAGGATCCTTGAGATGATTTTGTAAACTACATTGCAAAAAAAATGGTACATCAATTTTTAATGTTTGACGAATCCAATGCATTATGAATTGGAGTGATAAAAGTATTATTATCCTCTTTGAAAAGTTTTCCTTTCCTCCATAACAACACAATAGATGTCAGTTCCTATAACTGGCCATTATTTTTGAACAAAAAAAGTATTGGAGTCGTTAGGCCCTGGTGCTTTATCCAGATTGAGACCAGCAGCAACATCATCAATATCTTTTTGAGTTATTTAGAAATAAGAGATTATTTTTATCACAGGAAATCATTGGTCAACACCATTTAAAAGAATTAATCTTAGAATAGGAATGTCCATCAATGAAAATATTGGAGTATAAATCACGAATGTAAACCTTTATAGCAGAAGGATCACATTCCATGATTCCATTCATAGTAAAACCTCTTATAAAATTTATATGGCATCTCACTTCAAAAGAAGAGTTAAAGAATTTCTAATTGTGATCACCTTCCTTTAACCATTGTATTCTCGACTTCTATAAAAAGACTTTCTTCAGCTTTTTCAGCCACAACTAGCTTCTTTCTTACCTCTCGTGTAATGAGTTGAAGATTAGAGTCCAAAGGAATGAGGTCAGCATTAGTTTGATCTCTAAGAGATTTATATTTCAAAAATTTAACTTCCATCATTGACATTTCCAAACTAATATATGTTCCATCTTTTTAGTTTTGTTGTTAAGGCTTGAAATTTCCTATAAACCCTTCCAATAGAGAAACCTTCAATATTCATATTCTAGGAATCTTTAACCATAGAATAGAGGCCTTTTTTGACTGACCAATCATTTATGAAATGAAAAGGAGAGTTTATACATCTGGGAGCTCCAATTGTCTCCTCTATCCATCTATCATCACTAATAGTATTAGATACATGTTCCCAAGAAAATTTTTCAAAAGAAGATAAGAAACTGGCACTAAACAAAAAATTATCAATTTTTAAAGTAATAAAGTGCACTCCATCTCGATGAAAATCTAAGCAAAAAAAGATTATCCCACGAACAAAAGGGGCCCTTAAGATCCAATTCAAAAGTTCCACAATCAAGAATAAAAGAATTAAAATCATCCATAGACTTTCCCATGGGAGGTTGTTTGCTCACTCTTTCATTCACTTTCCTTACTACATTAAAATCTTCAACAATAATCTTGGGCTTCTCATATTGAAGATTGAATTGAACAAGAGAATCCCATATCTTAGCTCTATTGTAATCGCCATTGGTTCCATAGATAGAAAAGATTAGAAAATTCTGACCAACAATAGTAACATCTAGCAGAATATGTTGATCCATTTTACAAACTTTGACAACATTGCATATGTTAGCATTCCATTAAATAGTAATTCTTCTAATAGAATGGGAATTGATATTTGAAACAAAAGGATAATCAGAGAAGTTCCTAGATAGAATAGCAGAGATATTTCTCATTATAATCTTTGTTTTTCCTAAAATAAAACTCTAACTATCAGATCTTCTAACCTCCTCTTGGATACCTCTAATTTTATTTCTGAGGCCTCTAACATACCAAGAGGAGATCTTACCTTTGATCATTTGGTAATCTTGTCCATTGGGTTGTCATCCACAACTTTCTCAGAGGATTCAATGTTACTTATGCTTCTAGTTACCTACGAGAATTCGATGTTTATAGCTCTATAAGATATACCAGAAATAGCTTTAGTGACAACGATCGGGGGAGATTTATCATTGCCACAACAGTCAAAATTGTTTCACTGAGAGCATTACTGATAGAGGAAAGAGGCATATTACCAAACACTTGCACTGGTGTGGATGGTATTGATCTAGTAGCTAGAAAGATTTGCTCAATTACAACCTTATCAGAAATATAACCAGAAGTGGCATGTCCTCTCGCATTGATATTCTACTCAGTAGTAATGGGAGAGACACATGCATAAGAAGTCATGACCAAGTAAGCTGCATCTTTGACATAAAGAAGGTAACCATTCATACATAATAGAAATATCATGTGAATCTCCTTCATCACTTTGCAAACCAATAGAAATAGGAAAATTTGATGTTGAATGTGTTAAAATTCGAATCCTAGCTTATTCAAGCCGTGAACATTCTTTGGTGACTCTACCAATGCATAATGGCACACCTAAAAATGAACCAATTCATTCAAACATCTTCTTATCCCACAATTCAAGAGGAACTTCATGTAATCTCACCCAGACTACTGCATTCCTCAGGCCTATCTCTAAAAGAGGAATGTAGGGCACCACCTAAACAATGTGATAGCATTTCACATCACATAGAATGGTCCATGTTTAAGTGCATGATGCATATATAGAAGATTTGCAAATCTCAAAACAAACAATCCATTACACTTGTTTAGGACTTCTACTATTCCATTTGGGTTTCTAGATATTTAGGAGATATTGATGGAGAAGATACTATTGGCTAAATGGACATCATTTAATCCCTTTGTTTTGATAATTAAAAATATTTCATTCTTGTGGATCTAGCGTGCTACTTGAGTGTTGTAGGAATAAAGTTGATGGCAAATACTTGGAAGATCGATATGCTATATTTTCCTTAATTTCATGATTGTAATCAAATGTAAACACTTGTACAAGTATATAATGTACAAGTACTTAGAAATCATGTAAATCAAGTGTTAGATCTTCCCTAGCCAATCACAACACTTAGATAGGTCATCCCCTACAATAATGTCACAAATGCACACTCATACACACACTTATTACTTGGTTTAAAAACATTGAAACAAGGTCAATCTCGGTCGACAAAGTTCTCGACTGAGACACTCTCGGTAGACAAACTCTTCGACCGAGAAAGACCTAGGTAGCAGTTAGACACAACAGACAAGGTAGTTGGAGTAGAACGTTGTACATACTTTCTCCAGACAGTCCCTCAGTCGACAAGACCTCGACCAAGAAGGACTCTCGGTTGACCATTCTTCGACCGAGAAGAGTTCTGTCTGCACTTTTCAGAATTAATTAACTAGCCATTTCTAATGCAACTAACGGATACCTAACGGCTAGTTAAGCACTAAGAACCACATAGAAAGTGTCTAGAACATCCTTAAGCACTTGTAGGCCATTCCTATAAATAGGAAAAGCCTTAGGACACTCTAACACACACTTGTGCAATACTTGAGCTTACATACTTGCAATTGGCAATCAGTTTTGAGCAATTGAGCAACACTAGCATTGGCTACTCATTTCCCTTGCTCCAAATTCATGTCGTATAGGCTAGAATCTCATATCCACTAAACCTACACTTCAATACACATTGGTTAGGAGATCAATACGCTTGATATAGGCAAATCAAGCCTTGTGCATCAAAGTGGTAATTGTAATTTCCATTTCCTTTCTTGTTCTTTCTTATTCTTTGTACTCTCCTTGCTACTCCTAGGGTTGGAGGTTGTGGATTGGAGAGGTTTTGATATTCTTGGTGAAGAAGGAGATCTTTGGACTACTTCTAGAAGGTTGTTGCAATGGGAAGCTACTTCAAGAGGAAGGCTACTTCAAGGGGGAGCTTGAAGTTACTTCAAGAAGGCTGCTTCAAGGTTGGTGCAACTACTTCAAGGTGAAGGTTGTCCAAAGGGTGTAGAAAGTATTGTAATTTTATGTAAAATCCTTGAGAGGTAATAAAATTTAATACTTTCAAAATCCCGATTGGGTAAGCAACCGGGTAGTGGATTGACTGACTTAGTATTTGCTAAGGTTGGAACCACTCTAAACACCTTGTCTCCTTCTTATTATTCCAATTGTGGTTGTTTGAGTTAGATTATCATAAAATATTCATAAAACCCTATTCACCCCCTCTAGTGGTTTTTCAATTGGTATCAGAGCAGGGCTTCAAGGAACTCAAACAAAGTCTTGAAGAATGGGTGACGGGTTGCTCAACAACCTCAACTTGGAAGGAACGCTTGTGGCTAGGCCTCCAGCTTTTGATGGTACTAACAACACCTACTGGAAGAGGAGGATGCAATTTTACTTCCAAGGGATCAGTTGGGACTTATGGAGAATGGTATCAACTCCTTATGAACTTCCTCAAATGGAGTATGCAGTTTGGGATGCTAATACGGTAAAATCTACCCAAATGAATGCAAAGGTTGTAAGTATACTTTATTGTTCAATTTCCGTTGGTGATTTTAATAGAATATCAAATTGTGAAATAGCTTATGAAATATGGCATAGACTTTCTATAACATATGAAGGAACTGTTCAAGTTAAGAACTCTAAAATCGGAATGCTGAAACATAAATTTGAACAATTTTGTATGGATCAAAATGAATCTATTAGTGAAATGTATGCAAAATATTCTTCTATTGTGAATGGTTTGAATGCTTTAGGCTAAGTGATTAGTGAGGAAGACCATGTGTCAAAGATTCTTAGATCTCTCCCTCCCAAGTACAAGCCCAAAGTGACTTCCATTGAAGAAGCAAATGACCTCACCCGATTAAGGATGAAGCAACTCATTGGAAATCTAGAAGCAGATGAGGCAACCTTGGAGGAAGAGGAACGACTAGAGCGTGAACTACAACAAGGAAGAAAGAAATATTAAAAGCTTCAAAGATCATCACACAAGAAAGTGATGAAACAAATGAAGAAGAAGGAGAAGAAGCCCTAATTGTTAATGGTAAGAAATATAGAAGATTTAGATATAACAAAATTTCTAGTTCTTCTTCTTCTCCTCCTATATGTTTTGAATGTGGAAATAAAGGACATATCAAAAATGAATGTCCTAAAGCAAAGAAAGGAAACAAAATCTCACACAAAAAGAAGAGAGAAAAATTTTATAAAGTTGTGTGGGATGAATCAAGTGAGAGTGAAAGTGGATAAGAGAAGGTGGAGTGTCTCATGGCAAAAGAAGATGATGAAGATTCCCAAGAGGTAAGCCTTCTTGATTTGCCAAAAGAAGATTTAATTGCCAGTTTACAAGAAACTCATGACAAGTATGTTGACTGCAAAAAGAAACTAAAGAAGGTTACCAAAACTAATGAGGAATTATATGCTAGATTAAATGATCTTTCTTCTGAAAAGAACAATATTGCTTCTGAAAATTTGTCTTCAACAACATCTTTAAATGATTGTAATATCAAGTTACTTAATTTAGAAATGAATCATGATCTTGTTTCTAGAGAAAAGGTTGATTTGCTTGCTAAACTAAACAATTTTCAGACTCAACCTATTCTATGTAATCATCTAGATTATGATAATGTTGTTAAAGAAAGAAACTCTCTATTATCTGATTTAGATCAAGTAAGGAAAGATATAAATAAGAAGATGGATGAGATTGCTAAGCTACAAAGAGAAATAAATGGCTTAAGGGGAAATGACATTCTTGATAATATTCTAAAAATTTCCTCTAGTTACAATGGAAGAAGAGGCTTAGGATATGATCCAAAAAGAAAACTCTATCAACCCAAAAGTTCTAAAGTATCCAAGACTAAGATTATGTTTGTATCTAATTACACAATTCCTAGAAAGAGAAATGAAATTGACTCTATTTCTTGTCATTTTTGTCTACGTCTTGGACATTACTCTTTTTTATGCCCTTATAAGAAGAAGGATTCTGAGTTAGTTTGGGTTCCCAAACCTCAAACTTAGAAGAATTGAATGTAATTTAGTTGAGATATGATCTAATGCTTATTCTTGAAAATCATAATGTCCTATCTCAACTAAACAAATAGTTTCATGTATTCTGTTAATTTCAGAACTGATAAATTACTGAAACATAAACATATTCAGTAGACAAATAGATTGACCGAGATACTCTCGGTCGAGAACAACTTCAACCGAGTGAGTGCCTGTGACAAACCAAAATCTGCAGCAAAAATCTTAGTAAAACAACAACTATTCCGGTCGAGAACCGATCGATCAGAGCTAAAATCGATCGAAAAATAGTCGACCGAACAGACTTCTGCTTCTATTCAGTTTTAATATGTAAAATAGAAACTTTCTCGATCAAAAAATTGGTCGACCGAGACAAATGTCGGTCAAACTTTTGTCGACCGAATGAAGTTCTGATCATATTTCTTTGTTAAAACATGTTCAATTTGTAATTAAATGTACCTAACCATAACAGACCATCACATGGGTACCAAAACCTACATTTTAATGCAGGATTGGGTGGTCGACAATGGATGTTCCAAACACATGACCAGAAACAAGGATGCATTTCAAACTTTTGAAGAAAAGAAGAGTGGAACAGTCACCTTTGGAGACAATGGTAAAGGTAAAATTGTTGGAATAGGTAACATTGGTACAAATCTTGAAATAAAGAATGTTTTACTTGTTGATAGCTTGCACCATAATTTAATAAGTGTTATTCAATTATGTGATAGTGGAGCATGTTACTAATAGAAAATACTACAAATGTTGTTTATGAAGGAAAAAGAGTTGGAAACCTTTATATTCTTTGACCTAACTCTATGCAATATGTAGTTGGAAAATTCTTACTTGCAAATGAAAATTCTTTACAACTATGGCATAGAAAATTAGGTCATGCTAGTTCACATGTTATCAAAAAGCTAGTTAAATATGATCTTGTTCGTGGTTTGCCTAATTTATCTTTTGATCAAACTAAAAATTTTGAACCATGTACTTTGGATAAACAAACTAAAACCTCTTTCAAATCCAAAAATGTACTTAGCACCTGTAGATCCCTAGAACTCATTCATATGGATTTATTTGGTCCTATGCGGACACAATCTATTGGTGGAAAAAGATATTGTTTTGTTATTGTTCATGATTATAGTAGATATACATGGGTACACTTTCTCGCAAACAAAGATGACACTATTCAAGTTTTTATTAAATTTTGTTCCAAGATTGAAAATCTATTACAAAACAAAATATGTACAATTAGGAGTGATCATGGTGGAGAATTTGAGAACCATTTATTTGAAGAATTTTGCACATCTCAAAGCTACACTCACAATTTTTCTACTCCACGCATTCCACAAAAAATAGGATAGTTGAAAGGAAAAATCGATCACTACAAGAAATGGCTAGGACTATGATGCTCGAACATAACTCACCTAAAACATTTTGGGCTGAAGCGGTAAACACAGCTTGCTATGTGCTAAATAGAGTAACTGTTCATTCTTATTTGAAGAAAACACCATATGAAATCATATATAATAAGAAACCTAGGGTTGACTATTTTCATACTTTCGGATCAATATGCTACATCTTAAACACAAAAGAGGATAGAGAAAAGTTTGACTCTAAATCACATAAAGCCTTTTTCTTGGGATATTCCACCTCTAACAAAGCATTTAGAGTTTACAACAGTATTTCTAGAAAAGTTGAGGAATCAATTCACATCTCTTTTCATGAAGAGCCACAATCTAAAAACCTTGAAGTAATTGATCTCGCTCATCAATTAGAAAAGTTATAAATACCTAATGATAGTGACAAAAACACTACTAGTGATCACCATGTTCAGACACAATATGTTCCTAGACTCATTAAGGATCATCCTCAAGAATTGATCATTGGAAATCCGAATGATAAAGTCAAAACCCGTTCTTCTTTTAAAGATGTTGCAAATATGGCATTTGTTTCTATAATTGAACCTAAGAAGGTGACTAAAGCTCTTAAAGATGACTATTGGATAATGGCGATGCAAGAAGAATTAGACCAATTCACTAAAAATGACGTATGGGACTTAGTTCCTAAACCACAAGATAAAACCATTATTGGAACTAAATGGGTTTTTAGAAATAAGTTAAATGAAGTAGGGGAAGTAGTAAGAAATAAAGCTAGGCTAGTAGCACAAGGATATAATCAACAAGAATGGATAGACTTTGATGAAACATATGCACCAGTAGCAAGACTTGAAGCAATTAGAATGCTACTATCTATCGCTGCACACAAAAACATCAAACTTTTTCAAATGGATGTAAAAAGTGCATTTCTCAATGGGATAATCCAAGAAGAAGTATATGTTGCCCAACCACCTAGTTTTGAAATATCAGAAAAAGGTGACTATGTATACAAACTTAAGAAAGCACTTTATGGATTAAAACAAGCACCTAGGAATTGGTATGAAAGGCTCAAGAACTATCTATTTGATAACGACTTTTCTATTGGAAATTCAGATTCTACTTTATTTTTCAAAACATATGCATCTAATTTTCTAGTTGTTCAAATATATGTTGATGACATCATCTTTGGTGCTTCAAATGAATCATTGTGCAAACAATTTAGTGATATTATGCAACAAGAATTTGAAATGAGCCTCATGGGTGAACTAACTTTCTTTCTTGGTTTTCAAATAAAACAAACGCCTGCCAAAATTTTTATAAGCCAAGAAAAGAATACCAATGAAATCTTAAAACGTTTTGGGATGGACCAGTGCAAACATGCTACCACTCCAATGGCTACCTCCATTAAAATTAATAAGGATAAAAATGGGGAACCTATAGATGACTCCTTATATAGAGCCATGATTGGTAGTTTGCTTTACTTAACCACCTCTAGACCGGACATTATGTTTTCAGTTGGTCTTTGTGCTCGATTTCAATCACAACCTATGCAAACTCATTTTCAAGCCGTCAAACAGATTTTTTGATATTTAGGCGGCACCACATGCTATGGGTTATAGTATCCTAAAGGACAATCCTTGGATTTTAAAGCTTATACTGTTGCTGACTGCGCTGGTAGTCGAATTGATCGCAAGAGCACAAGTGGTAGTTGTTACTTATTAAGAAGAGCCTTAGTATCTTGGTTTAACAAGAAACAAAATACGGTTGCTCTCTCCACAACTGAAGTTGAATATATGGCAATCGGTTCTTGTTGTGCTCAAGTGCTCTATGTACAACAAGTGTTAAATGATTATGGCTTTACTTTTTCATCCACGCCTATCTTTTGTGACAACACAAGCGCTATAAACTTAGCACATAATCCTATTTTACATAGTCGAGCCAAACATATTGAAATCCGTCATCACTTTTTTAAGGGATCATATCTCTAAAAATAATGTATCCCTTCATAATGCTGATACGGAAGATCAATTGGCTGATATTTTCACAAAACCGCTTCCACTAGACCAATTTAACAAAATAAGGAAGCAACTACTCATCACTCCCTTAGAGGATGTTTTCTTTTTATATTTGTGCTTCTTGAAAATGGTTTTAATTGTGTTATTATTGGCTTCCAAATGGACATCTTTTTCGAAAGATTTGATGGTTATCTTGTATGGGGGATATCAAGTCAAGGGGGAGTTTTTCTACATTATTTTTTGATGGATATCTTTTTGAAATGACAAAGGGGGAGAAATAAATGTAAATCTTGTAAATCTTAAAATGGTAACTCTCAATCAATGAGTTTCATAATCTCTTGGCTTTACATTAAAAGTTGTTATATTCCCTAAAGAATTGGATTTTATGTTCCATACTTCTTTGGGAATAATAGGAACACATTTCATAAACAAGAGAAACAAATCAAAAAGTAAATCTCAGATATGATACTCAACTCATTTTAAAGCCTAGTTGATTTATATTTTGGAAATGTTTGTCATCTAAAAAAAGGGGGAGATTGTTGGCTAAATGGACATCATTTAATCCCTTTGTTTTGATAATGACAAACATTTCATTCTTTTGGATCTAATGTGCTACTTGAGTGTTGTAGGAATAAAGTGGATGACAAATACTTGGAAGATCTATATGCTAAATTTGCCTTAATTTCATGATTGTAATCAAATGTAAACACTTGTACAAGTATATAATGTACACGTACTTAGATATCATTTAAATCACGTGTTAGATCTTCCCTAGCCAATCACAACACTTAGATAGGTCATCCCTTACAATAATGTCACAAATGCACACTCATACACACACTTATTACTTGGTTTGAAAATATTGAAACAGGGTCAATCTCGGTCGACAAACTCTTCGACTGAGAAAGACACATGTAGCTATTAGACACAACAAACAAGGTAGTTGGTAGTTGGAGTAGAAAGTTGTACATACTTTCTCCAGATGGTCCCTCGGTCGACAAGACCTTGACCGAGAAGGACTCTCGGTCGACCATTCTTCGACCGAGAAGAGTTCTGTCTGCACTTTTCAGAATTAATTAACTAGCCATTGCTAATGCAACTAATGGATAACTAACGGCTAGTTAAGCACTAAGAACCCCCTAGAAAGTGTCTAGAACGTCCTTAAGTACTTGTAGGCCATTCCTATAAATCGGACAAGCCTTAGGACGCCCTAGCACACACGTGTGCAATACTTGAGCTTACATGCTTGCAATTGGCAATCTGTTTTGATCAATTGAGCAACACTAGCATTGACTACTCATTTCCCTTGCTCCAAATTCATGTCCTATAGTCTAGCATCTCCTATCCACTAAACCTACACTTTAATACACATTGGTTAGGAAATCAATACGCTTGATATAAGCAAATCAAGCCTTGTGCATCAAAGTGGTAATTGTAATTTCCATTTCCTTTCTTGTTCTTTCTTATTCTTTGTACTCTCCTTGCTATTCCTAGGGTTGGAGGCTGTGGATTGTATAGGATTTGATCTTCTTGGTGAAGAAGGAGATCTCTGGACTACTTCTAGAAGGTTGTTGCAACGGGAAGCTACTTCAAGAGGAAGGCTACTTCAAGGGGGAGCTTGAAGTTACTTCAAGAAGGCTGCTTCAAGGTTGGTGCAACTAATTCAAAGTGAAGGTTGTCCAAAGGGTGTAGAAAGTATTGTAATTTTATGTAAAATCCTTGAGAGGTAATAAAATTTAATACTTTCAAAATCCCGGTTGGGTAAGCAACCGGGTAGTGGATTGACTACCTTAGTATTTTCTAAGGTTGGAGCCACTCTAAACACCTTGTCTCCTTTTTATTCCAATTGTGGTTGTTTGAGTTAGATTATCATAAAATAATCATAAAAACCCTATTCACCCCCCCCCTCTCGTGGTTTTTCAATTGGTTTCCGAGCAGGGCTTCAAGGAACTCTAACAAAGTCTTGAAGAATGCGTGACGGGTTGCTCAACAACCTCAACTTGGAAGGAACGCTTGTGGCTAGGCCTCCAGCTTTTGATGGTACTAACTACACCTACTGGAAGAGGAGGATGCAATTTTACTTCCATGGGATCAGTTGGGACTTATGGAGAATGGTATCAACTCCTTATGAACTTCCTCAAATAGAGTATGCAGTTTGGGATGCTAATACAGTAAAATTTGCCCAAATGAATGCAAAGGCTGTAAGTATACTTTATTGTTCAATTTTCATTGGTGAATTTAATAGAATATCAAATTGTGAAACGGCTTATGAAATTTGTCATAGACTTTCTATAACATATGAAGGAACTGTTCAAGTTAAGAACTCTAAAATCGGAATGCTTAAATAGAAATTTGGATAATTTCGTATGGATCAAAATGAATCTATTAGTTAAATGTATGCAAAATTTTCTTCTATTGTGAATGGTTTGAATGATTTAGGCAAAGTGATTAGTGAGGAAGACCAGGTGTCAAAGATTCTTAGATCTCTCCCTCCCAAGTACAAGCCCAAAGTGACTGCCATTGAAGAAGCAAATGACCTCACCCGATTAAGGATGGAGCAACTCATTGGCAATATAGAAGCACATGAGGCAACCTTGGAGGAAGAGGAACGACAAGAGAGTGAACTACAACAAGGAAGAAAGAAATATGTGGCTCTAAAAGCTTCAAAGATCATCACGCAAGAAAGTGATGAAACAAGTGAAGAAGAAGGAGAAGAAGCCCTAATTGTTAATGGTAAGAAATATAGAAGATTTAGATCTAACAAAATTTCTAGTTATTCTTCTTCTCCTCCTAGATGTTTTGAATGTGGAAAGAAAGGAAATCTCAAAAATGAATGTCCTAAAGCAAATAAAGGAAAGAAAAGCTCACACAAAAAGAAGGGAGAAAAAGCTTATAAAGTTGTGTGGGATGAATCAAGTGAGAGTGAAAGTGGAGAAGAGAAGGTGGAGTGTCTCATGGCAAAAGAAGATGATGAAGATTCCCAAGAGGTAAGCCTTCATGATTTTCCAAAAGAAGATTTAATTGCCAGTTTACTAGAAACTCATGACAAGTATGTTGACAGCAAAAATAAACTAAAGAAGGTTACCAAAACTAATGAGGAATTATATGCTAGATTAAATGATCTTTATTCTGAAAAGAACAATATTGCTTCTGAAAATTTGTCTTTAACAACATCTTTAAATGATTGTAATATCAAGTTACTTAATTTAGAAATGAATCATGATCTTCTTTCTAGAGAAAAGGTTGATTTGCTTACTAAACTAAGCAATTTTCAGACTCAACCTATTCTATGTAATCATCTAGATTATGATAATGTTGTTATAGAAAGAAACTCTCTATTATCTAATTTAGATCAAGCAAGGAAATATATAAATAAGAAGATGGATGAGATTGCTAAGCTACAAAGAGAAATAAATTGCTTAACGGGAAATGACATTCTTGATAATATTCTGAAAATTTCCTCTAGTTACAATGGAAGAAGAGGCTTAGGATATGATCCAAAAAGAAAACTCTATCAACCTAAAAGATCTAAAGGATCCAAGACTAAGATTATGTTTGTATCTAATAACACAATTCCTAGAAAGAGAAATGAAATTGATTCTATTTCTTGTGATTTTTGTCTACATCTTAGACATTACTCTTTTTTATGCCCTTATAAGAAGAAGGATTCTGAGTTAGTTTGGGTTCCTAAACCTCAAACTTAGAACAATTGAATGTAATTTAGTTGAGATATGATCTAATGCTTATTCTTGAAAATCATAATGTCCTATCTCAACTAAACAAATAGTTTCATGTATTGTGTTAATTTCAGAACTGATAAATTACTGAAACAGAAATATATTCGGTCCACAAATAGTTTGACCGAGATACTCTCGGTTGTGAACAACTTTGACCGAGTGAGTGTCTGTGACAAACCAAAATCTGCAGCAAAAATCTTAGTAAAACAGTAACTATTTCGGTCGAGAACCGATCGATCGGAGCTAAAATCGATCAAAAAATAGTCGACCGAACAGACTTCTTCTTCTATTCAGTTTTAATCTATAAAACAACAACTTTCTCGATCGACAAATTGGTCGACCGAGACACATGTCGGTCAAACTTTTGTCGACCAAATGAAGTTCTGATCAGATTTCTTTGTTAAAACATGTTCAGTTTGTAATTAAATGTACCTAACCATAACGGACCATCACATGGGTAACAAAACCTACATTGTAATGCATGATTGGGTGGTCGACAGTGGATGTTCCAAACACATGACCGGAAACAAGGATGCATCTCAAACTTTTGAAGAAAAGAAGAGTGGAACAGTCACCTTTGGAGGCAATGGTAAAGGTAAAATTGTTGGAATAGGTAACATTGGTACAAATATTGAAATAAAGAATGTTTTACTTGTTGATGGCTTGCATGATAATTTAATAAGTGTTAGTCAATTATGTGATAGTGGATATGATGTTTTATTCAACAAAAATTGTTGCAAGTTACTAATAGAAAATACTACAAATGTTGTTTATGAAGGAAAAATAGTTGGAAACCTTTATATTCTTAGACCTAACTCTATGCAATATGTAGTTGGAAAATGCTTACTTGCAAATGAGAATTCTTTACAACTATGGCATAGAAAATTAGGTCATTCTAGTTCACATTTTATCAAAAATCTAGTTAAATATGATCTTGTTCGTGGTTTGCCTAATTTATCTTTTGATCAAACTAAAAATTGTGAACCATGTACTTTGGGTAAACAAACTAAAACCTCTTTCAAACCCAAAAATATACTTAGCACCTGTAGATCCCTAGAACTCATTCATATGGATTTATTTGGTCCTATGCGGACACAATCTATTGGTGGCAAAAGATATTGTCTTGCTATTGTTGATGATTATAGTAGATATACATGGGTACACTTTCTCGCAAACAAATATGACACTATTCAAGTTTTATTAAATTTTGTTCCAAGATTGAAAATCCATTACAAAACAAAATATGTACAATTAGGAGTGATCATGGTGGAGAATTTGAGAACCATTTATTTGAAGAATTTTGCACATCTCAAGGCTACACTCACAATTTTTCTGCTCCACCCACTCCACAACAAAATGGTATAGTTGAAAGGAAAAATATACCACTACAAGAAATGGCTAGGACTGTGAAGCTCGAACATAATACACCTAAAACATTTTGGGCCGAAGCGGTAAACACAACTTGCTATGTGCTAAATAGAGTAACTGTTCATTCTTATTTGAAGAAAACACCATATGAAATCATATATAATAAGAAACCTAGGGTTGACTATTTTCATACTTTCGGATCAATATGCTACATATTAAACACAAAAGAGGATACAGACAAGTTTGACTCTAAATCACATAAAGCCTTTTTCTTGGGATATTCCACCTCTAGCAAAGCATTTTAAGTTTACAACACTATTCTAGAAAAGTTGAGGAGTCAATTCACATCTCTTTTCATGAAGAGCCACAATCTGAAAACCTTGAAGTAATTGATCTCACTCATCAATTAGAAAATTTATCAATACCTAATGATAGTGACAAAAACACTTCTAGTGATCACCAAGTTGAGACACAACATGTTCCTAGACTCATTAAGGATCATCCTCAAGAATTGATTATTGGAAATCCGAATGATAAAGTCAAAACCCTTTCTTCTTTTAAAGATATTGCACATATGGCATTTTTTTCTATAATTGAACCTAAGAAGGTGACTGAAGCTCTTAAAGATGACTATTGGATAATGGCAATGCAAGAAGAATTAGACCAATTCACTAAAAATGACGTCTGGGACTTAGTTCCTAAACCACAAGATAAAACCATTATTGGAACTAAATGGTTTTTTAGAAATAAGTTAAATGAAGCAGGGGAAGTAGTAATAAACAAAGCTAGGCTAGTAGCACAAGGATATAATCAACAAGAAGGGATAGACTTTGATGAAACATATGCACCAGTAGCAAGACTTGAAGCAATTAGAATTCTACTAGCTATAGTTGCACACAAAAACATCAAACTTTTTCAAATGGATGTAAAAAGTGCATTTCTCAATGGGATAATCCAAGAAGAAGTATATGTTGCCCAACCACCTGGTTTTGAAATACTGGAAAAAGGTGACTATGTATACAAACTTAAGAAAGAACTTTATCGATTAAAACAAACACCTAGGAATTGGTATGAAAGGCTCAAGAACTATCTATTTGATAACGACTTTTCTATTGGAAATTTAGATTATACTTTATTTTTCAAAACATATGCAACTGATTTTCTAGTTGTTCAAATATATGTTGATGACATCATCTTTGATGCTTAAAATGAATCATTGTGCAAACAATTTAGTGATATTATGCAACAAGAATTTGAAATGAGCCTCATGGGTGAACTAACTTTCTTTCTTTGTTTTTAAATAAAACAAACGCCTGCCGGAATTTTTATAAGCCAAGAAAAGTATACCAATGAACTCTTAAAACGTTTTGGGATGGACCAGGGCAAACATGCTACCACTCCAATGGCTACCTCCATTAAAATTGATAAGGATGAAAATGGGGAACCTATTGATGACTCCTTATATAGAGCCATGATTGGTAGTTTGCTTTACTTAACCGCCTCTAGACCGGACATTATGTTTTCAGTTGATCTTTGTGCTCAATTTCAATCACAACCTGTGCAAACTCATTTTCATGCCGTCAAATGGATTTTTCGATATTTAGCCGGCACCACATGCTATGGGTTATGGTATCCTAAAGGACAATCCTTGGATTTTAAAGCTTATACTGATGCTGACTACGCTGGTTGTCGAATTGATTGCAAGAGCATAAGTGGTAGTTGTTTCTTGTTAGGAAGAACCTTAGTATCTTGGTTTAGCAAGAAACAAAATACGGTTGCTCTGTTGACAACTGAAGCTGAATATATGGCAGCTGAATCTTGTTGTGCTCAAGTGCTTTATATGCAAAAAGTGTTAAACGATTATGGCTTTACTTTTTTATCCATGCCTATATTTTGTGACAACACAAGCGCTATAAACTTAGCACATAATCCTATTTTACACAGTCGAGCCAAACATATTGAAATCCGTCATCACTTTTTAAGGGATCATATCTCTAAATATAATGTATCCCTTCATCATGTTGATACAAAAGATCAATTGGGTGATATTTTCACAAAACCGCTTCCACTAGACCACTTTAACAAAATAAGGAAGCAACTACTCATCACTCCCTTAGAGGATGTTTTCTTTGATATTTGTGCTTCTTGACAATGGTTTTAATTGTGTTATTATTGGCTTCCAAATGGACATCTTTTTTGAAAGATTTTATGGTTATCTTTTATGGGGGATATCAAATTAAGGGGGAGTTTTTCTACATTATTTTTTAACGGATATCTTTCTGAAATGACAAAGGGGGAGAAATAAATGTAAATCTTGTAAATCTTAAAATGGTAACTCTCATTCAATGAGTTTCATAATCTCTTGGCTTTACATTAAAAGTTGCTATATTCCCCAAAGAATTGGATTTTATGTTCCATACTTATTGGGGAATAATAATCACACATTTCATAAACAAAAGAAACTACAAAGTAAATCTTAGGTATGAAACTCAACTCATTTTAAAGCCTAGTTGATTAATATTTTGGAAATGTTTGTCATCTTCAAAAAGGGGGAGATTGTTGGCTAAATGGAAATCATTTAATCCCTTTGTTTTGATAATGAAAATCATTTCACTGTTGTGGATCTAACGGGCTACTTGAGTGTTGTAGGAATAAAGTGGATGACAAATACTTGGAAGATCTATATGCTAAATTTGCCTTAATTTCATGATTGTAATCAAATGTAAACACTTGTACAAGTATATAATGTACAAGTACTTAGATATCATGTAAATCGAGCGTTAGATCTTCCCTAGCCAATCACAACACTTAGATAGGTCATACCCTAAAATAATGTCACAATCACACACTCATACACACACTTATTACTTGGTTTAAAAACATTGAAACAGGGTCAATCTCGGTCGACAAAATTCTCGACCGAGAAACTCTTGGTCGACAAACGCTTCGACCGAGAAAGGCCCAGGTAGTCGTTAGACACAAAAAACAAGTTAGTTGGCAGTTGGAGCAGAACGTTGTACATACTTGCTCCAGACAGTCCCTCGGTCGACAAGACTTCGATCGAGAAGGACTCTCAGTCGACCATTCTTCGACTGAGAAGAGTTCTGTCTGCACTTTTCAGAATTAATTAACTAGCCATTGCTAATGCAACCAATGGATACCTAACGGCTAGTTAAGCACTAGGAACCCCCTAGAAAGTGTCTAGAATGTCCTTAAGCACTTGTAGTCCATTCCTATAAATAGGACAAGCCTTAGGACACCCTAACACACACTTGTGCAATACTTGAGCTTACATACTTGCAGTTGGCAATTTGTTTTGAGCAATTGAGAAACACAAGCATTGTCTACTCATTTCCCTTGCTCCAAATTCGTGTCTTATAGGCTAGCATATCCTATCCACTAAACCTACACTTCAATACACATTGGTTAGGAGATCAATACGCTTGATATAGGCAAATCAAGCCTTTTGCATCGAAGTGGTAATTGTAATTTCCATTTCCTTTCTTGTTCTTTCTTATTCATTGTACTCTTCTTGCTACTCCTAGGGTTGGAGGCTATGGATTGGAGAGGGTTTGATCTTCTTGGTGAAGAAGGAGATCTTTGGACTACTTCTAGAAGGCTGTTGCAACGAGAAGTTACTTCAAGAGGAAGGCTACTTCAAGGGGGAGCTTGAAGTTACTTCAAGAAGGCTTCTTCAAGGTTGGTTCAACTACTTCAAGGTGAAGGCTTTCCAAAGGGTGTAGAAAGTATTGTAATTTTATGTAAAATCCTTGAGAGGTAATAAAATTTAATACTTTCAAAATCCCAGTTGGGTAAGCAACCAGGTAGTGGATTGACTGTCGTAGTATTTTCTAAGGTTGGAACCACTCTAAACACCTTGTCTCCTTCTTATTATTCCAATTGTGGTTGTTTGAGTTAGATTATCATAAAGTATTCATAAAAACCCTATTCACCCCCCTCTAGTGGTTTTTCAGATACATATCAGGAGTAAAGTTGACAACATACCCTGTTAAGAAGTACTTCCATCACACAACATTCTCAATGGCCTCAGCTTTAGAAAAAATGATACAAACCTCCTTAATTTTAATCTCAATTTGATTGAGAGTTGAGGTACCTTCTTCAATTCCACGTGATTTATCTCAGACCAATCCTTTGGGATCAATGGATTGATATAGTGGACCTTGTTACGTTTCTCCTTCCATATTTGAGCCTTCCCTAGATGAAGGTGGCAACAATGCTCAATCGCCCTACCAGTTGCCTCTCCAGAGGGAGCTTGCATAGCCAACACCTTTGAACTCCAGTGGTTGACAACTCGTAAAATCTAGGACATTAAAATTCTACCCACCTTAGGGAAATTTCATCCTCAAAATTTTACTTTGATCTTAGAGGTTTAGATCTTCAATTCCTTATCTTGATCTTAACTATTGATGCATTTCTTGCATAATTTGTAATGATCCAAAAACAAAGTTTAATGGTTGTATATTATATAATATACATATGGGAATTTGCTAAAAATACTAAAAATCAACATCTAAGTATTCTTATATGAATGTCCCTTCATTTATGCCTATTAGTTCATATCATAATAATGAACCCATATGGTTTTATCTCGGATATCATTGGAGAGATTTAGTGGATATGTAATTCTGATTTTTTTCATCTGGAATGGATAATTAGGGTTATCTTGCAACAACCATTATCTACTTCTGTCTCTAGAAAATGTATCGTACTACTTTAACCATGTACCATAATCCTCTTATGCTAGTTTTAACAAGAATCATAGCAATCCATCATACTTAAATTGTTCTTTTGTTATTATAATCATAATCTATTGAAATCATACCTAGACATCAACTTTAGAATATCCTAGATTGTTAATTTGACTCATTCTTAAAAATGGTTCTAATTGATAAAAAGTTCATAATCCCTATTTTTTGTAAATAAAGTCCCATTTAGATTTTTTTATCGTTAATTCTACGGACTCTACAATTTCTTTTTCTTCTAGTCATATACTACTATAATTAGGTCAAAAAGATCTTTTTGATGGGTTTTATAACTTAGAGTCTTACTTACATTCAGGGTTGTAGATTGTACACAACATCATCATGATAGATCTACTATTCGGATAACAAGAATCAAATCCCTATTTTCTTCTCTTGCACATGTTAGGTCAACATAATTCTATAACATGTAAGGAAGATTATACGGAAATTATGTGGTCTTATATAATTGATCTTTGTACTTATAATAATGAGATAGCATCCAATTTGTCAATGTCCCTATTATCTCACATAGTACTAGCATATGTTGGTGTCAGTAATCTCAAATCCCATGGAATTTAGGTGACTATTCGTATCAAACTCTTTGTATCAACTTTCTAGTAACATGGAGATATCCAATGTGTGTGTGTGTCTATATATATATATATATACATTATATATATATATATATATATATATATATATATATATATCTGTGTGTGTGTGTAATTATAAAGAACCTATCTTATCATACAAATACCAGTCATCATGTCCTATACTACATTCACATAAAAGGGTAAGACAAGCATCATAAGAAATTTGGAGATTCATATAATTCACTATATAATCCCAAATGATATGTGTTTCAGACTATATTTTTTGTAAATTAAAAGGTCCCACTATAGGAAAATCTATATTTAAGAAGCAAATCCTAGGGTTGAGAATTTCCTAGAAATGATGTATACTTCCACTTCTATAACTCAATTACACATTCAACTCATTCTCTAGTATATTTAACCTATCCTTGTTGCAACCTTGATCATCAATCATATCTATATGATGTTTTACTCTAGTTTCACTAGCATTTGGTGGGGTAAACCAAATTAAGAATATGAAAATTTCCTAGTGGACATCTACATTACTGCTATGATGCCATATTGTACCACAAAAAAATTATTATCTCCTAAGAAGAAGCTTAACATCCTTTCATTTTTTTGTTGAAGAGTGTTAAAACCATGATAATCATCACAATCATGATGCAACATTAGGCCGATAGATGGAATTCTAATTATTTCTTACTAATGAATCTTATTACATCGAGATTTATAATTTAAATCTAAATGCATGATACACAACCAAGTAATTCTAATGTAATATCTTGTATTGTGTAGACATATCCTCACCAATAAAACCTCCTAACGTTGTTGTTATATCCTCTATATTGGCTACACCTCCAAAGCTCGGTACCAATAGACATGTCGTCCCTAGGCATACATCGAATAAATTTTGTTTTTTAGTTGGTGACATGAGCATTTTGAAATATATATAGTAATAAAACATTAGAGGCTATAATTATTTCATGAAATTATATAAGTATCCTTGACCTAATAATATGGAGATAATACAATATTGTTGGTCTGAAAGTATCCTTTCTTTAAACTTAGTTTATATCTTTATGTATATTTCTTAGTGGAACATGTACTATGGTACGTGGGCATGATGGTTTGCACTCTGGTTTTAGGGTCAATGTAGAGTTGACCTGAACTGGTGGTGTGTGGGTCTCATTACATGAACTATGGTGCCTTATTCATATGTTTTGAGTTGAAATTCTCTATGGTGCACATATCTAACACAATGAAGAACATGCTCTAATAATGTGATCATAACTTAAAATATAAATATGAATCTTAATTAAATTTGATGTTGAAATATTTAACCTTTATTGATAAATCATAAACCATTTCTTTACTTGAAACCTTAAAGTACACAAAATCATAAGATCAAGAAAAAATTATATATTTAGTAATCTAAATTGACACTATGAGAGAAAATGATTAACATGAATTCAAAAGGCATGGCCCTCATACCTTAATTGCAAATAAAAAAATCTAACCTATGGCTTGAAACGGACATGAGTATAAATATCTTATAGAATTACACCAATTATTTGATAACTTTCCATTATATCCCTCAGAGTTATACTTTTTGGTTAATTGTGAGTTTATGTCTCAATCTGATATATGTACCACATTTTATGGACACAACATCCCGCATTTCTCAGAGGTGCTTAACATTCATGCAACAGGCTATCCCTCCTCTATGGTCATCAGTAGAATAGAGAACCAACTAGCTATAAAACCATCACTTTGGGTAGTTGTTTCATCGATGATATGGTTGTCTTAGTCCCGACTTGAGGGGGGAAGACACTTATGGCCCTAATATCAATGCCAAAGGATCCATCTATCTACCCACGCCCTACAATCATGTTACATTGTTAGGATAAACACCCATTGAATAGACTCTTTGATTCTTGTCTCAAACCTTTGTTGGTTGATTCATCCCAATGTAGTAGGAAGAATGGAAGTTCATGTCTGTACGACTTGTGTGTGGTCTTGTATAATGGACTCTTGATGATAGCATTGAAGATCCAAACTTCAATACTTAAATATTTGATTTTTTGACAACTTTCTTCAAGAGTGTGTGACATAACACAATCTTGTATCTGAAAACTCTACATTTAACTCATACATTGGGTCTAGTACGAAGAATCCACTAAATAATGTTAATGTGATTAGATTATATCCATATCTACCTATGTAACTAATATAATACACACCCTTTTTATAGAAATTTGTACCCTAGTGAGAGAATTATATTTTGAATATTTGTTAAGTGTCGTCCTTAAAGTCATAATTTGTGCCTAAAAAAATCTACCTATTAACGTTATCAAACTATTTACAAAAATAACTCTTTGGTGTTATCTACTCCATCAGTCTTCTAGAACCAAGCTACCAACTTTATTTATCAAAATTTAATCATTGTGATTTCTCGAATAGGATTAATACATGGTTATTAGAATATAATTGAACCTCAAAAACTTTCCACAAGTCGTCAAATGAATCATAATGTATATGAATATTCATGATCTATAATTCACACACTAGGAGAGTGGGGTAAATCACATGTTTCTTGCTAGCTCCTTGAATGTCTTAGACAACCGATCTATTGGTGATACCAGTCAATTGCATGACCCCTCAATCAATGTTGATGTATTCTTTAAGCTTTCAAACACTTTCAAATATGCAATAGAAGAAAGGGAATGGATCATGACGATCCCTTGAATACATGAGTGTATTTCCTTGCAAACAAGCACAAATTTCCATGAGAAACACCAATTTTAGGAAAAAATAAATTCAAAATAATTTATGCTGAAATGGGAAAAAATTAACATGGAATTAATATGCATTCATCAAGTAAGTGTGAACTTAACATTTCACATCCTTGAGTAACAAATAATTACAAATCGACTATTGAAAAATACCACTGGCATGTCAGTCTCTCTCTATCAATATCATTTTTATCCCTACCCCAAAACATAGGCAAGAAACCATGAGTTCCTAAAATCACATAATGCAATATTCCATATTCCTTGTCCTAACTTCACTTTAAAATCATGCTTCTGTGGTAAAACCTACAATGCACCAAATCTAATATCATTGATGCTTCATATTCCAATGAGAGTAAAGATAGGAAAAGTGTTCAACTGTGGAATGATGTTTTTGGTGGTATTTTTCTTCTCCTGGGTGGAAAGGGAGTCAATGGAGGAGTGGAAGGAAGAATTGTGAATCTCTCCTCTATTCCAATCAAGACCTTTTTTTTTGCCATTACATTGATTGCATACATTTCTTTTTTCTTATTTGCATTGGAATCTTTTTTTTATTAGTTGTATGTCACTACATTAGAGGGGAATGAAAAAAAATGAAGAGAATAAAGGTGAAGTACCACACGAAACTATGGTTTTGAACAAATTTGTATTTTGGATTATTTTTAGAAAATGGTGGGGTAAGATGGTGATGGTTGAAGTGTTCAAGGGGCTAAACTTGTGCATATCATATGTTACAATTTAGAGCACAAAACAATCTTAGAAATAAATCAATCATATTATGTAACTTGGAAAAAATAACATTTCCACAAGATGCTAAAACAATCATTAAGGGATGTGTTAAATTTTATCTCGACCAATCCCATATAAATTCCCACCATTTCCAAGAATGATACTAATTAAGAGCCTAAGTATAGGATATGTTATATCATTGTTAAATTTATGAGATTAAGTCACACAAGAATTTTCTTCATTCAAGGGAGTTGATAATGAAAATATGCTAATGAATACAATGTAAACATGTAAATGAATATAAGCCGACTATATAATGGCTAATTACATGCAAGTTATAACATAAAAAATAACTAAAAAATGCATGAACACAATGGATGCATGATACATAAACTTAAGCTAGATAAAATCAACAAAAAAAGATAATATGGGGTTTGGATATATGTACCACCCACCCTACACTCTGAACATAGAAATTTTATTATCCTTAATAAACCTCTAAATTCAAAATGACGAAAAGAGAGCTGAATAGAATGGCCACCACCTAACATGTTGATAGGGTAGGGGTGGATCCTGTTGTTGGGGTTAGTGTTTGGCTTTCAGTGGGTAATGTTTTTCATTGAAAGAATCCCATGATGTCATATATGGCCAATCTTCATCCCCAAATAGATGAAAATAGTGTCATACTGATCTGGAATGGTTTACTATCACCCCTAAAACTGAGACATGGGTAGGGGGTATGTCTTACTAGATCATTATTTCTTATAGTGCATTCATGTATAGTTATAGTCACCTCTATCAAAGTGTCACTTCTCATTCATTGAATGCATCAAATACATGTGGTTTAGTTGGTGGCCCTACCTCTATTGTTCATTCTCCATGCGATTTTAGATGATATCTATGTGATCTAGCTTTTGTTAGAGCTCGGTGGAGTCAGAGAGTCTAGAACGGCTGATGTAGTGGGGAACACGTTGGGTTCAACATCCAGTAGGCGGGGGATATGGTTCTGACTCATTATCATTGGCGTCCACAGAGGCACTGCAACATCCTGAGGTAGGCCTTAGGATCTCACCCTTTATGGGACGATTTCTATCAAGAAATACTAAATGTGAGTTGGGAGATCAGTGGGCTCATAGCAGAGTTTTCTACTATGACGTACCATGAGTAGGCATTGCAAGAAGGGAGAGTTTGTCCCGAAAAAGCAAGAAATAGATCCCCAACTCTTGTGATGGGTGTATCACTAAAGATTCCTTGAGATACTTTAAGTCAATTCAATTTGTAGTCTTTTGGATCACCGCCTGATAAGGAATGTGAGTGTAGCATAGGCACACAAAGATGGTAGTGGCCAATCTAGGTTTTGCATTTTCTATTGTGAAGTACCATGAGTAGTTGTCTCTAAAAAGCAAGAAATAGATCCCCAACTATTGTGATGGGTGTATCACTAATGATGCCTTGAGATACTTTAAGTCAATTCAATTTGTAGTCTTCTAGATCACCACTTGACAAGGAATGTGAGTGTAGCCTAGGAATACAAAGATGGTAGTGGCCAATCTAGGTTGTTTGAATGGGGATATTGTGTTTTGCATGAAAACATGATGGCTGCGTTCAATCAATTCCCCCCAATTGCAAGACTTGTCATATTCCAAATGCAATAGATATTATTATATGCATTCACACCTTGTGTATGTCCAATGCATAAGATTATGAAAGACAAAACATGGTGCAGGTATCATGACATCAGATTGTAGATAAAGGAAGCCTTTGACCCATTAGGGAAGGTAGGTAGATGCACATGCATCTTTTCCCAGAATTTTCCCCCACTTGAACTCATCCTTGTTGTTGTTGTTTTTGTCCTTGTCACACAATGGCATTCAATCTTGATCAACATCTAGAATAATATCAGTAAGATTAGTTGAAAAATTGTGTTCCCAGACAAATAGTATAAATAGAAACAATACTCTTTCTTGTTAGAATAGTGCTTTTAGACAGTGGCAATGAACTTTGACATGAGTTAATCATAAACATGGCAAAATTTATAGGGAAAGAGAGAAAGAGATGGTCCCAGTGAAGCACCCTGTCAACTGCAATCTGGACCCCTTTCCTTGATTTTTTTTGTACATGCCTACCATGGAAGAGGTACTCCAAACAAGTTCATTTCCTTATACTTCTTCTTTTGGTCAGTGGTGACAGTGTGCTTGTTCTTGTTAATATGGGGATAATAGCAAATAGGTTGAATTGGTTGGTATGCTCATGGTGCACTGTCACGAGGAGGCTATGATGTAGGCTATATAGGTGGGGTGGTGGACTCTCTTCCATGAAGAATTCCTCTATAAATTGCTCATAGGATCATATATTAGGCTCTACAACATCATTAGAAAATGACTTGTATCCCTCCACTGCACCAGGCATCTTAGAATCTAGGTCAGTCTGTGGATTGTTGAACTAGATTCCACCCCTAGTAGTGGAATTGTCGATTGGGTATATGGTGGACGAGTTATTCTATACCACCTTCCCATTGCTTTTCCTAGAGCTCAAGGGGGCAAACTCCTTAAGAGGATTGCATCTAGAGTTCCGGATGGGCACTCTAATCCTCCTCTGCTTGTGTGCAACGTGATGGTGTTATAGAGTAGTGAGTCGGTTGACTAGTGGAGTGGGCTAGTAACTAGTGGATGGGGTGACCGTTGAATGTAGGAAAGTCGGGTGACTAACTAGATGTGTCGGTCAACTCATGTAGTGATAGTGGACGCTATAGATGGTGGCTCAATTGATTATGAGACTAAGTTGTTGGACTCATCTTAGCATTGCTGGTAGTGTTGAAGGATACTAGTCGATTTAATGAGTCACCGTTAGTTGGAGAGTGAGACGTGTGGAAGGTAAGGGTCAAATGATCAACTCGTATAGTGGATGTTGAGTAACCATCTCTTTAAATCTATGCAACAAGTTGTGGTATGATGTGGTGGTCACTCGATTGGGTGGTGTCACTACTACCAAACATCGGTGTGGTAGGGCTCGTCTACCAATTAGGGAAAACAATTGCTCATCTGGAACATGAAGAGGGGTTGCACTACATTAGGGTAAGAGGGGGGATAATTCATTATTTCAACCCCTTTTTGGTTGAATTAGGTAGATGTAATTCAGGAATACATAGTTTCCCAACTCATGATTAGCAACTCCATTGATTGGGGATCAAGTACCACCATTTTCTTGTTGATTTTAGTCGCTTGACGAGGGTAATAAGTCATTCAACTTGTAGAGGTTAGTGTTTATAGTAAACTCCCTTAATTTACTGTTGTTCACCAGTCAACATACGAGGTGACTTAGTCTTGCAACTCATGTCAAGCAGTAGTTGTATTCTATGAATGGATTGGTCAACTAATGACTCCAGTCAGTTAACCACTTGCCTTGATCTTGACATGCTTGGGGTAGAATTTGTGGCATCAACCCCCTCCTTGTCTCTGTTGATATACTTCTTGATAACCACCAGCTGGCCAACCCACTCGATGTGAGTTGACCAATTGAGATGTAGGCATTGAATAGTGGTTGATCACCCAAATCAGTTGATTGGTCGGCTGACCAGTAAGAATTTTGGGTCATAGGAAATTCCACAGACCATTTGAGGCATTTGTGTCACCTGACTAGCATGTTGTATTGAGTGACCCAAAGTGTGTGGAATTTTAATCTATAGGTGGGTCATCTGGCTTGTGAGAGTAGGTAATCAACTTTCCTACTAATGTATCATGTGCAAAAGGAAGCTCAACCGTTGATCGACTCGCCTGACTGGTGGGTCAACATGATTTTTTCCTATATTCCTCCTACTTTAGATTTAAGCATAAATATATATATCAACATGAATTTAAATACAAATTCATACCAAAATGAGATAAATGTCTAAGGGACTAAATGAAATTTGGCTAATCTAAATAAAAAATTCAAATTAACCTAAATAACCTTTGGGTTTCCTTCCAAGAAGAACCTTTCTTTACATTACTGGCTTAACACCTATTCTAGGTTTGAGAGAGGAAGTGGTACTATATGTTATGTTGCAAGATCTTCAATGGTGATGTAGAACTTTAATCTTTATCCATTTCTTACAAACTCTCCATTGACCTTGTCTCACAATATCAATGGTTGGTGTGGGTATATGTACTTCACTATATATGGGTTGTGCCATCTAGAATTCAATTTTCCTAGGAAAAATCTCAACCTTGAGTTGTAGGGAAAACTTGGAAACCCTCATGTATGTCATTCCTATTCAAGTGTCCATCATGCCACATCTTAGTCCTCTCCTTATAAATACGAACATTCTCATATGAAGATAGGTGAAGCTACTCTAGTTCTTGCAATTGGAGAAATTATCATTGTGCATCTAGAGATAGATCAAATTTCAGTGTCTTGATTTCCAATCCTACCTTGTGTTCCTTCTCCATAGGAAGATGTTATGACTTCACTTAGATTAAATAGGAATGATGTAGAACCCAAAGGAGTCTTTAATGTAATCTGGTACTCCCAGAGTGCATCTTTCAACTTCATTGCCCCACCTTTCTTTGTGTGTCACACTGTCTTCTTTAGAATGTCCTTGATTTGTCAGTCTCAAACTTTAACTTTATTGATAGTTTGTGGATGATATGGGTATTCTCAAGGTGGTAAACCACATACTCCTTCAGTAGTGACTCAACTTTCTTCTCCAAGAAGTGTGATACCCCATTAAAAATCACTGCATGTGGTACCATAAACCTAGGAAAGATAGTATCCTTGTTTATCTTGATTACATATTTGCAATAACTTGAAACAGTGGGGCTCCATGCACTTAGATTTGTAGCCAAATGCTACTACAATATAGGAGTATCCACAAGAGGTGGGGAAAGGACCCATGTAGCCAAACCTTATTTAAGACCCCTGACCTTGATTTTTGGTTGAACATTCTTTCTTATCATAATCAAATGTTTAAAGCCTTAGTCTAACTTTGTGGTGTGCCTTGATATCATATGACTGGCTTAAGTTTTATGTTTGGTCCAATTTGGTCACTGTTTGAGCTATTTTTCATATATGTGCTTATTTTGGACTTTATTGCAAGTGTTCATCTCTAGGATTTTTCTTACAATTTGTCACATCCCTATTGTTCCACACATGTTTTGACATCATGTTGGTTATGGTTTTGATTTGGGGTGCCTTGCCACACCTTGGTTGAGTGGTGACATCTCATGTATGAGTTTAGGATCTGCATGAATGTCCTAAGTGGATGTTTGACCTTTAGTGTGATCTCTTATTTTGGTGATCGCAAAGGTTCTTGTGATCCATGTTTTTAGTGGTTGATGATGTTTCCTCTGTGCTACCTAGGGTTGGTGATCTATGAGGTACTCCACTCATCTTGGTCACTAACATCACCTAGGGTTAGTGATCACTTTCTTCCCTTGATCTCTTTGGTTGCCAACATCATGCCTTAATGGTTGCTATGTTTTCTAGATAAGTGTGGTCAATGGCTTTTCTTGTTTTGATCACCCTAGTTGCATTCATGTGTGTGGTTATTGCATGAAGGAGATCTCTTGGAAACATGGCATGTTTGGCATGACAGCTAACCCCCTTTCCTCTATCCAATCCTATGTTATATAAACCCCTCTCTTTGCATGCAAATAAGTTCCTTACACACCTAGCCACCTCTCTCTTCTTCCTTGGTTTTTCTTAAAGCTCGTCCCCTCTTTCTTGGTGGTGAAGGAGGATATCATGGTTGAGGAAAGTGGGTCAATCCACCGTGCATGTTGATCTAGGGTTTGGAGCTACCTATGTTGTGACCATTTAGTGCTAGATTGTTATTCTTCTTGGTCTTGGTAAGTGAGATCACTCTTCACCTACGTTTCTCTGCTTCCCTAGATTTCTTATTTTTCTTCTTGGATGAACCCATCGTATTCCATGGTAGTTCTTGAGTTAGACCTTGAAGAATATCTCTTCTTTACCTTTATTATCTAGGGTTTGCTCTCTGTCTTGCTTCCTTGACCTAGGGTTTGATTCTTTCTTTGAGATGGATCTAGCTTTCTCATGAGGAGTGCTCAAGTTCCAATTTCTTTCCCCTTTCCTTCAAGATAGTTTGTTGTTTAAAGTTTCTACATCAAATCGATGATGATGTATATAACTTTCTCCATTGCTATTTCTTACTTATACCTTGCATGCACATAATATTTTTCTAAAATGTGGTTAAAAGTAGGAAGATAGTATCTTGTATTTAGGGTATTTTTACATGATGATTCTGAGTAGTATGTCTTGTTGAATGAACCCTAATCCTTGTGCATCAATATTGCTTGGTGATGTAAGTTTTTGGTGCTTGCATGCATGTTGAAATTGTTGGTTTCATTCTTTTATTTCTAGGGTTGTTGCTTGAGTGGAAAATCATGGCTCTTCCTTGGTTGCTTTGAACCAATTTCTACATTGCTCATAATCTAATGATATGATTTCCATGTTGACCAACTAGTTTGGATTAATGCGGTCAATAATGTGTTCTTTGTCTCTCCATGGTCGCTATGGTTTGATGTATGTAGTCGCTAACCTTTAAAACCTAATTTGGTCGCCAAGTTTTGGATATCTCCATGTATGGTTCAATGAGATTTGTACCTCACTATGGTCACTATGTTTTCTAGCTCTGACGGTCTCTATGTTTTCAATCTCTAATGGTCTCTATGTTTTGGAACTCTAGCGGTCGATTAATTTTTTTTACTTGGGTGGTCGTTGAAAACCCTAACCCCAAATGGTCACCAACGCCTTATGTTCTCATTAGTCGGCAGTGCCACTCATCCTCAGCAGTCATTGTAGCCACCTAACTTTAGCAATTGATGACAACGGTAAACCCTAGTTCTGCGGTTGCCAACCCTTCTGATGTTCAACGATTGATGACATCTCTGGCCCTTAGTGGTCAATGATAATTCCTAGATATGTTCACTATGTTTCTCGGTCTATAATTAATGGTGTTTTGATTATGTAACTTATGTAACCCTAATTCGTTGGCACTTGTTTTGACATGCTCTAATAGTCTTACCTTTTCCCTCAAATGAATACAAACTTGAGGTTATGAGTAAAATGTTGTTTGGTAATGTTAATACAACTATTCTCATGAACTAGCCATATTACAAGGAAGTGATGATGACATATAGATTCTTGAGTGACTAGCATATTGATGGAGTACTTTCTAGCTCTATGTTGTTGTAACCCTACTTTTTTGTTCTATGAACATTATAGCTTTTAAATGCAATATTGTATCAACTTGTGCAACACATGTGTGGTGATGAAATGATGATCCTTGATGAGGCATGGAAATATAATGATGTTCTTTCAGGGAATGACGTGATGGTCTTAAAGATTTTGTACATGGTTTAATTCTCTAATTTGTGGTGTTATCCTCTTCATGATATGACAAGGAATTGATTATGTGATGATATGATGATGAGCATGCCGACATGTATGGAAATGAAATAATACCATGTGGTGGTGTGATAAATTTATATTCCATACATTTATATCTTCCAAGGGTGCAATATACCCCTTTTTGTAGAATTCTCTTAGGGTGTGTACATAACTTGATTGATGTAGTTAAAACATACCCAATTGGCATTAACTAATCAATTGAAACCCTAATCATGTAGTTCTTGGTGCCATAGATCCATTCTAGTGTCAAGACTTGATGGATGGTGAAATGACTTCTCCTTTAGTGGAATCTCATAGTCATATAATGTTGAGCATATGCATGTCACAAGGATGGTTGTGGTCATACCTTGGCAGGAGAACGGTCGAGGACATATATTAGATGATTGTGATTCATTATATATAATGTGAGGACATATGCAGTTGTACCTCAGATGTTTTGGGTTTATATACTCTATTTTAACTAGTACTTTACCTTCTAAGGATGGACTAGGTTGTTCACTAATGTTGTGACCTATATACCAAGGGTGGACTAGGCTGTTTTGCAGCTAGACTTGTATGTTGCTATGACATACTTGTAGTGATTGAGGGCAGATGAGATCTTAGAATTCTATCTCTCCTACAGATCTTGTATTGCACTAGTTTCGATTTTGCAATGGTCAGTGGGAGTTGAGTGGTATACCTCGACTCCTCAGGGCTTAATAAAATACGTAATTCAGTCATGTAGAGTATCTATTTAGGATTAAACACACTTCACATTGGATGTTAAAACTTTCCTTGTTTCTTATAATGTTTAGTTGTTATATAATGTGGTGAGAGAAATCAACTTTATAGAAATTGGTATCTTGATCTATTTCCTTATATTGTGCTTGTCATGATTTACTAAGTTTTAGCTATGTAGCCTGCTTAACCTGTTTAATATGTTTAAATTGCTTAATCTTCTTAACTTACTTATTTAGTTGAATCTACTCATCTTTTTTAATAAGGTTACTTGTCGTAACCAATGATTGTTGGTTGAATAGTTATATCTCTTGTTGGGCATGGGTCTCACCTCGTGAGTCACCACATCCTTTTAGGTGGTTGTCAGTGGTGTGGTCAAGATTATGGTGCTGAGGAGGAGCAACTTGGAAGAAGTACAAGTAGAAGGTTGGATAGTTGTATATTCTAGAGTCCTACAGTCATCCTTGTACTCTCAGGTCTGGCATGGGATGTTTTGTAGATGATATGTATATCGACTTGAGTTTTTGGTAATGCGCTTATGTTTTGTAAATGGCATGTATATGTATCACATCTCTCTTGTATACAAGTTTTGGATGATGCCACTAGACAAGCATGTAAATACCTGGTGTGGTATGTGATGTGATACAGGTGATGGACCTTTATGTAATGTTTTTTGGACATGACATTAATGAGAAAATCGGTTTTAAACTACCCTATTTTCTGGGGTATGGTTAATTATATGTTAATAGCATGTTTTGTTTTGAGTAATCTCATTTGGTGTGGTGGGGTGTCACACCTTGCACGTCGAAGATTTCTACCTCTTGCCATGAAGTGAAGGGAATTTCATCTCTTTTCTATATATTATGTTCATTTGCATTTATCCCAAGATAGGATGAAATTATATGATCCTTGAACAATGCAAGCTAGTAAAATCCACATTGAGAACCATTGTGGCTATATTTTTGGCAGTCATGTACCCACTCATTGGGCCCTATGGCATTTCTCCAAAATAAAGAGGCATTCTTCTATAGAAAACATGTGATAGATTCCATCAACTTAAATCTAGAAGAGGTATAGCTCATCCCAATAGTAACTTTTTATATCATGTATGAATTGTTCTTGGAATGGCCTATGTATTCAGGATATAGACCCCTAAACTAAGACATTTAGCTAATTATTTCAAAAAAAATACTTGTCATTAGGTAAAGAATAAATGATCAAAACAATATAATTGTCGGTGGAATGAATGTGTCTTAAGTGATCAGCCACGAGATTCTCATTGCCCTTCTTGTATTGGATCTCTAGGTCAAACTCATGTAGAAGTGAGATCTTCCTGGTTAACCTTGTCTTGGCATCCTTCTTCATCAATTGGTAATAAGTGGTTGCATGGTCAGTGTAAACAATCACATGCAACCCCGCATAATAAGATATAAATTTATCAAAATCATTCAATATGGTGAGAAACTCTTTCTTAGTAGTAGCTTAGTCATGTTGTGCTTCATCTTGTGTCTTAATGGAGTAATAGATCACATGGCTTCTATTGTCATTACATTGACCCAAAACTGCCCCTACAATGTATTCACTCGCATCATACATGATCTGAAAGGGTTGAGATCAATCTGGTGCCTTAATGATGGGTGTGGTGACAAGAGTGTTTTTCAAGCTCTTAAATCTCTCCATGCATGTTGAGTCAAATGTGAAACTAATCTCCTTCGAAAGTATATTTGTTAGTGGATTAGAAATCTTTGAGAAATCTTTTATGAATATCTTATAGAACCTAGAATGGTTCAATAAATATCTGACTTCCTTTAGTATAGATGGAAGTGCAATATTTGGGATGACTTTAATCTCATCCTACACTATGCTTTCTTTAACCATAACATAAACTTTCTCGCAATTTTGCATGAGTTGTGCCTTTTCACATCTTTCCAACATAAGAGAAATATGATTAAGACATGCTTCAAAAGAATATCCTTAAAATGATAAGTCATCCATAAGGACTTCCATGATTGTCTCTATCAATCCAGCAAACATGCTTATCATGCATTGCTGAAATGTTGTGGGCCATTGCAAGGATAGAAGGAGTTCTTATGAAGGTATATGTGCCAAATGGAAAAAATGAATGTGGTCTTCTCCAAATTATCTAGGTGGACTGGGATATGATAAACCATAGAATACCTATCAAGATAGAAGACAAACTATTGATGTGTGAGATGCTTCAAGACATGAACAATGAAGGGGAGAGCGAAGTGATGCTTCCGTGTGGCTTTGTTTAGCTTGCGGTAATAAATGCACACTCTCCACCCCGTGACTGCTCAAGTGGCATGTTGCTCATTCTTTTCATACAACCCTTCTTCTTGACCACCTTTACTGAACTCACCCATGAAGAGTCTGGGGTAGGATAGATGATCCTAAAAATATGTATTTTTATCACTTTGACCCCATTACCTCATTTTTTATGTTGAGTGTCTCTAAGTAGCTTTCAACCTCTACCATGATGATCTTGTGCAAGCATATAGGCATCCTAACACCTGTCAACTCTATCATCTTGTACCCCAAAGATAACTTCATTTTCTAAGATCTATAAAAAAACTAACGTCCTGCTCTTGTGTAAGATCATAATTTCTAATTATGGGATAAACATGACAGTCATCCAGAAAAACATATGTATGTCCTTCAGGAATGGGCTTCATTTCAGGAGCCTTTCTTTATATGACCTTAATCTTAGCCTTATCTACTTAAATTCCTATGTTTCTCACCCTAAACTATGCTTTCTTAACCATAACATAATGTTTTTCCTAATTTAGCATGAGGTGTGCCTTTTCACATCTTGCCAACATAAGTGAACGATGATTTAGCCATGATTCAAAATAATCTCGTTAAACTGACAAGTCATCCATAAGAACTTCCATGACATTCTCTATCAATCCTGCAAAGATGCTTGTCATGCAATGCTGAAATGTAGTGGGGCATTGCAAGGATCAAAGGAGTTCTTATGAAGGTATATGTTCCAAATGGACAACATGAGTGTGGTCTTCCCCGGATCATCCAGGTGGATAGGGATATGATAAAACCCAGAATACCTATCAACATAGAAGAAATACTATTGATGTGTGAGATGCTCCAAGACATGAACAATGAAGGGTAGAGGGAAGTGATGCTACTTTATGGCTTTGTTTAGCTTGCGGTAATCAACACACACTCTCCACCTTGTGACTGCTCAAATGGAATGTAGCTCATTATTTTCATACAACCCTTCTTCTTGACCACCTTTAGTGAACTCACCCATGAAGAGTCTGGGGTAGAATAGATTATCCCAAAAATAAGTATTTCTATCACTTTGACCCCAATACCTCTTATTTTTATGTTGAGGATCTCTACGTAGCTTTTAACATCCACCATGATGATCTTGTGCAAGCATATAGGCAGCCTGACACCTATCAAATCTATCATCTTGTACCTCAAACATAACTTCAATTTCTGAAGATCTATAAAAAATCTAACTTTCCGCTCTTGTGTAAGATCAAAATTTATAATTATGGGATAGACCTGCCAATCATCAAGAAAAATATATTTAAGTCCTTCAGGAAAGGGCTTCATTTCAGAAGCCTTTAGGATTAGTGCCTCTTCTTCAAAAAAAGAAACATACTTTAGATCTTCAAACTCAATGTAATCATATATGTGATTATCTAGATGTACATGACATTGTTCAACAAGTGGGTCATTAAAATATGAACATTTAAGCAAGTTTAGGCCATCTGTAAAGGATCTTCTGACTCTACACTTTCTTGCTTGAGCTAGGATAATATGTCAATGTTGGCCAGTAGATATAGTTATTAATGAACATTGGATCCTTTTAGACTATCAAATACTAAAAACACTAATTTCTCCTTTCCTAACCTGAAAAGAAGTGAGTTGCACTATGCATCTATCAAGGCTTGGGTTTTATATAGGAAGGGATGACCAAAAATGAGTTGGTATCTAAGATCATCCTTGATTTTCATGACGAAAAAGTTGGAAGGTACATAGGAATCTCTGTTGACCTTGACTAGTATGCCTTTGATTACCTATACCGGCTTCACTATAGAGGAATCTACTAACTAGATTTTCATAGGTCCAGGAAGTAGATTTGTAAAATATAGTCTATTACTAATAGGTAAGTATTGTCCCCAATGTAGCAACTATCCCAAATGAATTCAGATCCTTCTATTTGTTAGGATGTTGTTTAGGACAATTTTTGAAGTTGTCCTATCTAGATTCACTATCTCATACTCTTTAATGGTGTACTTCCAGATCGGAAGTGCCTTCAAATATTTGGTGTAGGTGGGGATCTGATGCAAGACAAATAGCATTACAGTACATGCACAAGCGAGAGCACCCAAAGAACGTAGGAAAATTTTGAAGTTGAAAGTCTAGTGTCAATTTTTTATTTCCAGCACTTTATGTTATGTTTTAAATATTTCTAAGGATCTTTCCATTATTTCCTTAAGTCGGTAGCAATCAAGGCTTCCTATTTAAGCACTTATAAGTCATTTTTGTCAGATAGTTTTTTTTATATTGAATAGAAATGAGGGTTTGCCCCATATCCGTCAATCTTCGGTATTTCTGTGAAATCAATGTGGTTTTATCTCAACTGTTCATTATTCTGCGGAATCAACGAAGTTTAATATATTGTTCCATCCTTGTCTATGCACATTGCATCAGAATGGTATCAGATTCCAATCGATCATGCATTATGTCACCCCGCCGTTAAAGGAGAGATGATATCCCCAACAATGACAATGATCCACAGAGAGATAACGCTAATCTATAGAGATAGGTCAAACAGCTGACACAACAATTGGATTCTTTTATCCAGTTGCATCAGGATGATAATGTTTCATATGACAATCCTTTTGCGTTCTGTTAGAATTCCTCGCCTGACCGCTCAGAACGACATTTGGAGAATGGGTTCAAGGTAGATATTCCATAATTCGATGGTGGTCTTAAACCTGAAGAGTTTATCAATTGGTTATCACTGGTCGAAGAGATTATGGACTTCAAACATGTTCCAAAAAATCATCGTGTTCCACTCGTGATGATCCGTTTGCATGGTCATGCATAAGCATGGTGGCAACAGTTCAAGCAGACTCGTATATGTCGTGGAAAAGAGAAAATTTCTAGTTGGAAGAAGTTTACAAAACATATCAAGGCTGCATTTTTACCGTACAATTTTGATCGAGAATTGTATTAGTGATTTCAGAATCTTTGCCAGGGCCCTTGTTGTGTCAATGACTACACCATTGAGGTCTATCAGTTGCTTGCTCATATTGATCTTAATGAATCCCCCTTTTAGTTGGTTTCTCAATATATTGGTGGTTTGTGTCTACAACTACAGGATGTTATCAACATGTTTGATCCACTAACATTTGCAGAAGTGAAATAGCATGCTTTACAAGTAGAAAACCAGTTGACCAGGCATGCCAACATGAGTTTTTGCCAACCTTCTGGCTTGAAAAGTGTTGGGGGTTCTTCTGCCCCACCTGTTTGAGCACCTCTTGAACAACCTACACCCCCACTCGCTCTCAATTATTTTGGACCTACACAGGGTTGCGGAGGAGGAAGACCATGATGTTTTAATTGTGGTGAGCCCAGACATAGACAAGTTGATTTCCACAAATCACCAAACGGTAATCATGGAATTTTTACTGATGAACATGAGGATGATTCTGTCCCCATCCATGATAACCCCTTTTATGATGCTTTCACTTATGACAATGAGGAAGTTGACGAATATGGGACGGGTGATGTTGGTCCTCTTTTGATGTTACAAAGGACCTTCCTGACCCCTAGTACGCCTGAGGGTCAAACCTCAAGTCTCTCCTGAGGGCATGACAACACATGTCATACGACCTAAGCATGCAACTATTCTTTAGTTTATGCTTAAACTATTAAGCTTATGTCCATGACATCTTATTTACATACTTTTCATTAATTTGGTGGAGGATTCCTTAAACCTTATCAACCTTACCCATACCTCAAGAGGGTGAGGAAAAGAGAGAAAACCCTAATCCTTATAATCCTTATTAGGATTTGAGTTGAGAAGGGATGAACAAGATGAGAGAGTCCTAAAGGTATCTTAGTTCGAGTCAGAACCTGAGACATTGGCCAGGCAGCCACACTAATCTGGGAGTCCTTGTATTCTGACTAGCGGTGCGGAGGAAAATCTTGCCATCCCCCAGACGTGATCCTTTTCTAAACACCTCTGTCTTTCAAAAATCCTCTAATAACTCCCTCAGTTCTATGGAATTTGTAAAATTTAATATTTATTAAAGATTAAATGAGTAACCTATGATCTGATACCAAATGTAACAATCCTTCCTCCCAGTAACCCCCAATTAAGGGATACGCGAAGGTCAGAGCCATTATCCCAATTAGCATGATCAAAGGTTCGACAATTAGTAGATAATAATTATCAAATTCTACCAGACTAAACTGAAAACTGGTATAAAATAAAACTTTGAATACCTTTTAAAATCTTTGGAAATCTATTTCTATCCTCAACTTGAATCTCTTCTAACTAATCCTCCTTACACTTTATTTCTTATTTTCACAATGTGTCACTTTACTGTTTGTGCTTTTCAGGGTTGTACCTAAAACGCCAACAAACAAAATGTTGGTCAGCATATAAGACTATGTTTGTATGTGGGGACAACCAAAATTTCACAAATATGGCTAACAATCTAATTATCATAATCAAGGTAATTAACAAGCCAATTTATGTTTTCAATGTGTCATTATCCACCGCTTTTTCCCTAACCCTAGAATACCCCCTCTAGGGTTTCTCTTTTGCCATTGACTTACGACCACCTTCTCAATCCTGAGCTCGGTGCCTGGGGTGACCCTTCGTGGTGCCCTTTAGTCATGCAATATCATAGCCCCCCTTCTCAATCCCAAGCTTGGTGTCTGGGGTCACCTCTCATGGTGCCCATTAGTCTTCCCTTCTGGGTTTGACCTTTTTGCATCATCCATCAAGGTGGCATGTAGGTGCAAGAATACACACTTATTTTACAATTGTGATAATCATAGTGACTTTATAATTTGCAGGTATGAACATCCAACTGATAAGTAGCATTCAATGTGATGAATCATCCAAGAAACTCTTTGGGAAACTAATGTGATTAACCATAATTAACCACATACATATCAGGATGATTTGAGATAGAATTAATCCAATCAACGCAAGAAATTCAATAGGCAAGCAAGCACACAGAGAGATCCTGAAATATGGATACAATTTCCTATCATTGATCATGCCATCAAGATCTATTAAACCTAGCTTGCTTCCTAGGGTTTCTAGTCCACTGTTAGGGTTTCCATTGCAATTAGGGTTTCTCTTCATTTTTACTATTTTAAACCCTAATTTTATACAAGTACTCACAAACCCTAATTATCTCATCTATTCTTCACGAAAGATATTAAGGTTACCTTTTAACAACATATTACCTTAATTTTTGGATTAAGGGCACAATTAAAAGTCCATTAAGTCTATTATGCCTCTATTAAAATTACCATTTCTGTCCTTTTAATTTATGACAAGATCATTAGGCCCAATTATCATTGTTGGTTCCTTCTGGATTAACAACTCATAGTTCATTATGATCTAATTCACATACAAACTCTATTTATCATTAATTCCACCTTTATCCATTAGAAAACCCTAATTTCCATATTAAGGGTATTTATCCATAATTAGGAACCTTTATACTCAAAATATCTTAGAGCCATCATAACTCAACTTTAATCATGAAATTGAACAATTAAAGTCATTAAGAGTTACCATTACCAATATTAGGATTTCAAGGCCCATTAAAGCATATTTATGCACACGAAACTCTAAAATTAACTAATTACGTGCAAAGTTCATCCTTTTTGTTCTTAATGTACCTTTTTATAATTAATAGGTTAATATCAACTTTAATCATCCATAAAACCCTTCTAAATACATTAATCATCTCAAAATAGGGTTTCTTAATTATTAAAGCATCAAAGTTGATAACTTCCACTATTTTTCTAATTGCAAGAGGAATTAGATTCTCAATATATTTTTATTGGATTCCTCTCCTTTTTTTAGAAACTTTCATATTTTATGCACATTCATTGGAGCTACCAATAAGGAGATATGATTTTTGCCATAATAAATTACTTGAGCCAATCAGAGGATGCCATGTCGCCTGTTTCCATGCAACGCACTTGCTTTGGAAATTAGAACCAAATTAAAATATTTCCCTTATTTAAGTTGTTGGTGCTTCAGCCCGCGGAGGGGCATTTCTGTCCAACACCACCTATGTCTTCTTCAACCTAACGCAGCCCTGTTGCGTCGCCCTAGCGGCAGACTAGAGCTGGTCACAGGGTCATCTCCCCCTTCCCTAAGGTCCAGAGGTCACAGGAAACCAACACCCTACCTCCACCACTCTCCCCCACGCCCAACAAGACCTCGACACATGGTTGAGAAGTCCGATCTCAAGAGTTCCAGTTCCGCGATCTGCAGTGAGGTTACAGACCTCTTGCAGGTATTGCACAAAGGTTAGAGCAAGAAGACGATGGCGGAGCTTCCTTAGGTCATTGTGGGAGAATCATGCCCCCATTGCAACCCCTTCACGACTCCCTGCTGCTCCTGAGATAGTGCTTTTCACTAAGGTTAGGGTTTAGGTGAAAAGAAGGAGAAGAGAGAGAGAGGGTTACATGGGATCTTTCTTTAACTCGAACCAGGGTTCTACCCTTTATATAGGGGTGGGTAATGAAGCCCTAGGTTGGCTATTCATGGATTAAGAAGGCCCTCTCCCAATAGGAGTCATATTCCTTCAAGGAGAAGTAATCTTCTCTCTCCTATTTATCTTCTTAATATTCCTTATTTCAGGGATAATTAGAAATACAAAAATTATCTCTTTCATTATCTCTAGCCTTGCCTTTTAATCTATTGGCCATGAAAATCTATTTTCTTAAAGCAAATAACATCTCTCTTTTATATTATCAAAAAGTCATTAATGATGTATCACATTATCTTCTTATTTTGTTATTATTTGCCTTTTCTCTTTCTTTTTCCCCATTGGGGCTCGTTGGACCCCAAGAACCTCTAATATTTCGAAATCCCTTTTTAGTGGATACTCATTATCCATCTAGATGCATCTATATCCATTATTTCTCATCATCTTGTTTATTTCTTATCAAAATATCTCTTTTCGAGGATTTCTCTTTATCTCACTTTTTATTTTCCTCATTGACATTCCTTTTAACATTAGGAATCCTTTGGATACGAAAATCCACCAAGGATAACTGAATTATACAACTTTCCACTTATTTCCCACATTTTATCATTGTTATCAATTTCTTTCTTAATAAAGAAATATTTAATTGATCTTTTCTTTTCTTGTTGCATTATCTTTGCAACTTTGGACTCCTTGGAACCCAAGGAATGCAAGAGGCATGAAATCCAACTTTGGATTATATTCTTTTTCCTTCTATAGGTTTCTACATCTTTCTTTTCTCCTTTTTCTTATTTACTCAAATAATGGAGTTTCTTTGTCTTTTCCTTGTTATTGGGCCCAATAGCCAATAAAGCCCACAAAATAATCAACAAGGATATTGTAGACGAAATCCATTTATTCAAAACAAATTAAATCCTTATTTGTTCAAATATCTTTAATAGGAGAAATTACATTTCTCACCAGAAGGACCCAAAAAACTGGGGTTTTAACAAATGTCATCTTGGACGTCGTTGTTTCCAAATTGGGGATTACTTCTGAAGCTCACCCCAAGCCTTATAAGCTTGCTTGGCTCAGTAGAGGCCCGGATGCTACTATTTCAAAATGGGTTTAAGTGAGTGTTTCCATTGGCTCGACTTATACTGATGACATATTCTGTGATGTGGTTCCTATGGATGCTTGCCATTTATTGCTTGGACGCCCGTGGCAGTATGACATTAATTTCATACATGATGGCCGTTCCAATACTTATTCTTTCATGTTTCGTGGCAATAAAATTATGTTGATCCCGAGTAAGCCTCGTGTGGGTTCTTCAGTTAATGCTCTGAAACAATCTACTCTATTATCTCGAGTTAATTTCCAGGCTACCATGGAAGAATCAGGCATTGTTTTTGTTTTATTCTCTCACCCAATCACCACTGATAATTTTGTTATTCCTTTTGTAGAGGTTCAATCGCTATTACAGGAATTCGATGATGTGTTTCCTGAGTCCTTACCTTCAGATCTGCCACCATTACATGATATCCAACACCATATTGATTTGGTGCCTGGTGTTGTGCTACCTAATCATCCCCATTATCGTATGAGTCCACAAGAACATGAGGAGTTGTGTAGGTTGGTTGAGGAGTTGCTCGCTAAAGGCCACATTCATGAAAGTCTTAGCCCTTGTGCCATATCATCCCTCCTTACGCCAAAAAAGGATGTTCATGGTGTATGTGTGTGGATAGTCGTGCTATCAATAAGATTACAGTACGTTATGGTTTTCCCATTCCTCACTTGGATGATTTATTGGATCTGTTAGGTGGTTCTTGTGTGTTTAGTAAGCTAGATTTGAAGAGTGGGTACCATCAGATTTGCATTCGTATGGAAGATGAATGGAAGACTGCCTTCAAGACCCACGAAGGCTTATATGAGTGGTTGGTCATGCCTTTTGGCCTTTCTAATGTGCCTAGCACCTTTATGCGGGTCATGAACCAAGCTCTACGTCCTTTCATTGGAAATTTTATAGTGGTTTATTTCGATGATATCCTAATTTACAGTTCTAATCCCACTGTGCATCTTGAACACTTGAGAGAGGTGTTGTTGGTTCTTCGTAGGGATAAATTCTATGTTGCAGTCGCTAAGTGTGCTTTTCTAACTGATTTGGTTCAGTTTTTGGGTTATGTGGTTTCTCGTGATGGACTCAAGGCTGATCCAGGTAAAGTTGCTACTATTGAGCAATGGCCACACCCCACTTCCATTACCGAAGTACATAGTTTTCATGGTTTGGCTTTCTTCTATAGGCTTTTCATACCTCACTTTAGTGGAATTATGGCCCCTATTACTCGTTGCATGAAGGGAGCCAAGTTTCACTGGACTCCTGCAGCTGAGATCGCTTTCCATGAGATTAAGCATCAGTTAACATCTACTCATATTCTTGTGCTTCCAAATTTCTCACAACCTTTTGAACTTCATTGTGATGCATCCAAAACTGGTATTGTTGTTGTTCTTAGTCAATCTGGACGTTCTGTTGCTTATTTTAGTGAGAAGCTTTCTAGTGTTAAGCTTCGGTTTAGCACATCTGACATGGAGTTTTACGCAGTTGTCCAAGCTGTGAAGCATTGGCGTCATTATCTCTTCCAACGTGAATTTGTTCTTTACACTAATCACGATTCCCTCAGGCATCTTAGTAGCCAAGACAAGGTCTCTCATCGAAATGCTTCGTGGCTCTCGTATTTGCAGCAGTTTACTTTTGTAATTAAACATAAAGTTGGTATTTCTAATCGTGTGGTTGATGCGTTGAGTCATCGTCGTGGACTTTTGACTAAGATGCGCGTACATGTGCCTGGCTTTGATTCTTTCATAGAGTTGTATGTGGATGATCCGTTCTTTTCTCATGTGCTTCTGAAAATTCAACAACGTGAACCCACTGATTTTTTCTTAGAAGATGGTTTTATCTTTCGTGGCGTTCAGTTGTGCATTCCTGAGTGCAATCTCCACATGCAGATTATTCAGGAGTTTCACAACGAGGGCCATGTTGGTCGCGATCTTACCTTTCAGTTACTTGTTGGTTTGTATTATTGGCCTTGTATGTGTAAGGAGGTTGGCCAATTCTTAGCTCATTGTCGTATTTGTCAATTGGCAAAGGGCGCCTCGACTAACGCCGGCTTGTACATGTCTCTTCACATCCCAACTCAACCATGGTCTGATATTAGCATGTATTTTGTCCTTGGCCTTCCTCACACCCAACGGGGGAATGGTTCTATTTATGTTGTGGTGGATCACTTTTCCAAGATGGCTCATTTTGTTCCGTGTAAACGCACGACTGATGTTGTTCATGTTGCTCAACTTTGTTTTCATGAAGTGTACCGTCTTCATGGTCTGCCTGCCTCTATTGTCTCTGAATGTGATACCCGTTTTGTGAGCTATTTCTGGAGAAGTTTATGGCGCATGGTTAACACTCGATTGAATTTTAGTAGTACGTACCACCCTCAAACATATGGCCAAATGGCGGTTGTCAATCGTTCCCTTGGTAATCTTTTGCGTAGTTTGGTAGGCGATCATCTTAAGTCATGGGATTTGAAATTTCCCTTTCCACGTGGTGTATGGTTTATCCCCAAGGTTTCCTCTTGATTTGCTCGCTTTGCCGAGCAAGGTGCAACCACATGCCACTGTTGAGGATTTGTAGCCCAGTTGCAACAAATACATCAACAAACCCATTCTAAGTTGACCGCAAGCATTGTGAAATATAAGTCACATGTTGATCAGAAACGTCGTGCCATTGAGTTTGATATTGGTGATTTTATTTGGGCTATGTTGACTAAGGATTGCTTTCATGCACATGAATATAGTAAGCTTGATGAGAAGAAGATTGGCCCAGTGTATATTGTTGAAAAGATTAATCCTAATGCCTATCGTCTTCAATTGTCGAGTCATATTCATACTTCGCATGTGTTTAATGTTAAACATCTTGTTCCTTTTGCTGGTGATTCTTCATCTTGTGATGAGGTGGATTCTGATTTGAGGATGAATCTTCTCCACCCTGGGGGGAATGATGCACAGAAAATAGCATTATAGTACATGCACAAGCAGGAGCACCCAAAGAACGTAGGCAAATTTTGAAGTTGAAAGTCTGGCATCAAATTTTTATTTCCAGCACTTTCTGTTATGTTTTAAATATTTCTAAGTACCTTTCCATTATTTCCTTAAGTTTGTAGAGATTAGGACTTCCTATTTAAGCACTTGTAATTCATTTTTGTCAGATAGTTTTTTTTATATTGAATAGAAATGAGGGTTTCCCCCATATCCGTCAATCTTTGGTATTTCTATGAAATCAACGAGGTTTGATCTCAACTCTTCGGTATTCTGTGGAATCAATGAATTTTAATATATTGTTCTATCCTTGTCCACATGCGATGCATAAAGATCTAAAAAAGAGCATTCAAGAATGGGATGTTCACATAAAGATTCCTCATACCTTCTTTGTTTTTCAAAAACTTGATATCAAGATGTCTGTTTCAAGAAATTTTCCTAAGAGGCCCTTGGCTTGTAGACTAGAAATTTTGGATCATCTGTGTGAACTTATGATTTTCCAGTGTCATCAGCCTTACCTACATCAATATCATTAATTGCCCCATGTACTTCTATTATTGAAACTGTCATTGTACTAGTATCATCATTATCAATCAGAGAAATAAGTGGTGTAACTTCCAGTACTAGTGGAGCTATGAAAACAGTCCCTAAATGTGTGGAAATTGCTTTTAGTTGCTCAAGGGACTTTGGATTGTTTTCTGGTTGTCCAAAAAACACCTTTTGGGGGCGTAGAGACGTAGAGTGTTGGGTCAATTGGGACTTGATGGTATTCTTGGGGGTTTCCTAGTGTGAGACTATGGTTTGTTGACCTGCACTCATAGACTATTATGACTAAAGAATCTTTTATATGAAAGAAAACTTGTCTTGAATATAAGAGTAATCACTCTATTTTTTTATTTTTTGAACCTAATTCAAATTTTGGCATTTTTGTCCTTGGCTGTAACCAGGGATCTCGAAATTGCCTTTCCAATTCCCGTTGTTCCTAAAATTATATTGTTGAATGTGTGGAACCTGGGAGGACCCTAAACGAGGTTGTTTGCATCCTCCCCTCAATTGTGAACCATTTTTAACACCTATTGAATTTCCATATTGAAATTTCAGATGATTCCTGATCTGTTTGGGATTGTAATAGCCTTGACACTGGATGTTGTGAATAGAATTCAAATCTTCAACTTGATCATCATTACTTTGAGCTTGTGCATTATTTACTATGGCATCATAAATTCGTTGATAACATAGGGTAGAGTAATCATTTCCCATGCATTCTTCACATAAGGTATTTCTAGGTTTCACTTTTTCCTTGACTTGTTGTGGCTACCTTCTAATCCCATAGGCATTGAAGGAAGACTCTAGATTATCCTGCTTCAAGGACAACTTCTTCAAACACTCAACTATAGATCTAAATGCAAAATTATCTTCTACTATGGTCACCATTAGAACACTACCATGTACACTTCCTGAGTGTGATTGATTTTAAAAACCTAATAAGTGTAATTGATTTTCAAAACCTAATATTACTACTTCCCAAGCACTGCCAAAGTTTTGGAACATGGAATTTCATCCAGATAAGGAATCCAATATATTTTGGAGATTTCATAAACACCCTTGTAAAATGTGTCAATTTTTTGCACTTGTGGAATGCCATGATAGAGGCATTAGTGAATGATATCCTTAAACCATTCCCAAGTTTTAGCAAACAATTGCTTGAGAACATAGAAAACTTCTTGTTTGTCCCCACATTTGACAAGTGAGATACAAAGGGCAAAGTTTCTTCATAACATGGAAGTTCCTCCTATGATTTTATATTGTGATCCTCCATAGTGTTAGACCAACTCCTTACCTTGTCCATCAAGGAGTATTTGAACAATAGGAGTTTAATAGCATCTTCAGAGACTTCGGGTTGCTTGTTCAAAGTAGAATAGTCTAGAAACCACTGAAAATGGTCTTGGTAATAATCTCCTTTTTTACAAGTGTAGGCGTTACTGTGGATCATTGTGATCCACTACAAATGATTTCGCAATGTGGGGATGTAAGTTGTTGAAGGAACCACAGGGTGATGGCAATCAATTTCTTCAAGGACAATTTAGTCCCTAGTATGTTTTTGGCATTCAAATTCAAGGATCACCACTTGTCTGTCTCTTTTCTCCTATGTAGTAGAACATTTTCTCGTTTTCATAAGTGCCTCTTATGAGCTTCAAAATATTGATTCACTCATTTGTAATACACTCCTTTCATTCTTTCTATTTAAATTAAAATGGGAAGTTCTATCCATCTTGAGATCAAAATCTACATGTACTAAGTTGATGTTAGAGAATCACATAAAATAAACTAGTACCTAAAATAAGAAATGAATTGCATTAAAAGGGGGAAGTAAAGTTATGGATAAATTTGATTTAAAATCAACTAAAAAGAAAATCCTAATTAATATCAATTTTTTAATTCAAAACCTTTTTACTCATCCTCAATAACGACACCAAAATTTCATCGTGAGTTTACCACATGAGAAATTATCCCAAGGTAACAAGCTACATGTTTATCCTATTTCTATGTGCAAGGTAACTCACCTACAAGAAGATGAGTCTTATTGAAGTATAACTATAGTTTCGTACTCAAGAGACAACCTTTTAAAGAAATTGTAAATAAATCCAACGAACTGAGGTCAATATTTAGAAATCGTGTTTGATTTATTGGATTAATATAATTGCAGGAAAATGAAAAGGAACTAAAAGAATTATTCAATCAAGATTAAAATACACCAGAGAATTATGGATTTCACTAATTCTGCATGTGTAATCAAGCTCATCATGACAAGTCACTCAATTATGTCTAGTTAGATTAGCATCATGTAAATTCACATCCTATCGAAATATGAATTGCATAAGGATCGATTTCCTTGTGGGATTGAGGTCTCGTTACCCACAAATCATCAAATACAAGTCTGATAAAATTGGTTTTATAATCTCATCTGGGTATCAACACATCCAATTGATAATCTAGTCTAAGATTTCATGATCTCTACTTATAGGATTTACTCAACATGTAAATGGAGTGTTCAAGTCAAAGAACAAGCCACAAAATGATTGGAAAGAAGTCAATTTTCTAAAATTGGTAAGTTAGATAACAACTAGAAAGAAATATGGGGAGTTTGAAAAAATATGAACATCGAGGATGGAGAGTGCTCTGAGGAACCCTAGCATGTCTAGCGGTGGCCATAAAGGTGGCAAGAGTTTTCTTGAGGATGATGGTGATGGAGGACCTCCTAGGCAACAATCTATCCCCCTGGGTTCTATAGGAATTTAGCAATAGTACCATCCCACAGCATGTTGAGAGTCTCACACTTAACACAATGGAAGTCAACATGTAAAATGGTTATGCAACCTAGTTCCCAGCCCTGCCAAATTAGGAACACATAGAGGCACCTTTCGTATACCCCAGCCAATCATTAGAACCAATGGACCTCGTATAGCGAGAAAGTTGGGAAGACAACCTATGTATGTAAGAATGTCTACATTAAGATCAATGTCGGAGACTGTGATATTGTTTGAAAACCTGAAGAGATCATTATCTGTACTAAACAAGGCTACCTGGCCTTTGACCTTTGACAGAAAGCAAGGGAAGACCTCCTAAAACTATGGAAATTTTTGTTGATTTTCAAACTCGTATCCAAAGAGATAGGCTTTCTTAACCTAGATCCAGATGATGTGGAAACCTGTAGGAGGTTTCAATATCATAGACGTGGTGAATGATTTATTCATTATTCAATTGTAGCATAGGGATGACTACATACATGCCCTGTTATCCAGCTCCTAGCCGGTCTTTGGCTCATACTTATCTATCCAACATTGATATCCTAAATTGTAACTTGAAATGACATCTTTACCAAAATTGGTGGCTTGGTTACAGATCTCTAGCCTTCTCATCCACCTATATTGGGAGGTTCTGCTTGTAGAGATAGGAGACCATCTAGGAAAAACTATCAAAGTAGACATGAACACAAGGATGAAAATGTTAACTTAAGAGTTATACATTGTCCATATTTTGATATTGATTTAACCATTCCATTCATAAGTATCTAATTTGTTTGTTTGAGATAAATTTCAGGTATTAGGTACATGAAAAGGATCAAATTCATCAATCCCCAGCTTTTCAAAGTTCAATTCGAAAGTAATGCAAATGTGCATTTCGGGAAAACACTCCACTTCACCTCCGAATATTTTTGTAATCATTTGTATTGATGATATGCCAAGTAACAAAGATGACAAAAATTAGGGTCACTTAATTCCATCATTTTATCACTGAAAAATCATTTTGGAAAATTCATCATAGTAACTTCATCGATCGAGTTTGAGACTCGACCGATGCTTGATGGATTTTGAGTTTGGATTGATTACTCACATAACTTGACCAACCAACTTTCTATCCAAAGTTGATTTTGTTGAAATGGTCAAGTTACCCTAGGAAAAATTGAATTGGTCATTTGAAAATTGGATTTGTCAGATAGTAGATCGGTCGAGTTACCTTCATTGAAACTTGATCGAATACAATGTATGAAAAATGGAGAAAAAGTAATTCCAACCTTTGAAGAGTTATTAGAATAAAAAATATGTTTGTTGTGAGTTGTAAAATGGCTATTTCTTGGTGTTAAGTGATACCACACTTAAATGAATACATCCATCTTTAAATAGTACCTCTTGGAGTTCATTCCAAGGTTGCTCATCCATGCTATCTTTGCTCGTTGCTATAGTTGAGTGTGTAAAACCCCGTTTGAGGCCCTTTCTCTCTCTCATTTACAAAGCATTTTGTGATTATGAGTGAGTTAGGCATGTTGTAAGAGAGCTACCTCATTGTTACTTTGTAAATCTCTCTATCTCTCTACTTCTCAATCCCCTTTCTCCATGAGTAAAGGCTGAAGTGATCTTCTCCGAGTGAAGGAGGAGTTGTTGTTCTTCTTCAAGGCTAAAGAAGTTGTGAATATCTTATCCAAGTGAAGGAGAAGGACAAGGAAGAAGATCCAAGGAGATGAGTGGGTAAATCCTCAAGGTTGAAGACTTGTTGCAAGGAGGAGATGACCTAGGAGAAGGAATCGAGCTACTTGTAAGAGTGGGTAAGACTTGTTGTGAGGTAGAAAACTAGATCTTGGAAATGTATGCCCTTGGGTGTAAGAAGGTCATCTTGTATATCTTGTAGTGGAATATAAGTATACATGGGTTGCAAAGTCCTAGAGGTTGACCTCTCTAGGTAGTAAATTGAAGGTATACTAGCTTGGAGATTGGAATTACTCTAAACACCTTGTCCAAGTATATGTTTCAATCTCTCTCTCCCTTGCTATGCTTGTTTAGATAAGATTTCAAATTCACTTTCAACATTTGTTTCTAATTGATTTGAAGGTCTAACTATTCTTTTACAAGTTTTGAAGGTCTATTCACCCCTCCCGCCTAGAGCTGTAGATCCAACAAGTGGTATCAGATCTAGGATCCTCTCCAACAACTCTCCTAAGATAGTAGAAGATAGGTGAGAATGTGATGATTTGATTTTCGGTTTGATAGTGGTTGTCACAAGTTTTGGTATCAGAGTCTAAGGTTTGATGAGTCTACAGAGACATAGGATTAAGGTTGTTGAGTCTGTTCTAGTGTCCTGTAGTTTATCTTATAGTGAAGTCTGCTCATATAGAAGAAGAAGTAAAGTTGCACGAAGAACATGCTACTGAGAGTAGTATTGCTGCACCAGGAGGAGGCGCAAGGGAATAGGCGAGAGAGGAATCAGTGCCTGAGAATCCCCATCTTGACCAAGCCATGCTAGAAAACCCAACCTTTCATGCTCTTTTTAGGCAGTTCATGACCACAATAATGCATATGGAAGATCGGATGCCAGCACTAGCACCTAGGGAACCAGTTCCCAATGAGGGACATGGGTCTGGTAAGTCCTTTGAGCGGTTATGCTGGGTAGGATCCACCCAATATGCTGGTACAACTGACCCAGAATGTTACGACCCATATCAGAGTTAGTCAATAAATACCTTGAATTACGTAAAACACCTCAGTTAGTGCTAAGTTTTTGTTAACATCATGAATAATCAAGATAAGACAACATGTGAATCAATAGTCGAGGTTTAATCATCTGAGGCAATTAGTGTTGAATATCAAATTAAATATCATGGTTAATCAAATAAGTTAATATGTGAATCAATAGTTGAGTTTGAATCACCCGAGGCAATTAATAATATCAATGTTGATTAATTAGTTAATTAGGTTGAGTTGAATACTCAATGTTGCAATTAGTGTTTTGACCTGATGTGACAAGCTAGTTAACATGATTTTATGCCCTGGGATGATAGAGAATTCCGTGCGTAATCCGTTGCAAGAAAAATCACTCGAAACCGACTTCCGAGTTAAAAGATACGGGCATTTGAGTGTTCAGGGACCGAGTTGTAATTACCAAAAACGATTGGGCATTTTGCATCCCGGCCCCTCCGCGAACCGACCCTTCTCTCCTTCTTCTTCGCCCGATAGAACAGAGAAACGGCAGCCGACAGAGCCACGAAGAGAGGGGGGGGGGAAACAGGGGCGATTGAGGGGCGATTTTGGCGCCTTGAGCTGCGACCAGCAGCGCCACCCTCTCCTTCTTCTTCTTCCTCCGCCCTCCTTCTTCCTCTACTCTTTCCTTCTCCTCTGCTCCACCCTAGCAGCAGGGCCGGCCAGCAGTTGCACGGCTCTGGCCAGGAGCTCGTTCGGGCGTGAAGAACGACATGAAATCGACACCCTCAAGCTCGGTTTGAAGCTCCGATCGCGAATCTACAACCACCTAGCTTCAATTCAGCCCGTAGCCGAGATTTCCGGTTGTGCGTGAAGCTGCAGTTGCAGCAGGTCCGTAAACTGGAAAAGACCAGAGGTAGAAGACGATCCGAAATCGTCTAGAATCCGGCCTTAGACGCAATTCCGGACGAACCCGGACAATCCGAAATGCGGTGAGTAGGATTTCACCTTTTAATAAACCTATATCCATTTTAGTTTCCTAGCCAGTGCGCAGTTCGGCCGAATTGCATATGGTTCGGCCGAGATCCTTAATTAGATTTTGACGATCAGTGTTTTGATCGGCCGAATTGGACATGATTCGGCCGAGTTTCCCATTATAGGTTTTCGACCAAGGTTTGGATCGGCCGAGTTGCAGGTGGATCGACCGAGTTGTCAGCCGATCGGCCGAGTTCCCAGTTTGGTCGGCCGAGTTCCAGAAAGTGAGTAGTAGTTCATTTAGAAATCCATATTTAACTCAAATTAATTGTTTAATTGCTTCTGTATCAATTGATATAACTTCTAAACAGTATAGTTCATACAATAGAGAATGTTAGATTCATTAGAATTGAACTACGTGATATACTTAATGAAGATGATGAGATTTCCTGTATTATTGTTGCAATGTATTTACTGATTTCAAATATAGTTGTTTAGCATTGAAACTGGATAAATGATTCTGAATCATGTTTAATTATGATAATTATATATATGTGCTTTTGTGATGTTTAGATTGTGCAAAATGCATGAAATGTAATATTCCTGTTTAAATGTTTATTTGTTAATCAAGTATAGACCTAGATGCCCTAACACCGTAGAACCCCTAACATGTGTCTGCGATTTAGGGGTGAAACTCGTGTTGCAACATTATCCGTGCGATGTCATGGAGACACGAGGATGGTAAGGTAGTGTCCAACAATAACGCGTGCTTGTGTCACGGTGGCACTAGAGGAAAGTGGGGGTTATTGCAACATTATCCGTGTGTGTGTCATGGAGATAACCCTGTGAGACTCTCTGCCTGTGTGCTCAGGTTTGCAGAGTCTGGAGCACACGTGGTTGTGCAGCACACGTGGTTGTGCAGTGAGGCCGTGGAGCCTGGGGTCCTGTAGCAGAGCAGGGCCGAAGTCAGACTTAGCATTTCCCGGGTGTGTCGCTAAGTCTTGTACGGTGGGGCCGTAGCATGAACTTGTTACGGATCTTTATATGCAGAGTACACTGCATATATTTAGGGCATAATAAAATGAATAAATAATCATGTAGGTTCACAGTAAATTTATATAACTGTTTATCTACCTGAATTACCTGTTGATGATTTAGAATGTGATTATTATCTGTATGTTTGTTATGGTATTAGAACTGCCTTGCTTAGTTCTGCATTTATATTTAATTTCAATATTATAAACCTGATGAGTTGTTTAGTGATTGCTAAGTGAAATACTATTCACTGAGCGAGTAGGCTCATACCTCTACTCAAAACATTTTCAGGTTATCATCAGCAGCAGGAAATCTGAAGGATCGATTTATCCTTACGCCTAGTCGATAGAAGGTTCGTAGTTAGTAGTTAGAGGTCTCTTAGTCCATTCCCCTCGATCTACGGGACAAGGTGTGAGTGAGAGAGAGAATATGTATATTGATGTAAATTAACTGTTATGCTTTATTTTATGCCGAATAATGTAATATGCTGTAACCTCTGTTTATATTGTTAGTCAGTTTAATAATGATGCTTCTGCAGTTGTTTTGTTTCATTTTACAGCATAAACCAGATTATCCTGTTAATGTCCTTTAAAATGTTTTAAAAAGTGAAAGAGTGGTTGGCTTACGTGTAATCCCATCTTGTCGTGTCCTAATCTCGTGGTTTGTGGTTAATGTGAGATTGGGGTGTGACAATTTTGGTATCAGAGCCTTGGTTGGAGTACGTAGTTACTCAAGGTCAGGGGACGATAAGAGACCAATAGGATTAAGGTTTAGGTGTCTTTCTTCTATCTGTAATTTTCTAACAGGAAGTGTTCTGTTATACTATTACAGATAGCAGGAAGAGGATCTGGTCACGAGAATCAAGTAATAAGCTTAAGTTGAGTCGATAAGAATCATTAAAGTTAAAGAATAAAGTTATAAGTAAGACGAATAATGAATGATGTGTTTTAGCTCTGGAAGGTCTGAGTGTTTAGATACCCTGGCCAGGTGTCTGAATACTTAGATCGACCAATATCAAGCTACTCTGTCTGTTCTTCTCTGGATGCCCTGGCCAGGTATGCAGAGGAAGGATAGGCTAGAGAGGAAACCCTAGAAATCTTAGGGTTAATAAATAAGAAAATAATGTAGGAGTAAGAGATTAAGTAAAGAATGTGATATAACTCCTGCCTTACATTGCTTATTGATTAAAGATTCACTAGAAATACTTTTATATGCATGAAATGAGATTGTCAGTTTGTAAAGTAAACATGATTCTTTTATATTGTTGTGTCATGAAGTGAATTGTTTAATGTTGGTTTTCTTTGTATTAAAGTAGACCCAAATTTATGATTAAATGAGTTTGCTTTGAGTGAATGTTCATTCCACATGTTTGAGACTAATAGGGGTTGATTAATCCCGAGTAGCTCTTGGCTTCAGGACTACAGGTTCGGCCTGGTCCGGCTGGCAGGATGCGTTACTGGGATTTAATGACTCCTATTAACAAGTAAATTAAGAATAGAATTTTAAATGTTCTTTTGTCTTGAGAATTAGGGTTTGAGGAGCATAGACCCTAATAGGCCCAAATTATGATTTAAATGACATATGCATACAGAATTTGATAAATAGGATGTCTCACTAAATGATTTTAGTATTTTATGCGTAATTCTTATTTGGTTAAAATTGGGATATGAATTGGATATATAAATAAACAACATTGGAAAATATCTAAATGTTTGAATAATATTCTGACTTGTTAATCGGCCGAGTTTCAAACTCGACCGATCACATTTTCTGAATAATATAACAGTGTGGTAATTGAATTTTATCTTTTTATTGGTATATCCAATTGGTCTCAAATTTTAACTATGTTTGAAAATCACAAATTTTAGACACTCTATTAATTTGGAGTAATTTTTGGATGACTTTTGATCTCTACAGTAAGGTGTCGGTCGAGTTGCAACTCGACCGAATCTGCTGCAGACTGCTATATAGCAGTGCACTGTTCGATTTTTAATTAATTATTGGTAACTTGAAATGACCTGAAATTTTTACTGTAGGTTTAAAACTTTATTAGGCACAACATATAAAATTTTCAAAATTTTTGGAGTTTCTGTTTACAGTTTAATAAACGAATTACAGAAACTATTATAAAACTGAATTTTCAGCCTTTTAATTAAAGTTGAATGCTGGGTTAATATGTTATTGCCCCAAGCAACTCAATTTGATTTATATAATCGACCACACACACACAATAATGCTATGCTATTAATAAAGGATCAAACCCTAGAATGATTAAAGTTGTAGTAGTTTAAGGGATATCATTAGTGATGTAACCTTGAATACTAGTAACTTTATAAAATAAGATCTTGAGATATGTTCTATGAAAAGTAAACTGGTTTTGATAGTGATCTAGGGTTTTGAAGAAGATAACCTGATCGGTACATGAATAACATTAGATGATTTAGAGGAATGAGTAAGACATAAACCTAATATGTAACAATAAGTAAGTAACATAGAAAGCGGAGTATTATCCGATTATGATCTAAAGATAGTTGATGTAGTTCATGTTTTAAAGACATGGCGTCACTATCTTTATGATGTGACAATAGATCACCACCCTGGTAAAGAGAATGTGGTGAATGATGCTTCCAGCAGAAAGTCAAGTTCAACAACTAATGCATTCTCTATGGCAGGTTTCAAATTGAGACATGTTAGTAGAAATGTGGAAGTTGAACTTAGGATTAGGAATGACAACACAGAGTGATTTGATGGTACAGATGTAAGTTAAGCTTACCTCTTATGATCAGATCAAGGAACTACAATAGGGTGATAGTGAGTTAAACCAGACTAGGCATGACATGATATGAGGAAAAGAAAATAGAGTTTAAGTTTTTAGATGATAAGATGTTGTATTAGCATGACATGCTGTGTGTACCTCGTGATAAAGTAAAATTCTTTTAAGAGGAAAAGCCTAAAAGAAAAGATTCTTAGGGAAGTGCATGTATTGATGTATGCTATGCTATCAGGAAACACTAAGATGTATATGAATTCCAAGAAGTTGAAATGGATGGTCAGATATGCAGAAGGATGTAGCTGGGTATGTGGTTAAAAGAAGTGTGTATTAGTAGGTTAGAGCTGAACCCTAGAGATCTATAGCTACCTTGTAATCTTTTTCTATGCCTGAATGGGAATGGGAATTTATCACAATGGATTTTGTGGTAAGATTACCCAGGACGCCTAGAGGTTGTGATTTGATATGAATGATTGTGGATAGACTAATTTAGTCTGCTCACTTTTTTCATATTAAGTCAACCTTTAATGTCTCAAAACTTGACTAAGATATACATGGATGAAATAATTAGGGTGTTTGGTAATCCAGTTTCAATCATGTCATTTTGATATTCTAAGTTCACATCTAGGATTGTAGAAACAGTTGCTTTGTGCTTCGGGCACAAAGTTAAGATTCGATACAACCTTTTCATCCGCAGACGGATGGTTAGTTTGAGAGAACCATTCAGACTCTTGAGAACATGCTGAGAGCATGTGTTTTGCTTTTCAGTGGAAATGGGAAGAACATTTAAGTCTTATAGAGTTTGCTTATGTGAATGTTGAGATTAGAAATACATAACTGGTAATGGTACGGTTTGACTATAAAACCCAGACAATACAAATTTGGTAAACCATTAGGTGCATGATTTCAAGATAGTAAGATAGCATTAAAATATGTAAATAAACCTAGTGCATGCTTCCTGTTATGTTAATGGGTATGACTTAACATTTTCATGAATTGACACGTTTCTCTGAGATATCATTAGAAATTCTCAAGTACTATTAATTATTTGTGTTATGATATGTAAGCAACTCTTAATTGAGTTATGTGATGCACAAACCAGGAATTTGGTTGACATGCACGTACTTCGAGAAATTTCAGACAATTGATAAATATTACAGATGGTTTCTTATTAGTGGAGAAAATTCCTTTTATTGGTGTCGCAAGATGTTCAATTACATGAATTCAGTATGTATGTGCCAAAAATTGATTGAGTTTGAAATATCTATGAATTTTAAATTTGCCTGCATACATGATATAAAGATTTCTCAGTAATTACAATGATTTGAAATATACTGTTCTGCCAGTTGTAGAATGATACCGTATTGTGATTTGAATTGCAATCAAACCGATGAGATAATGGAAACCCTAAGAGTAGGGTGTTGCCATGTGATTAGTGAATGAGATAACCCTAAGAGTAGGGTGTTGGCATGTGACAAATGAATAAGGCAAATGAAGCCCTAAGGATAGGGTGTACGATGAATCAAGTATTTTGATATCAATTTTCGTTATGAGATGTGATGATGTTTAATAGTTAAATTGCATGATTTAATTTTAGTACCAAATTGACATGCATTTTGTTTATTTAAGAATTTAAAAGTTTGTCTGCATGTATAGTATGATAATTTCTCAGTAGTTATCATAAAGTGAGATTCTGCTATAACAATTTTAGAAAGACAATGTTTTGTGGGTGATCTGGAATCAGATCAGATGTATCCTAGGCTAAGGGACCTATACGGATGATTGATCAGTGGATCAAGAAACTCAAGAGTTGAGAAATCTTAACCTAGAGGAAGGCACGTGGAAACACGAGTCAGGAATGAATGACAAGTTTCCTTTTCTCTTTTAGGAATTTCGGGACGAAATTCTTATAAGGGAGGGAGATTGTTACGACCCATATCAGAGTTAGTCAATAAATACCTTGAATTACGTAAAACACCTCAGTTAGTGCTAAGTTTTTGTTAACATCATGAATAATCAAGATAAGACAACATGTGAATCAATAGTCGAGGTTTAATCATCTGAGGCAATTAGTGTTGAATATCAAATTAAATATCATGGTTAATCAAATAAGTTAATATGTGAATCAATAGTTGAGTTTGAATCACCCGAGGCAATTAATAATATCAATGTTGATTAATTAGTTAATTAGGTTGAGTTGAATACTCAATGTTGCAATTAGTGTTTTGACCTGATGTGACAAGCTAGTTAACATGATTTTATGCCCTGGGATGATAGAGAATTCCGTGCGTAATCCGTTGCAAGAAAAATCACTCGAAACCGACTTCCGAGTTAAAAGATACGGGCATTTGAGTGTTCAGGGACCTAGTTGTAATTACCAAAAACGATTGGGCATTTTGCATCCCGGCCCCTCCGCGAACCGACCCTTCTCTCCTTCTTCTTCGCCCGATAGAACAGAGAAACGGCAGCCGACAGAGCCACGAAGAGAGGGGGGGGGGGGAACAGGGGCGATTGAGGGGCGATTTTGGCGCCTTGAGCTGCGACCAGCAGCGCCACCCTCTCCTTCTTCTTCTTCCTCCGCCCTCCTTCTTCCTCTACTCTTTCCTTCTCCTCTGCTCCACCCTAGCAGCAGGGCCGGCCAGCAGTTGCACGGCTCTGGCCAGGAGCTCGTTCGGGCGTGAAGAACGACATGAAATCGACACCCTCAAGCTCGGTTTGAAGCTCCGATCGCGAATCTACAACCACCTAGCTTCAATTCAGCCCGTAGCCGAGATTTCCGGTTGTGCGTGAAGCTGCAGTTGCAGCAGGTCCATAAACTGGAAAAGACCAGAGGTAGAAGACGATCCGAAATCGTCTAGAATCCGGCCTTAGACGCAATTCCGGACGAACCCGGACAATCCGAAATGCGGTGAGTAGGATTTCACCTTTTAATAAACCTATATCCGTTTTAGTTTCCTAGCCAGTGCGCAGTTCGGCCGAATTGCATATGGTTCGGCCGAGATCCTTAATTAGATTTTGACGATCAGTGTTTTGATCGGCCGAATTGGACATGATTCGGCCGAGTTTCCCATTATAGGTTTTCGACCAAGGTTTGGATCGGCCGAGTTGCAGGTGGATCGACCGAGTTGTCAGCCGATCGGCCGAGTTCCCAGTTTGGTCGGCCGAGTTCCAGAAAGTGAGTAGTAGTTCATTTAGAAATCCATATTTAACTCAAATTAATTGTTTAATTGCTTCTGTATCAATTGATATAACTTCTAAACAGTATAGTTCATACAATAGAGAATGTTAGATTCATTAGAATTGAACTACGTGATATACTTAATGAAGATGATGAGATTTCCTGTATTATTGTTGCAATGTATTTACTGATTTCAAATATAGTTGTTTAGCATTGAAACTGGATAAATGATTCTGAATCATGTTTAATTATGATAATTATATATATGTGCTTTTGTGATGTTTAGATTGTGCAAAATGCATGAAATGTAATATTCCTGTTTAAATGTTTATTTGTTAATCAAGTATAGACCTAGATGCCCTAACACCGTAGAACCCCTAACATGTGTCTGCGATTTAGGGGTGAAACTCGTGTTGCAACATTATCCGTGCGATGTCATGGAGACACGAGGATGGTAAGGTAGTGTCCAACAATAACACGTGCTTGTGTCACGGTGGCACTAGAGGAAAGTGGGGGTTATTGCAACATTATCCGTGCGTGTGTCATGGAGATAACCCTGTGAGACTCTCTGCCTGTGTGCTCAGGTTTGCAGAGTCTGGAGCACACGTGGTTGTGCAGCACACGTGGTTGTGCAGTGAGGCCGTGGAGCCTGGGGTCCTGTAGCAGAGCAGGGCCGAAGTCAGACTTAGCATTTCCCGGGTGTGTCGCTAAGTCTTGTACGGTGGGGCCGTAGCATGAACTTGTTACGGATCTTTATATGCAGAGTACACTGCATATATTTAGGGCATAATAAAATGAATAAATAATCATGTAGGTTCACAGTAAATTTATATAACTGTTTATCTACCTGAATTACCTGTTGATGATTTAGAATGTGATTATTATCTGTATGTTTGTTATGGTATTAGAACTGCCTTGCTTAGTTCTGCATTTATATTTAATTTCAATATTATAAACCTGATGAGTTGTTTAGTGATTGCTAAGTGAAATACTATTCACTGAGCGAGTAGGCTCATACCTCTACTCAAAACATTTTCAGGTTATCAGCAGCAGCAGGAAATCTGAAGGATCGATTTATCCTTACGCCTAGTCGATAGAAGGTTCGTAGTTAGTAGTTAGAGGTCTCTTAGTCCATTCCTCTCGATCTACGGGACAAGGTGTGAGTGAGAGAGAGAATATGTATATTGATGTAAATTAACTGTTATGCTTTATTTTATGCCGAATAATGTAATATGCTGTAACCTCTGTTTATATTGTTAGTCAGTTTAATAATGATGCTTCTGCAATTGTTTTGTTTCATTTTACAGCATAAACCAGATTATCCTGTTAATGTCCTTTAAAATGTTTTAAAAAGTGAAAGAGTGGTTGGCTTACGTGTAATCCCATCTTGTCGTGTCCTAATCTCGTGGTTTGTGGTTAATGTGAGATTGGGGCGTGACACAGAAGATGCAGATTTATGGCTCACGGAGCTGGAAAAATCCTTTAGAATCCTTAGCATCCAAAAAACTGATAAAGCTAGCCATGATGTGTATCTTTTAAAAGGAAGCGTTGGCCATTGGTGGGCCGTTGATGAAGAGAAAAGATCGGGTGTTGAGGTCAGATGGGAGGAGTTCAGACATGAGTTTGTCTGTAAATACTTTCCCAAGACTTATTTGGATGAGAAAATCTCACAGTTTGAGTTTATTAAGTAAGGACCAATGAAGATTAGTGAGTATGAAGCGAAGTTCATGGAGCTTCTGTGGTTTTGTCCACACATGGATAATACATAGGAGGAGAGGATTCTGCATTTTGAGAAGGGTCTGAACGCTGAGTTATCGACAATTGTAGATGCTCTAGAGAATAGAGAGAGGTTTTCCACCTTTTTGGAGTTAGTTAGGCAGATAGAGAGGTCTGTGACTGAGAAACATGAGGCAAATAGTAGGAAAGAACATGTCCAGTTCTAGGGATAGAGGTCTTGAAGTTTCAAGAAATACAGAGGAGGAGAGGATTCTGCATTTTGAGAAGGGTCTGAACGCTGAGTTATCGACAATTGCAGATGCTCTAGAGAATAGAGAGAGGTTTTCCACCTTTGTGGAGTTAGTTAGGTAGATAGAGAGGTCTGTGACTGAGAAACATGAGGCAAATAGTAGGAAAGAACATGTCCAGTTCTAGGGATAGAGGTCTTGAAGTTTCAAGAAACCAAGGTTTCCTACACCATTACCACAACAGAAGTTCAATGCACAGACGCAATGGACGTCAAGAAAGGGTATAGGACATATTTTTCAACCAAGTGGAGCCCATAGTATGACATCAATGTCAGTAACATGACCATCTAGACCACAGTAGGGAAGAAACTGCTTCAAGTGTGGGAAGATAGGACATATGATAAGGGATTGTCTAGTTAGAGATATGGAGGTAACCCAACCACTGAGGCAGAGTCAACAAGGCTCTCAGAGGCAATAGTTTAGCAGTGGCACATGAGATCCCAAGAAGGATCATCTGCACCAAACAATAGAGCATGGAGTCAGCAATAGGAAACGACGAGATTCTATGCTATGAATCAGTTGGAGACAATAGTCAATCCACGAGTCGTGACAGGTTAGATGGAATTGTTTCATTTTGATATGTACTCATCCTACTTTGTATCTATTTTGATTGATCTGGTGCTACACATTCCTTTATCACTCTAGAAGTGATTCATGACTGCAATATGACTATTAGTCGTAGAGCAGATAATATGTTATTAGAAACTCTATTAGTCATATCTGTAGTGTTGTGGGAGGTATGTTCTCCTTGTGTTCTTTCTTTTTCAAAACACAACATTTAGGTGGATCTTATACCACTTGAGATGCAAAAGTTTGATGTATTTCTTGGGATGGATACCCTAGAAAAGTATAAGGTTGTCTTGGATTGTGATTCTAAGAAAGCTATGTTTGCAGACAGTGATGAGACATGGGCCTTTCAAGGGGATAGAAAGTTTCTTCCAATCTTTCTAGTATCAACAATGGTAGCTGATAGACTGATGCCACAAGGATGTGAAGCATTCTTGGCACATGTGGTAGATACCAAAGTAGAAGGTCCTAGTCCTAAAGTTCCTTGTAACATCCCTAACCTGGGTTATGCCATAACCCTAGAATTTTTGCTAAAGTAAGTTATTTATAAACTTGTTTTAATCTTTTTAAAAGTAATTAAGACTCAGGTAGAGTTTAATTTGAAATTGTCTCTCGGGCCACTCTCTCTCTAGGGTTAGCTCTCGCCTCTCTCTAGATTCCTGACGACTACCGCTGGGGGAAGGGAGCGCTATGGGCGCCTTCCTCTCCCTGGCTCTTATCGCCTTCGGTGTGGTTCCCAGCTGAAGAAACGACAGTACTTGGAGATCGAGAGCCCTAAAACTTATTGTTGATCGACTGAGGCTGATAGTGACTTGGAAAGAGGGGAGACACGATGCACAACTTGGAGTCAGGATTGGGTCGCTTGTGGCAGTATAGATTCATTGACTCCATTTCGTCTAAAGGGGATGGATGGAGAGGATTCACAACCTGCTGGTTCTCATTCGCTTGGTAGATTCGTCATCATAGGCATAGAAAGGGGGTATCTCGACTTCCCTCTCTGCCTCCTGGCCTTCTTCCTGAGCTGAATCCCTTCTTTGTCATGTGCAACAGCAGTTCCTCGTCCTCGATTGATCCCGTTTCACCCTGCCCGACCGGCGGCTCATCCCTCAGGGCGGAGCCTCCAGATCTGGGTGTTTGCGACATAGAAGAGGAACCTCATCCGTCTTCAAGATGGTGATTCACTATTGAATGATGGGTGGAGGTTGTTGCAGCCATGGTGGCACACTCCATCTACCAGCAAAGGTGGAGCAATGTTGTGGCGTCCGTCAGGGATGTGCAGGCGCGGTCTCACCCCTGGAACGTGGTGCTCTCTGCCGTAGCGGTTTGGGTCATCCTCAGGCTGATCGATGATTTTCCTAGTCGCAGTCAGCGACCTCTACTCTCGGTGGCGTCTATGCTACAGCTGGTTCAGAACACCTTCAAGATGTTTGATGAATTGCCTCGATGCATTCAGGTGCATCACGAGGGGTTGGTCTTAAGAGGGGGGCAGGTTCTCTTCTCCTCCTCTTCTTCTTGTTGTTGATGCATGTAGGAAACACTTTTGGGTGTTTGTTCTTAGTTCAGTATTAACAACTTCTACAGAGGATCATGAACCTTTGCAGGTTAGCATCCTAGTTGTGAATGGAATGTTAGTTTGAAGACTCCCTAATCTTGGCTTAGTACCACAACTTGTGGGTACTGTTGGATAAATTGGATATTATGATAAATCCCTTTGTTTCGATGATGACAAACATTTCATTCTTATTAATCTAACGAGCTACTTAAGTGTGTAGGAACAAGGTGATGACAAAGTTCTAGGGAATCCTTACGCTTGAATGTTTATAAATATCATGCAATGTAATCATATGTAAACTTGTACAAACATATAATGTACAAGTACTTAGACTTCATGTAAATCAAGCGTTAGATCTCCCTAACTAAACACTACACTTAGTTAGGTCATCTCCTTCTAATAGGATCACATAATGCACACTCATGCACTCACTTAGTATCTTAATTGAAAGATTGAAAACAGAGTCAATCTCGGTCGACCACACTCCTCGACCGAGACACTCTCGGTCGACAAACTTCTCGACCGAGATTGACCAAAAGTAGTCGTTAGACACAGCAGTTGACAGTTGCAAATAAACGTTAATCCAGAGAGCCTGTCGGTCGAAAAATCCTCGACCGACCGGGCATCTCGGTCGACAAGTCCTCGACCGAGATGGTCTCTGACAGCAACTGCAGAATTAATTAACTAGCTGTTGCTAATGCGCCTAACTTATTCCTAACGGCTAGTTAAGCACTAGGAACCCCCTAGAAGTTGTCTAGAACGTCCTTAAGCATACTTAGGCCATTCCTATAAATAGGACAAGCCATAGGACACTAGCATACACTTACATACTCAATTGTGCAATCTTTGAGCATACACTACATTGGCAATCTGTTTAGAGAAATAGTGCAATTCCCACCCTTGTTACACATTCATATTGCTACCATTTCGTGTCCTATAGACTAGGATCTCCTACACATAATAATCACATTGCTATATATCTTGGTTGGGAGATCCAAACGCTTGATATAGGAAAATCAAGCCTTGTGCTTACAACGGTATTGTAATTTATGTATTTCTTTCTTGTTCCTATTTATTCCCTGTACTCTCCTTGCTACTCCTAGGGTTGGAGGCTGCGGATTGGAGAGGGTGGACTTCTCAGGTGGAGAAGGGGACTTCAAGCTACTTCAAGAAGGCTATCGCATGGGAAGCTACTTCAGAAGGCTGGTGCAACGGGTGTTTGTGCATCTACTTCAAGGGAAGGCTGCTTCGAGTTGGGCGATTACTTCTAGGTGAAGGCTGCTTGAAGGGTTTAGGGAAAAGAAATGTATTTTATGTAAAATCCTTGCGAGGTAATAAAATAATTTCTTTTCAAATCCCGGTTGGGTAAGCAACCGGGTAGTGGACTGACTACCTTAGTATTTGCTAAGGCTAGGAACCACTCTAAACCCTTGTGTCTCTTTGTCCAATCTTTCTTTGTGGTTGCTTGAGTTTAAATTATTTTAAAATCTCTATAAAACTCTATTCACCCCCCCTCTAGAGGTTTTCAATTGGTATCAGAGCAGGCTTCAAGGAGCCCTAACAAGGTCTTGAAGAGATAAAGGGAGGAGGTGACTACAACCACAAGAAAAGGAGCATGGACCAAAGTTCGACAAGTTGCAATTGGTGCTTAGGAACAAAGCACTCTACGTCTAAATGTCCATGGAGGTCAAAGAAAGGAGATGCACATAAAGAGTGTTTCGTTGCTACAATAAGTGAGGAAGAAGAAGAAGAGGTAAGTTTGCTTGATTTACCCAAGGAGGAGTTAGTTGCTATTATTGAAGAAACACATAACAAATATGTTGAATACAAAAAGAAATTAAAGAAATCAAATAAAGAAAATGATGATCTAAATGCTAGACTTCTTGAGCTTACATCCGAAAATGATGATTTATATGCTAAATTGAATACTCTTGGTTTTGAAAAAGATAGCATTATGTCTGACAATCGTACTTTGAAATCATCTCTGAGTAATAGTGAAGTGAAAATTTTCACTCTAGAGACTAACTATGATCTTCTATGTCAAGAAAAGACTGAATTGCTTGCAAAGTTAAATGATATTCAAAAACAACCTATATTGTGCACCCATGTAGATTATGACAATATAGTGAAAGAAAGAAATATGTTATCATCCAATCTAGATCAAGCAAAATTAGATATCAAGAAAAGAATGGATGAGATCGTTAAGTTGCAACAAAAAGTTAGTAAGTTAAGCAACAATGGAATCCTTGATAATATACTAGAAAATTCCTATCATCAAATAGGGAGAAGAGGACTAGGTTATAAGCCTAATGAGAAATCCCATCAACAACCTAGAAGGACACAAGCAAGTCAATCTGCTTATATACCTAGAGGCACAAAAATGTATATACCCAAGAATAACCTAAATCAAAACCATAGAAAAAGGCTTGAGGTTGATTCAATTTGTTGTCATTATTGCTCACGCCTTGGACATTATTCTTTTTCATGCCCATACAAGAAAAACCATGTCGAAATGGTATGGGTTCCAAAAATCCCAAATTAAATAGGTTCGACTAAGTTGAGATATGACCATAGACCTTAATTTGTATATCCTTATGTCTATCTCAACTTAACATTTAGGGATAAAAAAATCAAAAATTAAAAAGATTTAATAGCAACTTGATACACATACGTTTATCTCAAACTGCTGTAAATCTTTACATTGTATGTGAAAATTATTCTTGAAAGATTCTATTTAATCATTCTTTTATTGCACATTTTTCAGAAATACTTACAATGAATAAAATGTTTCAAATAAATTTTTGTGTGCTTTTATATTTTAGTCTATCCAAAGTAATCTTAAATTCATGAATGGATATTATTCTTGAATATGCTTCACCATATTTGATGTCCTTATTAAACTCTCATAATTAGTACACTTTAATATTTGCAAGCTATCTGCAGAACTCATACTTCGCATATGAATGATTCATACTGGAAACCTGCAGAATATGCCTCTTGGTTAAAATAAAATTTGACCAAGGGGCGCTATGGTCGTAATCAAGGGCGACCTAAAATAAACTTTGATAAAAATTGTTTATTTGAACATTATTTTATTGAACTTAATCTTAGCATATTTTTAAATCAAAACGTCAAATCATTTGTGGTAATTAGAAGCCTTAAATATTATTACTCCCTTGGAATATACATATGCTCTACAAAAATGTTCTATGATTTGCATTAAAATTCAGCCAAAAATTGAACTCAGTAAGTTAGTCGGTCGACAAATGCTCGACCGAGAACCACTCGGTCAGCCCACCTCACTCGACCGACAAATTCTAAACAGACTCAGTATCAGACAAACTGTCGGTCGACTAGTGCTCGACCGAGACAATGTCGGTCGACAAGCGCTCGACCGAGAAATAGCCGTTGGATATGACCGTTGCGACCCGACCGTTATGACCGTTTTCTTTACCGTTGGAGGACCAAGTGGCGCGTCTGCAACTCGACCGTTGCGGACGCTCGGTCGACGAGTCGTCGACCGACCGGGTCGCTGGAATTCTATAAATAAGTGCAAAAACGAGCCACTTACTCACACTTGCATTTCCTTGCTTCCATAGTCCATCTCTAGTGCAATTTCGTGCAATCCTTCAGCACTCTTACTCTCAAATCTTCCTTGCTTCTTCTCCACTCTCAAGAAACACAATGGCCTCATCATCAACTGTTCGTGGGAAGAAGAAAGTTGCTGGAAGAAAAAGAAGAGAAGAGAGGGAAGCCACTCCGCCACTGACGATCATCAATGGCATAGCTTTCGTCGACGGAGATGCTGGAGATAGATACTTTCGGCTTTCCTCTAAAGCTCCTCTTCCCCGACGTCCGGTCGAAGTGATGGACTTCATCAACATCGTAGACCTGGAGCATCTCTTTGGAGTACAAAAGCTGAAGGACTTCATCAATCCATCCTTTCCTTCCTACTCCATTAAGGTAGTCAATGAATTCTATGCCAATCTTCTATCCCACACCGAAAATGACACCACTTTCTTCTATACCATGGTCAATGGGCATAGTTTTAAATTTTCCGAAGGGGATATTCTTGACATGCTTGAAATTGATATAAATGAATATCAAGATTTCCTTGACCTTTCCACCGGCAATCCAATAAATCTATTTTCCCATGATGACCACACCACTAGTCTTAGTGATATAAAAAGAGCCATATTTCAAGCCAATACCACTTGTCATGAAGATAGGGGAACCTATTATGCAATAAACCTAAAACCGGCATGTAGAATAGTAAACCTCATTGTCTCCACCAACATACATCCACGAGCCAATAAATTTGAGGTTCCTATCTTCCGTATGTGTCTAATTTATGCTATCATAAAAGAAATTCCCATCAACTTCATTCGCATAATACTTAAAAATATGCTTGAGTTTTCTGGCAATCCACCATATGCCGATTTTGTGTGCCAGATTACTCAACATTTTCTTAAGTCAAACATTGAAGATATGGGATACATATGGGAGCGTAGACCACCAAAGATAAGTAAGAACACCGTAGAGAAGATGGGAATTGACTTTGGCCATAAAAGGGCAAGAGTAGAAGGAGAGTCATCACATCAGGATATACCACCCCCTCCTCCTACTAACCTTTCCATTGATCCCATCCAAAATACCCTTACTTATATTGCTGGCTCCCAATACCATCTTAGTAGACAATTAAACTACAATCACCATGCCATGACATACTTAAATCAAAGAATGCAAAACCTTTCTCCTGGCCAAACTGATGAATATCCGCATTCTTTAAACCCTGGCATGCTCGACCCATTTAACCCCTCATACAACTACTATCAACCTCCACCTTCACCATCAATGGATCTTGCACATACTCAATTTTCTTCCATACAATTGCAAGACATAGCTGCTCACTTCCGTTTTGACCGAGTTCCCACTTTCCTGGAAGCATATGCATTGACTACAACTGGTGCTTTGGATTGGAAAACTCTGGTCCAATATTATGGAGCCGAGCCATTTCTTGGGAAAGATCCGGACATTGATGTAATTCTTAAATCTTTCCTGTGAAGTGTTGGAGTTGTAATAGTTGTATTCTATATGATTGTAATCTTCTTCATGCTATTGAATGAAATTTGCCATTTTTATTTGATTCACATGGTTATTTGTTTGTTTGGCATATGAGACTTCTTCAAAAATACGCATTATAAGTTCATTATTGTAGAGCATCACAAATAAGGGAATAATAATTAAAAACAGACAACTATTACAAATTAAAAATTACATTTTCAAATAACAAAATAGTTCTCCAGAAACATTCTCGGTCGAGCAACTAGTCGACCGAGAACATTGTCGGTCGAGCAACTGTCGACCGACTGGGTTTCTGTTTTTACAGATTGACATAATTGCATACATCTTTGTTAAAATCTTGGACATTTTATATATTTGCTCAGTATTCAAACTTTCATTTGAGATATCTATCGACGGGGGAGCACAACATAAGAAAAAGGGGGAGATCATTAACATTTTGATCATTGTTTAAAAGAAGCTTACAAAAACTTTGTAATCACTATGTGTAACTGAATATTTTCAAGAAAGTTATGAATTTATTGAAATTGGTATCTTGTACTTGAAGGAACTCTCTATCCAAAATGGGGCTTAACATCCCTTGATGGAGACATTTTTAGGTACTCTAAGCTTAGAGGATTCTCATTTAATCTAGGGCTTAACATCCTTTGATATATGAGAAATCCATATACATTTCATCATAGGCTTAAAGGTATCTCATTTCATTTCAAGGCTTCACATCCTTTGCGAATGATTGAGAAACAAATTATGGATAAATTAGATAAAAATCAATGTTCCTAATAGGATATCTAATTAAGGGGGAGCATTATATTAAGGGGGAGAAGAAATATAAAACATTCAACTTTGGATATCTTTTTGAAATGACAAAGGGGGAGAAAGAATACAAAAATATATATAAAAGAGTTTCATCACATCTTGGCCAGTACTTACTTGAAAAACATAAATGGCTACAAAAGGTAAATTTTCAAGTATGAAACTCATATACTTTATATTTCCTTATTTCATATTTAGGAAATGTTTGTCATCTTCAAAAAGGGGGAGATTGTTGGATAAATTGGATATTATGATAAATCCCTTTGTTTCGATGATGACAAACATTTCATTCTTATTAATCTAACGAGCTACTTAAGTGTGCAGGAACAAGGTGATGACAAAGTTCTAGGGAATCCTTACGCTTGAATGTTTATAAATATCATGCAATGTAATCATATGTAAACTTGTACAAACATATAATGTACAAGTACTTAGACTTCATGTAAATCAAGCGTTAGATCTCCCTAACTAAACACTACACTTAGTTAGGTCATCTCCTTCTAATAGGATCACATAATGCACACTCATGCACTCACTTAGTATCTTAATTGAAAGATTGAAAACAGAGTCAATCTCGGTCGACCACACTCCTCGACCGAGACACTCTCGGTCGACAAACTTCTCGACCGAGATTGACCAAAAGTAGTCGTTAGACACAGCAGTTGACAGTTGCAAATAAACGTTAATCCAGAGAGCCTGTCGGTCGAAAAATCCTCGACCGACCGGGCATCTCGGTCGACAAGTCCTCGACCGAGATGGTCTCTGACAGCAACTGCAGAATTAATTAACTAGCCGTTGCTAATGCGCCTAACTTATTCCTAACGGCTAGTTAAGCACTAGGAACCCCCTAGAAGTTGTCTAGAACGTCCTTAAGCATACTTAGGCCATTCCTATAAATAGGACAAGCCATAGGACACTAGCATACACTTACATACTCAATTGTGCAATCTTTGAGCATACACTACATTGGCAATCTGTTTAGAGCAATAGTGCAATTCCCACCCTTGTTACACATTCATATTGCTACCATTTCGTGTCCTATAGACTAGGATCTCCTACACATAATAATCACATTGCTATATATCTTGGTTGGGAGATCCAAACGCTTGATATAGGAAAATCAAGCCTTGTGCTTACAACGGTATTGTAATTTCTGTATTTCTTTCTTGTTCCTATTTATTCCCTGTACTCTCCTTGCTACTCCTAGGGTTGGAGGCTGCGGATTGGAGAGGGTGGACTTCTCAGGTGGAGAAGGGGACTTCAAGCTACTTCAAGAAGGCTATCGCACGGGAAGCTACTTCAGAAGGCTGGTGCAACGGGTGTTTGTGCATCTACTTCAAGGGAAGGCTGCTTTGAGTTGGGCGATTACTTCTAGGTGAAGGCTGCTTGAAGGGTTTAGGGAAAAGAAATGTATTTTATGTAAAATCCTTGCGAGGTAATAAAATAATTTCTTTTCAAATCCCGGTTGGGTAAGCAACCGGGTAGTGGACTGACTACCTTAGTATTTGCTAAGGCTAGAAACCACTCTAAACCCTTGTGTCTCTTTGTCCAATCTTTCTTTGTGGTTGCTTGAGTTTAAATTATTTTAAAATCTCTATAAAACTCTATTCACCCCCCCTCTAGAGGTTTTCAGGTACCTTTAATAGATAGTTGGTGTTATGCTAAGCATGATGGAGTGAATTGGAGCTGACCTTTTCATCCCACTCTTTGATGTTAAAATGCATTGACTCTTTCTTCTCATGTGTCTTGTTCATACTATGCTGATCTGATGCTAGGGGTTCCTTTTCTTGGGTGTTCGCCCATACAAAAACCTGGAGTTGGATAGATGAGAAGGTCAGAAACTTCATGCCTAGCTACAGGATGGAAAGTCAGTGTTTGTTCTATGTCAAGTTGCTATTACCATTTGCGGGTATGCTGAATGCATGTAATAGTGGCTTGTAGTAGTCTTCTTCTTGTAGGACTGCCTGGACCTAGCTTGTTTAGTTAGATTGGTTTTCTTACTTTGGTGTTTTGCTTAGAAATCTTGTATATCCCCCTATGTGGGGATTTTGATCCTTGTATGAGTTTTTTTAGCACCCGTCTATGTAATGGGGTAATTAGTGCCCAAAGTTTTGGTATTAGTAGTAATACGACCAAAAAATAAGAGTTTAATTTTCAAGTTTGAGCCATTATGCACATTGTTTGTGCAATATATGATAGTTTGGGAGTAAATTACAATTTACCCAATATGAGGGGTTATGTTGCAATATGTCACATGTTGAACGTTACTCAAGTGATTTAGAATCATAAGAGAGAGTATGATGCTAAGAGGTGGCTTGTCCTAGTTGGAGCTTGTTTGAATAATGCTTGTGCCTTGTGTACCAATTTTGGTGCAAATTGCAATTTACCCAAAATGTAGGGTTGATATGCAAATTACCACCTCTAGATTGTCCCTACTCTCTCTTAGAATCCTCTATAGGAGATATAAAGAAAGATTCACCTTGTTTGATTCATATTTGAGTGATGGTATTCTTGGTGATGAAAAGACTAAGAAGAGTTGTATATTTGAAACCCTAAAATGAGTTGTATTGAGTTGTAGAGCTTATATGGGAGTGCCTATCAGCCACAAAGCCATAGAGGAGGTCCCATATCATTTTTTCAACTCTTGGAAAAGGCCATGATTAGGTAAGCACCTCAAGAAGGCGATGGATATCAGTTTACAACTTTCCTTGGAAAAGTTGTATCGGTTTGTGAATAAAGTGATGTTGGGTTGAAATATCTTGTTCAACAAGATAACTAAAGGCCAAAATCTTATCCCTAGATAATCCCTAAGAGTTTTGCATGTCAAGATAAATATTTGTGCATGCATGAGCACGTGTCAACCCATGCATGGACATGTGTCACCTAGTAGTATAAGGTGATGACACCTCTTATACACTCTCTCTCATGAGCTCAATTATATATACCACTCCTTTCTCCTACTAGTGAAAATTTTCGATTCCTAGAACTCTCTTTCTCTTAGATATCGTGCATAGTTGTTGAGTATCAAGGAGGATCTTGATCCTTAAGCTTAAGGTGAAGCCATGGTCATCTTCAACCTTGGTTGAAGCATGCATCTCGGGTTGTGATTCTTCCTTTCTTTTCTTCTTCACCAAGTTCTTATCTATGGTGATTCTTTGCATATAGAGGAGTTGTGAACAAGTCTTGGATCTTTGATAAGTTCATCTTCCACCTTGGGAACGTGAAGCTTTGGATCTTGGAGATTTGAAGCTGTTCTTGATTAAGGTTATATAACATGAACCCAATCATGTTATTATTCACCGTCAATCTTTCTATACTTGTTGATCTACTTTCAGTTTTGATTTTTATTGAATGATTGATGATTCTATGAGTTCTAATAGTTGCATAGGATTGTTGTCCATGAACTAGAACAGTAAGGGATGAAATTCTAGAGCTTGATGATGATGACATCATCATGGCACAAAATGATATTGGGTTGAAGCACCTCTAACCCGATATGGTAATGAAACCCAATATGGTGATATGAAATCCATTATACCTTGGAACCCCACACACCTATCATTTTGTACATTTGGGTTGGTTGAAAAAGGACTAACCAATTGTCTAGGATGTCACTCAACACATGGTAGGTTGATATTGTGAAGGTTTGAAAAGGTATAAGCATAAGGGTCTAACCCGATATGCAAAACCCTACACTTGAGTAACCCGCTATAACTGACACACACACACCTCTTGCATGATATGGTGGTAAGTACACACCTCTTGGATGATATGGTGATAAGCACACACCTCTTGGATGATATGGTGATAAGCACACAACCCTCAAATGATATGGTGATAAACACACACCTCTTGGATGATATGGTGATAAGCACACACCTCTTGGGCGATATGGTGATAAGCACACACCTCTTGGACGATATGGTGATAAGCACACAACTCTTGGATGATATGGTGGTAATAACACATCTCTTAGACGATATGGTGGTAAGTACACACCTCTTGGATGATACGGTGATAAACACACACCTCTAGCCCGATATGGTGGAAGCACCTCAAAACCAATATGGAGGTAAGCACCTCAAATCTGATATACTTGATTGAGTAACACATGAGGTGTGTTATGTAAAATGATACATTACGATGAAAAGAGTTTAATGCATTTTGATAAGTGTAGGCTAATGTACCTTGAGAAAAGGGTTGAGCCGACTTAATAAAGTATGATGTAATCAATATCCTAGTGAGGATGAGAGAGAAACTCATACTTTGTGTGATAATCATTTAATGATAAATGATGAGAATAAACAAGTATGATTGAATACTTATGATATCAATGTATGCTCCTAATATGTGTGGAGCTATGAATTAGGGCTTTGATTCTTGATAATATGAACTTGAAACCCTAATCGGCTAAAAAGGGAAACCCTAACCCTAACAATGGGTAGGTTGTATTTCTCTTGTATTGCATGGTGACGATATGTACTTGATATTGTTTTTATCATGAAATAGTAACCGTGCAGGTATCATGAAAAGATGAGCAAAGACGGGTATGAGCTATGATATTTCATATGCTACAGACTAAATCGACCTTGTGAGCCATGTGAAATACTTGTGCAACAAGTATAATGTATACATTGGTCTGAGGACCTAGAGGTAATAGTTACCTGATAAGAGGTGACAATGTTCAGTGATAAACTAAGGGTTTGAATACCAAGATCTAGCAATAATGATGATGATAATGTTAAAAGATGAGAATCCTTAGTAATGTGGTAAGAGACGAGATCCCAAGTGTTATGCACTCAATGTGTTCCAAAGATTATGAAAGTACTTGATAAATGTATTACACTTTCCTTGTAACATCTGTTATAATTCATGCTTGTAACTTGATTGATGCTAAAAGATACAGTAATGCACCTAATTAATCAAGTGGAACCATATCATGTAGTTGCCCCAGCCATAGATCTATTCAGTGTTAGAATTTGTTGAATGGTGAAATGAGTTTAACTCAGAGAGCATATTTTTGAATATGTGGGGGTAATGGGCAAAAATATTCTTACTTCCAAATAGGGATTGTTGTTTGGTCTCCCTCATCATCATAAGAGTATGACTATATTTGATGACTCAATATTAATATATCAGGGATTGATGTGTGGTCTCCCTGAAGAGAGTGCATGTTGTAGCTGTAACTCTATAGTGAAGATACCACTATACCCTGGCAAGCTAGTTGTAGTTTGACACATGATGTCACTACCAATGGTTTCGTACTAACCTTGATAGGTGAGGTCTTGGAAGTGTTGGTATGTATGCCCTGAGAGACAATCATAGGATGATTAGTGGGATACATTGAGATTGATTTGATAAACATTAAAGGCAAGCTTCCAATTCTTTCTGGTTCAATAATATGAGATAGTGATAGAACAGATTGAATGTCTAGAAAATGACAGTACTCAATGACGTATGCCTTCAGGTTCATGACCTGAACGATGAGATCATACGGATGCTAAGAGTTTGTACATTCTTATTATGTCCCTAGTCGGATGTCATTGAGGAAGGTAGATAGATAGAAATGACACACAAGACTAGATTGTGGTGTTGGTTGATGACAAAATCTCATTAGTCATGATATAGAGATATCAAACCAAACACATAGGTACTTGTTAGAGAACAAGTGCACCAGACAGACCCACCGTGAGTTTGACACATGGAACCATGACATGGTAGTCACAGTCAGTACTCACAGTGATGGTGGTAAGTGTGATTCTTTGACCTGAAATCACTACACTCAACACATGTCGTTGGGCACACTTTGACATCATCAAATGCAATCCTGAAACATGAGTTGTTATAAAGGTGATGATTGGGTGGCTTTGACACATGGGGCTTTTGAGGGGTGAGTGATAGATATGGGATTTGTCCCTCTTGAGTGAGTTTGATATCCAAGGCCACTTGAGGAGTAGGATTGAGATAGGTGTGCACACGCATGTGTGAATCAGTATGTGATATTGATGGCATACATATCTCATTCAATCTACTCTGAGATCAAGAAAGTGAATTAACGTTGATAGGATGACTGTTCCATGCCTTGAGTTCATTCGGGATATCAGTGAAAAAGGAATTATACATTCGCTGTAACACCATTCACGGATTGTAGGATTGAAAGTTGTTCTCCAACTTTCTACTTTCACTTGGGTAGAACTGATGTGTGACTAGGCACCGCTCTTTGCTTGTGAAGTCATAAGTGTTATGGACTTTCACTGCCAATGTGAAATGGACCTGTAGGTTCACACACAAAGGATTTAACCTGGAAGAGGAGTTTTGTCCCCAAACAACATTTAGATTGATTACTAAAGGAGTTTAGTAGTTCAATTAAACACTCAATCAATTGATAGCTCAATATCATATTGTTGAAGGTGTTGGACACATTGGTTGGAGTATCGGATTGATTGAAATCGCAATTGACTGATTCTGCACAATTTGTGCTCCCAACCGATCGGCTCATGTGATGAACCGGTCGGCTGAGCTTTGTGAACCGACCGGCTCAAATGTTGAACCAATCGGCTCAAGATCAGGGTGAACCGATTGCTTCAAGTGTTGAAACGATCGATTCAACTGGTGCAACCGAGCAAGTTGGGAAAGTAAGATTGGTGAGAATTTTCCTTTCATTTCAATTGCCCAATTTGATTGGGAAATAGGATTGGTATTCGATACCAATTAGAAATAAAAGAAGGAAAGTCAATCAGGAACCGACCAGGACCACCAACCGACCGGTTCACTTATGAACCGACCGGTTGAGGTGTCCCAACTGACCAGTTCACTTGTGAACCGACCGATTTAGGTCCCCAACCGACCGTTTCAGTTGTGAAATGATCGGTTCATGTTGCGAGTTGGTTGCTTTTGTGGAAAATCTCGAACCCTTCTACTCCTGTTTTTAGTCCCGCATTGCCCGGGATGGAGAACCCTGTCCCATGACCCTCCTATATATAGGGGTATTGTGGGCTTCTCAAAGAATAACTAAGTGCAACCAGTTGCTCTGGAAAGTTGTCGTTCTCTGGTTTTGGTAACCGAGAGAGCCCGAGCAAGTGCTACCCGCAAAGGGAGGCGCAACAAGGGAAAGACAACTGTAGTTGCAATTGGAGGCAGGAGAGTGTGTTGGTGACTAGTACGTCAACAGGAGGGTACGACTCCTTCCAACTCCTTGTGGGACAAGGAGTGTGGATTTCCAGGTGGTCCGTGTGGACTACTTCATAGGCGGGAGGTTTCTGCCGCTCAGGAGGACAACTGTCAGCCCGACATTCCGGTGAGACCAGGAGTCGTCAGTCTCGGTGTGACCAGGAGCTGCACAGACACCGTCGAAGACCGGAGTTGAAGACCGCACAAAGCGCGAGGTATTGTCGCCGAGCAAGCCTCGGGACAAGGTATGATTCCACAAACCATCCTTTCCTATTATGTAGACGTTGACGTGTTTCCTTGTTCCGGGTTTGGGGGTGAAAATTTTTTGTTTCCGCTGCCTTCGCGGCCTCCCCTAAAACCCAACAGTGGTATCAGAGCCACGTCAATTGCTCTATATTTTAGGAATATCGATATGATCAATTTTTGGTTTGTCACCTTTATTTATTGCATACGATGCGAATAAAATTGGCTTTACGCATGTCCAATCCTAAATCCACAAATCCCAATTACATATATGATATGTATTATTAATGCACTCGATACGCGTCGCCCTTAAATGAGTTTTTTGGTGGATGTGTAGCATGATTATGGCCTATAAACCCCTATATCTGTGTGTGGTTGTTTGTGGTTGCTTGCATCTCGGTCTGCGCACTGATCTTCCCCTTCTCCTATTCCTAATGTAACTCGAAATAATTCGAGAATTCTTTTCCTACCTTTGCTTCCCCCGAATGTAACTCGGGGTTTCACAATTACAATGTAAATAAGATAGATTTTATTTCCTGTTATGTCAAAGACCGACGGACATCTGACGACAGCTGAAACGATCGGTTCAAGGCGTGAATCGATCAGTTGACATTCTAGACGATCGGTTCAAGGAGTGAGCCGATCGGTTTATGACTGGTTCGAGGAACGAGACGAGTAGGTGGCGGCCATGACGAGATGCACGATGACCAGGCAAACCGATCGGTTGGAGGAGCCAACCGATCGGATGGTAGCACCCAAACGACTGGGCCAGAGCGAGCAAGTCATTCATGTGATGAGTTGATCTTCTCCAAAGGCAAAGCACAGAGTTCATCTTATAAAGGTTGCATGTGATGTAGACCTATATGACCGTGATTCCTCTTGGCTCGAGGAATCACATTAGGATGACCATTGTAACGACCCTCAAAATTCAGTCCCAAATTTTTGATGTTTAATAAAGGTGAAACCCTAGGTTGAATGAATTTTCTTACATTTTTTCATTTAAGTGGAGATCATGCTTAAGTAGTATGTCAGAACAAGTTTAGACTACATCAAGATACTATGTGAACATTTAATTTGATTCATCAACACTTATACACATCAATGTCAATTAACACACAAAACCTAACCCTAATTATGCAATGGTGACAAGTTGGGGATTGAATGATAGTTTGGGCCCACATACATGTATGATGCATCCCACTAATTGTTGTATGAGTAGATAATAGAATAATAGAGTTTCCCCTGATTTTTGGTAATACAATTCCTTTTTAGTGATCATTAATGTGTTAATTACCCTAAGTAGATAATAATGTAAAACACATGTTTTCCTAATTCATATCCAAAATCTAATTAGATAATTGAATTCCTCATGGTCAAATTAGCTTGCCTACCTAATTTGGTTGAATTTGGATAATTCTAGATGCCCTAAATGTTATTAGGAAGAAAGTAGGAGATAATGGCATTTCTTTAACTAATCAACTTGATAATACCCGTAATTATCCTAATATTTTTCCAAAATTTGGATGTGAGTGTGTCACGCACAGCTTTAGTGAATCGGGTTCACTCAGAACCGTTGGATGAGAATCTAATAAGAGGGACTTTGTCCCCTACCTCCCGCAGTGTCTGCGCAGGGAGAGGAACTGTTGGCTGATCCTTGCCCGGAAGAATCTCTCTCCCTCCTCAACTGTTTCTCGTTATCACACTGCCAATGGGTTCGGGAGATCCCCGTGAACCTAGCGAACCCTAATTTGACCCCTATAAGCGCTCGCAGTGGAAACGCCCAAAATACCTCTCCCTCCAGTCCACGGTGCCGCCTTCCGTAGGCCAAGTAGGTCCATCAGACCGAGGGAAGGAGATCCAGAAAGCATCTATGACCCCTGATAAACCATCCCCATCCACCAATTCTGCCAGAGCCGACGTGAGGAACAGCCGCAGATCCGATCTACCACAGTTACGCTGGCAAGCTCGAGCACGGAGCTCCGGCCTTCTCAGTTCAATTGAACCTCCAGTAAGAAGCCCCGTCCCCTCTTCTGTGTTTCCATTATGTCTATAGCCTGTCCGTTCCACTCGGTTGCTCCGCCCACAAACCAAGTTCAGGCTGGTAAAGCTAGACTTCCGGCTAGGTCTCTCAGCCATGAAAAGGCAAAAAAATCAGTCGCCTAGATTCGTTGGACACCTGTAAAGATGATGACATAGTTGTTTTACTCGAATCGCCTTTGTGGTGCCATTTTACAGTTTGAGATCCATTGCTCTATTTCCGGAGAGTCCAGCTTTGGTTTTGGGATTTCAGATGGATTCTTAAGCGTTTGGGTGTACGAATGTGGTACTGCTTCCTTCTTTGGTTTCGGTTTTCCCTCATGAGTCGGATTCATGCATCTGTCTAGAGTATGGTGCTTACCTCCTATGCTCCTACTTGTTCCTGCGTCCATGGTGGTAGCACTGGGATATGGGGTTTCCCGACCTCACAGAGCCTGAACGACGGCTCATTGAGTTCCTCGCAGAGCATGAACGACGGCTCTTTGAGCTCGCACGGGCATGGGGATCCAGTGATCATCTCCCTTCCCTCCCAGGTCACCCTTCGTTCACTCTTGATTCGGAGGTCAAGCTCCAGTGGCACCATCGACACCATGGCCAATAAAGAAGAAACTCCACAAGTCAATTACTATCTTGCCCTCATGATATCAATGATTGTATCACGCTACCAGGGCCTTTGTGGTAATTGGACCCCATGTTTTGATTTGGATAATCGCGAGCTTCTTGATCGATTTTTTTGACCAATATGCCCTGTCACACACCTAAAGTTGTGCCTGACAATGTAAGGGTAAAGAAGTCTTTGCACATGCTGACTTACTGAAATTTCCAAAATTTCTCATAAATGTCTTAAATGATTTTCCCTCGCCTCTGATTGGTTTGAATATCTCTGATATTTACAAAATCATAGAAAATGCTACAAGTGTCAGATGACAACGATCCATATATGATTTTTGATCAGTTTTTCGAGATCTATCACATAATACTAGTTTCAGATCCAGAATCCTGATCCAATTTCCAAATTCAATTAAAGAATCATACACCTATGTTAAGAAAATGAAATTAATGTATAAATATGTTATTCACAGGACATTAGGATTGATCAGGACTTCATCTACTATTAGTGTACCTCCTCAGAATCAGGTAAGCATATTCATACACTTTGAGCATTTAATATGAGTTTTCAATCACTTTATATTTATTGAATCATGATGATCAAGTTAAACTATGTGCATAGCCATATACTTCAATTGGAATACTTCTTGCTATAATGTTATTATATGATTCTTATGCTTTCAAGTTCTATCTCCAAGAATTCGTGTTATGACTATGGAAATCCAATTAAAGTAAATTATGTCAAGTTAATGATGAATCATGCAATAGGCTGTATTATTTTGTCCTCACCATGTTAATGTTAATCCTATGTGCCTTATGAGCACCATGGGTGCAATAATAGAGATGATACTATAAACGACCACCCAGATTATGTTATGTGAATCCAAATATACTATTCAATTAAGTTTCATGTTTTCCTTTATTGCCCAATTATTATGTTGTCATAACAATGCTCAATGCCTCTTACTCTAATGTAGTTTTTATTTGCATGCATGGTTGGGGGTGCGATGCCCGTAGGTACAGAACAACTCCAAGGATAAATCATATGAAGATCAAATCAAGAAATAGATCAAGGTTTCCGAAGGACACATATGGTGGGGTGCCATCTACAATAGAAGATCCGGATATTATAGATAACGTCATGTATTAATAATGTCTAATCATGTATATCTTAGTTAGTTTCAGTTCAAGAACTCACTTATTAAAAATGTATAAATTAAGTTTAATATCTATACATGGTTATTGTATACTTTATTCGCAATGTCTATCATTGTTGTGGCATCCCTTTGAGCTATAGTAACCCATGTTATGGAAAACACGGGTATTGCTCCTGTTGACACATGTATGCTTAAGGGGGTGTTACAAAGTGGTATCAGAGCAAATAAGTATATGGCCACCATGTAGAAATCACATCCACATGTTCTAATCCATAAGTATATAATATTAAATTCAAGATATGGGAAACCAAAGTAGGGTCTAGTCAGAAGACACACGTTAGATAAGGGTTAGGGTTATGTGCCTATATGTTTTAGATTTTTGTGTTAACTTTGAATTAGTACATAGCATTCTCTCTCTTCTTCCCACGTGTTTGTGGTATGGGACACAGGCTCATGGGGTTTTGTAGAGAGAATGTTATGTACAAAATCATACTTGTCTCATCCTCTCAAGTGCATGTGGTATGGGACATGTGCATGAGGGAGGTGTTGAGACAATAATTGACATTAAAGTTCGATACATATAACCATCTAAACATAATTAATTACATAAGAAGACCAAATATGAATACAAGGGGTAGATATTTTGACAGGGATACGAAAGAAAAATGATGCACCTGCTACTAAATAATGTTCTCTTCTACATTATGATTATGTGCTCGGATTGAACATCATGTGTTATTTCGATGCTTATGAATTATGAAATTATGAAAAATCATGTCTATGTATAAGAAATCATCTTATGTTGATAATTGTCCTCTCCATCATGTTATGTGAGCCTTAACCGACCTTATGTGAGCCTTAACTGGCCTTATGTGAGCCTTAATCGGCCTTATGTGAGCCTTAACCGGCCTTATGTGAGCCTTAATCGGCCTTATGTGAGCCTTAACCGGCCTTATGTGAGCCTTAATCAGCCTTATGTGAGCCTTAACCGGCCTTATGTGAGCCTTAACCGGCCTTATGAGCACTGTGGGTGCAATAAGGAGAGTGACTATATCAACTCAAGTAAAATTCCATTACATTATGAAATTATGTCAAGTTAACCAAGTCCTTATGAAATTATGTTAACTATGAATAAGTCATGTCTTAAGTATGTTAATGAGACTATAAGATAATATTAGAGTTTTTACATGCACAAACTAAGTGAAACCCTAAGGTGGGTAGTACCTCATTATGATATGAAAATTTTGAGGACAAAATTTCTATAAGGTGGATAGGTTGTAACGACCCTCAAAATTCAGTCCCAAATTTTTGATGTTTAATAAATGTGAAACCCTAGGTTGAATGAATTTTCTTACATTTGTTCATTTAAGTGGAGACCATGCTTAAGTAGTATGTCATAATGAGTTTAGACTACATCAAGATACTATGTGAACATTTAATTTGATTCATCAACACTTATACACATCAATGCCAATTAACACACAAAACCTAACCCAAATTATGCAATGGTGAAAAGTTGGGGATTGAATGATAGTTTGGGCCCACATATATGTATGATGCATCCCACTAATTTTTGTATGAGTAGATAATAGAATAATAGAGCTTCCCCCAATTTTTGGTAATACAATTCCTTTTTAGTGATCATTAATGTGTTAATTACCCTAAGTAGGTAATAATGTAAAACACATGTTTTCCTAATTCATATCCAAAATCTAATTAGATAATTGAATTCCTCATGGTCGAATTAGCTTGTCTACCTAATTTGGTTGAATTTGGATAATTCTAGATGCCCTAAATGTTATTAGGAAGAAAGTAGGAGATAATGGCATTTCTTTGACTAATCAACTTGATAATACCCGTAATTATCCTAATATTTTTCCAAAATTTGGATGTGAGTGTGTCACACACAACTTTAGTGAATCGAGTTCACTCAGAACCGTTGGATGAGAATCTGACGAGAGGGACTTTGTCCCCTACCTCCCGCAGTGTCCGCGCAGGGAGAGGAACTGTTGGCCGATCCTTGCCCGGCAAAATCTCTCTCCCTCCTCAACCGTTTCTCATTATCACACTGCCAATGGATTCAGGAGATCCCCGTGAACCTAGTGAACCCTAGATCGACCCCTATAAGCGCCCGCAGCGGAAACGCCCAAAAGACCTCTCCCTCCAGTCCACGGCGCCGCCTTCCCTAGGCCAAGTAGGTCCATCAGACCGAGGGAAGGAGATCCAGAAAGAATCTACGGCCCCTGATAAACCATCCCCATCCACCAATTCTGCCAGAGCCGACGTGAGGAACCGCCACAGATCCGATCTACCTCAGTGACGCCGGTGAGCTCAAGCACGGAGCTCCGGCCTTCTCAGTTCAATTGAACCTCCAGTAAGCATCCACGTCCCCTCTTCTGTGTTTCCATGATGTCTATAGTCTGTCCGTTCCACTCGGTTGCTCCGCCCACAAACCAAGTTCAGGCTGGTAAAGCTAGACTTCCGGCTAGGTCTCTCAGCCATGAAAAGGCCACAAAAATCAGTGGCCTAGATTCGTTGGACACCTGCAAAGATGATGACATAGTTGTTTTACTTGAATCGCCTTTGTGGTGCCATTTTCCAGTTTGAGCTCCATTACTCTGTTTCCAGAAAGTCCCTCTTTGGTTTTGGAATTTCAGATGGATTCTTAAGCGTTTGGGTGTACGAATGTGCTACTACTTCCTTCTTTGGTTTCGGTTTTCCCTCATGAGTCGGATTCATGCATCTGTCTAGAGTATGGTGCTTACCTCCTATGCTCCTACTTGTTCCTCCGTCCATGGTGGTAGAACTGGGAGATGGGGTTTCCCGACCTCGCAGAGCCTGAACGACGGCTCATTGAGCTCGCACGGGCATGGGGATCCAGTGAGCATCTCCCTTCCCTCCCCGGTCACCCTTCGTTCACTTCTGATTCGAAAGGTTAAGCTCCAATGGCACCATCAACGCCATGGCCAATAAAGAAGAAACTCCACGAGTCAATTACTGTCTTGCCCTCATGATATCAATGATTGTATCACGCTACTACGGCCTTTGTGGTAATTGGACCCCATGTTTTGATTTGGATAATTGCGAGCTTATTGATCGATTTTTTTGACCAATATGCCCTGTCATGCATCTAAAGTTGTTCCTGACAATGTAAGGGTAAAGAAGTCTTTGCACGTGCTGACTTACTGAAATTTCCAAATTTCTCATAAATGTCTTAAATGATTTTCCCCCGCCTCTGATTGGTCTTAATATCTCTGATCTTTAAAAAATCATAGAAAATGCTACAAGTGTCACATGACAACGATCCATATATGATTTTTGATCAGTTTTTCGAGATCTATCACATGGTCCTAGTTTCAGACATAGAATCCTGACCCAATTTCCAAATTCAATTAAAGAATCATACACCTATGTTAAGAAAATGAAATTAATGTATAATTATGTTATTCACAGGACATTAGGATTGATCAGGACTTCATCTACTATTAGTGTACCTCCTCAGGATTAGGTAAGAGGATTCATACACTTTGAGGATTTAATATGAGTTTTCAATCACTTTATATTTATTGAATCATGATGATCAAGTTAAACTATGTGCATAGCCATGTACTTCAATTGGGATACTTCTTGGTATAATGTTATTCTATGATTCTTATGCTTTCAAGTTTTGTCTCCAAGAATTCATGTTATGACTATGGAAATCCAATTAAAGTTAATTATGTCAAGTTAATGATGAATCATGCAATAGGCTGTATTATTTTGTCCTCACCATGTTAATGCTGATCTTACGTGCCTTATGAGCACCATGGGTGCAATAATACTGAGGATACTATAACTGACCACCCAGATTATGTTATGTGAATCCAAATATACTATTCAATTAAGTTTCATGTTTTCCTTTATTGTCCAGTTATTATGTTGTCATAACAATGCTCAATGTCGCTTACTCTAATGTAGTTTTTTTTGCATGCATGGCTGGGGGTGCGATGCCCGCAGGTATTGAACAACTCCAAGGATAAATCATATGAAGATCAAATCAAGAAATAGATCAAGGTTTCCAAAGGACATATATGGTGGGGTGCCATCTACAATAGAAGATCCTGATATTATAGATAACGTCATGTATTAATAATGTCTAATCATGTATATCTTAGTTAGTTTCAGTTCAATAACTCACTTATTAACAATGTATAAATTAAGTTTAATATCTATGCATGGTTATTGTATACTTTATTCACAATGTATATCATTGATGTGGCATCCCTTTGAGCTATAGTAAACCATGTTATGGAAAACACGGGTATTGCTTCTGTTGACAGATGTATGCTTAAGGGGGTGTTACAGCCATAATCATCACTTTTATCGTTTTGCATGCTTTCTGTGGGATATAGCATGTATGTGATATGTACTATGTATTGTGGTGATTGGATATGTATATGTATATAAAACCCAAATCCCTCATTAAATATTAAGTTTTAGATGCCTTCCAAATGTGAAACGTGAAAATCTTGATCGACCAAGTGTGGGCACGCCCAAGCGTGGTGCACCATCTATCTCGTGGAAGCGTGAAGGATGAATGTGTGGGTCTGCCCAAGCAGGGTGCATATTCATCATGTTGGCTTTGGGTCGGACTTAACAAGGTGACCTAGATAGGATCTAGCGCCTTGAGGCATGGAGATGATCATGGCAAGGAGTTGCATATGGCATCTTATCAAGAGTTGCATATGATGCAATTGGCAAAAGTTGCCTACCTGAGAGATCTATGGTGTGGGTGACAACCCTAGCTGGTCCATGACTTAGAGAATTTCAGGATCTTGCCCACTACAAGGTTGTACGCTGCAATCTTCCAAATTGATGGTGAGGGCTATCAATTTGAAGTAAAATAGTGGGAGCGATAATTAATTAAAGGCCTAATTATATCATTAAATTTTTCAAATCAATCAAACAAGTCAAAAATGAGTTTTGGACTAAAATTGCATATTTCCTTTTGTAGTACAAAAGGCAACAAACAACAATCACTTTTCTATGCGATCGGTCCTTGACAAGGACAAGCTAAATGGGACAAACTTCCATGACTGGTATCGGACATTGAGAATTGTTCTCACTCAAGAGTGTAAGCTCTATGTCCTGGATACTCCATTTCCAGAGGAACCCGCTCCTAATGCACCAAAGACAGAAAGGGATGCTTACAAGAAGCATTCTAATGATGCCATTGAGGCAAAGTGCTTGATGTTATGTTCAATGAACCATGAGTTGCAGAGGCAACATGAGAACATGGGTGTCATTGAGATGATTCGGCATCTCAGGAACATGTATGAAAATCAGGCACGGCAAGAGAGGTACAATGTCTCAAGGGCACTGTTCAAGTGCGTCATGACAGAAGGAGATCCAGTTGGTCCCCACACACTCAAGATGATTGGGTATGTGGAGAACCTGTAGAGACTGGGATTTCCACTGAGCCAAGAGTTGGCTACTGACGTGATACTGCAATCGTTGCCAGAATCCTACAGTCAGTTTGTGATGAACTACAACATGAACAACTTTGATAGGCCACTGTCATAGTTGTTGGGCATGTTGAGGACAGATGAGATACAGATGAAGAAGGACAAGCCTAAGTCTGTGGTGGTGATCACGAGCACGAAAGGTAAGTCCAAGCGCAAGGGCAAGGGCAAAGCTAAGAAAGGTTCTGATGCTAGCCAGGAGCCCAAGTCGTCTTCAGCTCTCAAGGCCAAAGGAGGCGTGATAAAGAAAGGAAATTGCCACCATTGTCAAAAGCCAGGACATTGGAAAAGGAATTGTCCTCTCTATCTGGAAGAACAAAAGAAGAAGGAGACAATTGAAGTCTCCACTTGAAGGTGTCATGAAAGTAAACTTGTAACACTTTTTGAGGTATATGATACCAAGATGTAAAGTGTAAAGCACTCATAATTGGGTCAAGTGTTGCCGCCATAGATAGGAGTACTTTAGTTTATTTTCACCCTATAAGGCATGTAATACAGTTACGAACTGTTATTTCATATTTACCAATAGATAGAAACACTTTATTTTGCATATTGTTTGACAATGATGGCAATTAATAAAGAGATGTTTCAATTTATAAAGATATGATCTTTGTGGCAATGCCTTGTTTATCTTGTGGTATTTGATATGCATAAGATAAAATGATACCTAAAAGTTATAGATAACTTAAACAATCAAATTAGCATCAATCATGAGAAATTCATTTCTAGTTTCCATGTGATGGATAAATCTAGACTCTTTTGGTTAGAGAACCAGTAAGAGACATGAATATCTTGGACATGATTAATCAATCTTCACTAAAGGTAGTGGGAGAATGATTATCCTATTAGGTATAATGCATGTGATGTATTTACATACCTATTGGAACAAATGCTAATACTTCAAATGGTGTTTAGAGAAATACCAATATGAATATCTTGAAGTGTTCAATATTATCATATATGAAGTGCAAATTTGGTAAAGTGTTAATTCTTGATGAGATCAAAGAATGTAATGCTTGGACCAAATGTTTGAGATCCTTATGAGTGATTATGATAGTGTATCATAGAGAACTCATGATTAAGGCATGGTGATGTCTAAATCAAGAAGGAATCATACTCTAAGGAGTTAGAGAATGATTATCAAATAACTGATTCTTCTTAATAAAAGAATACCCCACACTAATAAAAGAAATTAAGAATCACAAGGGTTGTGAGTTCTTATATCCTTAACAGATACACCTCAATTGTCTATGTGATGAGTTGTTCATGTGATGAGTCAACTATCTAGATGAATATGAGGAACCTAATTTTGAGTTATGGTTTATGACCATTACATCCTAAATGACATCCATGTGAACCATAAGGTATGACCTTGATGGTAGCACCCATTGGATGAAATCCATAAGTGCAAATGAGTCTTAAGTGTTAAGACACATGGATAACATTTTGAGAAGGATGATGCTTGTTTATTGCAACTTAATGACTAATACATTTGGCATATGGATACTAAAACCGCATTCCTATGAGGAATAAAACAAGGATGTGTACGTGACACAACCTATAATGTTTATGAATCCACTAATTTAAATTAAGTCTATAAGTTACAATGGACTAATCAATGTGATTGATTGAGTACAAGCAACTTAGAATTGGATATTTACTTTGATGATATAGTCAAAGGGTTTGACTGATATGTCAAAGATAAAGAAGGGATCTATTATTTAGTGGGAGTGTGTTCACATTCCACATGTTGATGTGAAATGGAAATGTTCTAGAATGGAAATCCAAAAGTGGAAATTATCTTTAAGGAAGATAGAGATGTTTCCTATGTGATAGGAATAGAGATCTATAGAGATAGTTCTCGAAAACCTCTTGACCTGAAAAGAGAAAGAGTACATTGGCAATATGTACTGAAGGGTTCAGTATGCACAGATTCAGTGGGAGAAAACTTGTCCATGTTACATGGAGTTAGTATCCCAAGGCCAAGTGTCCAATTCTTATGAAGAATGGGAACACTAAGAATATATATGGATCTATCATGTATTCAATCATCCCATTATCTTGCATGTATCGACATGGCAAGAACAAAATGCATTCATCATGTTGTATGTATGACATGACAATATGATGTGCTCATCCTGATAAATCGTAGGTGAGACATGAAGAGTGGATGTCTATCTGATTCCAGTAAGGGTTACTGGAATACCATGAGAACCTGATAAGTACTTATGAAGTACTAGTTCTGTGGTGATAAGGAAGAGTTCGATGTAAAGAGTTACATTGATGCGAACTTCCGAAAGGACAAAAAACTAATCACAAAATATATATAGGATATATAAAAGTGAAAGTTTGTTGATAATTGGAAGTGTTCCAATAAAATCATTTAAAAGGAAATACTGAGTATCTATGTGTTGGTGAACAACAGTGGATACTATACGGATCTGGAAGTTCATGAGATGAACTTATAGATATTCCGCTCATTGATGACAAGTATGGAATCCTTGATCATGCAACGTGGCTAAAGGTTAGCAAAGTAATACTATATCACATATTACGGCAAATCCATCTCATATGTATGATGTTCAATGAAGAGATGAGAGAAATGCAATTTATACTGACTTTGGCAAGTTGTTGCCATTACTCACTATGTTTGCACTAGAGCACAGTAACAAGTGGGACATGTTTGAAGATCACTATGAATATGATTCAAGGGTGATTGGATCGCAGTGCAAGTGGGAGTCTGTTGGTATGTATGCCCTGAGATCCAATCATAGGATGATTGGTGGGATACATTGAGATTGATTTGATAAACATCAAAGGAAAGCTTTCAATTCTTTCTGGTTCAGTCATATGAGATAGTGATAGAACAGATTGAATGAATAGAGAATGACAATACTCAATGACGTATGCCTTCAGGTTCATGACTTGAATGATGAGATCATACGGATGCTAAGAGTTTGTACATTCTTGTTATGTCCCTAGTCGGATGTCATTGAGGAAGGTAGATAGACAGCAATGACACACAAGACTAGATTGTGGTGTTGGTTGATGACAGAATCTCATTAGTCATGATATAGATATATCAAACCAAACACATAGGTACTTGTTAGAGAACAAGTGTACCGGACAGACCCACCGTGAGTTTGACACATGGAACCATGACATGGTAATCACAGTCAGTACTCACAATGATGGTGGTGAGTGTGATTCTTTGACCTGAAATCACTACACTCAACACATGTCGTTGGGCACACTTTGACATCATCAAACGCAATCCTGAAACATGGGTTGTTATAAAGGTGATGATTGGGTGGCTTTGACACATGGGGCTTTTGAGGGGTGAGTGATAGATATGCGATTTGTCCCTCCTGAGTGAGTTTGATATCCAAGGCCACTTGATGAGTAGGATTGTGATAGGCATGCGCACGCATGTGTGAATCAGTATGTGATATTGATGGCATACATATCTCGTTCAATCTACTCTGAGATCAAGAAAGTAAATGAACATTGACAGGATGACTGTTCCATGCCTTGAGTTCATTCGGGATATCAGTGACAAAGGAATTATAAATTCGCTATAACACCATTCACGGATTTTAGGATTGAAAGTTGTTCTCCAACTTTCTACTTTCACTTGGGTAGCACTGATGTGTGACTAGGCACCACTCTTTGCTTGTGAAGTCATAAGTGTTATGGACTTTCACTGCCAACGTGAAATGGACCTGCAGGGTCACACACAAAGGATTTAACCTGGAAGAGGAGTTTTGTCCACAAACAACATTTAGATTGATTACTAAAGGAGTTTAGTAGTTCAATTAAACACTCAATCAATTGATAGCTCAATATCATATTGTTCAAGGTGTTGGACACATTGGTTGGAGTATCAGATTGATTGAAATCACAATTGACTGATTCTGCACAATCTGTGCTCCCAACCGATCGGCTCATGTGATGAACCGGGCGGCTGAGCTTGGTGAACCGACCGACTCAAATGTTGAACCGATCGGCTCAAGATCAGGGTGAACCGATTGCTTCAAGTGTTGAAATGATCGATTCAACTGGTGCAACCGAGCAAGTTGGGAAAGTAAGATTGGTGAGAATTTTCCTTTCATTTCAGTTGCCCAATTTGATTGGGAAATATGATTGGTATTCGATACTAATTAGAAACAAAAGAAGGAAAGTCAATCGGGAACCGACCAGGACCACCAACCGACCAATTCACTTGTGAACCGACCGGTTGAGGTGTCCCAACCGACCGGTTCAGGTCCCCAACCGACCATTTCAGTTGTGAAACGATCGGTTCAGGTTGCGAGTTGGCTGCTTTTGTGGAAAATCTGGAACCCTTCTACTCCTGTTTTTAGTCCCGCATTGCCCGAGATGGAGAACCCTGTCCCATGACCCTCCTATATATATAGGGGTATTGGGGGCTTCTCAAAGAATAACTCAGTGCAACCAGTTGCTCTGGAAAGTTGTCGTTCTCTGGTTTTGGTAATTGAGAGAGCCCGAGCAAGTGCTACCCGCAAAGGGAGGCGCAACAAGGGAAAGACAATTGCAGTTGCAAATGGAGGCAGGAGAGTGTGTTGGCGACAAGTACGTCAACAGGAGGGTACAACTCCTTCCAACTCCTTGTGGGACAAGGAGTGTGGAGTTCCAGGTGGTCCGTGTGGACTACTTTAGAGGTGGGAGGTTTCTACCGCTCAGGAGGACAACTGTCATCCCGACAGTCTGGTGAGACCAGGAGTCGTCAGTCCCGGTGCGACCAGGAGCTGCACAGACACCGTCGAAGATCGGAGTTCAAGACCGCGCAAAGCATGAGGTATTGTCGCCGAGCAAGCCTCAGGACAAGGTATGATTCCACAAACCATCCTTTCCTATTATATAGACGTTGATATGTTTCCTTGTTCTGGGTTTGGGGGAGAAAAGTTTTTGTTAACGCAGCCTTCTCTGCCTCCCCTAAAACCCAGCAAGAAGTCCTCTCTTCCTTTGACCTTGTATGGTACCGATGCTTTTTATAGTCGTGGTTGATTGGAACATGAGCGGTATACCTCATCTCCTCAGGGCATAAGTGTGATTGTAAATATGTAATCAGTCATGTAGTGTATTTTCTTAAGGATTGAATACGGAAACATTGGTTGATGTTACACTATGTTTATACATCTTAAATGGATAAATGTTATGTGTTCTTCGTATTCTATATAAAGTGAATAAATGATTTATTGCTCTATCATAGATTGTTCCATTGCTTTAAAAGATGATATTTCTCTATTCTGCTAATAAACAATGATTAATTTTGATTATTAATAGAAAAGATCCTTTGCTCAGTTTTATACTATTTACCTGTGATAATAATATTGTTGGCGGAAAGTTATATCTCTCACTGGGATTTTTGTCTCACCCCATTGGACCCAACATTTTTAGGTAGAAGAAGGACGAGGAGTAGAGATTTTACTATAGAGGGAGGACAACAGCAACATGGATAATAGTAATAGCTCTGGTTGAGTGTGATGTCTGTCATGTCATGTAGATAGAAGTCATATGTGTCGTCTTTGTACTCTCAGGGTTTATAAATGATCTGAGATTTTGGCTTGTATACCTTGAGGTTTTATGTTTCTTTTGTATATTTTTGGGCAAAGCAACTGGTATATGATATCCTTGAGATGAGATGGTACAATGTATGTACAATGTGAACCATGATGTATATATTGCTTTGGTTCTTCCCTTAAGAGTTTCCTGGCAATGGATCTCTTTGCAAAATGGTTTTAATTTTTAGTGATTTTCATTATTTTGCTGCTAATGGTTATTCCATGTAATTACTGTGACGATTTGGCTGTCAGTTTGATAGCGGTCGTCACAAAGAACCTACTTAGTTCCCTCAACCTAGAGGGAGGCTTCTCCATGCTCCCCCGAGTCTTCAATGGCACCAAATTCCTATACTAGAAGCGGAAGATCCAATTTTACATTCAAGGAATGAATTTTGACATGTGGAAAGTGATGATTGCACCCTAAAAGGCACCAGCCAGAGATGTTGCCACTTGGGATGAAGAAGCTCTAAAGGTTGCACATCTCAATGGCAAAGCTATTAGCATCCTCTATCTTGCCCTCACTCGATTTGAGTTCAACCACATCTCCTCATGGAATATAGTGGATGAGATATGGGACAGGTTGTGCATCACTTATGAAGGTACAAAGCAATTCAAGGAGGAAAACAACTACATTTTAAATAGCTTCCTACATAACTTCAATATGGGAAAAAAGAAGGAGTGGATGAGATGTATCTAAGGATCAACATCATCATCAACAATCTTGTTGCTTTGGGACATACTTTGGATAGAGGAGCAATCAACTCAAAGATTCTAAGGTATCTTATAAAGAGATGGAGGTCAAAGGTGACATCCACTGATGAAGTTAGAAGTCTTAGTGATCTTCCAACCCATAAGCTTATTGGAAATCTACAAGCTCATGATCTAAGACTTGACAAGAAAGAAAAGGAGGCAAAGGAAGAAGAAAAGGAATCAAGGAAGATCAAAGATAGTTCCTTCAAAGCTCAAGTGGAGGCTCGCATTCTTCAATAACAACTTTCTTGTTGGACATTTCCATCCTCCTCTAGTGAAGATGATGTCCCTAGTGAGCATGAAGCCAACTTCTCCAAGGGAAAGCACTACAAAGGGATGCCATCTTCCACATATACTCCAAGCTGCTACAAGTGTGGTCAAAAAGGACACTACAAGAGTGAATGTCCTAAGGATAGAAAGTCACACCAGAAGAGTAGATCCAAGAAGGAGGAAGACTATAAGAAATATATAAAATATAAGAGGAAGGACAAGAAGGAGAGGAGGAACAAAGATGTAGCTCATGCAGCATGGGAAGGATCTTCCTCTAGTGGTTGAATCAGTGATGAAGATGGAGAATGCCACCTTTCCCTCATGGCCTCCATAAGTGAAGACATTGGTGAGGTAAGTTTGCATGAGTTAGATAAAGAAACTCATATTGGCATGCTTAATGCTACCCATTCTTCTTATTCCAAATGTAAATCTAAAAAGAAGAGATTGGGTAAAATATTATTTAGTTGTATGCTAAGCTTGATATTCTTTAGCAAAATGAGAAAGTTCATCTTGATATCATTGATTCTTTGCAAGGCCAATTTCTTCATCATGAGCTCCAATAAAATAGGGTAAAAGTTGTGAATGGGATCTACGTTGTGAATATCATTGGTCTTAAGGAAAAGAATAAAAAATGCCTTGATGAGCTTGAGTTTCTTAAAATTGAAAATGTAGAACTTAATTTTATTAATGATACTCATAGAGATGAGAGAGATGTTTATCTCAAAGAAATTCGCTTAAAACTAAAAATTCTAGATTGCTTGCTCATGAAAATGATTTATCTTCTATACCTATTTTGCCTAGCAATGATGCTGCTTCTATTACTCTTGAAAAAGATTCATATTTGACTAAAGCACTCTATCTAGAGGTCGACCTTCTGCATGCTCAAGATGAACTTGTTCATTTTTCTGCTACTGTTATCTCTCTTACGGATTGCAATCATAGACTTAGAGCCTCTCTATAGAAATTCCTCAAAGGGAAGAACTCCCTAAATGAAATCCTTGATCACTCTACCAAACAAAGTGGTACTAGTGGCTTGGGATTTGTAGGGGGAGCTCCTAATGTCAAGAGTAAGGCCAATGGTAAGAAAAAGAGTAAGGAACCTCCTTTCTTCCACGGAGAGTCTTCTAGCTCAAAGAATCATATGATTTGTTCTCATTGCAAGAGTGATGATCACTATTGTACTTATTGTCCATACAAGCCTAAGGGGACCAACCCAAAGATGAAGTGGGTCCCCAAGCTAACACTGGATCTCAAAGTAGGAGTTGGGAACCGATATTCTCCTTTCTTGCAGGAAAAAGGAAAATAGATTATTGATAGTGGCTTCTCAAAGCACATGACAGGTGATATAAGCCATTTCAACAATTTTATAAAGAAGAGAGGAGGATCAGTTGCTTTTGAGGACAATAAGAAAGGTAAAGTAAAAGGTGAGGGTGATGTAGGTGAATCCTCATTTATCAAGAATGTTATCTTTGTGTGTGGTCTATATAACAATTTAATACGTGTTAGTCAATTATGGGATAATGGTTACCTTGTATTGTTTACTTTTTTGAATGCTTGCTCCTAGATTCCCTCACTTACCATGTCATATATAAGGGAACTAGGAGTGGTAATATTTAAGTAATTGTGCTTGACTCTATTAAGCATGTTGTTGGTAGATACCTTGTAGTCAATTCAAATGATATTTCTCTTTGGCATCATCATCTAGGTCATGTAATTATACATCAATTAAAGAATTTGGATAAAAGGACTTGGTCAAGGGACTTCCCAAATTCAATTTTTTAAAGGATGAGGAATGCCAACCTTATACGCATGGAAAGAAAACCAAGTCCTCCTTCAAATCCAAAGGAGTCCTTAGTACCAAGAGGGATCTTGAATTTCACCATATTGATCTATTTGGACCTATGAGAACTTAATCACTTCATGGTTCCAAGTATTGTCTTGTTCTTGTCAATGATTTTTCTCGATATACTTGGACTTTCTTTATCATTTCTAAGAGCGATACTCTTGATGTTTTTCTCTAGCTTCTGCAAATGAGTTGAAAAGAAACTTCTTGCCTCATTGTTTCTATCCATAGTGATCACAGGGGAGAATTTGAAAATGATCTGTTTGAATGGTTTTGTGAAAAGTCCAAATATGCACATAATTTTATTCACCTCGATCACCTAAACAAAATGGGGTTGTAGAGAGGAAGAACAAGTCACTATAGGAAATGGCTAGGACCATGCTTCTAGAGTATGATACTCCAAAGACGTTTTGGGTCGAGGCCGTTAGTACTTCATGTTTTGTGCAAAATCAGATTTTCACACACCCCTCTTTGAAGAAAACCACCTATGAGCTATGGTGTGGTAGGAAGCCTTCCATCGATTATCTTCATGTTTTTGGGTGTCCTTGTTTTTTTTTACCTGAAAGATTCTCTTGACAAGTTTGACCCAAAATCATACAAGGCTTTCTTTCTTGGCTATAGCACTAGTAGCAAGACTTATATAGTTTATAATGTTGATCTATTTAAAGTAGAAGAATATATTAATGTCAAATTTATTGAGACTAACCCCTCTGTTTCCAAGAATTTTTCTAATGATGATGTTGCAGATGAAGTAATTTCTATCTTAAAAGAACTCAACATCACTCAAAAAGGGAAAATAGGTGGCCACTCAAGAAGAAGATATAGATGAAGAAAAGAAGGATCCAACCCCCCCTATTTTCAAAGAATCATACTAAAGATCCCATCATAGGTGACCCCTTTGAAAGAGTGAAGACGTGGGTTGTCTACAACAAAGAACAAGCCAACAATGCTTTCATCTCACAACTCGAGCCAAAGAATGTCAAAGAAGCTCTTGGAGATGATGATTGGATCCTATCCATGTAGGAAGAACTAGAGCAATTCAAAAAGAAGAAAGTGTGGACTCTCGTGCCAAGACCATGTGATAGAAAGATCATTGGCACCAAATGGGTTACCACAACAAGCTGGATGAAAGTGGCAAGGTGGTAAGAAATAAAGCAAGGTTAGTGGATCAAGGCTACAATGAACAGGAAGGTATTGACTTTGATGAAACTTATGCTCTTGTTTTTAGGATTGAGTCTATTAGAATGTTACTTTCTTTGATAGATACAAAAACTTCTTGTTATATCAAATGGATGTCATAATTTCATTTTCAAACAGTATAATTAAGGAGAAAGTATAAGCTTCTCAACCTACAGGATTTGAACATGATAGTTTCTGAATCATGTCTATCTATTGCAAAAATCTCTCTATGGATTCAAACAAGAACATCGATCTTGGTATGAAAAACTAAAGAACCTTTTTATATAATGGCTATATCATGAGAAAAGTTGATTCTATCTTGTTCCTTAAACAAACTTCTAACAATTTTCTTATAATTCAAATCTATGTAGATGATATTATTTTTTGTAGAACTAGTTTTGATATCTGAAGGACTTTAGTTCTCTTATGAAGAGTGAATTTGAGATGAGAATGATGGGTGAGATTACATTCTTCCTCAGCTTTCAAATCAACAAAACTAAAGATGGGAACTTCATCAACCAAAGAAAATGCACAGGTGAACTGCTCAAGCACTTTGGGATGGAAAACATGAAGCAAATGGACACACCCATGTCCAATACTGCCAAATTGGACCTTGATGAAGAAGGTGAGAAAGTGGATGAGGATCTCTATAGAGGTATGATCAGAAATTTACTTTATTTAACTGCCTCTAGACCTAACATAATGTTTACTGTTGGCTTGTTTTCTCCCTTTCAATCATGTCCTAAGATATCACATCTTATAGTTGTTAAGAGGATTTTGAGGTACTTAGCCAAAACCCAAAATTTTGGACTATGGTATCCTAAGTCTAGGGACTTTACTCTTATTGCTTATAGTGATGTTGATTACGTAGGATGTTTGATTGATAAAAAGTGCACAAGTAGCACTTACTTCCTCCTAGGACCATGCTTGGTGTCTTTTCTCTCCAAGAAATAAAGCACAATGCCTCTATCAACTATCGAGTTTGAATACATTGCAGTCGGGAGTTGTTGTGCCCAAGTCTTATGGATGAAGTAAATGCTCCAAGACTTTAACTTTTATTTTGATGCTTCTCCTATCTACTGTGACAATACTTAGTACAATCAATTTATCTGGAAATCCTATATTACATAGTAGAGACAACCATATAGAGGTTCGTCATCATTTTCATTGGGATGACATTGCAAAGAAGGATATTTACATCACGCATGTGGACACAAAAAACCAGTTGGCGGACATTTTTACTAAACCTCTAACTAGAGAGAAATTTAATTTTATTAGATCTAAACTGCTCATAACTACCATGGATGATATTCATATGCCATCTAGGTAGTTGTTATCTATCCTATATGCTTTGCTCATGTCTTGATCACCTTTTCTTGCTAAAGTGCTAAAAATTCATTTTCTTATGCGTTATTTTCATTTATTTTGGGTATCTTTCACCAACAACTATTTATTACAAGATAGTACCCTATGATGAGTGACATGTTCCTTAATATGTATAAAATGCAAAATGGATTAGAAAAATAAATTTCATCTCCATCAAAATGGATAAAAACTAAAAAAATATGTTTGGGATAGACTGCAATGTTGGTCGAGTTGCTGACTCGACCAATCCATGGCCTAGGGCTTATGCAAAAAGTCATTCAGTTGAGTTTCTCTCCCTTAGAACTCAACCGATGGCCGGACTGGACCACATCTTAAATAGGCTTTGGCTGACTATTCTCCCTTACAACTAGAGAAAAGTTGACTGATTCTTACTTTAGCTCCAGTAAACCCTCAACCCTAGGTTCGACCTTCCTTTTCCTAGCCCTAGCCTTATCCCTTACAACAATCCTTTCCTCTACCCTCTCTACCCTATGTGTTTAGATGACCCTTGGTGGTGTTTCGTCTCCTGTCCAACCACTCAATCTTCTCCATTTCGCCTTCATGGCCTCAAATAGAAGAAAGAGGGTTGCACCTGCTAGATCTCCATCCTCATCCTCCAACTCACACATCATTCCTTATGATGACACCTTATTTATTTCATATCAAGTTCTACATAGGTATGAGGAGATCCTTCCTAGGCACCCTTCCCTTTACCCTTCTATGCTTTGTTTGAGCCTCATCTATTTAAACAAAAGGTCATAAATGAGGTAGTTGAATTTCTCTACAACCATCCCTGACTGTAGAATGCCAATTCTTTCATGATTCCATTACAAGAACCAAAGTAGTCCATGAATTTTACATCAATCTTTCATGGAACTATGACTCTCTTGTACCCCCTCCTAATACTCAAGTTATTCTCACTTCTATGATTTCCGGTAAGAAATTCACTATCTTAGAAGATACCTTGAACATCTTTCTTAATGGTACTCAGGTCACCGACACATGGAGGAAAGATTATCCTGAGTATTTTTACTTTCTTGACCCTAAGTCTCTCTACATGCACTATGATATTACTCTTTCTAATATTCATTATTTCTTGAAGAATCCTTGGACACCCTATAATATGACGTCCAACATACCATCCTCTTCCTTAGATCTCAAAAACAGCATACTCGCTCTGGTAATCAACTGCAATATTCACCCCAAAAAGAATCAAACTAAAATTGTAGAGAATATTTTAGTGATTATGTAGTGTCTTTTGAAGAACATAGGAGTCAAGTGGTCTAGATACATTCTCTACAACATGACCTACTTTGACTCGGGGAAGAATACTCGAGGTACCCACCCACCCTACCCACACCTAATTTGTGGTCTCTTCACCTTTGCGACTAAGTAGTCTCTTTTTCATGATCTTCATTGAAAACCTTCTAGAAAAGGAGTTTGTATTAGTGATACCATAATCAAGAAAACCTTTTTGCCTACATCCTCTTCCACTACACCTTGAGCCTCTACCTCCACACTGGCACCTCCACCTCCACCACCATCCTGACCTACCCACATCTCATTCCATGTATCAAACAAAGACCTCATGGGTTACATGATGCATCAGTAGGCATACAACCCACAGGTTCAGGAGAACATGCATCAGGACCTCTTCCAGATCATGTTGACCATGAACCTATCATGTACCCATCCCTACCCTACCTACCTGCCCAATCTAGAAGGTGACTATGATTTGTATGCTTATAGTCACTTCTAGCCGGCTCCTCCACCTGTTCCTTCTTCTATCACATCTCTGCTACTGGTGGACTTGCCCCTGCACCTACCCCTAAAGTTCTTCCTCTTCCTTCTGGCCCCTTTGCTACCCTACTTGTTAGCATTGGCATTTATGCTCCCTCTTTTCCCCAGGCAAGGAGCTACATGATCTTAGCATGTCTTGGGATGAGCCGAATGCCCTATGGTTTGGTCATGGTTTTAGTTCTTATTTCGATGAGGAGATGTCGGACCAGGATAATTAGGAAGTTATTGATGATGAGGAGGCCACTCATGATGATGTCCCTAATGATGGTTCTGATGATGGTTTTGTTGGTTCCTCTGGTGATGAAGTTGTTGTTGTCTTTGTTGCACCTTCTGATGATGACGAGACTATGAGCCTAAGGATGATGTTTTTGATGACCTGTTGGACTTAGATACCTCAGATGTCAAGATGTTTTAGTTTTTAGTCTTTAGATGTTAATCATGTATATCTTTCTAGACTATTTTATAATAATGACATTTGGGCAATTTATTTGAGTTATAATATTTCTATCATCATGTTGCTTTCATCACTGGTATGTACTTGTTTTGAGAACATTCTTATGTGTTGTAATATTAATCCTATGTATCATAAATTTGTGTGTGCTCTATCATATGTGTTCTTAGTATGCTTTTCCATATTTTAATTATGACACATGTTGCTTGCTTCTTTCTGTTCCCATCTATATTTTTGGTTTGTGCAATGTGTGCTTGCATGTTTTTGGTTGCTCTTAGAGAAAGACCTATTTTTATGCTCTTCTATTCCCCTTACATTTTGATAATGCCAAAAGGGGGAGACAAGTTTGAAATGTTTTTGAAGCTCAACCATATTCTTTTCATTGTCTATATGATCCTTTTCTTGTCTAAGTATATGTTTATCACGTGACTTGCTAAAGGACCATGTAGTATATATGTTATATAACTTTGTGTAGAAAGACTAACTATGTAGGTAAAAATGAGTATACATTGAGGGGAGAAATTCACATTGTTCAAATGTTGAATCCCCTTGCAATTCATAAGGCTAAGGTATAACTTCACATATCCTTTTCAATATGTTGAGGAATGCTTTGTCATTGTCAAAAAGGGGGAGAATGTTTACTTGATAGTTATACATTGTCCATATTTTGATAATGACTTAACCATTCCATCCATATGTATCTAATATGTTTGTTTCATATGAATTTTAGGTATTAGGTACATGAAAAGTATCAAATTCATCAAGCCCTAGCTTGTTGAAGTTCAAGTCAAAAGCAATGGAAATGTGCATTTTGGAAAAACACTCCAAATGATCGTAGAATATTTTTGTAATTATTTGTATTGATGATATGACTTATAACTAAGATGAGAAAAAATCAAGGATACTTCATTCCATCATTTGATTACTTAAAATTCATTTTGGAAAAATCATCACAACAACTTCATTATTCGAGTTTGAAACTAGACCGATCCTTGATGCATTTGAGAATGATTTGGATCGATAGAGTTGTACACTCACATAACTCGACTGATTAACTTTCAATCCAAAGTTTATTTGGTGAATCGGTCGAGTTACCCCAGGATAAACTCAATCGATCATTTGAAAATTGGCTTTTTCAGATAGTGGATCGGTCGAGTTACCTTTATTGAAACTCGATCGAATACATTGTAGGAAAAACATAGAAAAAGTGATTCCAACTATTGGAGATTTGTTAGAATCGAAAATATGTCTATTGCAAGTTGTAAAATGGCTATTTATCATTATTAAGTGATCCCACACTCAAAGGATCATCCCCATCTATAAATAGGACCTCTTGGAGTTCATTCCAAGGTTGTTCATTCATGCTATTCTTGGTCCTTGCAATAGTTGAGTGTGCAAAACCCCTTTGAGACCCTTTCTCTCTCTCATTTACAAAGCATTTCATGATTCTAAGTGAGTTAAGCATGTTGTAAGAGAGATACCTCATTGTTACTTTGTAAATATCTCCATCTCTCTGCTCCTCAATCCCCTTTCTCCATGAGCAAAGGCTGAAGTGATCTTCTCTGAGTGAAGGAGGAGTTGTTGTTCTTATTCAAGGATGAAGAAGGTGTGAAGATCTTCTCAAAGTTAAGGACAAGAACAAGGCAGAAGATCCAAGGAGTTGAATGGGTAAATCCTCAAGGCTGAAGACTTGTTTCAAGGATGAGATGACCTAGAAGAAGGAATCGAGCTACTTGTAAGAGTGGGTAAGACCTGTTGTGAGGTAGAAGACTAGCTCTTAGATGGGTAAGCTCTTGGGTGTAAGAAGGTCATCTTGTATGTCTTACAATGGAATATAAGTATACATGGGTTGCAAAGTCCTAGAGGTTGACCTCTCTAGGTAGTGGACTGAAAGTCTCCTAGTTTGGAGATTGGAACCACTCTAAAAACCTTGTCCATGTGTATGTTTAAATATCTCTCACCCTTGATATGCTTGTTTAGATAAGACTTCAAATTTACTTTTAAAATTTGGTTCTAATTGATTAAATTAGAAGGTATAACTATTCTTATGCAAGTTTGAATCTCTATTCACTCCCTGCCCTCTAGAGCCATCCAACAACAATGTTGTGAGAAATTTGTATGAATAGTGGTTGAGCTAGAATTATCAAAACCTCTAATACCTCTCATCATAATCAGGGGTAATAGGTACAAAATTTAATATGAGAACATACCCTTTATCAGCATGCACTGTAGATGGGAAAGAAACATAGTAAAGGATTGCTCTAAACACATAGTAGAAGAGAACACGACACAGAAAGTTGGTGTGGCTTCAGGTTCAACTTCAACGTATGTAGGGTTTCAGGGACTACATTTATGCTCAACCAATGCAGAGGAAGTATAGGAAAGGAGGTAATTCTGCCTCCTAGAAGAATAATGTTAGAAGTCCAATTGCTTCCAAATGTTGGAAAATCAAGAAGACAAGGATGATGCATAGTATATAATTGATATTGAAAATGTTTTTGAATGTGTAATCCAGGGCATTGACTGGAACTCCAGGAAGAAAAGAAACAAGAACTCTAAGAAATCTGGTGAACCTCCATGACACTCTCACCATACCTTATAGTCATCCTTCATGCACTAACTATCAAAATAGCCTCAAAGCACACCTGAGCATTCTACCGTCGGTCCCTTCAAAGACTCCTTACTCCTTGGTAGGGACTTTTCCTCCCACTCGTTCCCTACCACACTCTTCACCCTTAGTAACTTGGGGATAGGAATACCACTATGATTGTTCAACACAATCCAAGTGATAACTCTACATGGATCCACCCCCGTAATTGCAAGGTGGTCCAAGAAGGAGATCCTAGTAGATCATCTACTAGGAAAAGGGGGGAAGTTTCATAGTTACCAAACTTGGAGGAAAAAGAAAAGGCAATGGACAACTTTACCGTTGTTATATATGATCAATGAATTTCATGACCTAGAACACTCAGGGCATTTGTGATAAAGATACCCAAAACACTATGAAGGTCATGGTTCTTAAGTATAACATTTTTGTGGTTAACCTTCTTGAACCTCACTATAGTGGTGTATGGGCACTAGGAAACATTAAGAAGCTTGGATTCTCCCATTCCCACTAGGTGAAGGGGCCAAATTTTCAGGAGGTATTTGGATCGTTTGGAAACATAATACTTCTCTTGAAATCCCCTACTCCCACAAACTATTCATCCACTACAAGATTGAGGACTCATTTTATACATTCGTTTATTCCAGCACAACTAGGAACGGTATAAAGCTTCTATGGAACCAGTTACATTCCCTTGGGTCAACCATCATGATGCCCCAGGACATGGTCACAGACTTCAACATGGCCATGTACCCATCCAAAAATATAGTAGTCAAATCTCACTAGTACAGAATCAACATTTGGTGTCAGTTATTTAAGGCCTTTGGTGACGGTTAAAAAGTGACACATATGTGGGTGACGCTAAAAGGTGAACCCTTAGCGTGACACATATGTTTTCAAACTGACGCCATAACCCTTCGCGCCACCCAAAATGTGCCAGCAGGGACACTATAGGCATCGGTTATTATTGGGGAAACCAATGACATAACCCTTCACGCCACCCAAAATGCATCATCAGGGGCACTATACATGTCAGTTATTACTAGGGAAACCGACACCAGAACCCTTCCCGCCACAAAAAGGGCGCCATCTAGAACACCATCGGCGTCAGTTTCTTAGTTATAACCGATGCCAGTACCCTTCCCCCCACCACAGATGTTAGTTTTTTACTAATAACTGATACCATATCCATGGTGCCATGCACCACGACCATGCTTCACAGCACGGTCGTGGCACCTAGCCACATATACGTTGGGTTTCTTCTAATAACCAACGATGTATGTCTTTGTTGCCGGTTTTATATTAATAACTGACGCCTATGTTTTGATTTTTTTTCTTGTCAGTTTGCAGGCCTGCTGTGGCTGGTAAGCAGGATGCAGAAACTTGCAGTTTAGTTCTGAACTGTAGGTTTACAACATCCATTGATATCACCCAAAAACAGGCCATAGACCTGCATAATTAACAAGATTCATTTTCAGACATTTAGCAACCTGCAGTTCCATTCAATTTTCACATTCACACATGTAGAAACATTTAGACACATGTAGAAACATTCATGTGCAACCTACGATTCCATTCATTTTCACATTCACACATTTATAAACATTTAGACACATGTAGAAACATTCAGACATGTAGAAACATTCACACATATGACAATTCAAAAAAATTCATTTACAAAATATCATTCTTTGGTCATTATCACTATCAACATCCCAATTATATTTTAAAACCCCTACTACTTGTATGGCTTTTTCCCATTCTTCTCTTACATCATTTAATTCTTCCGTCATATAGGGAGCATGTACATCTAATAAGGCCTTACATGTAGTGGGGTCAATTTTAAACACCTACAAAGAGAATGATGTATATATATAATTAATAATATATAAATAAAATTGATATATTTCATATTATCTATGATACTATATATAATACCTCATGTATGGTATCGATGTCCATTGCGGCATATTTGATAATCATGTGCATAAATCGCATCACATAGTATGTGCATGCCCAGTCGTTGTCTTATGTAGCACATTATCAATTGAAACATACAAAATATTAAAAAATACAACTAAGCACAGTTCACATAAATAAAATATACATTGGAGTCGGGAACTTCCACATTCTCCCAAATTATTGGCTGGTTCTTTTTCCTGGGAACTTTTCCTCTAGCCTTTTTGAACTCATGTAAACCCCTACATGTTAATGTAACACAATATATTGCATAATTAAATAGTAATGTAATAACATATGTTAATGGATATAAAAATGAAATATTTCTCATTGGAATAATGCCATTTTCATTGCATGTCCAGATTTTAGATTCAATTTAGTCCCCTTAGGATCTAGATAATAGACATTGAACGTCCCGGGGACAATAACTAGTAACTCCCAATGCATACCCCTAGAGGTAAAAAAGCTAAAAATTAATAACTCAAAATCCACAATAAAAATGTTATTTTCTTAAGTCCAAATTATAAGCAAAGTAAACTTACTCCACATTGAATGGAGATATTATCACCGTCTTCTTATTTTGACCAAAATTTGTAAAAGCATCACAACAATATTGTTGAACTGACGAAGGGTCTTTAGCTACTAGACTAATCAAAGATGGAACCAAAAATCCTACATTTTCAAACGAAAAATCTGCACATATCTTGTCTAAGTAGCTGTAAAACATGTATTACGTATGCAGTAATATATAAGAAACCATATCAGTAGATCCTATACAAGGTATATGGATGTATAAACAAGATCTCACCTTATCCATAGCTCTATCATAGATGTCTTCAGCCAATCATAGTGAAACAACTCCAAAATATTGTGTATAAATAGTTTGTTTTCATATGATTGACCTACAACATCTGCATCTATAGAAACATTTATAGGGCAATTTATATCATGTTCACCTAACCATACTGCCATACCCCTACAATTAGGACCTAACGGGGCAGGTAGGTCCTGTGGAACCCAACTTGGTAATGTAGGAGGTGGATATGGAGGCCTAGATGCTCTGGGTGTCTTCCTTTTAACATGTATATATAATTTCAGATCAATTGATGTCATATATACACATTAACAATTTAACGTAATGTAAATTTACCATACAATTTCAGTATAGACGACATCCTCTTTGGGCCACAATATCACTCTGCCTTCTGCCTCACCAAGCATTTCACAATCTAGGTGGGCATATGGCAATGGAAGATCCATCCAACTGGGGAATATACGTAGCGGGATCACATGAACCCAACCATCTGGTAATGGATACCCATGAAACATTTCCCTTGGAAGGGGTGGGTAAGTCGATGCCTCTGCAATGACATATTCTTTACTTTTTAGACGGAATGACTTCAACCCCTACACATTTATGTAGATAATGTTATATACATATATACATATCATCTTGAAAACATATCATCTTGAAAAGACTATGTCATAAAAATACTTACAACAGATGTGCTAGGTGGTGGGTATACAGGATTACTCCCAACCTCTACAGTAGGAGAAGAGTGGGACGCCATAGATATTGTCTGAGTGTCAGTATGAGATGCCTACCACTTGATCATTGCTTCATGGAGTGTCTTATCAACTGCTTCCTTGACTCTCTTATCAACTACTTTATCGACTCTCCTATCAACTATCTTATCTACCTATACATGGATAAAAGAAATGTTAGCTTATGATTTTTGAATTCCCTTTTATAGTAACATTCTAAAAAAAAGAATAGGTTACCTCTTCTTGTGAAATTCCCTCTGTTGGGACATGTTTGTGTTGGGATGGCCCAAAGAACGCTTTGATGCCCACACCAATGCCTACACCCCTAACACGTCCAACATGCTCTGGGTTACCCAGAGCAACTGTCAATTCATCCCTTGTTCCCTCAGGGATGAACTTGCCTTGTTTCCTCAACTCGTGCAACTCCCACTAATTGCCATCAACAGAAATTGGTAAGTAAGTAAACACCACAAATAATCCATATTCGAACAATTGCTCTAAGAGTTGTATTTTACCATTTTTGCAGACGCCTCAGCAGTTGCGGGCTTCATTATTTCTCCCTTCTTGTTTTGTCTCCCAACTATCCAGACATCATGGTGAGGTAGAGGTGCGGTACCTATAGTAGAGGACTCCTGAGTTGTAAAGAGTGTGAGATCACCCTTTACTAAATTATGGTAAACAAAACACATTGGAAAGCGACAGAATAAAATTTTTTCTGACTATATTCAATTTCATAAAAGATTGTACAAAATACATCAAAATCTCCCACTAAGGGTTACATCATCATACACAACTAGGATCTAGATTGAGGGAAGTCTAGACTACTCCACTTTTGTCTCCAAGCAACATATCCATCGGCTAGTCCATGTCAACGCTAAGATTTTCATGCCTTATCCATCACCTTGCTCCACATTTGGGTGGTTGGGAAAGCACCTAGCAAGAGGGAAGGAAAATAAAAGTATGTGTCAAAAAGTTATTCTAATGTAACAAGATGAGAAAAACATGTAAAAAATGCTAGGGTTCATCATAAGATGAAGACAATCAAGAGAATGAGGCTGTATATATATAAAAAAAGCTTTCAATAGATGCTTTCCATAAACAACTTATCACAAAAAGGATTGCATGTATGATTAATATTGACTACCTTAACTAAGTAGGGTTTAGGAACCTACCGGACCTTCAACCAAAGGGTGAGGGGAGAATAAGACATTCCCAGTCACCTACACACATTTTATGTGGGGAAAGTAACACGTTCCCTAGGGGAGAAATAACACATTCCCCAACTATGGGTGGTTGTACATACAAGTACCACTACACTAGTTAACTAGTCTAATAAAATCAACATGCTAGAAACAATGGCAAGTAATAGAATCATCCAAATAGAGCATGACAAAGGGGTACCAAGACCCAAGAACAATATTCCAAAATGATTATGAGGCAAGTATAACAATAGATTCAAGAGAAAAGAATACAAGGGCAAATAAGCCTCATTATGGAAAGCATAGGTTAAGGAACAAATAATTCCCAACTGAAGTGTATTAAGAACATACCTTTAATTTTTAGAGTCCTAGAACCACTTTTCATAATCTTTACATGAGATCAGATCCATTTTCCCTAATATGATAACCATGATCGTGTATTAATACCATGTTTATTCATTAAAGATCCAAAACCCCAAAACTATCAACTTTTTCCACAAATGATCAGATTAGACTCTAAAACCATCACTGATGTCTTAGTTACATTCTCCTAATCAAAATAACATATAGGTTTGTATATTTTCGAGATACTGACTTTTAAGACTATTTTCCATATTTTTTAAGTAATTTAAATCATCCTTAAAAATGCATATTCGAAAAAATCAGAATCAGGAATCGAATTATTTTTTATTAGAAATCTCATCTTTTTTTTATTCCAGAACATATTTTACTTTAATTTTTAGACAAGTGAGTCAAAAGTTATGGATTTTACAAATTCGGCCAATTAGAAAATCAAAAATTGCCAAATAAGCTAGAGACTGTGAGAGAGATGAAAAGATGACCCACACAGGTGGCTTGGTCCAATAGCAGGAATCCAACTCGCCGGTCAACGGTCAGCATGGCCTCATCCGCAACAAAGAAAATGACCCGCAAAAAGGCATATATGCCCTCACCCGCTAAAACGAACAAAATAGAAAATGAGAGAGGCATAAAAGGTAAATCAAGATGGCTCATCTACCCTTCTTTGCTCGTGTTCCATGGCTACATAGCAGCAGGGCCGAAGCTAGGGGATTTTGGGCAAAGCTACATATGTTGATGATTCAAAAAACTAAGAACATAGAACTATAGAGGAAGGTCAGGGTAACTTACTGCTAGGAGTAATTCACCGGAGGAGGCGAGGTGAAAGAGAGCGAGCTGCCGCAAGGTCAAGCTCCAATCAAGGTTCTCGGCATCCAAACACGTGAGCAACAGAGAAATTGACTTCATAAAAAGGTTTTTTATGGTGAGGTGAAATCCTAGATGGGTATTTATATATATAGGATTGGGTGCTATGGTGTATGGAGTCGGAGCTCCGAAATAGACTTGGGAAAAAGATTGGGCACTTCACGAATACTCGATTAAAACATGAGATCTTATGCTAGTTGGATGCGGAATTGAATTTTCAATCCAATGCAACTTGTTTCGCGAAGTTTTGTTGAGAAACGAGGGACATATGGCCATCTGAAAATAGCAAAAACTTGGAAATCACTGTTCATGCATGTCCAAAGGTAGGAGATGAAATGTGCTCATTTAATACAACATCTAAACATTGGTCTTTTGGTGCATTTAATGTATAAACCATTCTATAATTATTTAAAGGTGCAAACAAAGTCCTAATAAACTCAAATTTGATAGATTTACTGATTTTGGGGTGAGTAATCCGAATATAAAATTATATTTATATTTTGACAAAGTTAGAATATTTAATTAAGCAAATTACTATTTTCACTTTCCTCTCTCATTAATGACTATTAGATTCTCCAAAAATAATATAAATTCACCCATAGGTCTTATTAAGTATGTTGGATACGAATTTGTAATTATTTCTATTTGTTGAAGTTGTTTGTTATTTTAAATAATGAGTTGAAAGTTTTGCACACTTTCTCTCTCCTAAATTATCTTCTCAACAAATATTTTCCAATCTCAGTCAAAATTCATCTTAAGATATATTTTAACATGTAGAACATGAATTTTATATTATTTTAGTTTTTGAAGACTTTACAATTTTCTTTAATTCATTTAAATTTTATCACTTATTTATCATTTTAATTTATTAGAGGCATCTAGAAACTTTCTAAAAATGTAAAACTTGGTCTATAAGCAATAATAAATGTGTGGAACACAAATTTGGAATTAATTAATTTTTTCAACATATATTTAATATTTTTGCTATTTAAGTCATTTTCTCTCTCCTAAATAAAATAAAGTATTAAACATTGGACAAATTAAATAAAAATTCACAAATAGACTTATTTTGATATGTATATAATGAATTTGGAGTAATGTTTCGAATTTGAGAACATTAGATATTTTATTTCACCTTATTGGCTTATCTCCTATTTTCTTTTAATAAAGACTTTAATATGTGCATTTATCTTCCAAATTAAATGATACTTGGCCCTTAAGTTTCTTTTAAATCAAGAAAACGAATTTTGGTATGAAATTATCTGGTGGCTTCCTATTTATGATTTTTGAAACAACATATTCCTCATTATCCTCTTTTAATCCATTATATCCCATATTATCTCCAATTATTATCCTTATTATCTCTTTTATGTGTATTTTGAGATTTCTCTCCTTTTTCGTATTCCAAAAAGCACTAAAAAGTTCTAGGATGAAATATTTTATTATCTTTTCATCACTTAAGTGGACATTTTACATATTACACCCATTACTAAACCTTCACTGAGGTATTTGTGCATAAACCCAAATATTGAGAGAAAAGGTGAAAAAATGGTCATTAAACCATCATATTCTCCCCAAATTAAACAAAAAGGCCAAAGAGGATAGAAATTGAAGGAAAAGATGGAAAAGAGGACCAAAAGGCAAGATGCCTAGAATTCAGTATGTTACATGAGTAGCAGCAGACTGAGCAGTAGACTCAGCCTGTAGTCTTTGGTGAATGCCTACATAGCCCTTTGGACCCATTGTATGGTCATGCACATTCATTGCACTCCTTGCTCTTTGCGCCTCACGGCTGATTACTTCCACCCATGATTCTAAAATTCCTTTACCAAACTGCTCCTTAATATTCTTGTCATTAACAGGAGTGTCATTACCACTCAGAAAGTCATTGCAAAAATCTATTACCTCTCTCACAACATAACCCTCAATAATACTCCCTTCAGGCCAATAATGGTTTCGGACATCACTTTTAAAAATGCTCATGTATCGTTCAAAGGGATACATCCAATGCAAGAAAACTGGACCCAATATTTTCACTTCCCTAGTGAAGTGGACAACAAGATGTACCATGATATCAAAGAACTAAGGAGGGAAATAAATCTCAAGCTTACATAGGGTAACAACCACTTTTCTTTGCAAATTATCGAGAGTATCATGGTCAATTACTTTGTTGCACAGACTGTTGAAACAGAAACAAAGTCTAGTGATTGCAAACCTTACATGCTTCGATAATATAGATCAAATTGTCACGGGCAATATTTGTTGCATTAGAGTGTGACAATCATGAGATTTAAGACCTATCAACTTCAGATCTTTCATTGATACCAATCTACGGATGTTGGATGAGTAACCCTGTGGCACCTTAACATTTACCAAGAATTCACAAAAAGCTTTCTTCTCCTTTCTAGACAACGTGTAACAAGCGGGTGGTATGTTTTCTGATTTCCCATTTCACGTAATTCTATTAATTTTGATCTTATTCCCATTTCACGTAGGTCCATTATAGATTTTGTCCCATCTTTAGTCTTACCTAGTATATTCAACAGAGTACCAATGACGCTATCATAGACATTTTTTTCAATGTGGATGACATTGATACAATGCATGAATGTCAAAGAAATCCAATAAGGAAGATCCCAAAATATTGACTTCTTCTTGAATAAAGATTTGTCACTCCGTGTGGCCATAGTACATTGTGATATCTTACCAAATTCATTGACAAAGTTTTTTACTCTTTCATAAACAACCTCCCCTGGTATAGGTTTAGGTGCACTCTATTCCTCATTCCATCCATTGAATGCTTTGCGCTTCTTACGATACGGATGGAATTTTGGAAGAAACATTCGATGACCAAGATATACAATCTTGCCACCATGTTTTAGTCTTATTGAATCAGTGTTCTCTTCACATATAGGACACGCTTTAGCTCCTTTGATACTATATCCAGACAAATTCCCATATGCTGGAAAGTCATTAATAGTGCAAAACAACATAGCGTCCAAACAAAATGTCTCTCTTTGTGAAGAATCGTAGGTCATCACACCTTCACCCCAGAGTTTCTTTTAGTCATCAATCATAGGTTCAAGATAAACATTGATATCATTTCCAGGTTGTTTAGGGCCCGATATCAACAATGACAGCATAACATACTTAATTTTCATACACATCCAGGGAGGAAGATTGTATATAACAAGCATGACTGGCCAAGTGCTATGTCTGCTCAATGTCCTATATGGATTCATCCCATCTTTACAAATCCTAAGTCTTAGATTCCTGACTTCTTCACCAAATTTAGGGTACAATAGATCAATCTTCTTCCACTGTGGGGAATCACATATATGTCGTAGGATCACATCATTATTTTTCTTAAAATCTACATGCCACCTCAAATTCTTCGCATCTATCAGATTGACAAACAAGCATTGAAATTGTGATATTATAGGTAGATACCACATCATCTTGGCAGGAGAACTAGTTTTGGACTCCCCCGAAGTTATCAATTTATACCATGATGCACCACATTTTGGACAATCTTTCAGATCCACATAGTCCTTTTCAAATAATACACAATCATTCAGGCATGTGTGCATCTTCTTGGCCTCCATTACCATTGGGCACAACAATTTATTTACCTGATATGTTGAGATTGGCAGCTCGTTTCCTTCAGGAAGCATTTCTTTCAACAAAGACAACAATGACATGAAGCTTTTGTCGCTCCATCTATTGTTACCTTTCATTTTATGTAATCTCGACACAGCGCTAAGTTTCATAAACTTAGTACAACCTATATATAATGGTATCTCGGCATCATGCACAATGTTCCTAAACATGGGAGGTGGATTGGTGTGCTCTACCCCACAACTATCCAGCACTGCATCAACGATGTCTACTAGAGCTAGTTCGTTCACATCTACGTCATCAGAGGAAATTTATTCTTCCACACAAGCACTACTAACGACATCCACTGGTTTCGGGTTTGAAATCTCTCCAAGCCACTGCCATTCTGTATAGCCTTGTACAATCTAGTTGCACATGACATGACTTCTGATTTTGTCACCAGTGCTGACTTTCAAGTTGTTACCGCAATGCCAACATGGATAGTAGAACCTATCTCCAGGTTGTTTCCTATGTTCCTCGGAAAATCTAATAAACTGATCAAGACCAGAAATAAACTCTGGGGTGCAGCGATTGTGAATGGACATCCATGATCTATCCATTCTATGATCAAAGAGAAAACAAGTATATATTACAACAAGATTAGGGTCTAGGGTTAACAAATTAGATTTTATGGTTAAAACTTTAGGGTTTAAGGTCTTTATATGATTAATGGTTAAAACATCCTAAGTGTTATTAAGTGTTCAAGAACAGTCCCAAAAAGGGGACTATGCAAGATTTACTCCTAATGAGTATATCTTGGACGAGTTTCTAAGCCAACAAATATGTTTGTTGTCATTCTTATCTATAATAAATGTGTACCACCTATCCAATTCTTGAACCTAATCTCACTAGTAAGTGTATAATGTGTATTGGGTTTTCAATAAAATTTCAGCAGCATTTCCCCGCTGTTCTCCAAGTACATATGTACTTAGAGAACAAACAGGGAAATGCTACCAAAATTTTCTTAAAAACCAAATACACATTATACACTTACATCCTAAGTGAGATTAGGTGTTCAAGAACAGTCTTAAACCGGGGACTATCTAAGATTTACTCCTAATGAGTAAATCTTGGATGGGTTTCTAGGCCAACAAATACATGTATGATGTCATTCTTATACCTACAATCCCAGTTTCATCATCCATATCCTATGTTTTATGTAACATCATGTAATCATGCATGTCAGTAAATACTAAACTGTGAATAAACCATGATTCCATATATCAAAGATTTGAATAAAAATGAATCCTAATGGCACACATTGGAAAAGAGGCCCACATTGTTTAGAACATTTTGAAAAATTTAGTGATTTCCATACTGCTAACAAAAAGAAATATTACTCAACAATCAACCATTTTGAATAATATTTCACTACATCGAAATTAGTTGTTTCAAACAAACATGATATTCGTGTATACTATCACATTATATTCAGTAAGAACTGAAAACTAACAAGCATGTATTGTAACATGTTAGAAAATTACAGATCATCAGATTACTTCATATGTTAGTGAGTACTAACTCATGTTACATTGTACTGCAATATTGATATATTTTATCATCGTATGAAAAAAGTTGCATATCATGTGATTCATATACTTGCATTATGAGCATATGAAAGGATTACAGAACATCAAATTACTTACTATACAAGTGAAACACATGTTACTTTACAAAACTGATACACTCCAATATGGTACAGATACAGACCATGCAATTAGTAAAAATAACAAAATTATAGACCTCCGAAAAACTGAGTATACCAGTAAGTGTTGATGGATGTTACTTAATAATATTAATGTACTAAGTAAAAATATTAGCTAAATGTACTAAGTAATGGTTTTGAGAAGAAGGTAGAGTAGAAGGCACTTGCGACAGAGAAGGGAGCGACAGAGAAGGGATCGGCAGGGTAGTAGGGCCGACTTACTTGCGGTGGCAGGAGCGGTAGAGAAGGGAGTGGTGGTTGCGGTGGCTGGCGGCAGTAGGAAGAAGAAGATCGACGGCGAGCTCCAGAACCAGCGACAGGCACAGTCTGTTGAGGAGCGGCAGGTGAGAGGAAGAAGAGAGCAGGGTGGCGGCTTGATCAGGCGGCAGCGGCAGTGACGACGACCATAGGAGCAGGCGACGTCGATCACAGGAGCAGGTTGGAGCGTGATTGGAGGCGTCGATAGGGTAAGGACTAATTTCATGATGAAACAGAGACGAATGTGGAAGAGTCTGTTTCTCGCAGGGGCTATTAAGTTAACAAAGGCATCAGTTTTCTATTCAACCGACACCTAATATCCATCACCGTCGGTTGCCAGAAATGACTGACATCCATTGGACAATCTTAACCCTAAAAATTTTTGTGGGGATGGCGTGTGAAACCTTATCAGCGTCGGCTTTTGCATACAAATTGACACCCATATTTTTTCGTCGTTAGGCGTCGATTATTTGGTAAAAAACTGACGTCGTATGTGAAACTTTGGGGGGTAATTTTTTTCACTTGAAAAATTGGATTTGGCGGGCTATTTTAGGCGTCGGTTCGTCTTAGGGAGTCGACGCTAAATAAAAAGCGATACACGTGTCTGGCTAGTCTTCAAATATAGATGCCAGTCTCTATAATTAGCTGACATTGTAGTGTTTAGGCTTCGGTTTTTGGTAATAACCGATGTCTCTAAATGTGATGCTATAAGCTATTTCTATAATAGTGTCTTATACAGTGCCAACATCAGAAACTTTACTAAAACTCCATCCTAGTCCTCTAACAAAATCATTCAGACCATGTACCTATCCTAATAAAAAAACTCACTTCTTCCAAGCCAAGATAGCACCACCTTTAGACCTCAACAGATGGGAGTCCCTCCCGAGCTTCAAATGATTCCTTCACGACCATTGGAACCGATACCTCCTCCTTCAAAAAATTACAACCCTTTTTCTAGAGCCAGTTGGTCCTTGGGACCAATCCTAATGGAAGTCTGATAGGAGGGACAAGGATCACCTCTCCAACAAGATCATATGGAACCAACTTTAGCTATCACTTTCTTTAACCACAATCTCTCCCAAAACATGATTGATCTTCAAATGCATATTCAATCTATTTTAAGAAGGGAGGAGATGGAATGGAAACTAAAATCACACTATGACTGGATCAAACTTGGGGATAAAAATACTCATTATTTCCACTCTTTGATCAAATCAAGAAAATAGAGGAACAAGATAGCTCATCGGAAGGATTCTCTAGGAAATTGGGTGGAGGATGACCACCTGATTAAGCAAATAATTTTCTCTTTTTCTTTGATGTGTATCAGGAAATAGATTAAGAACAAAGTCAACCTCAACACACTCATTTGTTCAAATTTTCCCTTTTGTTTCATCCTCTAAGAGTTACACAATGGCTAGAACCCCTCTTCTAGAGGAAATGTAGAATGTACTCAGCTTAATGTCACCCCTAAAGCCCCCTGGCCCTGATGGGGTTGATGTCTCCTTCATACAAAAGAATTGTCCAATCCTAAAAATAGCAAGTCTATAAGTTCATGAGAAGTCCCTTTGCTGGTACTCCTATAGCTTCATGCTTAGTGAACTCCACTCTAATCCTCATCCAGAAGGTACCCTCTATAGAATCATGTTCACAACACCAATCCATCTTTCTTAATAATGTCTGCACCAAGATCCTCTCAGAGGTGATTTCTTCACACATAAAGCCTTTCCTCAAAGACTGGATTTCACCTTTCCAATCGAGCTTCATTCTTGTGAGGCATATTACAGACAACATTGCCTTTGTTCAATAAATAATATACTTGATGGAATCTAAATCAAATGGCAATCAATACTTGGCCCATATATTGTATCTAGTGAAAGCATTCGATAAAATGAGTTGGTATTTCATTGAAGACACCCTGCTCTACACATAAATCTCTCACAATAACATCTTGATCATAATGCAAATCATTACTTCAGGAAGAACTTTAATCACGTGGAATAGGGAAATGATAGGATCCTTCAAACTCTCTTGCAGTGTTAAGTAGGCCAATCCACTCTTACCATACATCTTTGTTCTCTATCTGGAATGGTTCAGTCAATTGATTTATGATGAGGCTGAAAACCAGAACTAGTAATTGATCATCGTGTCAGGAAAAACAACCATTCACCCATGTAAGATTCGTGGGTAATATCTTCCTCTTAAGAGAAGCTACCTTATACCAGGATAGTACAATAAAATGATTCCTCTACCAATTCAGTTTAGCTTCTAGTCAGTTCTTATACCATTAGAAATCCATCATCTTCTTCTCCTTCAACACAGCTCATTCCATTAGGTATCACATCTGCAGAAAACTAAACATACAAGAAACTTCAAATCATGGGAAACACCTTTGAATTTCCAATCATCCATCACAAAAAATGAGAAAGAACACTTCCCGTACTTGATTGAGAAGTTTCATCAACAAATTACCAAGTGGTAGAACAATATCGTCTTCCTGGCAGGATAGATTACATTAGCAAATTCTATCTATCTATCTCAATCATGTTATGGTTTGCAAGTGATCCATCTCCCAGCCTCAACCTATGAAAAAATTGACTGAATCATTAGATACTTCATATTGAATGAATCATCTCCCACTAGGCATCTCAATCTAGTTGTATGGCAACACCTCTACAAACCCAAGAAATAATGAGATTGTTTGCATCAAGAGGGCCAAAGACTTCAACTATTCCTTGGTAATGAAGCTGGCCTGAGCATTTCTCCAAAAGAAATCATTTCCTTGGATCCATTTAGTCAAATCTAATTAAGTCAACAATGGCACATTAAAATCTATAGGCTCTCACATATGCAGGAGTATTAAAGGCTTTATCCTGCTACTGCAAAATAATTCAAGAAAGGTGCCCATATCTGGTAAGGATATAGATGTGTTGAAGGACACCTGGATTGGTGAGGTTCTCACGACTTCATTGAAACCCCATATTACAGTTCCCATGGAACCCTTAGTCTTCTAGGTCACTAGCCTAGTCCTAGATGATGGATCTTGGGATATAGGCTTTCTAAATAGCTCGTTAACAAAGTCTACAACCAACTCCATGATTTTCATGCCCACTCCAAAACCAACTTAGAGTGAGGACACGTGGATTAGGATGCACACTACAGATGGTGTCTTTACCACTAATACTGTATGCCAACTCCTCACCCAAAACTATGGCAATGGCCAGGAACACTATGTAATGATCTAGTCCTTACCCGTACAACATAGAATGAAAATTCATCTATGGCTTATGCATAGAAATCGATTGCTAATGAATTGTATTCACTTCCATAAGAAAATGCCCATGGACACAACTTGACTTAGATGTCAAATGAATGAGGAAGATTTTATTCATGCCATATATCAAATCTAGAAACACCTCGACAAATATTATCGCTAATGAGGTTCGGATCCAGTTCTATCTACGACTGGATTTGATCCAACTTAAAAACCTTAATCATTTGCATGCTTGCAAGACCATCTTCTCCATGACTTGATGGATAATCTGGAAGAACATGAACTCCTTCATCTTTGAGCACAAATCCAAACCTCCAATGGTTATGGAAGTCATTTGTCGTACAGAAGCTTCCTCAATCATTATTTCCATGTCTGATTCTACCATCTCCTCCCCCACTTTGGAATCAAGGGAAAAGGAAAGACTTGAATTCCATTGCTATTCCACCCTCCTTCATGTTGACACAATCCTATCGCACAAAGACTATCGTAAATCCACATGTGTAATAGCTAGGAACATCAAAGGTGAATGGCTTGCCGAATATGCCACTATTATAGAAGGCATTGACCCCATGGAAGGGGAAGTGTAGGAAATTTGTGATGGAATCTCACTAGCAAAGAAAAAGTCATTGGAAAGAGTTGTACTCTTTTTCAAAGAACAGTAATGTAGTTCTCTAGACAAACAATCATAAACTTACACCAAACACGTATCGCCTACTAGTGAAGAAGATCAAAGGTAAGAGGATGGTCTCAAAGGTCAAGGAGATGATACACCTGAATAGGAAGCAAACGAAACTCACTGACCAAGTGGCAAAATATGCCTCAAGCAACCTAACACACATACAAAATGGTCCATATGCCCCTGCCTATCTATTCTACCTACTTAGAAGAAATTAGCATGTTCCCTTCATTTATGTTGTACAGGATGATCCGTGATGTAATCAATATCCACTGATGTTCTACAAAATAAAGAAAAAGAAATATGGGTGACATGGCTACTCCATGTGCCTTAGTGTGGGAAATACTTACTCATGTTTAGATAAATAACACAAAAACAAGGATGATCAGAAAGAAACATGTCACATAAGATAGAGGGATATCCATCCAGTACTCTTCAACATAAGTTCCTCACTTAGGTAATAGCAAGTCTAGTGATCTATGTGTGGGGGAATTGTTCCTCCTCTCCTTGCGTCAAAAATGGGATTATAACATATACTAATAAATTCCTTTGTAATTATGGTACTCTTTTCTTTTACATGGTCACCCCTGGACCCAAAACTCTATCTTGGATAGGTCAAAACACTTTTTCCAATACTATGTTTGTCGCACCAGTTGCCCAACTAGAATTGTTGGGAGATTGTTGGGTTGAGCGACTCACTTCAAGTGGTTGTGTCATTGGGACCCTATCAAGAAACGTGTCACATGAGCTATTCGTCTCACATTTTGATGCTTGCACTATGTTGAGATGTCGATAATACAATCCACCGGTTGGTTGGTTACTATTAAGGGTCTTTGTAGAATTCCATCTGGTCCACTGTCCTTCATTTGGTGATGTGATGCTATGGTTGGGTCAAGTGACTCAGATGCCTAAGAAATATTTTGTAAGTCTCTATGACATATGTCCCTAACTATTCAAGCTACTCACAAGTGAGTCGGGCAATTCACATTATGTAAGAGAGCTCCTTCTATGTCTTGGACAGCTGGTCGACTAGAGATAGAAGTCACTTGACTGGCCTCCTCAATCAGTGTTGATGTTGTCTTTGATCCTTAAAACACTTCATCCTAGTGGTATCTTATGTTATTTATTATCTTTGTAATAGCTAATTGGGATTCCCTAACTAAGGTTGTTAGTAATGATTTAGTTTATGTTATGTTGTGTCTCTGGTACATCATACCTTGAGACAAGGCTTTACATATGAATGGCTATGTAACCTTGATTCTCTCATAGTAAGATTTTCTATTTTATGATATAAAGATCATCCATATAAAGCTAGGATTTCCAAAGAACAATCTCCAACCCATCTCCTTTTGTCTCTGTGCCTTCTTCTTATTATTATTATTCGTCTTCTTCTTCCTTCCCTTGCATGCACCAGCACCCATGTGATGTCCCAAAGCCACACAAATGATATAAATCAAAACAAAGTGTGATGTGATAATCCATTACACTAAATGAGATTACTCAAAACATAAAACACAATCAATCACCAATTAACCACATACCCAAAAATATGGGTAAATTAAAGTCGATTTCAACATCAGCACCCTCTCAGAAACATTTGCATAAGAGCCCAACATCTTTCTTGTATACATACTATGCCAAGAATTTGATACAAATTGTTCTATCATCTTAGCCACGACATATATATATAGGAGAACAATATTCATATATTCCACACAAATATGCATTAATATGCTAACAAAAGTCTGATTGTTTGAAACACTATATACAAACTTTTCCTACTCAGACCTGAGAGTACAAGGACGACTCTTGGTCATACTAGACATCTAATCAACTTTATAAAATATTCATTACTATATCTCCTCTTTCTGCCACATGTTTTTTTCATCACTTTCGATTACCTAAAAAAATTTGATGAACCACATGGGTGAAACCCATGTCCCAACAAGAGATATAACCTCCAACAACATTTATTTATTACAACATTTTAAAGTAATTAAATACTTAAGTAGTTTAATCAGATATAACAAATAAGCTCAGTTGCACTAATGATTAACAAAATACATACAGGAGCAAATAATAACTATCGTCATTAGCGAGACTATCATCCTTTATCTTGTTGACAATATAAGCAATTCAGTAGCATATGCATATCTAGCATCATGAGCAAGTCTGATAACATAGAATTTCTATCATTATGAATAAGTCTATCCACATAAGCATAGTGAACAACAATAGCATGTTTAATAGGTTGAACATATCAACATCATAAGAAGAGGTAACAACATAAGAACAACTATCTGGATATGTATCATTAGTAATATATGCATCTCTAGTTACAACTAAACATAACTAACAAAATGAGATAGCCATCATCATTATAATCGGTAGTAGCAGCATAGTTATCAACACAAGCATAGCTAGTATACGTATGCATCTACAATCTTAAGCATATCCACAACCTAAGTATATCTACTATCTCTTAATAGCACTAAGCATCGTCTTTATGTAAAGATAACAAACAAAGGTTATCATCCAATGTGAAACATCATGTATAACCCTAAACAAATATGCTACACCGATGTATTACATCTTTTATTATTCCCTAGGGAATCTGAATCGTACCATTCAAAGTCCAACCAACCCATGTGAAGGGCTATTCGGTTTCATACTAGATCTTAGAGTGCAGGTATCCTAAGATCTCTTCCCCTCGGTCAGTACAAGTAAAAAGGCAGTGACATATCAGTCAAAGCTGCCACCATAGAGACATATAGTCCTATAACTAGCCCGCCTTGGTACATGTATCAATGCTAGAATCTAGGGTATTCAAACCCAATCGCTAAGGTACAACCGCAGTTGTCCTCTAATCGCATCATGTTATAATCACCAACACACAACCGTAGTTATTCTTAGTCACATCAGATTTATAAGGCATGACCATTACCATCCTCCACAATCTGCATTGTGGATGACAAGGATATATCCTCAACCTACCACCCCCACATACTCAATAGTATGCACTCCGAGATTCCCTTAGGAATACTCGTTTCAGCATCCAGCAAGTTTTGACACTGAAGATGGCTCTACGGAACAGGGCACTACATGATTAGAGTTGCACTTGATTATTTATGCAAATTGGGTGAATTAAGGCTGCATCAAACAAGTGGACATACAAACCCTAATTCACTTCTACCAAGCATATAAATATCATGACTTTTAAAAGATATAAAATGTGTGAAACATAATTTCTCATCTCATCATCACATGGTACTATTCACTTTCCATTCATGAGACCACACTAGCCATCATACTATCATAAGATATAAATCCTTTTCACAATATCACAGGGTATCAACCCTTATCAAGATAAGAGGATTACACCTCATTCAGGGCTCAACCATTCCCAATGGTCATTACGACCATCATACTATTCCCCGTAAGGTCATCATTATCTTTGCATGCCTTATAACAAGGCTCAACAACATCACTCACATATAATACACCAGATCAGCACAATATTTCATTAATGAGCTAGGAGATATTCATAAACAGTCATAGGAGGGTTATATTAACATTAAGAACATTCCTTTATGACATCAACATGCAATGAATCTAGATATGATTAGCACTCATCATATTCATAATGCACATGTTTAGCATAAAAAAGTATCAACCATGTGGCTATGATAACCACCAATTAACACATTAAGGTTATGATCATGTTAAGGAGGTTATTTCACCATCATGCCATAATATAAGAATGTTAAACATGAATACTCATCTTTATCTATTTGCACTAGAGTTAGGTTCAACAAGATAAATTATATTAATGTTACTAATTAACACTTATACCCAAACCCTAACTCACGGCATCCCCATTGGATCATGGATGCATAAGGTGAAGCATAACCATCCAATTCCATACTATTCTCAAGTATGAACCCACACATAAATTAATGTGTAACTTTTAGGTTATAGTATACAAGGTTTTCAACAACATTAACATAGTACTTCATGATTGCATTAGTCATTCAAGGACTATTCATTCCCAATTACCATCATTTAGTTATATTAAAGCTAGGTATAACAAGATATACCTCATTAGGGTTACATATCAACACAATATGATTATCATCCCTGATATTCAAATGAGTGAATAGGTAAGACTACCTTATTAAGGGTAACCCTCCATTTGTCCCATCATTGTTCAACCCATACTACCATACCACAATGTCACCCAGAACCATTGGATCTTTAACAGGTAAGACTGTTGGTTGTTTAAATAAGTAAAAACCATAGATAAACCACCTACGAAGTCCTTGATTTGTTCTCTATAAAGAGTCACCATCTAACCCTAGACATCCTTTGATTAACAACACAAAAAGTTCCATTGAAAGTAGGGTAAAACCCATAGTCGACTGTTCATTTGAAATAAGACATCCATTGTCAACAAGTAAGCTCCTTAAGTTGATCATATAAAGGAAACCATCTAAATCACATTATTAGGACCAAGATATTACATTATCCATCATTCCACTTTATAGGAGGAATAAACATTAGATCTTGACCATTAGATCAAGTTCATATGTTAAAACCATCAACTACAGTATAGGTCTGACCATTTCATCAAGTGACCCAAGAAACCATTGGTCTAAGGCTTAATTGATGCTACAACTATATGATTAACTCACCATAGGTTTTGGAGATCTGATACACCATCATTAGTGATCATTAAGTCACCATAGGTTGTTATATCAATACTATATTCATAATCAACATCAAATATTAAGCTAATGTCATCATTGATTGATAACATTATTAGGGTACTTAATGGTTGATCATTAAACTTCTAATTGATCCAAAACTTGACCTAAGGGGGTAACCATATGTTGTCACCATCATCTGACACCTTTTATCCCGACCATCAGTTGTCATGAAGACAACACCATAGGGTTGTTTGCAATGGTACCATCATCGAGTCATGGGCTTATAGAAGAAATCACCTTAAAACCCTGAAATTGACCATTGATTGATAGGTGCTTAGCACCATAGGTTGTCAAACCAACCTCATAAAAGTTTTATTATACCTTAGGAATAATGTACACATGATCACATGTTCATCTATAACTGAAATCAGAATAGGGAACATTATAAAAATCGAAATCCAAGTCAAACATAGTTTTTTAGTGCATGGATCTTCATTTTCAAGCAAGAACGTGATCTAGAATGCTTATGGTAAGAAATAAACGTGGAGCAATTTATAAAACTTGCCTCTAATGATAAATTGAAACCCCACACAGAAGAAAACTTGAGTAGGTAGGGTAGAAAATCCAAGCATAAGCTACGATCTATCTAGCACCTTTCTTCATCAAATGATAAAACTCTAAGCATAAGGAGCAAGAAATGTAGGGTTTTAGAACTTTATAGCAATTTCTACCATGGAACAGAAAGGTTCCAACCTGGATAAAGGTCTAAGGAAGGAGAAGAGCAAGAGAAACGGAGAAGGAAGGAAGAAAATAACTTGCCTTGGTCAAAATCCCTAGAAGATGACCTTGGAAACCCTAGGTAGGGCTAGATGGAGCTTTAGGAGACCTTCTTCTCCAAAAAGAGGTTGTCTTCTACCTTAGAGAACTTGGTTCTGCAGAAAACCAGAGTGGATTCGTTTCTCTAGGTTAGAGGAAAGAGAAAGCAAGCATAGATTCGTACTTGGTCAAGGAAGAGGTAAATATAGCCCTTGGATAAGGATGGAAGAAAGCATGAGGTGTAAAAGTAGCTTCCCCATGTGTCTATGGCCTTAAACTATTAAGAATATACAAGCACACATGAGAAGATCCCCCACCGTCCATATAGACCTTCTTAGCTTTACTTTGTCGAATTTCCCTACCAATCACACACAATTCATTAGTTGATAGCTACTAAAGGTAGCTCATCTGTGAAGGTGTAAACCCTAAAATATCCTTAGAGAAAACACCTTCAAACCAAGGATTAAATAGGTTCCCCATGGATAAAAAAGCTCAACAATTATTAGATAATATCCAAGGAACATAATTCAAGTGATAAATTGCAAATAAAACCTCTCAATTGGGTAAATTGAAGAAAATTCCAAAATGTGCATAAAATTGCATAGCTTGCTCAAACAGTGTCCAAATTCGACCAAATTTGAAAATTAATCTTGTCTTATGATTTCAAAGAATATAACAAGGTTATATTAGGGTTCTAAGAATTAAATTATGGTAATTAAGCTTATTCAACTCATTAAGAAAGTTCGGGGGCTTTACAACTATAAACCCCTAATAGGGATTTTGCCCCCGAAATCCAAGGTATACAAAGATGGGTACTTCCTTTGCACCTCATCCTTCACATGGTTACTTGAATATCATGGTGATGTCACATCATTCATACATATATCCTCTTGGGTCAGCACAAAAACCCCCACCTAAGAAGACATTCTCAATATGGAATGTAGAAACTTGTTGTGTCATTTGTACAACTCTAGTAGTAATGTTCAACTTTAAATTCTAGCTATCATCCTAAAATTATATCTATTATGTCAACACATTACTCAAAAGTCATACTTTCTATCTTTTTACCAATCATGGCATGTGTCCCATACCATTCCTTGAATCATATAAAAAAAGGTGATGTATCCATCCTTTTTTTCTAGATACACTAACACTGGAACACTTGTCAGTTCTTTTTCAGCATCAAAAGAAATGTTGATGCTGACACCTATCATTCCATACAAGGAAACATCATTCCTAGTCAACCTTGTTAGGGGTGAAAATAAAACACTATGTTTTCCTTACTAGGATTTACACAACCTACTTAGAAGACATATCATGATCCCATAAAGACATTTAATCAACCCCATCTCACTCTTGTTCAACTTGTCTCATAGCTATTGCTTCTTCGGAAACCCTATGGTTTTTGAAAAAATATTGATCATATTTTTACCATATTTGAAATAATTTGACATGTCATTATTCTAAGCTTGATATAACTTGTATGACATGATTGGAACACTTTGTTCCTTCTATTCATAAATTCTATTTGTACATTGGTTAGTTTAAAGGACATAACTCTAAACTCATCATGGTCATGTGAATGATGTCATCCAATATAATTCTTATGTATTGATATTTGATCATAGGTTTATCTTAAAGGAACACAATATCACATATCTATTGACCAACAACCATCTATCCTTGATAGTGGTCTTTCCCAGCTATCACTGAACCATACACAACATTATAGAATCACTTTTTTTTCAAACAATATATAGAGGGTCATCATCAACTCTCTTTCTCTCTCTAAGGGAGAGAAACACTTGGAATGTTCATTTAATAAACATCTCCAACCTTCACATATTTCTCATACCGTTGATACATCTTGGATACTAGGATTCATTACCTTAGTATCCACCTCATGTACTATAAGGAACTTACACCCTTATCTCATCTACTTTTACCAACATAACAAATATCAAGATATATAAGAGGATTCTTCCTAATTATTGGAAGGCTCAAAAGAAAAATCATCACAAACTTTATGAATTTGGAACCATAGTCCAAACAACCTTATGCTATAATAAGCTATCCACCCTTATATTTACAATTAATCCACACATACCAAATGGCACTGATCCACTTGAAAGTTGTTCCCTAGAAAGGAAAGACACAAAGTGAAACACACTTCCCATACCATAGTAGTATTTTTCAAGGTTCACTAGCAAAAAGGTAACTAATTCTATTTTCATTATGTAGGTTACAGTTTCTTATGTATCATTTTACCTTTTTCATTTCAGGTTCCTTGCCTTTAGCATAGGAATCATCATGATTAACATATCTCATTACTCCTTCCTTGATGACTATTTATCACACTTGGTATGTTCTCTTATTGTATTATGTTTTTCAACCACTTATCGATAGGTAAATAATCATATTCCACATTTTCTTCATTAAATCGGGATCATCTCCATTAAATTCTTTCACATCCAATGATGATTTTTCATTAACACTATCTTGCACACATAGGTTGGTCTGAGATTAAATTAGGTTCCACCTTATTTCTTTGTCAATGTTTCCCTTCATCTTCTCATTTTGTAAGTAAAAAACATAGATAAACCACCTATGAAGTCCTTGATTTGTTCTCTATAAAGAGTCACCATCTAACCCTAGTCATCCCTTGATTAACATCACAAAACGTTCCACTGAAAGTAGGGTAAAACCCAAAATCGACTGTTCATTTAAAACAAGCCATCCATTGTCAACAAGTAAGCTCCGTAAGTTGATCATATAAAGGAAACCATCTAAATAACATTATTAGGACCAACATATTACATTATCCATCATTCCACTTTATTGGAGGAATAAACATTAGATCTGGACCATTAGGTCAAGTTCATATGTTAAAACTATCAACTACCGTATAGGTCCATCCATTGGATCAAGTGACCCAAGAAACCATTGGTCTAAGGCTTAATTGATGCTAAAACTATATGATTAAATCACAATAGATTGTTGTTATGTATGCCCTGAAATCCAATCATGGGATGATTGGTGGGATACATTAAGATTGATTTGATAAACATCAAAGGCAAGCTTCCAATTCTTTCTGGTTCAGTCATATGAGATAATGATAGAACAGATTGAATGTCTAGAGAATGATAGTACTCAATGACGTATACTTTTAGGTTGAGGACCAGAATGATGAGATCATACAAATGCTAAGAGTTTGTACATTCTTATTATGTCCCTAGTCGGATGTCATTGTGGAAGGTAGATAGATTGCAATGACACACAAGACTAGAGTGTGGTGTTGGTTGATGACAGAATCTCGTTAGTCATGATATGGAGATATCAAACCAAACACATAGGTACTTGTTAGAGAACAAGTGTACCGGACAGACCCACCGTGAGTTTGACACATGGAACCATGACATCATAGTCACAGTCAGTTCTCACAGTGATGGTGGTGAGTGTGATTCTTTGACTTGAAATCACTACACTCAACACATGTCGTTGGGTACACTTTGACATCATCAAACGCAGTCCTGAAACATGGGTTGTTATAAAGGTGATGATTGGGTGGCTTTGACACATGGGGCTTTTGAGGGGTGAGTGATAGATATGGGATTTGTCCCTCCTGAGGGAGTTTGATATCCATGGCCACTTGATGAGTAGGATTGAGATAGGCGTGCACACACATGTGTGAATCAGTATGTGATATTGATGTCATACATATCTTCTCGAGTCTACTCTGAGATCAATAAAGTGAATTAACGTTGACAAGATGATTGTTCCATGCCTTGAGTTCATTCAGGATATCAGAGACAAAGGAATTATACATTCACTGTAACACCATTCACGGATTGTAAGATTGAAAGTTTTTCTCCAACTTTCTTTTTCACTTGGGTAGCACTGATGTGCAACTAGGTACCTCTCTTTTCTTGTGAAGTCATAAGTGTTATGGACTTTCACTGCCAACGTGAAATGGGCCTGCAAGGTCACACACATAGGATTTAAACTGGAAGAGGAGTTTATCAACAAACAATGTTTAGATATTTTACTAAATATTTTTAGTAGTTCAATTAAACACTCAATCAATTGATAGCTCAGTATCATAGTGTTCAAGGTGTTGGACTGACTTATTAGAGTATCAGATTGACTAGAACTGCAATTAACTCTTTTGCACAATATGCACTTCGAACTGGTCGGCTCATATGATGAATTGATCGGCTCATCTTGGTGAACCAATCAGCTCAGATTGGTGAGTCGATCGGCTCATGATAGATTGAGATGACCGGTTCAAGGGTTGAACCGATCGGCTCAACTGGTCCAAATGAGCGAGTTGGGAAAGTCAGGTTGGTGAGAAATTTCTCTTCATTTCACTTGTCCAATTTGATTGGAACAAGGATTGGTATTTGGATAAATTCAAAACAAAAGAAGAAAAGTCTATCGAGAATTGACCAGGGCAGTGAACCGACTGGTTCAGAACTGAACCGATCGGCTTAGGTGTCCCAACCGACCGGTTCACCTGGCGCAGTTGGTTGTTTTGTGGAAAGTTCTAGACCCTTCTACTCCTACTTTAATCATGCATTGCCCTAGGTATAGAACCCTGCCCCATGACCCTTCTATATATAGGGGTATTGGGAGCTTTTCAAGTACAAGTCAGTACACCAGTTGCTCTGCAAAGTTGTCGTTCTCCCTGTTTGTGGTAACCAGGAGAGCCCGAGCAAGTGCTACCCGACAAGGGTGGCACATCAAGGGAAAGACACCTGCAGAAAGGTGACTAGTGGCAGGAGAGTGTGTCGGTGACTAGTACGCCAACAGGAGGGTATGACTCCTTCCAGTGCTTTGTGATACAAGGTGATCGGAGTTCCAGGTGGTCCGTGTGGACTAGTATAGAGGTGGGAGATTTCTGTCGCTCAGAGGGCACAACTGTCAATCGCAACAGTCCTGGTGAGATCAGGAGCTGCACAGACACCATCTAAGACCGGAGGTGAAGATCGCACAAGCCGTGAGGTAACGTCGTCGAGCAAGCCTCGGGACAAGGTATGTCTCTACAAACCATCCTTCCTTTTGTATAGACGTTGACGCGATTCCTTTATTTTGGGTTCAGGGAGAAGATTTTTTTTGTTTCTGGTGCCTTCTCTGTCTCCCATAAAACCCAACAGTGGTATCAGATCCATGTCAGCTGCTCTATACTTTAGGATTATCGATGTGATCAATTTTGGTTTGTCACCTTTATTTATTGCATACGATGCGAATAAAATTGGCTTTATGCATGTCCAATCCTTAATCCACAAATTCCAATATACATATATGATATGTAATATGAATGCACTCAATACACGTCACCCTTAAACGAGTTTTGTGGTGGATGTAAAGTGTGGTTAGGGCCAATAAACCCTATGTCTGTGTATGGTTGAATGTGGCTGGTTGCATCTCGGTCTGCACACTGATTCCCTGCCTCCTTTTTTGATGTAACTCAAGATAACTCAAGATTTCTTTGCTACCTTTGCTCCCCCCCCGAATGTAACTCAGGGTTTCCCAATTTAAATGTAAATAGGATAGATCCTTTTATATTTCATGTTATGTCAAAGAATAAAGGACAATCTGATGACAACTGAGACGATCAGTTCAAGACGTAAATCGATCTGTTGGCGATCCAGAAGACCGGCTCGAGGAGAAAGACGAGCGGGTGGCGACCTGAGGAGATGCACGATGACCAGCGAACTGATCGGCTGGAGGTGCTAGTCGATCGGCTGGTGGCACCCAAACGAACAGCCTGATGGTGAGCCAATCAATCATGGAGATGAGTTTATCAAACCCAGAACGACAAAGCACAGTGTTCATCTTATACAAGTTGCATGTGATGTGGACCTAGATGACTGTGATTCCTCTTGGATTGAGGAATCACATTGTGATGTCCATATCGTTTCACAAGTTTTCTGTGGGATATAGCATGTATATGATACGTACTATGTATTGTGGTGATTGGATATGTATATGCACCTATAAAACCAAATCCCTCATCTAAATATTAAGTCTTGTATGCCTTCCAATAGTGGCACACATGAAAAACTCGATCGATCAAGCGTAGGTTATGCCAAAGCGTGGTGGTCGTCCATCTTGCAGAAGTGTGAAGGGTAGACATGTAGGATCTGCCAAAGCAGGATGCATGTTTACCATTTCGGCATTTGGGTTAGACTTAACTGGTGATTCTTAGAGCGTCTAAGCCAAGAGGCACGAGATAAATGGTAAGGAGTTGCACATGCCATCTATCCAAGAGTTGCATATGATGCAATTGGCATGATGGCCTACCTAAATAGTCAAGTTGTGGGCGATCTGCCAAAGCTGACTCATGACTTGATGAAATACAAATCTTGACCCATTAAAATATTGTATGATGCAATCTTCCAAATTGATGGTGAGGGCTATCAATTTGAACAAAATAGTGGGAGCGATATTAATTAAAGTCCTAATTATATCATCAACCTTTCAAATCAATCAAATAAGTCAAAATTGAGTTTTGGACTAAATTGCATATATTTCCTTGTATAGTACAAATGACAACAAACAACAATCACTTTTCCTTGTGATCGGTCCTTGAAAAGGACAAGCTGAATGGGACTAACTTCCATGATTGGTTTAGGACATTGAGAATTGTTCTCACTCAAGAGTGAAAGCTCTATGTCCTAGATACTCCAACTCTAGAGGAACATGCTCTTACCGCACCAAAGGTGTAAAGGGATGCTTATAAAAAGCATTTCGAAGATGTCATTGATGCAAAGTGCTTGATGTTGTGCTTCATGAACCACGAGTTGTAGAAACAACATGAGAAAATGGGTGTCATTGAGATGATTCAACATCTCAAGAATATGTATGAAGATCAAGCACGGCAAGAGAGATATGATGTCTCCAGGGCGTTGTTCAAGTGTGTCATGACAGAAAGAGATCCAATTGGTCCACACACGCTCAAAATGATTGGGTATGTAGAGAACCTGACAAGAGTGGGATTTCCCCCGAGCCAAGAGTTGTCTGCTGACATGATACCACAATCATTGCCAGAATCCTACAGTCAGTTTGTGATGATCTACAACATGAACAACTTTGACAGGCCATTCACAGAGTTGTTGGGCATGTTGAGGACAGCCGAGGCACAGATGAAGAAGGACAAGCCTAAATCTGTGATGATGATCAGCAATAGGAAAGGAAAGTCCAAGTGCAAGGGCAAGGCTAAGAAAGGTTCTGATGCTAGCCAGCAGCCCAAGTCATCTTCAACTCTCAAGGCCAACGGAGGCGTGACCAAGAGAGGCAATTGCCACCATTGTCAAAAGGCAAGACATTGGAAAAGGAAATTTCCACTCTATCTGGAAGAACTAAAGAAGAAGGAGGCGATAGACATATCCACCTGAAGGTGTCATGAAATAAACTTATAACACTTTTGAGGTACATGATACCAAGATATAAAGTGTAAAGCACCAAATAAATGGGGTAAGTGTTGCCGCCATAGATAGGAGTACTTTAGTTTATTTTCAGCCTTGAAGGCATGTAATAGAGTTATGAACTGCTATTTGCCAATGGATAGAAACACCTTAATTTTTGCATATTGAATGACAATGATGAAATTAATAATGTTGATGTTTCAATCTTTGTGGAAATGCCTTGTTTATCTTGTGTTACTTGGTATGCATAAGATAAAATGATACCTAAAAGTTATTGATAACTCAAACAATCAAATTAGCATAAATCATGAGAAATTCATTTCTATTTTCCATATGATGGATAAGTCTATACTCTTTTTGGTTAGAGAACCAGTAAGAGACATGAATCTCTTGGACAATCTTCACTAATCATAGTGGGAGATTGATTATCCTATTAGGTATAATACATGTGATGTATTTACATACCTATTGGACTTATTTCTAGTACTTCAAATGATGTTTAGAGAAATACTGATATGAATATCTTGAAGTGTTCAATAATATCATAGATGAACTACGAATTTGGTAAAGTATTAATTCTTGATGAGATCAATGAATGAAATACTTGAACCAAATGTTTGAGATCCTTATGAGTGATTATGATATTGTATCATAGTAAACTCATGATTAAGGCATGGTGATGCCAAATCAAAAAGGAGTTATCCTCGGAGGAGTTAGAGGATGATTATCAAATAACTAATTTCTTCTTAAATAAAGAATAGCCCACACTAATAAAGGAAAATAATAATCACAAGGAGTTATGAGTTGTTATATCCTTGACAGATACACCTCATTGTCTATGTGATGAGTTGGTCATGTGATGAATCAACTATCTAGATAATGAGCAACTGGATTTTGAGTTATGGTTTATAACCATTACATCCTAAATGACATCCATGTGAACCATAAGGTATGACCTTGATGGTAGCACCCATTGGGATGAAATCCATATGTGCAAATAAGTCTTAAGCATTAAGACACATGGATAACATTTTGAGAAGGATGATGCTTGTTGATTGCAACTTAATGACTAAGAGATTTGGCATACGGATACTAAAATCGCATTCCTATGAGAAATAAAACAAGAATGTGTACGTGACACAACCTATAAGGTTTATGAATCCATTAATGCAAATGAAGTCTATAAGTTACAATGGACTAATAAATGTGATTGATTAAGTGTAAGCAACTCGGAGATGGATCTTTACTTTGATGATATAGTCAAAGGGTTTGACTAATATGTCAAAGATAAAGAAGGGATCTATGATTTAGTGGGATTATATTCACATGTTGATGTGAAATGAGATGTTCTAAGAATGGAATTCTTTGTGGAAATTATCTTTAAGGAAGATAGAGACATTTCCTATGTGATAGGAATAGAGATCTATAGAGATAGTTCTTGAAAACCTCTTGACCTGAAAAGAGAGAACATAAATTGGCAATCTATACTGAAGGGTTTAGTGTGAGAAAACTTGTCCATGTTACATGGAGTTAGTATCTTATGAATGCATATTCATAAGGAATTTCAATCACTACATTGGGTCAAATTCGACTCAATGCATTCAATTTCATTTACTCAATATCAAAATTTGCAAAATTACTAAACTGAAATTATGTTGATTTGATGCAGGTCTTGATAAAGCTGAATAATCAGTTGGGGCCCACCTTATCTGACCCTTGGTTCTGACGAATAGATCTAACCAAGTGATTTCATCCATTCGGTCTTAGCCCACATGGTCTCAAGACCATTTGAGCCCATTCGGTCTTAAGACCGTTTGAGCCCATTCGGTCTCAAGACCCTTTGAGCCCATTCAATCTCAAGACCACATTAGCCCAAATGGTCTCAAGACCGATAGACTAGCAGAGACCGATTGGATGCGTAAACCAGCCGCGAGGGACCGAGCAGTGCATGAATTTAAAACCCTAAACTAGAGTCCTTGCCATGACTATTTTGAACCACCACGGCTGTGTTCTATTGTCTTCGCCACGATCGTGTGGTCAGGCCACGGCCGTGGTGGACCATCCTCAGTACCTAAATCCTCACCCGCCATGATCGTTCGAGGTTGCGCGACCATGTGGCAGTAGCCTCACCATGACTGTGTTGTCATACCACAGTCGGGGCACACCGCCATCAGAACTTAAATATTCACCCACCACGCCCATGTGAGGCAGCACGGCCATGTGGCAGCAACCTCACCACGACTGTGTTGTCTCACCACAGTTGTGGCGTGTCGTCCCCTACCTCCTGAAACCCTGCTGTCGTGACCTCCACCTCTGGCGTTGCAATCCACTCTGTCACATCCAGTAGCAGCTCTGACTTCACCTCACCTACTATTACAGCACCCCCCGTACCTGTTGCCTTCAGCCACGCCTCCCACGCCCTCCGCCTTGCCACTCAAGCTCGTCCTCCGGCAGAGAAACATCTACGCGATCTCAGGACAAGACCGTTTGAGATCCCAGCAGCAAACAGATTGGATCAGGCAACGTGAAGATCATTTGGTCTCTCGCTGGCTGCATGAAGACTGAATGAACCTGTTGCGAAGACCGTTTGTAGCAAATGTGAAGACTGTATGGAGACGAGCTTTCCAGACCATTTGAGCACAAAAACTGATTGGTCGACCACAGAATGCAAGACCGTATGGTCTCATCTCTGAAACCATTAGGGCTGCGAGATTGTATGATCAACAGACATGTTGAAGACCGTTTGAGCCTAAGCATCCAAGACTGATTGGATATCTCAGCGTTCCAGACCGTTTGCTCAAAACACAAGACAGTTTGAGTCATCTGAAGAGAAGACCATTTGGGGGGGATATGTAAAGACCGTTTGATTTTGCTGACTTGAAGACCGTTTGCCCTTTTTGCACAAGATCGTTTGGAGGAAAGCAAACGATATGTGAAATCGTTTGAACTTAAAAATCCAAGACCGTTTGCTCCTCTAATTCTCAAGACCGTTTGGTCAAAACTTTACCAAACTGTTTAAACAAAAATATCTATAAGACCGTGAGGACCAGTCCATTGCCTATAAATAGGACCCATAGGGTCCTCATTTTGGGGCGATCGGTTCCGAGACGTCGACAGGATGCCTGTACACAGGTCCGATCCAAATCCAATATTGTCCACACCAGTTTCATTCCACCTATTGCCCGTGTTGCAACCAAGGAGGCTTAGGAGAGAAGGAAGACGGAGCAAGGGAGACTGTCCGGTCTATCTTCGCATCCCCGTTCATGTCCATATTTTCTCTGAAACGACATAGAATGTTGTATCTTCTTCACCTAGATACGACTACCTTCTGTACCGAAATCTTGGTGGATTTCTCTCTCTTTCTTATTCTTCTTGTTTCTCACATCATGAGCGAGTAGTACCTTTTTGTTGAGGTGCATGGACTAGCCCCGCTGCCCATGATAATCATGCTCTTTTGTTAAACTCTCCATGGCAATGTATATAACCTTGCTTTTCGTTGTTAATTGATATGTTCGTAGTTGATTATCTACTTGCTTTCATCATGTTCTATCCCTTATTGCAAAATCTTCTGTATATGGGACGGGATGGCGGTTTACAAGTTTGACTCCTTGATGAGAACTTCTGATAGGATTCCTTGAGGTCGTAAGTGTATGATCTGTGAGGGGACGAGACATCTAGCCTACGGTGATGCTTCTGTGGTCTAAACATCCCTCAGGGAGGACCACAACCTTAGTTGAAATTTGTATCATCTTGTTTATTGTCGATGATAATTTGTAGATCTATCACCTACTCTCCTGTCAATTAATGCGGTTGACTCCCAAACTAGAAATAGAATGGGATTTTGTGAGGACATAAGTGTATGATCCACGAGGGGATGAACCATCTAGCCTTTGGTGACGCTTCTGTGTGCCTAACGCCTGTATAGGGGGCCCACAACTGTCGTTGGATTTCTATATCTTTGGATTCATAAGTAAGTGATACGGTTGGTGACGAGACATCTGATGCCTAAGGTGATGCTTATGTGAACCTAACGCCCGTATGGGGGGTTCTGCAGCATCTCTATTTGGATCGTTATATCTTGCCTGGAACATTTGCGATTGAATATGTTTGTGTGTGTAGTGGTGGTGAAACCTAATACCATCCCAGCGATCCATATCATTGATCTAAACCCAACTTTAATTCAACGTTTACTTTCTTGCAATTAGTTTAATTAACCTCAAATCAACCAATCATTCTAAATATTAGTTTTACTCGAGCTAGATTCGACCGAAAAAGATTCTTAAAAATGTTGTCCTTTGGGTTCAATCCTTAACTATACTATGATAAGACTCGTCCGCTTGCGGGTGGTATTATTGCACTTTGGTTTTGGTAAAATCTTGGGGATTTCAACCCCGAGTGAGTTTGTTAGTGCGATAAAATCCCACGTCAAATTCTAGCACCGTTGTCGGGGACAACAGAATCAGTTAGTCAAAACTAGTTCTTTTATGACTAATACAGATTTTGCTTTTTCTTTTGACACAATCGATCATCTACTTGAAATTTGACTCTACTCTGTGGTTCTCACTTTCATAATCTTTCTATCTCAGGTACAATCCAAGGTGTAGTGCATGCACCGTTCGGACAGCCCCAGACTAACAACGAGCTTTGATCCCGAGATAGACAGAACTTTCCATCGTCAGATCATAAAAAATCAAGCAAGGATGGCTCAAAAAGAAGAGGTATCCCGAAGGGTGGCTCAAGCCGTCAATGCACAAAGAGAGAGGCTCATGCAAGAAGACATGGTTGTGGTTCAACAGGAAATCCTAGCAGCGCAAGCAGCTGAACTACAAAAAGATCTTAGAGAGTTCTCAATCCTGAAAGCTGTGAATGTTCATCATCCAGTACAACCTCCTCCTATCAACGCTCCTAATTTTGAGATAAGAGTGCATTGGATCACCCTTCTTCAGAATAACCCTTTCTATGGCAAGCAAGGAGAAGATAGCCAAGAACATCTTCTGAGATTTATTGATCTATGTGTCCTGACAAAATAAAATGGAGTCACGGATGATGCCATTCGAATCTGTCTCTTCAAGTACTCCCTTGCTGATAGAGCTATAAGTTGGTACAATTCGCTGCAAGGTGAAATACCCATCACCTCCTGGGAACAACTCCAAAATGTGTTTCTAGAAAATTTCTACCATCCATCTCTTACCTATGAAATTAGAGGGCGGATAAAAAATTTCAATCAAGTTCCTGGAGAAACCCTTGCTGAAGCTTGGGACAGATACAAAGAGCTTCTACGCAAGTGTTCACACCATGGAATTCCCAAGAACCAACTCATTGAGATTTTCTATAGGGGTGTGGATGATGATATTAAGAGATTCCTTGATTCCTCATCTGGAGGAAACTTCATGAGTCAAAGTTATGACAGCGCATGGAGAGTCGTCACCCTGGGAGTAGAAAATCAAGCCAATTGGGGTAGATATGTAGGTAAAGGAGTTTGGAAAGTAGCTATGTCTGAAGCTACTCCCGAGTACAAGTCTATCGCTGAAACCTTGAAACTCTTAGTTGCCAAGCAAGACCATATTGAATCATCTCTTGCTGCTATTGGAAGAGGACGTTTACCCACTCAACAACTGGAACAGGCCAAGTCTGCTTCCCTATTCTGTGAAGCATGTAAGAGCACCGATCATTCCACTTTATCATGCGATGTTCTCTATGATGTTGTTTTGAGCAATGTATGTGGCAAGGAGATAATGGTCAAATGGAAAATCTTAACGCTATTAATACCATCCCTGGTCAAAGTTATTACAATCTGAATCAGAATAGGAACCATCCAGGTTTTCAATATGGAAACCCCTTTGGAGCAGTAAATCCACATCAATTTGGTTCAAACAATCAACCAAGAGGCCCACCAGGATTCCAGTATAATCAACAATAGAATTTTAGGAATCAAGGAAATTTCAAGGGGAACTTTCAGAATAGGAACTTCAATAATTATCAAATCAACTCTCAGTACCAGAATCTTAATCAACAACAAGGACAGCAAACATGACCTATCTCTTCTGAGGACAAGTTAACAACCATTGAATAGATGTTGCAAACTCAACAAACTATGATAGAGAACCAGCAAGCCCAGCAGAAAGCTATTGAATCTCAACTAGCTCAACTCAAAGCTAGCATAAAGCCACCTATTGGAGTCTTTGTTGGCCAACCCGAGAATAATCCCAAGCATCTAGAATAGTTGAAGGCAGTCACCACCAGGTCAGGAAAAGACTATTTGGATCCCCCTGTAAAGATGCCTGTGGTTATTACAGATGAGGATGAACCTGTGATTGCCCAAGACTCAACAACACTAGAATTTCAAGTTGATTAGACAGATAAGGGAAATCCTGAGAAACCTACTGATGAAGAAACTAAAACACCAGAACCTGATATTCTTGTATATAAGCCTCGTATACCTTTCCCAACTCGTCAAAGGCAAACCAAGATGGATACTCATTTCAATAAATTCAAAGAAGCTGTGAATAAGATTCATGTTGATATCCCCTTTCTCAATGCTCTAGTTGAGATACCAGCCTGGACTAAGTACTTAAAGTCACTTCTCACAAGGAAGTATATAACTGAAGAGTATGAGATAGTAAAACTGGCGACAACTACATCTGATATCATTTTGAGTAAGATGTCCAAGAAACAAAAAGACCCAGGATCCTTGGGATTTCATATCACATTGGCGACTCATCATGAAAGAAAGGATTGGTGGATCTAGGCGCGAGCATCTCTATTATGCCACTTAGCCTGTGCAAAAGACTAGGGTTTTTAGAATTGCTTCCAACAGGCATGACCATACATCTTGCAGATAATTTGGTAACTCTTCCCATGGGAATCATCGAAGATGTCCCAGTCAAGGTGGGCAAGGACTCCTATGTCCCATGTGATTTTGTCATCATGGACATTAAAGAAGACGCCAGATACCCTCTTATATTTGGTTGTCCATTCCTAGAAACTGCAAGAGCCCTAATTGATGTTGAGGTTGGTACCTTACTGCTCATATTTGGCAAAGAAACTCTCGAATTTAAAGTTTTTGAAAGCATGAGAAGACCAAGTATGCAAGAAGAAGTCTCACTGATTGATTGCATTGAGAAAATGTCATTTCTGACTCAAGAGCATCATGAATTAGACGATCCTTTAGAAGTTTCTCTAATGAACCCATCAGTTGATGATCCAATTGACGAACAAGTAAAGGATTGCATTGAATCCCTCGACTCTACTAAAGAAGATGTTGAAGACACTTGTAAAGAACTCAAAGCTATGGAAGCTACAGAAGAAACATATGAAAAACCAGAGGCTCTCAAAATGAAACCCCTACCCGAGGGACTAAAGTACGTATTTTTGGACGATCTCAAAGTTTTCCCAGTTATTATAAATTCCGATCTAACAGTTGAACAAGAAGATAAACTCTTAGAGGAACTAAAGGAAAGAAAGAAAGCCATCGGTTATAAAATGAGTGACGTCACTGGGGTCAGTCAAGCGTTGTGTATGCACAAGATCCCTATGATGGAAGATCACAAGCCTACTATTGAGCATCAATGAAAATCGAATCCAAATATGAAGGAAGTGGTCTGTCGCGAGGTCATTAAACTGCTCACAGCTGGAATAATTTATCTGATATCAAATTCTCCATGGGTGAGCCCAGTGCATGTAGTCTCGAAGAAAGGTGGAACAACTGTTATATGAAATGAAAACAATGAACTCATCCCCACTCGAATAGTCACTGAGTGGAGGATGTGCATAGATTATAGAAAATTAAACAAGGAAACTCGAAAAGATCATTTTCCAATGCCTTTCCTTGATCAAGTCCAAGAAAGGTTGGCTCACCAAGAATATTTTTGTTATCTTGACGTTACTCTGGATTCTATCAAATACACATAAATACATATGACCAAGAAAAAACAACTTTTATCTGCCCATTCGGAACATACACATTTAAAAGAATGTTGTTTGGTCTCTGTAATGCACCCACAACTTTCCAACGTCGCATTCCTTCCATATTCACTGGTCTTACTGAAACAATTATGGAGGTTTTCATGGATGATTTTTTTGTCTATGGAGATTCATTCGATTCATGTCTAAAGCTCCTCTCCCTAGTCCTCAAATGTTGTGAAGAAGCACATCTTGTTTTGAAATGGGAAAAGTGCCATTTTATGGTAAAGGAAGGTATTTTCCTCGGCCATAAGGTCAGCAATAGAGGAATTGAAGTAGATAAAGCAAAGATTGAAGTGATTTCTAAACTGGCTATCCCAAAAAATGTAAAAGAAGTCCGTGCTTTTCTAGGTCATGCAGGATTTTACAGAAGATTCATAAAGGACTTTTGCAAGATAACGAAGCCAATGACGAATCTATTACTAAAGGATACTGATTCCAATTTCAACGAAGAATGTGTCAAAAGCATCAACACACTGAAGCAGGCCCTTACAACCACCCCCATCATTAGAGCTCTCAATTGGGACCATCCTTTTGAAATTATGTGCGATGCCAGTGACTATGATGTGAGCACTATTTTAGGGCAATGTATAGAGAAGAAACATTATGTGATCTATTATGCATCGAAAACTCTAGATGAAGCCCACAGAAACTATGCAACTACTGAGAAAGAACTTCTAGCAGCTGTGTATGCCTTCGACAAGTTCAGATCCCACCTAATCGGTCCGAAGGTCATTGTCTACACATACCACGCTGCCATACGTTACCTTCTGGCAAAGAAATATGTAAAATCCAAGTTGATTAGATGGATCCTCATGTTGCATGAATTTGATTTAGAGATAAGAGATAAAAAGGGCACAGAGAATGTTGTAGCAGACCACCTCAGTCGCATACACACTCTGGATACTGAGAAGATTATGATCAATGATTCCCTACCAGATGATCAACTAATGAAGGTATCAGAAGTTGTACCATGGTACTCAGATTTTGTGAACTACCTTGCTGTTGGGGTTATCCATCCTCAATGTACCGGAAATGCACTAAAGAAATTTATGAATAATGTGAAACAATATCACTGGGATGAGCCATGCCTTTTTAAGCTATGTGTTGATGGTCTTTACAGATTATGTATCGCTGAGGAAGAAACCAAACTCATTCTAGGGCACTACCACTCTGGCCTAGTTGGAGGCCACACGAATTCTAAGAAGACTATGATAAAGGTTTTGCAATGTGGATTCTTTTGGCCAACCATATCCAAGGATTCCTACAACTTTGTTCTATCATGTGATAAATGTCAAAGAATAGGTAACATTACGAAGAGAGATGAGATGCCACTTAAGTTGTGGCAAGAAATTGAGATATTTGATGTTTGGGGGTGTGGACTACATGGGGCCATTCCCATCTTCTTACGGATTTTCTTACATCCTAGTAGTGGTTGATTACATCTCTAAATGGGTTGAATCTATACCAACCGTCACTAGTGATTCCAAACTCGTCATCAAATTATTCAAAGATATTATTTCCCCCATTTTGGAGTGCCACGAACCGTGATATCTGACGGAGGGTCTCACTTCCTTGAAAGAAGCTTTGAAGATTTACTGAGAAAATATGGTTTAATACATAAGGTAGCCTCACCCTACCATCCACAAATGAGCGGACAGGTAGAGGTTTCTAATCGTCAACTAAAGGCTATTTTGGAAAAAAAACTGTAGGCCGCAATCGAAAGGATTGGTCAGTAAAAATCAACGACGCATTATGGGCCTATCGAACTGCTTACAAAACTCCCCTCAGGACTACACCCTTCCTATTAATATATGGAAAGGCTTGCCACCTACCTCTCAAATTGGAACATAAGACATGGTGGGCAATAAAACCATTGAATTTCAACATCAAGAAAGTAGGCCAGGCTAGGATTCTGCAACTTCAAGAGCTGGATGAACTCAGGATGACAGCTTATGAGAATGCACAAATCTACAAAGAACACACCAACCTTTGGCATGATGGTCATTTGAAAAGAAAAGACATACAAGTGGGAGACAAAGTTCTAATGTTCAACTCAAGGTTGAAGTTATTCCCAGGGAAACTCTGCTCCCACTGGTATGGACCGTACATTGTCAAAAGCATCTCCCCACATGGTGCTTTCTCTTTATGGAGCGAAAAGTCAGGTGAATTTTTGGCGAACGGCCAACACTTGAAAAGATATTTCACTACAGTAGATATGAGCACTAAAGAAATAATAGATCTCTCCAATCCAAAGGAACTGCTGTGAAGTTGAAGATATCAAGTCGAGCCATCAACATAAAACAAAGGCGCTTGTTAGGAGGCAACCCGATAAATAAATTCATATTTAGTTTACAATTTTGAATTAGAAATTTTTCCTTAATTTTGTTTTTACCTTTTAGAAAAATTTTCACCAAATAAAATTCATATTGTGAGATGCTATCTTGATTTCTGATTAATCTTTCTTTAGATTTTCAGATGGAGGACGTGCGCTATCTAGAATGCAACCATATCCAGTGGTCCAAACGGCATGAAATTTCCCCTCCATCTCGAATTTAGAGTTTGCTCGGGATGAGAAAATTTCTAATTTCGGGGTGGAGGGTGGGTGGTATGTATCTTACTTTCCACCTTCACCCATCTAAATCAATCTTGGATTTTCATCGTCGCAATTTTGATGAAAATTTTTAAAATATTTAAAGTTTTCCGAAGAAATTGAACAGATACTTGATGAATTTTTTACTCTTCCCATTTCATTAAATGTCACAAACTAATCTTCTATGCATTTTTAATCATTATACTCTCGTTATTCGAAGTAGATCCTCAAAAGGATCACTTTTTGAAACAAGCCTTTTGATTGAAATCATATTGTGAAGCTTATGATTCCTAACATCATGATACTTATGCAAAAATGATAAGTGTTTGTCGAACTGATAGGGATCAAACACGTCATGCTTCCTAACTGACTAGTAGAACAATAACATGGAATCTCCACTGGATCCTCATCAAGTCATTATTTGAGTAGAGTATGATAAAGAGAATGACTCGCTGCACTGAATTGTAAATCAAGTTGCATTCTGATCTAAACACTCTTCTACACTTCTTCTACCATCTTCATATCCCTCCATCCATAAAAAAGAAACAAAATAGCCAAAAGTTGTACCAAACCCTAAGTTCGGGGTGGCAAGCCACTTCCCTCTATATCTGCTTCTTCCATACCCCTAAAAAATAAATAGGGATGTACCACCAAAAATGCAATCTCGAGTCGAATAGAGGAGAGATTTGCAAACAAAAAGATGCCAAAATGCACACAAAAAGAAATGCAATCTCGAGTCGAATAGAGGAGAGATTTGCAAAAAGAATGCAATAAATGAAATTGTAAATCGTAATAATAAAAATCTCGAGTCAAATAGAGGAGAGATTTATTTCTTCTTTCCATACCACCTTTCACTCCATTTTCTACCTAATGGCACAATGAATGCCTACCCTATCCTTAAAAAACACCAGTCTTAGATCAAATGCACACTTGTTGTTCTGTGGGTGTCTCTGGACTCTTACAAAACTCTTTGATATGCTTGTTGATGGAAAAAGTGAGGAGGAAGTGATTTTGTAAAATGAACTCAGAAACGAAGATATGGTAAGATGTGTTTAGTGCTCTCAGGAGGTTGAGATACTGATTCATATTGAGCAGAAAGAAAATATTCGTGATGTGAAGATGAAGTAATCACATGAATTGAAAGTATTCATTTGGCAATTGTTTCAGATTTTGCGTTACTTGAGGATGAGCAACGTTTAAGTTCAGCGTATTTTGATGAATGCATATTCATTAGGAATTTCAATCACTACATTGGATCACATTCGACTCAATGCATTCAATTTCATTTACTCAATATCAAAATTTGCAAAATTACTAAATTGGTCCCATCATCATGATTTTAATTGAAATTATGTTGATTTAATGCAGGTCTTGATAAAGCTAAACAATCAGCTGGGGCCCACCTTGACTCACCCATTGTTCTGACCAATAGATCTAACCAAGTGGTTTCATCCATTCGGTCTTAGCCCACACGGTCTCATGACCGTTTGAGCCCATTCGGTCTCAAGACCGTTTGAGCCCATTCAGTCTCAAGACCACATGAGCCCAAACAGTCTCAAGACCGATAGACCAGCAGAGACCGATTGGAGGCGTAAACCAGTCACGAGGGATCAAGAAGTGCATGAATTCAAAACCCTAAACCAGAGTCCTTGCCACGGCTGTTTTGAACCACCGCGGTCGTGTTCTATTGTCTTCGCCACGACCGTGTGGTCAGGCCACTACCGTGGTGGACCATCCTTAGCACATAAATCCTCACCCGCCATGACCGTGCGAGGTAGCACGGTCGTTTGGTAGTAGCCTCGCCATGACCGTGTTGTCACGCCACAACTGTGGCGCACCGCCATCAGAACTTAAATCTTCACCCGCCATGCCTGTGCGAGGCAGCACGGCCGTGTGGCAGCAACATCACCAAGACTGTGTTGTCTCACCACGGCTGTGGCACATTGTCCCCTACCACCCGCAACCCTGTTGCCATGACCTCCACCTATAGCGCCACAATCCGCTCTGCCGCATCCAGTAGCAGCTCCGACTTCACCTCACCTACTGTTGCAGCACCCCCCGCACATGTTGCCTTCAGCCACGTCGCCCACGCCCTCCGCCTTGCCCCTCAAGCTTGTCCACCGGCGGAACAGCAGCTACTCGATCTCAGGACAAGACTATTTGAGATCTCGATAGCAAACCGATTGGATCAGGCAACGTGAAGACTATTTGGTCTCTTGCTGGCTGCGTGAAGACTGATTGAACCTGCTGCAAAGATTGTTTGTTGCAAATGTGAAGACCATATTGAGACGAGCTTTCCAGACCATTTGAGCACTGAAACCGATTGGTCGACTGCAGAATGCAAAACTGTATGGTCCCATCTCTGAAACCGTTAGGGCTGCGAGATTGTATGATCAACAGACATGCTGAAGACTGTTTGAGCCTAAGCATGCAAGACCATTTGGATATATCAGTGTTCCAGACCGTTTTCTCAAAACACAAGACCGTTTGAGTCATCTGAAGTGAAGACCATTTGGGGGGATATGTAAAGAGCGTTTGATTCTGCTGACTTGAAGACCGTTTGCCATTTATGCACAAGATCATTTGGAGGAAAGAAAACGGTCTGTGAAATCATTTGAATTTAACAATCCAAGACCATTTGTTCCTCTAATTCTCAAGACCGTTTTGTCAAAACTTTACCAAACCATTTAACCAAAAATATCTACAAGACCGTGAGGACTGGTCCAGTGCTTATAAATAGGACCCATAGGGTCCTCATTTTGGGGGGATCGGTTCCGGGACGCCGACAGGCTGCCTGTACACAGGTCCGATCCAAATCCAGTGTCGTCCATGCCAGTTTCATTCCACCTACTGCCCGTGTTGCAACCAAGGAGGCTGAGGAGAGAAGGAAGACAGAGTGAGGGAGATTGTCTGGTCTATCTTGGAATCTCCCATTTGCATCCATATTTGCTCCGACACGACGTAGAAGGTTGTATCTTCTTCACCGAGCTACGACTACCTTCTGCACCGAGTTCATGGTGGATTTTTCTCTCTTTCTTATTCTTCTTATTTCTCACATCATGAGCGAGTAGTACCTTTTCGCTGGGGTGCAGGGACCCATTGACCATGCTAATCATGCTCTTCTTTTAAACTCTCCATGGCAATGTATATAACCTTCCTTTTCGTTGTTGATTGTTATGTTTATAGTTGATTATCTACTTGCTTTCATCTTGTTCTCTCCCTTATTACAAAATCTTCTATATATGGGACGGGATGGTGGTTTACAAGTTCGACTCCTTGACAAGTACTTCTGATAGGATTCCTTGAGGTTGTAAGTGTATGTTATGTGAGGGGATGAGACATCTAGCCTACAGTGATGCTTCTGTGGTCTAAACATCCCTCAGGGAGGACCACAACCTTAGTTGGATTTTGTATCGTCTTTTTTATCATCGATGATAGTTTGTTGATCAATCACCTACACACTTGTCGATTAATGCAGTTGACTCCCAAACTAGAAATAGAATGGGATTTCTTCAAGGTCGTAAGTGTATGATCTGTGAGGGGACAAGCCATCTAGCCTTCTGTGACACTTTTGTGTGCCTAACGTCTATATAGGGGGGCCACAACCTTCGTTAGATTTCTGTATCTTCGGAGCCGTAAGTAAGTGTTCTGGTTGGTAACGAGACATCTAATGCCTAAGGTGATGCTTACGCGAACCTAACGTTTGTACGGGGGGTTCTGCAGTAGCTCTATTTGGATCATTATATCTTGCCTGGAAAGTTTGCGATTGAATATGTTTGCGTGTGTAGAGGTGGTGAAACCCAATACCATACCAGCGATTCCATATCATTGATCTAAACCCAACTTTAATTCAGCTTTTACTTTCTTGCAATTAGTTTAATTAACCTCAAATCAACCAGTCATTCTAAATATTAGTTTTACTCGAGCTAGATTCGACCGACAAAGATTCTTAAAAACGTTGTCCTTTGGGTTCGATCCTTAAATATACTACGATAAGACTCGTCCTCTTGCGAGTGGTATTATTACACTTTGGTTTTGGTAAAAGCTCATGGATTTCAACCCCGAGTGAGTTTGTTAGTGCGGTAAAATCCCACGTCAGTATCCCAAGGCCAAGTGTCCAATTCATATGAAGAATGGGAACACTAAGAATATATATGGATCTATCATGTATGTAATCATCCCATTATCTTGCATGTATAGGACATAGCAAGAATAAAATGCATTCGTCATCTTGTATGTAGGATATGACAATATGATGTGCTCATCCCGATAACTCATATGTGGGACATGACGAGTGGATGTTTGTCTTGTTCCAATAAGGGTTATTGGAATACCATAAGAACTTGATAAGTACTTGAGAAGTACTAGTTCTATGGAAATACGGAAAGGTTCACTTTAAAGAGTTACACTGATGAGAACTTCCGAAAAGGACAGAAAATTAATTGCAATATATATGAGATATATAAAAGTGAATGTTTGTTGATAAATGGAAACATTCCAATAAAGTCATTTAAAAGGAAAAGCCGAGTATCCGTGTGTTAGAGAACATTAATGGATACTATATGGATCTGGAAGTTCATGAGATGAACTTATAGATATTTCAATCTTTGATGACAAGTAAGGAGTGCTTGGTCATGCAATGTGGCTAAAGGTTAGCAAAGGAATACTAGATCGCATATTACGGTAACTCCATCTCATACGTGTGACGTACAACAAAGAGGCAGTTAATAACAACTATGGCAAAGTGTTGCCATAACTCACTATATTAGCACTAGAGTATGGTAACATGTGGGACATGTTTGAAGATCACTAAGAATATAATTCAAGGGTGATTAGCTCGCAGTGCAAGTGGGAGTCTGTTGGTATGTATGCCCTGAGAGCCAATCATGGGATGATTGGTGGGATACATTAAGATTGATTTGATAAACATCAAAAGGCAAGATTCCAATTCTTTCTAGTTCAATCATATGAGATAATGATAGAACAGATTGAATGTCCAGAGAATGACAGTACTCATTGATGTATGCTTTCAGGTTGAGGACCTGAACGATGAGATCATACAGATGCTAAGAGTTTGTGCATTCTTATTATGTCCCTAGTCGGATGTTATTGTGGAAGGTAGATAGAAAGTAATGACACACAAGACTAGATTGTGGTGTTGGTTGATGACAGAATCTCATTAGTCATGATATGGAGATAATAAACCAAACACATAGGTACTTGTTAGAGAACAAGTGTACCAGACATACCCACCGTGAGTTTGACACATGGAACCATGACATGGTAGTCACAGTCAGTTCTCACAGTGATGGTGGTGAGTGTGATTCTTTGACCTGAAATTAGTACACTCAACACGTCATTGGGTACACTTTGACATCATCAAACGCAATCCTGAAACATGGGTTGTTATAAAGGTAATGATTGGGTGGCTTTGACACATGGGGCTTTTGAGGGGTGAGTGATAGATATGGGATTTGTCCCTCCTGAGGGAGTTTGATATCTATGTCCACTTGATGAGTAGGATTGAGATAGGTGTGCAAACGCATGTGTGAATCAGTATGTGATATTGATGTCATACATATATCCTCCAATCTACTCTGAGATCAAGAAAGTGAATGAACGTTGACAGGATGATTGTTCCATGCCTTGAGTTCATTTAAGATATCATAGATAAAGGAATTATGCATTCACTGTAACACCATTCATGGATTGTAGGATTGAAAGTTGTTTTCCAACTTTTGTTTTCACTTGGGTAGCACTGATGTGCGACTAGGCACTGCTCTTTGCTTGTGAAGTCATAAGTGTTATGGACTTTCACTGCCAACGTGAAATGGGCCTGCAGGGTCACACACATAGGATTTAAACTAGAAGAGGAGTTTATCCACAAACAATGTTTAGATTGTTTACTAAATATGTTTAGTAGTTCAATTGAACACTCAATCAATTGATAGCTCAATATCATAGTGTTCAAGGTGTTGGACCTATTGATTAGAGTAGAGAATTGATTGGAACTGCAATTGACTCTTTTACGCAGTCTGCACTCTGAACCGATCGGCTGATATGATGAATTGATCGGCTCAGATTGGTGAACCGATCGGCTCAGATTGGTGAGTCGATCTACTCAGAACAGATTGAGATGACTGGTTCAAGGGTTGAACCGATCAGCTCAACTGGTCTAAATGAGCGAGTTGGGAAAGTCAGGTTGATGAGAAATTTCTCTTCATTTCAATTGTCCAATTTGATTGGAACAAGGATTGGTATTTGGATCAATTGGAAACACAAGAGGAAAAATCAATATGGAACTGACTTGGGCAGTGAACCAATTGGTTCAGAACCGAACCAATCAGCTCAGGTGTCCCAACCGACTATTTCAAGTGTGAACTGATCGGCTCAGGTCCCCAACTAATCAGCTCATGCATGAAACGATCGGTTCAACTGGCGCAGTTGGTTATTTTGTGGAAAGCTCTGGACCCTTCTACTCCTACTTTAATCCCGCATTGCCCGGGGTAGAGAACCCTGCCCCATGACCCTCCTATATATAGGGGTATTAAGGGCTTCTCAAGTACAACTCAGAACACCAGTTGCTCTGCAAAGTTTTTATTCTCTCTGGTTGTGGTATCCAGGAGAGCCTGAGCAAGTGCTACCCGATAAGGGAGGTACAACAAGGGAAAGACAACTACAGAAAGGTGACTGGTGGTAGGAGAGTGTGTCGGTGAATAGTACGTTGACATGAGGGTACAAATCCTTCTGGTTCTTTGTGATACAAGGTGATTGGAGTTCCAGGTGGTCTGTGTGGACTACTACAGAGGTGGGAGATTTATGTCGCTCAGAGGATAGTTGTCAATCCTGACAGTCCCGGTGAGACTAGGAGCTGCACAGACACCATCCAAGACCGGAGGTGAAGATCACACAAGCCGGAAGGTAACATAACTGAGCAACCCTCGGGACAAGGTATGTCTCTACAAACCATCCTTCCTATTGTATAGACATTGACGTGATTCCTTTATTCTAGGTTCGCAGAGAAGAATTTTTTTTTGGTTTCCACTGCCTTCTTTGTCTCCCATAAAACCCAACATAGATTTGGGAGATCTGATCCACCATCATTAGTGACCATTAATTCACCATAGGTTGTTATATCAGTACTATATTCATTAACCAACATCAAATATTAAGCTAATGTCATCATTGATTGATAACATTATTAGGGTATGTAATGGTTGGTCATTAAACTTCTAATTGATCCAGAACTTGACCTAAGGGGGTGACCATATGTTGTCACTATATTCTGATGCCTTTTATCCTGACCATCATTTTTCATGAAGCCAACACCATAGGGTTGTTGCAATGGTACCATCATCGAGTCATGGTTTTATAGAAGAAATCACCTTAAAACCCTAAAATTGACCATTGGTTGGTAGGTGCTTAGAACCATAGGTTGTCAAACCAACCTGATTAAAGTCATATTATACCTTAGGAATAACATACACATTATCACAGGTTCATCTATAACTGAAATCAGAATGGGGAACATTATAAAAATCGAAATCCAAGTCAAACATAGCTTTTTGGTTCATGGATCATCATTTTCGAGCAAGAACATGATCTAGAAAGCTTTGGTAAGAAATAAACGTGGAGAAAGTTATAAAACTTGCCTCTAATGAGAAGATGAAACTCCACGCAGAAGAAAAATCGAGCAGGTAGGGTAGAAAATCCAAGCATAAGCTATGATCCATCTAGCACCTTTCTTCATCAAATGAGAAAACCCTAAGCATAAGGAGCAAGAAAGGTAGGGTTTTAGAGCTTCAGAGAAATTTGTACCATGGAACAATAAGGTTTCAACCTGGAGGAAGGTCTAAGGAAGTACAAGAGAAAGAGAAATGGATAAGGAAGGAATAAAATAACTTGACATGGTCGATATCCCTAGAAGATGACCTTGGAAACCCTAGGTAGGGCTAGATGGAGCTCTAGGAGACCTTCTTCTCCAAAAAGAGGTTGTCTTCTACCTTAGAGAACTTGGTTCTGTAGAAAAATAGAGTTTAGTCATTTCTCCATGATAGAGGAAAGAGAAAGCAAGCATATATTCATCCTTGGGGAAGCAAGCATGAGGTGTAAAAGTAGCTTCCCCATGTGTCTATGGCCTTAAAATATTAAGAATATACAAGAACACACACAAGAAGCTCCCCCAGCGTCCTTATAGACCTGCTTAGATTTACTTTGTCAAATTTCCCATCCGATCACATAATTCATTAGTTAATAGCTACTAAAAGTAGCTCATCTGTGAAGGGGTAAACCCTAAAATACCCTTAGAGAAAACACCTTCAAACCAAGGATTAAATAGGTGCCCCATGGGTCAACAAGCTCAAGAATGATGATAGAATATCCAAGGAACATAATGCAAGTGATAGATTGCAAATAAAACCTCTCCATTGGGTAAATTGTAGAAAAGTCCAAAATGTGCATAAAATTACATAGCTTGCTCAAACAGTGTCCAAATTGGACCAAATTTGAAACTTAAGCTTGTCTTATAATTTTAAAGCATATCACAATGTTATATTATGGTTCTAAGCGTTCCATTATGGAAATTAATCTTATTCAACTCATAAAGCATGTTCAGGGGCCTTACATGTGCAATCGACAACTAAACAACCACAATACCATAAAATTAGGTAAATTAAAACCAATCTCATATAACCATAATTGTGCAGAAAAATATTACATCAAGGTTCACAACTTGTCACATATAACATGCCATACTAGGTATTCACATCTGTACAGTGGCCATCTGCCACACACCTATTATAAAAGATATATTCACATGTACAAACCACATATATACAACCACGACATAATGCCTAAACACATAACATTATACATAACATCTACAAAAGACATCCCTCCCAGACCTGAGAGTATAGGGACAACACTAAACTCTACTACAAAACACTAGAAGCTATCTAACCTTTAATGGTTACTGATCTCTGAGTTGCTCCTCCTCAACAATAGTATCTCCACTATGCTACTGACGACTGCCTAAAAGGGTGTGGAAACCACAAGGTGTGACCCATGTCCCAATGGTAGATATAACTCCTAGCCAATAGTTATTGTCACCACAGATATATTACTATTAAATAGGATGAGTGGATCATCCAAATGAATAATTTAAACTGATTACACAAGTTAAGCAGGTTGAACAACTATAACAGATAGGCATATTATCATGATAAGAAGGAACATGAAGAACATGTATAACATTTGATTGTTCTTACTGTATTATATAACAACTAAGAAATAATAAAAAAAGTCAACGGTAAACATCCAATGTGAAGCATGTTTAACCCTACAAAAATATACCACATGGATGTATTATGTCTTTTATTAATGCCTTGAGGATTTGAGATACCACCCAAATCCAACAAACCACTGCTAAGTTGAAATCAGTGCCATACAAGATCTAGGAAGAGTCTAAATCCAAGGTCTTCTTCCCACTTAGTCAGTACGAGTGAACACCACAAAGACATATCAATAAACTACCACCAGTGACATACAGTCAAACTAAAAACACCTATCCCGCCTTGGTACCGAGCAAGGTGCTAAACACCAGGGTATGAAACCCTACCACTTAGGTACAAGTACAGTTATCCTCCAAACACATCACATATATAATAACCAAGACATGACCATATACATTCTCACACCAAGTTATGACAGTCTCCATCCTCAAAACACCTGGGGTCAAGATGAGAAGGACACACAATCACTCACACATCACATACTCAACAATATGCACTCTGAGTTTCCATTAGGAATACTGATTTCACCATCCAGCAAGTTCTAATGTCAGAATGGATCTATGGCCCAAGGAAACTACATGATTAGGGTTCCACTTTATTAGTTAAATCCAATTGGGTATCTTTTAACTACATCAATCAATTTACATACAAACCATAGAAAGATTCTACAAAGATGAGGGCTAATTGCAACTTCAAAAGATATAAAATGTATAAAGAACAATCTGATCTCATCACCACAAGGTAGTATTTCACTACCATACACAAGGTCATCAACATTATCACATTATCATGGGATGTCAATCCCTCATCACATCACCATAGGATGTCTTCTCAATTAGAGTACAAAGCCATTGGAAAGGTCATAAGACCATTCATATTTTCCCAATAAGAATATCATCATCTCTCCATGCCCCCTCAAGCTCATAATCATTGCACGTGTCCCATAAGCTTAAACACTTTCTTATAGTATGCACTATAATGTTCACAAGATATCCGGTTAGGATTACAACAATTTAGGAGAGATAAAGCATTCTACCAGTGTGATAATTACTCAAGAAACCTAGCATTAACATTATGTGCTTGAAATTAGGGTTAGGGTTCAACAATGTAACCAAATAGGGGTTTCAAGATTACAATTAGATGTAAACTCTAATTATTACCATTTCTAATATTCTTGGAAGTAAGAAAATCAACCACCGTCATCGTGAAGCTAAACATATAAGATAAATACTTGTCCAGAAGTTCTCATCAACTGAAGAGAAAATAAACCACATCATCTTCATTGCTTTAAGAGATGAGTCACCGACATCGACCAAAGAAACATGTGCCACTAGCTACCGAATAGGAAGCACCATCATCATGATTGAAGAAGACAAGTGCATGGCGACTGAAGAAAGAATCATAGATCTTGTTTGAAGAAAAATCTTGGAAACCGAAGGGATACATCCACATCTCATCGACCGAAGAAAATTGAAACATCAACAACCACACTAGTCAAGTCATGGCGACTGAAGTAGATGGTGTAAAACTCATCGAGTACATAGACTATAGCATGGTAAACATCAAGAGAGATAAAACCTCATCCTACACATGATCAAAATAGGTTGATCATTGTCATGAAATCTAAACCACCGAGGAGTAAAACACAAGGGAAGATCATCTCCAAAACCCTAAATTCAATCATCAACATGATGTAAAATCAAACTATGAACCAACAAAGAGAAAACCAATGTTTCTAGCATCACATATGTATCCAAAACCTCCATCATCCATCAAGATAAACGTGCACTAGATTATGGTACACAAGAAGGGATTTATGTACCAAAAAATCACCAAGAAACTTAAACCCTAGATCAAGATATCATAATCATTCTACTTGTTACTACATTTTAGAGATAGGTTATTTGCATGCAAGATTAAGTGCAACAATAATAGAGGAGAAAGTTATATAACTTGCCTTGGATAAGAAGAAACAACACCAATAGCAAGGATGCTCCAAGGAGAGAGAAAATTCTAGCTTGATCACCACTTCATCCAAGTTAGCATCACCTCAAAGAAATAAGAACAACCCTATATTAAAGGAAGCTCAATAAAAAGGACAAAATCCTAGGCTAAAAATACAAGAAAGAGAGGTTCTTCAACTCATCTCAAGCACCACCATGGAGAGCCATGAATTCAGCCAAGAAGAGAGAAGTTCCTTAAGAAGCACCACTGAGGAGACCCATGGATTTGGCCAATTGAAAGAAGGAAGGTAGGTTGTATAAAAACAAAGATCAAGAGAGAGACAGAGAGAGAGAGATCACTTACCAAGATCAAGGAACACCAAATGATCCCCAAAGAAGAGCTGGTCCAAACCCTAGATCCATGTGCAAGAGGTTCAACCACCTTCTCCAAGTTCAAGCACCATTGCACCACCAAGAACACAAAGGGGAAGAGCTCCAAGGAGAAGATAGAAAGAATAAGGTGTAAAAAGGATAACTTGCATGCAAAGAGAGGGGTATATATATCCCAGGGTAGAGAGAGGTAAGGAGGGTTAGGTGTCATGCAAACATGTGCCACTTGTCCACCATATCAAGCCCATGCAAGCACTAAGCTTATGCATGCATCAAGGGTTACAAAAACAAGGAAACTCAATAACCAATCTGGTCTAGGAAAGCTCATCGGTTGAAGAAAAACTTGGTCCAAAGCTCAATCGGTCGGATGGAAACAAAAGACCATCGATCACATAGAATACACCCTAGGGTTTCTTGGATCTTCGACTGCTAAGAATACTATGCACAACTCAAACTCATCGACCAAAGATACCAAGGTCGAATAAACAACATGATGGTAGATGAAAATCAAGGGAAACCATCAGTCAACACCCAAGGTCAACATCAAACTAGGGCATCCAAGAAAACCCTAGAACATCAACACATGATGCCACCTCAACAACCAATGTCCAACAAAGCACCTTAATGTACCACTCTCTCAAACCTGATTCCAAAACATGTGGGGCACAATAAGCATGTGACAAATTGCAAGATAAATCCTAAATATGGGTAAACTATAATTAGGTCAAAAACAAGCACATATAAGCATAACTGGATCACACACCATCCAAATTGGACCAAACTGAAGACACAAGCATGAAACATGTTAATAAAGCTCATCACATGATTAGATTAAGGTTTTAAGCACTTTATTATGTTAAGTAAGTAAGATCAACCATAAATCTAGGTTAGGGGTCTTACATCCTACCCCTTCCACACCTCCACCCCCCGGCACCCCGCTCGCACCCTGCACACATAGTCCAATAGGCACCACAAGATGATAGGAGGAAAGTACCCACCCAAGGCTAATCTCCACTGCCAGTGAGCAGCACAACTAGATATAGTGTGCTAGCCTACCGTTGTGCAATCATTGACTACTAATTGGATGTCTGGGTAGGTGTCTCTTACCTAGCTAATTGGGTGTTGAACCACCACACTTCTCTCCTCATCTACTCTTTTCTAGAGGATTATGTACTTAGGCATTCTTGATCCATCAGTAGGGAAATCATATGTCATTGTCCCCTTAGTAGTTTTACCTACGGACCCTTGATTGGATTCTTTCCTCCTTAGCAACCTCCGTAAGAATCTAATAGATACTCCTCCCCTTCTCCATCACCTAGTGGATCTTTGTAGTGGTGTGTTGATCTTGACATGTTAGGAATCCGTCTCTAAAAACAAATATTGTAACATGCTTGGTCCCTAAACATTCTTTTCTTTCCTTCCCATGTATTATCCCTATGTAAATGGGTGAGGGTAGTTAATTGTTAGGTATCCATTTCTTGTTACCTATCATAGTGCCTTATCCCTATGACAATGCTTCAGTCATGTTTCTTTTTTACTTTCTCTCCCCTTCCTTCTAGTATTTATCTTACTAGTGATTACCCATCTCCACTTCTATTCCACCTAGTGAGTGCTTTGATATCATTCTTCATTGCTATTCTACCAGTATGAATAGTTTGATATCTTTCTCCACCATTATCCTAATGGAGTGACTTTTCATCATGTATGAAGGCAAGGATGACCACAAAGATTCACCTGAGATCATTGTATATAATGACAATGTATCTATCACCATAGCAAGTTATATGGAGCTAATTACCCACTCTGTATGAATTCTATCCAAAACATCTTGGAATATAGAGATAAGGTAAAATTCATAGATAAACCTATTGAGGATACCAAAGGAAACAAAAAACTATCCAAGTCAAAACCTGGCTACTACACATCATGGAACCTTCTATTGCTTCCAAGTAAATGTTTTACAAAATTACACATGAACCATGGGATGTTGAACTCATCACTATATGTAATAAAAGAATGTCTTGAGGCTTTAAAAAATCTTGGATAAATTGTTTAGTGCAACCCTTGATGAATATTTTGACTCCATTATCAACTTGTCTGAAAAATTTGACTATTTTTATCCCATCTCTTATGAAGGTCAAACCAAATAGGGTGACAATCTTATTAGGGCTAAATTTCTCAATGGAATTCATTCAACCTATGATCTTGTCTGCAACGTCATCTTGTCTGGATACAACTTTCCCACTTTGGAAGATAGATTCTATAGTCTCTAATAGTCTGAAGTTTGGCTCTTGTCTTCCACTCCACCGGAATGACAGTTGGCCATTGATGCTTTTTCTCATGGACGTGGTTGTGGACATCCCCTTGGGCCCAAATGCGCATTCTGCAACAAGTTGGGACAATTGGAGGAGAAGTGCTATCAGAAGTAATTTCATCCCTATGGGCACAGTCCTAGCACTGAGACTACCCATGTTTCCCAAGGATAAAAAAATTCATCCATCACCATTTATTCATCTGAGTGTGAGCAACTTTTATAGGCCTCCCAATGGAATCCTCCACAATCCATAGGATATGTTGGTCCCTATACCATGCAATAGCTGTGACATCTTTCATGCATATGGCCTCCAACCAAGATAATGGCAGGACCTCCATGCTTACATTCAGATCTTCTTGGATTGTTGACTCTGAGGCCACCCAACATATGTCTAGTTTGAAATACCTCTTTTTTTCCATGAAACCTCATATTTATAACTCATCTATCACTCTAGAAGATGGGTCCACTAAAACTATTCAACAATGTGGGAGTGTTAATATCTCACCTCATCTCAAACTCAAATTTGTTCATTTCTTCATGCATCTTCCCTGTAATATAATGTAAATCGATGCCTTTAATTACACATCCCCTTTGATAGACATGTTTTTTTTAATGTAGCATTTTTTGACTTTCAGGAAAATTGGATTGGGTTCTAGATACACTGACCTAAACTACCTTGGTGGTGGCATCCCTTTTCTACCCTTGTTGGGAGCAAATCTCTTCAACTTCACCAATGTTTTGGTCATCCCTCTCTTCACAATTTGAAGCACCTGGACCTTATTTTTGTAGTTTAAAAACCCTCCCATGTCACTTGTGTGAGTTTGTGTAGCATAATACGAGTTTTTTCCCTTGAAAACTAGTCTATGCTACAAAGTTGTTTTTGATGTTATTCATGGCGACATTTTTGGTCCTTTTTGAACCACTAGTTAAATTGATTCTATTATTTCATTACCTTTGTTGATGATTTCTCTAGCATGATGTGGTTATATTTGTTGATATACCATGATAATATGATTGTTGGTTTTTAAAATTTCATAAAATGATCTCAACGCAATCGAATAAATCCATTAAAATATTATACACTGACAATGCTTTAGAGTATGTTTTTGGCTTAGGTGTGTTTTTTTGTTCTAAAATTGGAACTATCCACCAACATTCATACCCTCACAGCTCATAAAGAAATTAGGTTGTAGAACGAAAAATTCATCATTTGCTTGGTGTCTCTCGCGCCCTTATGGTTTAATGTAAATTACCTAAGCCCTATTGGTCTGAGGCTGTTTTCACATCTTGCTACCTTATCAATTGAAAACTATCATTTGTTCTTTAGAGAAAGTCATCCTTTTAAACCCCCCCCCCATGAAAATGACCTTTCATATTTGTTTGTGTTTTAAGTGTACTGCATGTGTGATTAACTTTGATCTAAAAGTAGATAAACTTGATTCATATTCTATCAAAATAGTTTTCCTTGGTTATTATACCTTCTAGAATGGTAATCATTGTATTAGTCCAAGAAATCATTGTATATATGTCTCTTCCAATGTTATGTTTTATGAATTAGATATTTTCTTTGATTCTGCATCAAAATCCTCTCTATCTCAACCTCAGCCTCAAATTGAGTTTGTTGAGATCAATCTTTTTGACCAAGTGGATCATGAACCCATCAACCATCTTCCTACAATTCTTCCTCCAACGGCTAGGAACCAACAACAATGTTCATGTCTGACGATCTATCACTCCTCGTAGCTCTCTAGAAGGACATACACTCTTGTACTTTTCACCATCTTATATCTCATAAATGTTGCCTATCTAAGATTTCATGTATTGCTAAATCTAATGTGTAACAACTTGACTGTATCCAAATTTTGGAAAATTATCGTGAGGTCCTTCAGTACCCTGATTGGAAACCTATAATTCTCTAAGAAATGACAACATTGTTTGAGAGAGGGACCTGCGATCTTAGCCCTCCTCCCTTGCATAAAAATATTATCGATTATATATGAGTCTTTTATTTCAAATTTAACATAGATGGATATAAGAAATGGCTTAAAGATTGTCTTGTTCCCAAAAGGATTCTCACAAACATATGGTGTGGATTTATTTACACCCTCTCACCCGTCACTCGCATCACTTCTATCAGGCATGTAATCTCCCTTGACACTCACATGGACTGGCCTCTATTTGAGTTTGTCACTACAAATGCCTTCCTTAGCGATATAGAGGAGGAAGTGTATATGAAGAATCCTCAAGTTCGTGTACTTAGGGGAGTCCTCACAAAGAGCATGTCATCTCAAATGCTCTTCTATAGCCTCAAGCAATCACCATGGGCCTGGTTTAGAAAACTTACTGGAGTTCTTGCTAGCCTAGATTTTTTCAGACCGTCCAGTGATCACAACCTATTCATTAGTTCCTCCCAAGGTGGAACTATTGTACTTGTCATTTATGTCGATGAAATCATTCTCATTGGCAACAATTTCCATGGGATTTCAGCAATGAAACAGACACTCCAACAACATTTTCAAATCAAGGATTTGAGACAACTTTGCTACATCTTTGGCATAGAGGTGCTACATTCTTGTCAGGACACTTATTAATCTTAGCATAAATATGTTTTTGGTCTCTTAAAAGACTCTAATACATTGAATTCTATATTTGTTCTTCACTTATAGACTATTAGAATAAAGTTTTGTCCGAGTGAGAATCATTTACGGTCCTAAACAATATAGATGCATAGTTGGAAACTCATCTATCTTATAATTACATGACCAAATATTATCTTTGTTGTTAGTTTTCTTATTCAAGACATGGATAAACCTCTAATGTGTTGTTGGAGTTAGGTACAACGTGTTCAACACTATCTAAAAACTACACCTGGTAGGGGTCTCCTCTACAAGAAACCACATTCTATAGATATATCTTTGACTTGATATGCATATGTCAATTGGGTCAGAAATGTGAATGATAGAAGATCAATTTTTGGCTTTTTTGTTCTATTGGGTGGTCATCCAGTTACTTGGCGGAGTAAGAAGAAATCTGTTGTGGCTAGTTCTAGCATTGATGCAGCACATCATGTCATGGAGTGACTTTACATCATTTATGAAGGAAAGGATGACCACAAAGATTCACCTGAGATCATTGTATATAATGACAATGTATCTATCACCATAGCAAGTTATATGGAGATAATTACTCACTCTGTATGAATTCTATCCAAACCATCTTGGAATATAGAGATAAGGTAAAATTTATTAATAAACATGTTGAGGATACCAAAGGAAACCAAAAATTAGCTAATTCAAAACCTGGCTACTACACATCATGGAACCGTATATTGCCTCCAAGTAAATGTTTTACAAAACTACACATGAACCATGGGATGTTGAACTCATCACTGTATGTAATAAAAGAATGTTTTGAGGCTTTACAAAATCTTGGATAAATTGTTTAGTGCAACCCTTGATGAATATTTTGACTCCATTGTCTGCTTGTCTAAAAAATTTGACTATTTTTATCCCATCTCTTATGAAGGTCAAATCAAATAGGGTGACAATCTTATTAGGGCTAAATTTCTCAATGGAATTCATCCAACATATGATGTAGTCTACAACATCATCTTGTCTGGATACAACTTTCCCATCTTGGAAGATAGATTCTCTAGTCTCTAATAGTCTGAAGTTTGGCTCTTGTCTTCCACTCCACTGGAATGACAATTGGCCATTGATGTTTTTGGTCATGGACGTGGTTGTGGACATCCCCTTAGGCCCAAATTCACATTCTACAACAAGTTGGGATAATTGGAGGAGAAGTTCTATCAGAAGTAATGTCATCCCTATGGGCACAGTTCTAGCACTGAGACTACCCATGTTGCCCAAGGATCAAACAATTCATTCATCACCATCTATTTAGCTGAGTGTGAGCAACTTTTCTAGGCCTCCCAATGGGATCCTCCACAATCCATATGATCTAATGATCCCTATACCATGCAATAGCTATGACATCTTTGGTGCATATGGCCTCCAACCAAGATACTGGCGGGACCTCCATGCTTGCATTCAGATCTTCTTGGATTGTTGACTCTGAGGCCACCCAACATATGTCTATCTTAAAATACCTCCTTTTCTCCATGAAACCTCATATTTATAACTCATTTATCACTCTAGAAGATGGGTCCACTAAAACTATTCAACAATGTGGGAGTGTTATATCTCACCTCATCTCAAACTCAAATTTGTTCATTGCTTCATTCATCTTCCCTATAATATAATGTAAATTGATGCCTTTACTTACACATCCCCTTTGATAGACATGTTTTTTTATGTAGCATTTTTTGACTTTCAAGAAAATTGGATTGGGTTCTAGATACACTGACCTAAACTACCTTGGTGGTGGCATTACCTTTTCTGCCCTTGTTGGGAGCAAATCTCTTCAACTTCACCAATGTTCTTGTGGGCTCTGATCTCCAAACCACGATATAAACACGATTCAAACTTAGCGGAAGTGATTCGATTAACAGCGGAAGACAAAAATCACGGGAAATTAAAACTTTTCGAAACAAGAGCTTGAATCCATAAAAGCTTCTTTCATAACAAGAGATAAACTGTTTACATCTCATGATAATTACTTCTTGAGTAATTATATACATCAAGATACAAAATCTCAAGAACTCATAACAAAAGACTCCAAGACCTGAGAGTATAGAGGACACATAGGACTGACTCTAACTACACCACATGGCAGGCTAAATCTCCACCTGAGATTTACTGTTGCTCCTGGTGCTGCTGTTGCTGGGACTGGTCACCTGTAGACCGGTTCCTCCGTCTTCGACGTCCACCTAAAAAGTTGAAGTCTACGGGGTGAGACAATTTTACATAATTGTCCCAGCGAGAGTTATAACTCTCCGCCAGAAGCTTTATTATAACATCAAAGAATATCTTAAGCAGTAAAGCTTTCAAAGTATTCAATAGCAGATACAGTTGTATACAAGAGCTCAACATTTATGAGACATGAAGAATATAAGCACTATTACAGTGTATCATCAATCAACTAACTCGTAGTTATCTCTAACAGGTATACTACGCGGTTGATTATGTTTTACAAACAATATTATGCCCTGTGGAGATGAGGCATACCACTCATACTCCAACTGATCGCTAAGAAGTCACATCAGTATCATACATAGGTCATTAAGAGAGCCGGATTCTCATGAACTTCACCTTCCTCAGTCAGTAAGAGGATCACTTGTAGGACATCTTGTGTCTCTACTATTATAGCTCACCAGGGTAAACTGGTCCTTCGCTATTTTAGAGTTACAGTGGCGTTCTGTACTCTCTTCGTCATCAGGAGATTTCATGTTTATCTCCACTGATACGGATATCTATGTTTTCTTCGTCATCAGGAGGTTTCATGTTTACCTACTACTGATACGGAATGGAATTATAGTGAAGGATTGATGGATTACATATCTATATCAAATTCCTACACTAGGATGTAAGGTTCTACACATCCATATACCCCACATACTCAATAGTATGTGATCCAGGGGTTCCCTTAGGAAAACCTGTTTCACCATCATTTGATCTCTGACAATGATGGGTCTATGATCAGGGCTCTACATTATGTTTGTTTAGTTAGGTACATTCAGTATTCATTTAGCATCACACATTGTTCTTCAAACAATAACGGTAGCATAACAGCTATAAAAGGAGAATACTAAATGTAACAAGCCTAACTCACATCAAACATCATTTCTCATTATACTCATCACAAGTCATCTCTAAAGCATGACCTTTATGGTATTCATGGCTCTCACAGCCCATTATTATCATAGAATGCCACTGACAAGGCATCAAGATACTTACTTATTCATAAAGCTATCAATATGCCTTTAATGAATATAGTATCATCATCCATACCTGGATATGATTACCTCCATATCAAAACCTACATGGTTAATTCAACTAATAAAGGTAATTCAAAACAATGATTATACTTTCCACTCTTGTCAAAAGAGCTAAATTCTTTGATTCTTATCAAACAGAGTTTAATACTCATGTAACATGTCATCACCTTTGAATTAGGGTTTACTATTCACATCACATGGCATTACCCTTGAATTAGGGCTTACTATTCACATCACATGTCATTATCCTTGAATTAGGGTTTACTATTCACATCATATGTCATTACCCTTGAATTAGGGTTTACTATTCACATCATATGTCATTACCCTTGAATTAGGATTTACTATTCACATCACATGTCATTACCCTTGAATTAGGGCTTACTATTCACATCACATGTTATTATCCTTGAATTAGGGTTTACTATTCACATCATATGTCATTACCCTTGAATTAGGGCTTACTATTCACATCACATGTCATTATCCTTGAATTAGGGTTTACTATTCACATCATATGTCATTACCCTTGAATTAGGGTTTACTATTCACATCATATGGTAAATTGAACTCATAACATCATCATGTATGAGGAACATCATCATTGATGCTCTCAGATTAGCTTAAGATTCATCATATATCATAATTAGGGTTTCCATGATCTCACATAGGTGGATCATACCCTAATCATGCACATTCATGTGTATTGAAGGTTCTTTACTTGAGTTTCCACCCTAAAAGGGTACTTTCTCTCTCTTAAGGTACTTTCTCTCTCTTAAGATACTTTCTCTCTCCTCATACTAGTAGATAGTGATAACACCACTCTAGATCAGGTTGGGTTAAGTCCTCATGGGCTAACATAAGCCAAAGCATCACTATCATGTGATTAGGGTTTGATCTGAACAAGGTATTACTCAATTGAACCCATCAAGGTACTTTGGTAATTCACCCCATTGATCACTATCATGGTTCAATTCATTAGTCACTTAATCCCTTAATATCCTAGGTTATCATTAGGGTTTAGATTAGAGCATCATTGAACCATTTACACCTTCAATTGATTAAGTGAAATCAACCTTTGAAAACCTCAAACGGTTTCAACCTTCAACCTCCAAATGGTTTGAGACCGTTTGGATGAGTTGACCATTTGCTAGGGTTGACTCCAAGACCGTGTGACCTTCAAGGTCGTTTTCCCAAACCGTGTGAGGGTGTAGACCATTTAACAAGTTTGACTTCAAGACCATGAGGGCTTACACGGTTTGAGATCGTTTGGTGTCTCTCGATCTTGAGATCGTTTGAGTCCAAACGGTCTTGAGACCGTTTGGCCCCAAACGGTCTTGAGACCGTGAGGCCTCACACGGTCTTGAGACCGTGTGACCTCAAACGGTCTTGAGACCGTGAGGTCTCAAACAGTCTTGAGACCGTGTGACCTCAAACGGTCTTGAGACCGTTTGGTCCACTTGGTCTCAAACCGTTTGGACCTCCAACATGGTTCAATGATTTCAATCGTTTATGATTAGCAATGTTGAAGTCTCCAAATGGTCAAAGCCATGGTAACCACTTATAGATTGAGTTAATTAGGGTTATGCTTAACCAATTGGTCACTCAATTGACCCTCAATTGTCATCCAATTAGAGTTGAATTTGGTTCAATTAAGGTCCATCAACGTTCAATCATCAACACTCAACAATGTGAATCAACACAAGGTTGAACCCTTCAATTGAGCTCCAATTGGGCCCAAACTTGGCCCAAACGGTCTTGAGATCGTGTGGATGAACTCCACACGGTCTTGAGACCGTTTGCCCAAGATTTCATCATAATTTAATGTGATTTGATAGGGGTTGAACCTTGATTGAGTCTCAATTCAGTATTTTTGATTAATTCAATAACCCATTGCAATTGGGCCCTCAATTGATCAAATCACCTTAACCCTAGACCTCCAAACGGTCTTGGGTTGTCACCACACGGTCTTGAGACCGTTTGGTTGATCCCCAAACGGTCTTGAGACCGTTTGGGTCAATCAACCCAAAAACACTAAGTTATTCATTGAGATTTCAGTACTGATTTCAATTAGGGTTTTACCCTAGTAATCATCCTTCAACTCTTAGCTCGTTTGGAATTAGTCCATCAAATTTGGTGAGTTGTTAATCAACATTATTTTGAACAGTAATCTCATACGGTCAACGCTTGGTCAACGTTCTTACACGGTCTTGAGACCGTTTGCCCAAAAAGGGCGATTTCAACAGATTGGAAATCAGGAGTAAATTCAATTAAAGTTGTTGATTAAAAAGGACATATCTCACGATTTCTTTGGAGTTATCATCTCAAATTTTGTGGGTGATTAGCCTACATAATTATGAACAGAAATCTTATACGGTCCACACTCGGTCAACGCGGCTAAATGGTCTTGAAGACCGTTTGCCTTTACACGGTCTTGAGACCGTTTGCTCACCAAACGGTTTTGCAAACCGTGTGAGCACTTGGTGGAGACCGTTTAGTAAAGTGAAAAGTAGTGGATTAACTTTGGAAATAACGTCTTCATCTCCTATCTCAAGAACAGAAAGTATTTCTCACGGATTTGCTTGCAAGGTAGCAAAGGAAGGTAGAGAAGAAGAAGAACTATAATCTAAAAGCATAAACGAGATGTATATAACAAAGCATAGGTTTAGAGTTATAAAACCCACCTAAAGCTTGCTCCTTGAGCTCCAAGCTTTCAAGCTCCAAGCTTTTAATGGCGTCCTTGAGTTTCCACAGGTCGGCCAAGGTGATCCTTCCAAGGAATGTCGAGAAGAGATGGCTAGAAAGGTAGAGCTATGTGAGCTAGCCATCAATTTGACCTTGAATTCGAGTTCTAACCATGAACTTAAGCAAAAGGGAGGATTCAAACCTACCTTGCCCTCCTTGGTCGTCCTCCTGAGCTCCACAGCTCCTCTTTAGTCGGTTTGGGTGAATAGAACAGTGAAAGGAACGAAGGGAGGGTTTTCTTTGCTAAGTGAAGTAGAGAGCTTATATATTTGGAATGAGGTTTCAACATAAACTCATAAGTTATCCATATTTTCAACTTAGTCCCTCCATCCTTCTATGCTCGTCCCTTCATATTAATTCTAAGGACAAATCTTCTTCTAAGGTCAATAAATGAGGGCAAAGAAGATCAACCTATTAGTTAAGCATACACATAAAAGGGCTATAGCACATACACCTTGATTATTCAATCACAAGGGTGTTTTTCATTATATGATTATTCAATTAAAGTGACCTCTTCATCATTTCTTCTATAAATGATGACAAGAGTCTTAATAAATACCTTTGATGGTGTAAATTACAAGTTGCACCCCTCAAATTGGGTAAATTGCACTTTACTCCAATTTAGGGTTTTCAAGCACAGGGATTGCTTCCACAGCTGCACCTTGGTGCCCAAGCTTGGGAAATCCCTCAAACTTCATCATAATGGTTCTCATGATGTCTCAACATCATAGAAACATCTCAACATGTGCAAATTGCAAGTTAACCCTTCTATCTGGGTAAATTGCACATAGGTCCATGTATAACAAAACAATGCTACAATTTTATATAAAAAGGAGCAAAATCTGAAATATATGTTTCTGAGAAACTTAATTACATGCCCAAAGTTAATCACAAGGATTTAATTACATATTTAGGCAAAACTCCTAGGGTTAACTCATAACCCAGGTCAGGGATGTTACAAATTATCCACCCCTTACAAGGATTTCGTCCCCAAAATCGATAAGACATATTAAGAGAAAAGGGCAGGATACTTCCTTCTCATCTCATCCTCTAGTTCCCAAGTGGCTTCTTCAACACCACGGTGATTCCAGAGGACTTTCACAAGACTTATATCTTTCTTCTTTAACTTTTTAATTCTGTTATCAAGGATTGACACTGGTCCCTCCTCATAAGATACATCTTCATTCAATTCTACCTACATAGGTTGTAGAATTGACTCAGTGTCTGGGTGACATTTCTTCAGCATAGAAATGTGAAATAGAGGGTGTAACCTCTGTAACTCTGGTGGCAGCTCTAGTCTATATGCTACCTTTCCAATCTGTTCAATGATTGGATAAGGCCCCATATATATAGGAGCTAACTTCCCTTTCCTTCCAAAACAAAGGACTCCTTTCCAAGGCGAGACTTTGAGATACACTTTTTCTCCAACCTGGAACTCTAAGGGTCTACGCCACTTGTCAGCATAATATTTCTGCCTATCCTGTGCAGTCTTAATCTTTTGTTGTATTACTTTAATCTTTTCTGTGGTCTGCTGCACAAGATCAGGATCTAACAACTGACGCTCACCAGTCTCGAACCAACACAGAGGTGATCTACAACGTCTACCATACAAGGCTTCATAAGGTGCCATATCAATACTATGTTGATAGATATTGTTATAGGCAAACTCTATCAAGCTTAGGTGTAGATCCCAACTCCCGGTAAACTGGAGAACACATGCTCTCAAAAGGTCTTCTAAAGTCTGTATGGTCCTTTCTGATTGTCCATCAGTCTGTGGATGAAAGGCTGTACTAAACCTTAGCTTGGTGCCTAAGGCTCTGTGTAACTGTTCCCAAAAATGACTTGTAAACTGAGGACCTCGGTCAGAAACTATTGTGACAGGAACTCCGTGCAAACGCACTATCTCTTGAACATATAATTCTGATAACCTTTCAGCAGAATAGGTTGTTTTGACAGGAAAGAAATGTGTTGTCTTAGTCAACATATCAACAACTACCCAAATGGAATCATGTCCTTTGCTTGTCCTGGGTAGGCCAACAACAAAGTCCATGGTCACATGGTCCCACTTCCACTGTGGTATGGGTAAAGGTTGCATTGTTCCTGCATGTTTTTGGTGTTCAGCTTTAACTTGCTGACACACAGGACACCTCAGAACAAATTCTGCAACATCCTTCTTCATTCCAGGCCACCAATACAGATCTTTCAAATTCCGATACATCTTGGTGCTCCCTGGATGCATAGCATACATGGAAGAATGAGCTTCTTCCAGGACTAACTTCCTCAAGTTATCCACATCTGGCACTATCATTCTTCCATTATAAAAGGCTACTTGGTCATCTGAGTCATGGAAACCATCTCGCTTCTCATTTCCATACTCAGATCTAATCTGCTGAACTGCAGCATCACCTAGCTGTGCTTCCTTAATCTGCTCTCTTAGGGTAGGTTTAATATGCATCTCAGCTAACAACCCGACTAACAATGACACCTTCAATTGTACATTGTCTTGCCTTAAAGAGATAAGCATATCTCTCCTAGAGCATACTAAAGAGTTTAGTTGTGCTCTATTCATGGTTGATGTTGCTGATTTGCTACTCAAGGCATCTGCTACAACATTGGCCTTGCCCGGATGGTAATCAATTGTACAATCGTAGTCCTTGATTAACTCCATCCAACGACGTTGCCTCATGTTAAGCTCGTGCTGAGAGAAGATATACTTGAGGTTCTTGTGGTCTGTGAAAATCTGGAATGTTTCTTCGTAGAGATAATGTCTCCAGATCTTCAAGGCATGAACCACAGCAGCTAACTCCAGATCGTGTGTCGGATAATTCTCCTCGTGTTTCTTAAGCTGTCGGGAAGCAAAAGAAATCTCTTGTTTATCCTGCATCAACACACATCCTAGTCCATTCTTGGAAGCATCACAGAAGACTACATATCCTTTTCCTTGTTCAGGTAGCACAAGCACAGGTGCACTTGTCAACCTCTCCTTCAACAACTGGAAAGATTTTTGACACTTATCACTCCAAGAAAAAGGAACATCTTTCTGGGTCAACTTGGTCAAAGGTAAGGCTATAGAACTAAAGTTCTTAATAAACCTTCGATAATATCCAGCTAACCCCAAGAAACTTCGAATCTCCGTCGGTGTCTTTGGTTGTTCCCATTGTAGAACATATTCTACCTTTGTAGGGTCAACACGAATTCCCGAGGCAGATATCACATGTCCAAGAAAAGATACCTCCGGCAGCCAGAACTCACACTTGCTAAACTTAGCATACAGCTTGTGTTCTCTTAGCAAGGTCAAAGCTTGGCGAAGATGCCGCTCATGCTGCTGGGCATCCTTACTATAGATCAGAATGTCATCTATGAAGACGACAACATACTGATCAAGGAAAGGTCGAAAAACTCTATTCATGAGTTCCATAAATGTAGTTGGTGCATTGGTTATTCCAAACGACATAACCATGAACTCATAGTGACCATACCTTGTCCTAAAGGTAGACTTGGATATGTCACTATCCTTAATACGAAGTTGATGATATCCAGACCTCAAGTCTATCTTGGAAAAGACGGTTGCACCACGCAACTGGTCAAAGAGATCATCAATCCTCGGCAGAGGGTACTTATTCTTTATTGTTACTTTATTGAGTTGTCTGTAGTCGATGCACAACCGCATTGACCCATCTTTCTTTTTAACAAACAAGACCGGAGCACCCCAAGGTGAAGTGCTTGGTCGGATAAAACCCTTCTCAAGTAACTCTTGAAGCTGTTTCTTGAGTTCTGCCATCTCAGCAGGCGCCATCCTATACGGAGTCTGGGCTATGGGTTTCGTATCTGGGATCAGATTGATTTCAAAATCAATCTCCCGAGGTGGTGGTATACCAGGAAGTTCTTCAGGAAACACATCCTTGAATTCCCTGACTATGGGAACTTTGGCAGGATTGGAACTTTCCTTGGTAACATCTACCACATGGGCCAAGAATGCATAACATCCTTGCCTCAACAGCTTATCAGCAACCATAGCTGACACAAGACAGGTGGGCAGAATCTTCCTTTCACCTTGAAAGATCCATGTGTTGCTTTCATCAGCAAACACAGCCAACTTGGACTCACAATCCAAGACAACTCTATACCTTTCTAAGGTATCCATCCCGAGGATTATATCAAATCCTTGCATACTAAGTGGTATAAGATCCACTTGAATGCGATGGTCGGAAAATAAAAGGATGCAGGGAGAGCATATCTCCTGCAAAACGGCAGACCCACTCAACGGAGTCTCCAACAACAAACTCTCTGCCCTATGACTAACAGTCACATTGCAGTTACGAATCACTCTTTGAGTGAGGAAAGAGTGTGTAGCACCCGGATCAATCAGAACAGATACTACACAGGATGTAGACATATCAGGATATAAAAGTTCCATCTGACCTGCCACTACCCGTGGATTGACCACTGCATCTGGTGGGTTCATAGCATAGAACCTCGTTGTCGCCTGGTGTTGAGGTGGTGCTGATGATCCAGCTTGAGATGCTTGTCCACGCCCTCGAGCTGCTCCTTGAGATTGCATTCTCTGAGATCCTTGTTGATTCTGTCTCAGAGGCTGTGTCACACTGACAGGCCTAGAACGGCAATCCTTCATCAAGTGTCCCACCTTACCACAGTTGTAGCATCTCCTCTCCTGTTGTTGTGGTCGGGGTGGTCCAGTAACTGACATCGATGCAGAACTGTGAGTCCCTTGAAGCGGTTGACTTCGTCCTCTACCTATGCTTGGTAACCATTGAGTTTGAGAACTCGATCTGGGTGGTGGAGGGTTAGGTGCAGAGAATCTAGGTTTCTTAAAATCCCTAGATGAAGAACCCTGGAACAGTGGATATCTTTTCTTGGTTTGCCTCTTCTCAACCACAGATCTCTCTATCCTTCGGACTGACTCAACGAAGGTAGAGAATCTCTCTCGGTTTTCTGAGGCAGACACAGGGGTTGACATATCAGCATTCAAACCCTTCTCGAATCTCCTGATTCTTTCCTCATTTGTGGCAGCCATGTGCGGACAGAACCACAGCAATTCCATGAACTTAGCTTCATACTCGCTAATGTTCATCATACCCTGCCTTAGTCTCTCAAACTGAAAGATATTCTCATCTAGGAAGGTCTTTGGAAAATATCTATTGATAAATTCCCGACGAAACTCTTCCCATGAGAACTCTACTCCAGGTCTCTTCTGCTCTTCCATGTTCCACCAGTTACCAGCACTGCCTTTGAGAAGATAGACAGCATGTCTAACCTTCTCAGCTTCTGGAATAATAAGAATCCTGAAAGCCTTCTCCAACTCTGTCAACCATAGGTCAGCATCTGCGGGGTCGGAAGTCCCAAAGTACTCGGTAGCTCCGACAAGACGAAGTCGTTCGAACGTCTTACCGATACCTTGTGCTTCAGGCTGGACAGGTGCCCTCGGTGCAGGCATGGGCATCCTGTCGGTTATGTGTGTCATGGCAGTCATGAACTGCCCGAACATTGTCTGTACAGCTGGGTTACCCATGTCGGCTGGGTCAAACTGGGGTGGCTCTCTTGGTGACTCAGGTGCAGGCTGTTCTATTCTTGGAACCCTTGCACCGCCTTGAGGTGCACTAGCACTACTCTCTGCCACGTACTCATCATGAGGCCCAGCCATCCTTATGTATCTTCTTCTCCTGAGGAGTAGAAGATTCTATTAGATAGGGAAAGAGTACTAAAGATAGACTCGACATCCTAAGTCCTATGCCTCTGTAGACTCAACTGACCTAGAGCTCTGATACCACTAATTGTGGGCTCTGATCTCCAAACCACGATATAAACACGATTCAAACTTAGCGGAAGTGATTCGATTAACAGCGAAAGACAAAAATCACGGAAAATTAAAACTTTTCGAAACAAGAGCTTGAATCCATAAAAGCTTCTTTCATAACAAGAGATAAACTGTTTACATCTCATGATAATTACTTCTTGAGTAATTATATACATCAAGATACAAAATCTCAAGAACTCATAACAAAAGACTCCAAGACCTGAGAGTATAGAGGACACATAGGACTGACTCTAACTACACCACATGGCAGGCTAAATCTCCACCTTAGATTTACTGTTGCTCCTGGTGCTGCTGTTGCTGGGACTGGTCACCTGTAGACCGGTTCCTCCGTCTTCGACGTCCACCTAAAAAGTTGAAGTCTACGGGGTGAGACAATTTTACATAATTGTCCCAGCGAGAGTTATAACTCTCCGCCAGAAGCTTTATTATAACATCAAAGAATATCTTAAGCAGTAAAGCTTTCAAAGTATTCAATAGCAGATACAGTTGTATACAAGAGCTCAACATTTATGAGACATGAAGAATATAAGCACTATTACAGTGTATCATCAATCAACTAACTCGTAGTTATCTCTAACAGGTATACTACGCGGTTGATTATGTTTTACAAACAATATTATGCCCTGTGGAGATGAGGCATACCACTCATACTCCAACTGATCGCTAAGAAGTCACATCAGTATCATACATAGGTCATTAAGAGAGCCGGATTCTCATGACCTTCACCTTCCTCATTCAGTAAGAGGATCACTTGTAGGACATCTTGTGTCTCTACTATTATAGCTCACCAGGGTAAACTGGTCCTTCGCTATTTTAGAGTTACAGTGGCGTTCTGTACTCTCTTCGTCATCAGGAGATTTCATGTTTATCTCCACTGATACGGATATCTATGTTTTCTTCGTCATCAGGAGGTTTCATGTTTACCTACTACTGATACGGAATGGAATTATAGTGAAGGATTGATGGATTACATATCTATATCAAATTCCTACACTAGGATGTAAGGTTCTACACATCCATATACCCCACATACTCAATAGTATGTGATCCAGGGGTTCCCTTAGGAAAACCTGTTTCACCATCATTTGATCTCTGACAATGATGGGTCTATGATCAGGGCTCTACATTATATTTGTTTAGTTAGGTACATTCAGTATTCATTTAGCATCACACATTGTTCTTCAAACAATAACGGTAGCATAACAGCTATAAAAGGAGAATACTAAATGTAACAAGCCTAACTCACATCAAACATCATTTCTCATTATACTCATCACAAGTCATCTCTAAAGCATGACCTTTATGGTATACATGGCTCTCACAGCCCATTATTATCATAGAATGCCACTGACAAGGCATCAAGATACTTACTTATTCATAAAGCTATCAATATGCCTTTAATAAATATAGTATCATCATCCATACCTGGATATGATTACCTCCATATCAAAACCTACATGGTTAATTCAACTAATAAAGGTAATTCAAAACAATGATTATACTTTCCACTCTTGTCAAAAGAGCTAAATTCTTTGATTCTTATCAAACATAGTTTAATACTCGTGTAACATGTCATCACCTTTGAATTAGGGTTTACTATTCACATCACATGTCATTATCCTTGAATTAGGGCTTACTATTCACATCACATGTCATTATCCTTGAATTAGGGTTTACTATTCACATCATATGTCATTACCCTTGAATTAGGGTTTACTATTCACATCATATGTCATTACCCTTGAATTAGGGTTTACTATTCACATCACATGTCATTACCCTTGAATTAGGGCTTACTATTCACATCACATGTCATTATCCTTGAATTAGGGTTTACTATTCACATCATATGTCATTACCCTTGAATTAGGGATTACTATTCACATCACATGTCATTATCCTTGAATTAGGGTTTACTATTCACATCATATGTCATTACCCTTGAATTAGGGTTTACTATTCACATCATATGGTGAATTGAACTCATAACATCATCATGTATGAGGAACATCATCATTGATGCTCTCAGATTAGCTTAAGATTCATCATATATCATAATTAGGGTTTCCATGATCTCACATAGGTGGATCATACCCTAATCATGCACATTCATGTGTATTGAAGGTTCTTTACTTGAGTTTCCACCCTAAAAGGGTACTTTCTCTCTATTAAGGTACTTTCTCTCTCTTAATATACTTTCTCTCTCCTCATACTAGTAGATAGTGATAACACCACTCTAGATCAGTTTGGGTTAAGTCCTCATGGGCTAACATAAGCCAAAGCATTACTATCATGTGATTAGGGTTTGATCTGAACAAGGTATTACTCAATTGAACCCATCAAGGTACTTTGGTAATTCACCCCATTGATCACCATCATGGTTCAATTCATTAATCACTTAATCCCTTAATATCCTAGGTTATCATTAGGGTTTAGATTAGAGCATCATTGAACCATTTACACCTTCAATTGATTAAGTGAAATCAACCTTTGAAAACCTCAAACGGTTTCAACCTTCAACCTCCAAACGGTTTGAGACCGTTTGGATGAGTTGACCGTTTGCTAGGGTTGACTCCAAGACCGTGTGACCTTCAAGGTCGTTTTCCCAAACCGTGTGAGGGTGTAGACCGTTTAACAAGTTTGACTTCAAGACCATGAGGGCTTACACGGTTTGAGACCGTTTGGTGTCTCTCGATCTTGAGATCGTTTGAGTCCAAACGGTCTTGAGACCGTGAGGCCTCACACGGTCTTGAGACCGTGTGACCTCAAACGGTCTTGAGACCGTGAGGTCTCAAACGGTCTTGAGACCGTGTGACCTCAAACGGTCTTGAGACCGTTTGGTCCACTTGGTCTCAAACCGTTTGGACCTCCAACATGGTTCAATGATTTCAATCGTTTATGATTAGCAATGTTGAAGTCTCCAAATGGTCAAAGCCATGGTAACCACTTATAGATTGAGTTAATTAGGGTTATGCTTAAACAATTGGTCACTCAATTGACCCTCAATTGTCATCCAATTAGGGTTGAAGTTGGTTCAATTAAGGTCCATCAACGTTCAATCATCAACACTCAACAATGTGAATCAACACAAGGTTGAACCCTTCAATTGAGCTCCAATTGGGCCCAAACTTGGCCCAAACGGTCTTGAGATCGTGTGGATGAACTCCACATGGTCCACACGATCTTGAGACCATTTGCCCAAGATTTCATCAAAATTTAATGTGATTTGATAGGGGTTGAACCTTGATTGAGTCTCAATTCAGTATTTTTGATTAATTCAATAACCCATTGCAATTGGGCCCTCAATTGATCAAATCACCTTAACCCTAGACCTCCAAACGGTCTTGGGTTGTCACCACACGGTCTTGAGACCGTTTGGTTGATCCCCAAACGGTCTTGAGACCGTTTGGGTCAATCAACCCAAAAACACTAAGTTATTCATTGAGATTTCAGTACTGATTTCAATTAGGGTTTTACCCTAGTAATCATCCTTCAACTCTTAGCTCGTTTGGAATTAGTCCATAAAATTTGGTGAGTTGTTAATCAACATTATTTTGAACAGTAATCTCATACGGTCAACGATTGGTCAACGTTCTTACACGGTCTTGAGACCGTTTTCCCAAAAAGGGCGATTTCAACAGATTGGAAATCAGGAGTAAATTCAATTAAAGTTGTTGATTAAAAAGGCCATATCTCACGATTTCTTTGGATTTATCATCTCAAATTTTGTGGGTGATTAGCCTACATAATTATGAACAGATATATTATACGGTCCACGCTCGGTCAATGCGGCTAAATGGTCTTGAAGATCGTTTGCCCTTACACGGTCTTGAGACCGTTTGCTCACCAAACAGTTTTGCAAACCGTGTGAGCACTTGGTGGAGACCGTTTCGTAAAGTGAAAAGTAGTGGATTAACTTTGGAAATAACTTCTTCATCTCCTAGCTCAAGAAAAGCAAGGATTTCTCACGGATTTGCTTGCAAGGTAGCAAAGGAAGGTAGAGAAGAAGAAGAACTATCATCTAAAAGCATAAACGAGATGTATATAACAAAGCATAGGTTTAAAGTTATAAAACCCTCCTAAAGGTTGCTCCTTGAGCTCCAAGATTTTAATGGCGTCCTTGAGTTTCCACAGGTCGGCCAAGGTGATCCTTCCAAGGAAAGTCGAGAAGAGATGGCTAGAAAGGTAGAGCTGTGTGAGCTAGCCATCAATTTGACCTTGAATTCGAGTTCTAACCATGAACTTAAGCAAAAGGGAGGATTCAAACCTACCTTGCCCTCCTTGGTCATCCTCCTGATCTCCACAGCTCCTCTTTAGTCGGTTTGGGTGAATAGAATAGTGAAAGGAACGAAGGGAGGGTTCTCTTTGCTAAGTGAAGTAGAGAGCTTATATACTTGGAATGAGGTTTCAACATAAACTCATAAGTTCTCCATATTTTCAACTTAGTCCCTCCATCCTTCTATGCTCGTCCCTTCATATTAATTCTAAGGACAAACCTATCTAAGTTCAAGAAATGAGGGCAAAGAAGATCAACCTATTAGTTAAGCATACACATAAAAGGGCTATAGCACATACACCTTGATTATTCAATCACAAGGGTGTTTTTCATTATATGATTATTCAATTAAAGTGACCTCTTCATCATTTCTTATCTAAATGATGACAATAGTCTTAATAAATACCTTTGATGGTGTAAATTACAAGTTGCACCCCTCAAATTGGGTAAATTGCACTCTACTCCAATTTAGGGTTTTCAAGCACAGGGATTGCTTCCACAGCTGCACCTTGGTGCCCAAGCTTGGGAAATCCCTCAAACTTCATCATAATGGTTCTCATGATGTCTCAACATTAGAGAAACATCTCAACATGTGCAAATTGCAAGTTAACCCTTCTATCTGGGTAAATTGCACATAGGTCCCTGTATAACAAAACAATGCTACAATTTTATATAAAAAGGAGCAAAATCTGAAATATATGTTTTTGAGAAACTTAATTACATGCCCAAAGTTAATCACAAGGATTTAATTACATATTTAGGAAAAATTCCTAGGGTTAACTCATAACCCAGGTCAGGGATGTTACAGTTCTGGTCATCCCTCTCTTCACAATTTGAAACACCTGGACCTTATTTTTGTAGTTTAAAAACCCTCCCATGTCACTTGTGTTAGTTTGGGTAGAATAATAGGAGTTCTTTTACTTGAAAACTAGTCTATGCCATAAAGTTGTTTTTGATGTTATTCATAGCGACATTTTGGTCCTTTTCAAACCACTAGTTTAATTGATTCTATTATTTAATTACCTTTGTTGATGATTTCTCTAGCATGATGTGGTTATATTTGTTGATATACCATGATGATATGATTGTTGGTTTTCAAAATTTCATAAAATGATCTCAACACAATCTAATAAATCCATTAAAATATTATACATTGAAAATGCTTTAGAGTATGTTTTTGGCTTAGGTGTCTTTTTTTTGTTCTAAAATTGGAACTATCCACCAACATTCCTACCCTCACACCTCATAAGAAAATCAGATTACAGAATAGAAAATTCATTATTTGCTTGACGTCTCTCACACCCTTATGTTTTAAGGTAAATTACCTAAGCCCTATTGGTCTGAGGCTGTTCTTACATCTGGCTACCTGATCAATTGAAAACTATCATTTGTTCTTTAGAACAAGACCTCCTTTTCAAAAAATTCCCACATGAAAATGACCTTTCATATATGTTTGTTTTATAAGTGTATTGCTTTTGTGATTAACTTTGATCTAAAAGTAGGTAAACTTGATTCATGTTCTATCAAAATAGTTTTCCTTGGTTATTATACCTTCCAGAATGGTAATCATTGTAGTAGTCCAAGAAATCATTATATATATGTCTCTTCTAATGTTATGTTTTATGAATTAGATATGTTCTTTGATTTTGCATCACCATCCTCTCTATCTCAACCGCATCCTCAAATTGACTTTGTTGAGCTCAATCTTTTTGACCAAGTGGATCATGAACCCATCAACCATCCTCCTACAATACTTCCTCCAGCGGCTAGGAACCAACAACAATGTTCATGTCGGACGATCTATCACTCCGCGTAGCTCTCTGGAAGGACATACACTCTTGTAATTTTCACTATCTTATATCTCATAAATGTTGCCTATCTAAGATTTCATGTAATGCTAAATCTAATGTATGTATCCAAATTCTGGAAAATTATCGTGAGATCCTTCAGTACCCTGATTTGAAACCTACAATTCTTTAAGAAATGACAACATTGTGTGAGAGAGGGACATGCGATCTTAGCCCTCCTCCCTTGCATAAAAATATTGTCGATTATATATGAGTCTTTTATGTCAAATTTAACATAGATGGATATGTGAAATGGCTTAAAGATTGTCTTGTTGCAAAAATGATTCTCACAAACATATGGTGTGGATTTATTTACACCTTCTCACCCCTCACTCGATTGCTTCTATCAGGCATGTAATCCCCCTTGACACTCACATGGACTGACCTCTATTCGAGTTTGTCACTAGAAATGCCTTCCTTATCGATATAGAGGAGGAAGTGTATATGAAGAATCCTCGAGTTCGTGTACTCAGGGGCGACTTCACAAAGAGCATGTCATCTCAAACGCTCTTCTATGGCCTCAAGCAATCACCATGGGCCTGGTTTAGAAAACTTAGTGGAGTTCGTGCTAGCCTAGATTTTTTCAGACCGTCCAGTGATCACAACCTCTTCTTTAGTTCCTCCCAAGATGGAACTATTGTACTTGTCATTTATGTTGATGATATCATTATCATTGGTAGTAATTTCCATGGAATTTCAGCAATGAAACAGACACTCCAACAACATTTTTGAACCAAGGATTTGAGACAACTTTGCTACATCTTTGGCATAGATGTGCTACATTCTCGTCAGGACACTTATTAATCTTAGTAGAAATATGTTTTCGGTCTCTTGAAAGACTCTAATACATTGAATTCTATATTGTTTCTTCACTTATAGACTATCAGAACAAAGTTTTATCCGAGTGAGAGTCATTTACGGTCCAAAACAAGATAGATGCATAGTTGGAAAACTCATCTATCTTACAATTATGTGACCAAATATTGTCTTTGTTGTTAGTGGTCTTAGTCAACACATGGATAAACCTCTAATGTGTTGTTGGAGTTAGGTACAACGTGTTCAACACTATCTGAAAACTACACCTAGTAGGGGTCTCCTCTACAAGAAACCACAGTCTCTTGATATATCTTTGACTTGATATGCATATGTCAATTAGGTCGGAAATGTGAATGATAGAAGATCAATTTTTGTCTTTTGTGTTCTATTGGGTGGTCATCCAGTTACTTGGCAGAGTAAGAAGAAGTATGTTGTGGCTAGTTCTAGCATTGATGCATCACATCATGTCATGGGAGACACTCATTGTGAAATTCAATGGGTGACTTCTATTCTTCAAGAATGAGTTTTCCTGTCTCTCATCTGCAACAACTCTCAAATGTTATAATCAGACTGATATTCATATAGTTAATAATTTAGTTTTTTTTGTGAACATACCAAACACATTGAGGTTGACTGTCACTTTGTGGGAGATCTAATTTGTGACAAAAAGATCATTACATCATATGTAAAGATTGGAGAACAAACGGTTGATATCTTCACCAAGCCACTTAATCTTCATCCTTCTTCTATATGTGTGGCAAGCTGGGAATATATGACATGTCCGTTCCATCTTGAGGGGGAGTGTTGGTGGTATTTTATGTTATTTATTATATCTATACTAGCTAAATAGGCTTCTTCTACTGAATCTAATTAATATTGATTTAATTTATGTTATATTATGTTTCTGGTACATCATACCTTGTCACAACATTATATATATGACTCTATGTAAACCTGCTTATCTCATAATTAGATTTTCTATTCACACTTCCAAACATGGAAGATGAGATGGGAATGAGTAATGAGGATTCCTTGAATTAGGTGAGTGTGTTTCCCTACAAAAGGGCGAGAATTTCCACTAAAATCTAAATTTGATGATAATAAACTCATTCATGTTAAAAAATTGGAGAAACGAGCATTTAAAGTTGTTGTGTATAGTTGGCCCTAAAAATGACATTCCAAAAGGGATTAAGGTTGACCCTAAGAAATTTCTCAAATTGATGGGTATTGAGGTGACCGGACTCCCTCCGTTTTATGGTTTTTGGGGGGATTGCATATATCTGCAGCATGATTTTGTAAATATACTTGCTTCTCCGAAACTGATCCGTGGCGACGAGAATCATGAACTTTTATCTCGCGGTCAAAACCGATCTCTCAAAGCATAACGAAAAATAAAAATCCTCCTCACCCGCTGCCGCAGCTTCAGGAGACCTCCCGTTCTAAACCAGAATTTCTCAGACCGTAAGCACGGGAAGCGGCGGGAGATTCAAGCCGGAGACAGTCCCCAGCCGGCCTCCATGTGAAAGGGTGCGGCGATGATGGCCTCTCGGCTTGCCGTCGAGCACAGTTTGTGTCAGAAGTTGGCGGATGGAAGTGTAGCCAGTGGAGTGGAGTAGATTCGTTGCAGGTGTTCGACGAAATGACAGGCCCCTTTTCGTCGGTCAACATATGTATATATGAATGAAGAAAACCATCTTGTTTACAACCGGCCATCGGCTGCTCACATGCCACAACAGAAGTAGTACCGCGGGCTCAGTCAATCACGAGCGGCGGGTCCCTGCATGCCGGTACAGAAGACCTCAAAGTCTAGTCAAGAAACAGCCAATGTGCCCGGCGGCGGTACTCTCAATGAACGCATATCCGACAACCATTGCTGTAGTGATGAGTTAAGGCGGCTAGGACCACTTACGGGCTAGCTGTAAACGAAGCTGTGTTGGTGGTGTGTGTTTCTACAGACCGCGCTTCGATTGATCAGCGGGCTTTTTCCAACACCAAGCTGAGGTAGGAGGTGGGCGTTCATGTGCTCTTGCTTCTTCCCTGTAGTACACATGGCTAATAACTAGCTAGAATAGATGAACTGTTGATCAGGGAGACTGCTACAAATCTCAAAAGATAAAAAAACATAAGACCAATTTACCATGAACACCACACCGGCAATAATTCCTTGTTTCCCGTGATTAATTCGCGGGAGCAAGGTGCATGCACCAGCCCGGCTACAGGTTTGTTGTTGGTCTCTATACATCAGCACTTGGGGGCCTCCACCGGGCGGCGGGGCAGCGGGACCCTGTGTCTGCTAGGAGACGACGGTTTCGCCTGAAACAGAGTGCTAGTGTGTTGGAGGTCGTAGATTACGTCTACTCTGCACCCTTCTCATTCTACGGCTTTATATATACCACTTTCAAAGCTTCCGTAGTCTGTCATCAATGACTAGCGAATCAACCGTGACTTCACCAAAACTCGTTCACTCTGATCTACTTCTGAATCTTCTTTTTCAACCACCGCAGATCCAAGCAGCAGCTTTCGCCTCAGCTACTGCTGCAAGTTCACACACCATTATCCAGCTATGGGGATCCTTCGTTCCAAGAAAGTGATGAGCCAGGCCAGGCAACTCCTACAGCGGTCAGTCAGCTGGAGCAGCACGTCGTCTTCCTCCGGTGATCAAGACGTACCCAAGGGTCACTTCCCTGTATACGTGTGGGACAGCGAGAGGCGGTTCGTGGTACCGGTCTCCTACCTCAAGCTCGCACCTTTCCAGAGGCTGTTGGGGAGTGCGGCAGAGGAGTTCGGATACCACCATTGCGACGGTGTTCTCAGAGTGCCCTGCCATGAAGAGACGTTCCTACTTGTTCTTTCCCAGCTGGAGCGAATGGAGCAGAGAAGATCTAACTGACGAATTGATCTTTTCTTCTTCTCCTTACCGACTCCCGTGCAATGCAATTGTGCGGTGTGTAAATAGACTGATCAAATATATCTAAAGAGGTCATACATTTTGGCTAAATCTGCTTCTTTCAATTTTCTCCGGTTCACCTGGAGTCCGAGATGAGATTTGCAACTTCTTTTCTATAAAAATGGAATAAAAACCAATATAGGGCATTTATATAAAACTAATTACATACAAACACGCCTGGAAAAATATTTACCAAAATAGCACATGAATCAAAAGACCACTTAATCTAGTGTTTTATGTATCCGGGTCAAAAAGTGTTAGAAATACTAGTTTATTTATTTTAAAATAAAAAATTCTGAAAAAAAAAAATCAGAAGTGCCACATCAAGTGGCGTTTTTCATTTAGGCCCTGTTTGGTTGGATGCGGCTTGTCTTCCTCACATTGTAAAGTAATGAGTTTGGGAAAAAAATCCTTTTGGTACGGTGCAGTTGGATGAATTGTGACTGCACGCAACTGCATACTTGGCCGGATTTTCCGTGAAAATGTACCGCCCCCTTTTTGGGTGCGGTCGGGTGCAACTGCCATATATGTTCCTTCTGTCCGTGCTTTGCGATCTGTGGTCACCGACTAATCTGCATGGTCACCTATAATTTACCGGCTATTAACTTCTATATGTAAGGATCCCTGAATGGAGAACCTCCGGGCGCCGGTTGCCTTCAGTTGCCTTATATCATGCATAGCGGCGTACCAAACAAAAAGTGAGCAGTGCGTATGTTTGATCTGTTTTTAAAATCTCTAAACTGCATCCAACAACACTGTACCAAACGTGCCCTTAACACTAGTTAATACACACGTGCACATGCACGTGCCACATCAAACTTAATGAATTTTATATTGACAATTATAAAATAATAGTTATTTTATTTTAATTGTAATATACGACTCTTATATTTTTATATTATTAAAAAACATTGTTCATTTAATTAGAACCTACTGTGTTGATAGAAATAAAATTCCAACTTACATTCATATGTAACTTATTTCATTTGAATAGTGAAGCAGTAACATAGGCATCCTATTAGTAATGAGTCATTTTATATGGAACGATACATGAGTTGTCAAAATATAACATGGACATTTAAAAAAATCATTCAATTTTCTATTTACTAATAATTAAATTTTTGATAGTACTTTTGTTGCGTATAAACTAAACTTATACGACTTATGTGTTCAATCATGTGAAACTATATGTAGGCTATACACAAATACATATTCATGTACTATTTGTTTAATTTATATTATGATAGGAAAATATAAATAACAAACAGAGTTTTGCCACTTGTCAAGTAAGATTAAACGTGCACATGTGGTGCAAACCAATCAAGTACATTTTAAGAAGAATGATAACAATGACATTGATGATACTTTTATAGTGTAATTATTTAGAATAACAATATATCATTCATTTTCTTATTTCTTGTGCAAAAAAATACTAATGATATTTGTATTTCTATTTTTGCCATTTTTCAACATGTATATATTTTACCAAAATTTTGGTTCAATTCGAGGGTGGTTTAGAGAGAGAGAGAGACTGCACTAAATTAAAAATTGTATTCATTTGATTTCTTTTGAAAAAGAAAAGATAGAAGGAATCTCTACCATAAGTTGGACAAAATGGAGTGAGTTAACATGTTTATGTGGGAAGGTGTTTTAGAAAGTGGAAACAAAATGGGAGATTACACTATCAAAGGAGAGAGAGAAAAAGAAAAGAAAGTGAGTCTATGTGGATGTAAGATTTTGAGTGATTGCATCATGATTGATCTAATTTCTAATTTAAAACAAAATTAGCTAGTGTTTAATTCTATATACAAAATTGCTTTTTTTTTAGTGATATAGACTATGGATTTTCTTTAGCCTATGTGACTGGTTTACATTGATTTAGATAACATGTCACAATAGATAAGAAACATGCATGAAATGACAAGTTTCAGTATAAGCTTATTTATAGAATGCATTGATTGTCTTTCTTTTAAACTACATAACACAATGATTATTGAAAATAATTTAAGAATGAAGAGAGATGTGAATTTGTTAACGGGATGCTATTCAACCGAAGAGAGTGTATGAGAATGCATTTACAATGAGATGGTTTATTTCATAAAGAGAGAGAAGATGTGATTGGAAATTTAGAGAGGAAGTAATAGACGGAGTGAAGGCAGAAGTTTTAAAGGATTTAATTAATGGGGAGATATTATAAGGAACAATGTTAGCAGGATGCAAAGAGAAAGTGTGCTTCAAGGAGAGAGAAAAAAGATCCTAAATGTATAATTCTTTAGAATAGAAAGAAAAAATAGGAACTTGGGAGGATAGAGACTTGATTAAAAAATAACAATTTAAAATCTTATAATGTTATTGGTTAGAACTTTTTATAAAGAAGGGAAATGATATATATATAATCCTCAAACAAAATATCTCTTTTTATAGTAGTATAAGTACAAACAAAACAAACTCTCTTTATAGTCGCATAGACAAGAGAAACGATGGAATTCTTGACAATCATGTCAAAAGGAAAGAAAGAATAGAAATGCATAATATTAGTGGAAGAATAATATAATATTGTAGACAAATTTATAGTATTAAGTATAAACTCAATTGGAATAAAAATACACTATAGTTAATAAAGTAGTTACTATTAAATCAAACATTGTCTATCAAAACATTTTATAGTTGCGTGAATAACTGAATCATCTTAGGCTCCCACATGTGTCCCACATGAATGTCATTCAGACTGATCACCTATCTTGCTCCTTGAACACAACCGCATAGGTTTTTCATCCATCTAAAAAGATAATAATAATGATGAGTGTAAATATCACACATGTAGTACACTTGCCTTTCATACTCATTGTGCTCATTAGAAAGTACAGAAGAAAATAAGACAATTTTTACACGCTGAAAAGAGCCTCGAACAGAACTTGAGAGAAATTTGAGGCTACAATTCTCAAAAGCTAAGTGTTCTCAACATTTGATCCATTACTGTTAAATAAAGAAAATAGCTCATTGAAATAGATTAACACTAACACATGATGAGACTATTCCTTCATCCTTCTTCAAGTCTCTAGTTTATTGATTTGGCATCGATAATCACCAATGCACTTTCTGTATCCCTATTAGTCTACCATAGCATCATTTTTCATTTATCTTCCTGCTAGCATCTCAGGTTCCTTAACAAGTGTTGAGTCACACGACAAAGATGTCAGTGTTAGGGAGATGACACCATATACTCATTTATGTGACCAAGAGAGAGGTTCAATGAGAGCAATAAAGCATAAAAAGACACAACAAACCTGTAATATGGGGACATTGATGACCATTACTTCGAATACAAAACTTTCCATATCAAGGGTGTAAGGAGTCATGGTTGGTCATATCATATCAAGGAGCCGTTGTCGGCTGCACAATGGTTGCTTACCGTATTGCCAGACTCAACCGGATCGAATGGAGTTCAGTCATAATGGAAGTTTCTTCATGTGAGTCCTTTGAGTGTCGCAACTGCTGATGGATAGAAGAAATAAAGTGCAAAGAAGTAAAAGTAAAACGTGGGAGAAAATAAGTGAAAGGAAAGGAGGAGTTAGGAGGAAACTGGTAACCTGGTGCGATACAATCTCTTGGCACTCAATACAGAAGTCTCTGCAGATATGAGGACCAAAATATAAAGCACGCCAACTGCAGAGGAAGGTATGATCACTTGATCAGTTTTTAATGGGAACGTGTCAAATAGGAGTTATGGGGATATGTTTCTAATGGAACGTGTCAAATAGAAAATGGAAGTGGAGGAGTCAAAGAGAGAGATATTTAAAAAAAAAGTGGATATAGTTTAATGGATATAGCGGATCATGGTGTGGGTAGTTTTTTTTCTTTTTGCAATGGATATAGTTTAAAAAAAAAGTGATCATGGTCTCTTGAGAGTTTGTTTCGTGGGCATGGTCAATGAGAGAGATAGAGAAGAGAACGAAAGAAAAATATGATTGCGATTTGTTGGGAGGATGTTTTGTGGGCGGTCAATGAGAGAAACAAAGAGAAGGTGAGGTTTAATAAATTTCTTTCCGTTTACGGAGGATGGGATAATGATGAAGGAAACTGTTTTAGTAAGATGAGGTGGGAGGTGTTACGGAAAAAGAGGGATGGTCAGAGGAGTCATGGGGAGCGGTACCGACGTGGAGTTGAGGCTCAGAAAACGTGAGAGAGAAAAGATAAATAAAATAGGAGAAAAGAGGAGAAAAATTGTGAGAAGAGAATGAGGGAAGGAGAGAGCGGCATTTCAAAATGCTATATTCTGATTGGTCAAAGAATACCAAATGGCATGTTTCGTAATTGTTTGAAAAAACTCCCTCTTTTTATAGTAGTATAGATGTAGACATTCTTTTATTTGACTGGATAAATGTAAAACATGCAATGTGTTGACCTTACATGAGTTTCTCCTTTGACAAGTATCCTTTTAAAAAAACTTTAAAGCAGGACAGACAGCGTCTGAGGCAGCGGTACAAAAAGTTCATGAACATGGAGCATCTTGTGAGGCCAATCAACATCATTTTCTACCTTTCGTCTTTGACACCTTTGGAGTGCTTGCCGACGATGCAGTTGCTCTTCTTCGACGTCTTCAACATATAATAAATAGAAATTTTATGATGTCTTCATCTACATGTAATGATTTTATTTTAGGGTCATTGTATTTTGCCATCCAAAAAGGATTGTCAGCCCAATTTGTTGCTCACGCTTCTGAGAGAGTACTTATGTAATCTTTTAAATCTACGTATAACATTGCCGATGTTTCTTGTCATCAGAATCCAGAAGAACTTGTCAATGTAAAAGCGATGTGATGCTTTTGACTTTTTCTTGAAAAATTATATAAAAAAATGTCGATATATGTGATGATTTTTTATTCCTGATACATAAAACGTTACTTTGAGTGGTGGGTTTTACACCGAGTTTGCTATTTTGAAAAATAATTTCAAAGAATTGTATGTTAGTAATTATTTATACAAGTGTGTCAAATTACCTTTTTCCAATATTTTTTTTGATAAATGCAGAAGAGGAATAGCACATGGCCTATTGCAAAAGACATCTAAAAGATATACTAGTTGATATTAACGCTCGGTAATATATTAAATAGATCACTCTCTTCCTAACTAATAGTCTCCACCCGACTTGTTGACTCTTTATTAATAATGTACTAGTATGCGAACGCATATGTGCACATGCACGTGACATAAAAAAAATTGTTGGAAATATGTGAGGAGAAGATCCGTCCGTAAAAGGGTCCCTACGGTATTTGTGTTGGTTGTTTGGAAAGAGAGAATCAAGGAACCGTTTCCGTGGGATGAAGAGATAAATATAGAATTAAAGATAATAAAAGTTAATAGGAGAGTGTAAGAATAAATATTTGTAGGAGCAAAATTCTTTAAAAAAAAGAGAAAGAGTGAATCAAGGAGAGCACAACATCAAACTCGTTCCTTGTATAGTAGATAGATTAAATGTAGAAAGTCGGAGAGATCCAATCCGCAACCAGTATCATCAATCCGGTTGGTTTAAGTGTGTGCAAAGTAGGTACATGGCACGCATGTGTAAAATTCTGACATATTAATTTACGGTATGATTACGGAAGACAGTAACACACCAGGCCAAAAATCATTGAAGTGTGTGTGTGGTGGGGACTCCCTTAGACCCTATAAATAACACCATCAACATTGCACACATTACATCTAGGCTTATCACACTACACCAATAGTGAAAATAACAAAGGAAAATTATACGTGTAGTAAAATGCGAACTAGAAATAAGGCATTATTTGTCTCCTAGGTTTATGGTCCACCACTTTGCTGTCAACCATTGACTAAAGATGGGACAACCACTTGTAGTAGACGGGACAACTGAGAAAGTGTGTGAATGAAAGAGAGTGGTTGGGAAAAAAAGGGAGTGAGAGAGAGAGAAAAGAAGAGAGAGAGAGATTCATTTTGTCCATAACTTTTGAAGTGTAATGTTTATCTTGACGAAATAAAAACCCCTACATTTTTACAAAAAATATTTTCCAACAAAACTAATGTCATTATTTTTTTAAATTTAATACACAATATAAAATATGAAAGAGAATAGACAATGTGGAGAGAGAGATTGGAAGGAGTGAGAAAAAAGAGGAGTGAAATATTTATTTTACACATAACTTTCACTTGCTAATTAAATTTTTTATGAAATAAAAATCATTTGATTTCTTACGAAAAATGCGTACCATAAAAAATAATTATTGACATAGTTTTGAAAAAATAATATATAATAAAAAATTTAGTGTTGTTAACAAATGAGGAAGGAGGGAAGTAGTTCTCTCTCCTCATTTCACTCAAAAACAACAAATTGAACCTATTCATTGTATTTCTCTCTATTACAAAAACGAAAAATTGCACAAAGAGATGACAAAAAATTAATCCAGAGATAACAACCAATTGACCCAACTACAACAATTAATTTAAATAATTATATACATCACTTTTCTCCTATTCTCCTATTGTCTCTCTCTCTTATAAAAATAACAAAATTAGGCTACAGGTAACAACAAGTTGGACCAAAGATAACAATAAATTGGATCAGGGATAACAACAAACTAAAATAGAAATAACAACAAATTTGACCAGGGATAACAAGTCATTTATAAAAATTGCACTACTTCTCTCCTATTAATCGTATTTTCTTTCTCTTAAAAAATAACAAGTTGGACCGGAGACAACAACAAATTGGTCTGAAGATAACAACATATTAGACTAAAGATAAAAATAAATTGGACTAGAGAATAACTAAATTAAAAAAAACAATACTTCCCTCCTATTCATTGTATTTTCTCTCTCTTATAAATAAAAAATTACACCATAGATAACAACATACTAGATCGGAGATAACAAAAAATTTGATTAGAGATAACAACTAATTTAAAAAAAAAAATGTAACTTGGACAGCAAAAAAATAGACTAGAGATAAAAAACAATTGACTAGAGATAACAAAGAACTATATCGGAGATAACAAAATTTTTGATTAAGGCCCTATTTGGTAGGGTGTAGAATGAGATCATTACTTTTAAACTCCAGGAATTAGGACATGATTTTTGTTTGGTTAGTAAATGGGAAAACAAAAACATTACTTTTCAACTCACAAAATGACCCGTTTCAGGGGTGAATTCCTGGAGTTTGTACCACGCCTGAAATGGGCGTGGTCGGATGTAGTTTGCTATCTACAGCTGTAACCAGCGATCTCTGACATTATTTTTCCGCGAGCAAACGACTGCCCGGCTAATCATACCAAACCGTCATCACACAGAACCGTCCAATCGTCCCATGGCATACCAAATGAAACCAACGCTGCCCAAAAAGTATGATTTAGTCTGCCGTGCTTTCTTTTTCTTCAAACTACACCTCACAGCATCGTAGCAAACATGGCCTAAATATAACAACTAATTTTAAAAAAATATATTACTTGGATAACAAAAATCATGACAAGAAATAATGAAAAAATTGACTAGGGGTAATAAAAATTTTGAATAGAGATAACTAAACTTGAGTAGAGACAACAAAAAAATTGAATCGAGATAACAAAGAATTTGACTGGAGACAACAAATCAGGTCAGAGATAACAAAAAATTAACTAGTGATAATAAAAAATTTGAATAGAGATAACAACAAACTAGATCGGAGATAACAAAATTTTTTACTAGAGATGAAAACTAATTTAAAGAAATTTATACTACTTGGATAACATAAAATTTGACTAGAGATAACAACAAATTGGACTAGGCATAACAAAGAATTAGACTAGAGATAACAAATTAGACTAGAGATAACAAAAAATTGGACTAGAGATAACAAAAAGTTAGACTAGAGATTACGACAGATTGACCTAGGGATAATAACTAAATTTTTGAAAAATTAATGGTACCATCTCCCTCCTATTCCTTGTATTTAATCTCTTTTTAAAAAAAATATTCGAGACAACAAAAAACTAGTAAAGATATAAAAAAATTAATACATCTTAACAAGACCAATATCATATTTTCTCTCTCTTATAAAATTATACATTAGATCAGAAATATCAAACCAGACTAGAGATGACAACAAATCAGACTACTAATAACAATACACTTCTTTACTATGAGTAAAATGAGGAGGAGAGAGAAAAACAACACTAGACTAGAGATAACAATACAATGGATCGAAGATAATAAAAAGTAACATATCACATCTCTCAAAAGTATGCCAACATTAGTCCTTTTATGACAAATTTTCCATAAAGAATCTAATAGTTTTTATTTCAACAAAAAGTATATTATGGTTCAAACGTTTTAACAAAATAAGCAACTTTCTTATTTTCTCTCTCATTTTAGCCACTCCTTCTCTCTCATTTCATCTCTAGTTCATTTTGTTGTTATCTCTAATTTAATTTATTGCTTATGTAAGAGAGAGAAAATACAAAGAATGTGAGGGGAATAATACCATTAATTTTTAATATTAAATTTCTATCGCTAGTACAATTTGTTATAATTTTGAATCTAATTTATGATTATCTCTAGTCCAGTTTATCATTATTAACAATTTATTTTTAGGATTTTGTATTATAATTTCTCAAATGTTTGTCAAAGTTAGTCTTTTTGTAACATGTTTTTTGTAAAGAATGAATTTGTTTTTATTTCATCAAAAAATACATGACGATTTAAAAATTATTGACAAAAATAACTTCTTATTTTTTCTCTCCAACCATGACTCCCTATCTCCCACTCTTATTTCAATTGCATGTGTCCCAATCAAAGTAAATTGCATTTTGCACATTGTTGTGGCAGCAACACTGCTATAGCAACAATTGTATTGAAAGTTGTGCGCTAAGAGTTAAAAGGGGTCCTGTTTCTGGTTCAGTTTCGGTGTTGTTTTAGATAATCTCAATCACAAAATATGGCATGGATATCATCGGTAGGGTTTGCAGTTCAGAAATAAAAATAACGAGATTCTACTCAAATTAGGGGGTGGATTGTGACGGGTGTAATAACGTCTGGAAAAATAAATTATTGTAATCACAATTTAATGACTATGACATATTATTATGTTGAGCTTTCCCTCCAAACTCTCACTCTCTTTCTTTTTCTATAGTTCAAGATGCCCCCCTTTCAATTCTAGAACACGTACAACCCCCTTGCATTTTACATCACACCTAACTAGATTCAATATTTGTTATTTAAAATACATGAAACTTAATAAACTCAATATTATAAACAACATATGCTTCAGTTAATTTTTTTGTTGGAATAACCTAAAGAAAATTTTATTATTAATGCGTATGGGTGTCTAAATTTGGATGTCATTCAAAACTGGTCAACTTGGAACTTGGATCGAGGTTGTGCGCAAAGTGGCAACCAAGGTACCATATCTGATTTGTAATGTTGGGATAGAAATCAAACCAAGATTTTATAGCTTTCCATATTTATTCAAAAGGTAACTTGATATATAGTATCTAAAAGGTATATAATTTTTTTTGTATATAATTAATTTTAATAAATAAAGCAATTTGAGGTTGACTCTAGCCAGACTTGGTGAAGTGATTTGTGAGTTGTAGGATGATTGGTAGTTTATGTACTAAAAATATCATATAATCTTTGTGTGAAGGGGAAAAACCTGACCGGTGTAATTTGGCAGGATTGAACATAATTTTGTTATTGTGTACTGACCGGACTAAATCGCGCGTCCAAAAGGGGCGGATTTAAAGTAGTCAGACTTTTAAATTACCCGACTTATAGGCCCCCGCAACGATGACGGGGTCCGAAGTAGCGATCAGGGTCGAACCACAGGGACAAGGGGGGTAGTGTTGAGAACTCGGAATCAACATGTTACACTCTGGTAAAAGAAAAAACAAGGATAAAGTTCCCAAAGGGAACAACAGGAGAAGATTGATAAGATAAAAGAAAACTATCTCCAACTGGAGTTACAAGGAAAAATATAAGGAACGAAGGAGGAAGCTTCTGTAAAACAAGCGGCAGCAGGAACTCCCAGCACCCCTTCTCTCAAAGAGGGTACCTCTAACTAAGTATCAACACCTCTCTCAAGGCTGATGATCTTTGGTTAGAGTGGAAAGATCACTAAAGCAACTCCAATCCTGGGCACTCTCGTGCTCCCGTATCAGACCAAATACTAGAGCCACAACACCTCTCCCGACGTTGCTGCAACGGGAAACACAATTTGATAGCTAGTCAAAACATGATCCAAGCATACACGCTAGAGTTCGGATGCTAAACAAGCAATCGTCTAAGAAAAGGGGACCAAACATGAAGCAACAGATATTTAAAGCTCCTCTGATTCCACTTAGCATAATAATTTATATAAGAGTGTTTGGTTACACTGCATAAGTAAAGAAAGTAAATGACTGGAAAAGATAAAGATAAGCATCGCCTCCTTGATTTAGAAGAGCGACAGACAGCAACAGATACCTAAGATTTTCTCTAGCCCGATACCGGGCGGGAGCCTTGCCCGATATGTCTGTGTCGGGCGGCACGCCCTCTTGGGTGATAGGTCGTGACGGGCTGGCGTATCCTGTGAGGCGCTCATGCCCGATACGGTCGTGTCGGGCGACACACCCTCTCGGGCGATACGCTGTGACGGGTGATTCGTATCGGGCTCGGTATCGTGTCGGGCTAGAGACTGCTTAAGGTGTCGGGTTGCTCGTATCGGGTGCCCTTTTTTGCTGATATCTGGCTTCTGCGGTGACCGGGGAGGATTCTAAGTGAACCATTCCCGCCCTCTCGGGTCGGAGAAGTGCTCACCTAGTATCGCTCGGTACACCTCTGAGACACGACACACTAGCTCCAGGTGCTTTCCCAAGTTAGCTTTTATGAAGTTCCGACCCGTCCCATCAGATTCATCTAGCTGCTATTTATAGGCAGAGGTTGGGAGAGGTTGTGGTTCTCTGGGCGCCACGTGTCCTCCTTCAGCTCCATCATTGCGGCTTCAGGGATGCCCGATATGCGTGTCGCCCGACACAAGGGTGTTGGGTTGTAAGCGTTGCCGAGTGTCGTGGCGAGTGGGCGCCTGCCGGTGGGTGGCTTGTATCGCGCGACACGCTCCAGTAGTCGTGGCGAGTCTGGCTCCCTGCCAGGTAAATGGTGTATCACTCATCCGCTCCTTCTTGTGTGGAACCCCCGTGTCGCACAGTAGCGTATCGTGCTGCCCTGTGTCGGATAGTGAGCGTGTCGGTCGGTTGGTAAGAAGGCCGATGCAGGTAGAACACGCCCGTGGGCCGAGACGGGTCTTTTTGTTGATAAATGAGTAGAAAAATGAGGAAAACTCTGTAAAAGATGATAAATTTGAGTTAAGAGTGTAGTGTGGCCTGTTTATTCAAAAACATGACAAAAAGGAGAGGAAATCAGTTTAAAAGGGCAAATTTGACAACGAAATAAGGGCCAACAACATCACAAAATTTGGCATTATCATGTACAATAAGTAGTTCTTTATTCTTATTTTTTTTCTAAGAAGTGGAGTTTTGAAGAAGAGAGAGGATAAGTGGAAGAGAAACATGCTGGCCAAGGTGGGCACGTGCCCCACCATCTTTGGAAAATATAGGCATATTAATATAAAATCAACTGACTGTTAGAGAAAAATGTGTACATGTTCCATACTATAACATTATCTTAGACCTTTATTTTACTTGGTGTCCCCCTCTGATTTTTTTAGGCTCTTCCACTAGAGAGGAGGGAATGTTATAATGTGATTTTTCATCTAAAAAAAGTATAAGACCCATCTTGTACTATCACTTTTCCGTGTGAAGGGTGAGTTCATTAGCCAATTTGCATTGCAACGCCTGTATGTCTATCTGGTGATAGTTATAAAACTCATCAAAGATATATAGAACAGATAAAATACAGTAGGAAACTTGTAGTCAGCAATTTGTATCACAATAAAGAAAACATAAATATTGAGTTTTTCAATTTTTCTCAATAAATGATTAGCCACAAAAGGATTCTTTTTTAGTGAACGTGCCACAACTTATAGCTCCTTTATTTAAAAGATTTTAAAGAATAACAAGATTAGGGACTTAGAGTGAGTTATCTTGGTCATACAAAATAAAAATCTAAAGGGTCCAAGGTTGAACCTCAATGCCTTCCGAAATGGTGGTCATCAGGGTTGCGTGATTGCCTCTGTACCACAGTGGAATTTGTTATTGGATAATGCCAAACATATGTAACATGATGTTGTCAAATTACTTGCTTCTATAAAATTGATCTGCATGAACGCAATCACTATTTTTGTGAACAAAATTCATCAACAATCAATATTTATTTCACAAATCAGAAGAGGACCTTCTTGCCGGATTTTAGAGTATGTTACAAGAAATAAAAAACAATTTCAATTTAATTAACAAGTTTATAGGTGAAGATAAGAGTCAGATAGGAAACGGAAGAATAAATAGAGTAGGATAAACAAATATATTGAGTTAAACTTGAACCATGTTTTTCTATTGAAGAAGAGAGACGTTACTTAACAAAATCGACACTCTGATATCATTCAGACACACATTATAAGGCCCATGACCTATATTTTGGGTTAACCATGTTTTCTTTGCCTTGATCAAGTTCTTACAACCTTTCTCTAATCCTTTGAGATTTATTTAGATGTTGTGGAGTGCTTAAGTCTCCAGTTTTTGCTTGTTTGGATGGTGTTTGTGCTTTATGTGCTTATTTTGGGTCAAATTGGAATTTACCCATTAGTGAGGATTATCTTGCAATTTTCCAAATATAGAGTGTTCCTACTCTCTCTTGGATTCATCAAAGAGAGTGTGATGCTTTGGGGCGCCATGGTTGGGACTAGGGTGAGTGGTGGCATCACTAGAGGTGATTAGGGTTTCTAGGGTTTGCCTGGTTTCGACCCATGAGTGCTTTGTTGGTTTCTCTCGACCCTTATCTCAACCTTTATGGGTGCTTTGGGTGTGTCTTATCTCGACCATGATGGTTTGTGGTGGTTTGGGGTTGAGATAGTTTGTCCTTTGTGGAGTTTCTTGACCAGTGTGCATGGTGATCATTTTGTCTCGACGAGGGTGATGCTTTGCTCTTGTTTCGACCTCCTTTGGAGTGTCTCCACCAAAACTAAGTGTTTTGGACCCAAGTGGTTGAGACCCAACATAGGTTGTATCACCATCTTGTGAATGCATAATTTAAGTGATTGCATGTGTGTTTCTTGGGTGGCACTACTCCAGAAATGGCTTATAAAGTCAGTTTTCAAGGTGTCGGTTGTATACATAAACCGACACATAAACCCTACAGTGTCAGTTTTTAACATAAACTGACATCCAATATGTGAAGGTCGACCAGACACGGGTACCGCTTTTATTAAGTGTCGGTTATTTAATAAACAACCGACACTTAAAATCAACCGCCAAAACCAAAATTCCAGCGAAAAAATTACCTCCAAAATTTGACATATGTTGTCGGTTCTTTAATAAATAACCGACGACTAAAGGGTATGTGCGAGACAGGAATAGTTGTCGGTTGTCTTTTATTTATAAACCGAAGACTATAATCTAGTATAGTTGTTGGTTTTTGGCAAAGAACCGACACTGTTGGTTTAGTTGTCGGTTTTTTTAAATAACCGACACTTATTGTCAACTTAATAGCTCACCAGCGCGACCGACTCTTCCCCTTTCCCTGTTTCATTCCGGATTTCAGCTGCTCCGGTGATTTCTTGCTCACCCCCGCTGCTCCGCCGCTGCCGCCGCTCCCTGCCGCTGCTCCCTTCCGTCCGTGCTCTGTCGGTGCTGCCGCCGCTCGGTGCTGCCACCAGCTAAAGCTCCTGCTCTGTTCCGCCAGCTTCCTCTACAAGGTAACCCTTTTCTCCTCCGCCTTGCTTTTCCATGACGACCACCACTTTCGCCCAATCCCCAGCGGCAACACCAACATCCACACCGCCATCCTCCTCCCCAGTGCCAGCAGCCACTCCCGCACCAGCCACCACCACCCCACCCCCAACCGCCGCTACCCCAGCCCCAACCCCAACCATTGCGGTGCCGTTCCAGCGGCGCCGCCTTCCTCTCTTCTCCTTCCTCCGCCCTTCTTCTTCCTATACCTCACCCTAGCAGCGCCCAACCTATAGAGCAGCCCTAAACTTGATTCTGCAGCCCCCTCAGCCACGAGCAGCACCTAGCTGCGTTTCTAGCTGAGCCCTTTCCACCTGTGCATGAAGCAGGTCTGAACCAGGGGCAGTTCTTCCCAGGAAACACCACGAAAATCACAGCCTTGAGTTCTGCCTTCAGGCCCAGACCCGAATCTACTTATTTGTATTTTTCATCTACTTATTTGTGTGTCATGCTATTCTGAATTAAGTGTATATTTACTTCATAATTGAATGCTTAAGTAAGTTACAGATATCTTGATGATGAACTGTAATGCACACATGTGACATGCTTGGAATGTAAATGATGAACTGTAATGCACACATGTTTAACTTGTTTAATTGTTGAGTATATTGAGAATCCTAATCACCCTTCTTGCTTAATAATGAACTGTAATGCACACATGTGACATGCTTGGAATGTAAATGATGAACTTTTCCCTAAATTGCCAATCATGCTTTTAAAGACATCAATAATCACCCTAACTTGAAGATTAGGATTTATTATATATAATAATGACATCACATGTATTTGTTAACCCTAGACCCTAATCTTTTCCTAATATATACTTGTTTTCTCTTTGATCATAGAATGGATAGATCATGGATGTCCATTCGTAATGTGATGCAAAATAGTTATTGTATCATGCATATCTTAATACTTTTTTCTCTTCTAAGTTACAAGTCAATTCAACATTATAAGTGATTATATAGATGTTCTAAGGTCGTTTACATAGAAAACCCAAAATGCACATTTGTAGCCATTTTGACTTGAACTTGACCCATTCTAGTGTTTGGATTTTAGATCCTTTTCATGTACCTAATGCATGCAAACATTCTAGGGTTTGATTTGAACTTGACCCATTCTAGGGTTTGATTTGATTAAACCCTAACATTGATGAAACCCTAACATCAATTGTGATGAAACCCTAACATGTACATATCTATTATTGTGTTTGTTGGCCTAGAAACTCGTCCAAGATTTACTCATTAGGATTAAATCTTGGATAGTCCCCGGTTTGGGACTGTCTTTGAACACCTAATCTCACTTAGGATGTAAGTGTATAATGTGTATTGGGTTTTTGAGAAAATTTCAGTAGCATTTCCTCGTTTGTTCTCTAAGTACATATGTACTTAGAGAACAGGGGGGAAATGCTGCCGAAATTTTTTTGAAAACCCAATACACATTATACACTTACTAGTGAGATTAGGTGTTCAAGGATGGGATGGGTGGTACACATTTATTATATATAAGAATGACATCACATGTGTTTGTTGGTCTATAAAGTGAACAATCTTGGATAGTATACCCTAATCTTGTCCTAATATATACTTGTTTTCTCTTTGATCATAGAATGGATAGATCATGGATGTCCATTCGCAATCGTTGCACCCCAGAGTTTATTTCTAGTCTTGACCAGTTTATTAGATTTGTCGAGGAACATAGGAAATAACCTGGAGATAGGTTCTACTGTCCATGTAGGCATTGCGGTAATAACTTGAAAGTCAACACTGGTGACGAAATCAAAACTCATGTCATGTGCAACGGGATTATACAAGGCTATACAGAATGGCACTGGCATGGAGAGATTTCAAACCCGAAACTAGTGGATGTTGATAGAAGTGCTTGTGTGGAAGAAGAAATTGCCTACGATGACGTAGATGTGAATGAACCAGTTCCAGTAGACATCGTTGATGCGATGCTGGATAGTTGTGGGGTTGAGCACACCGATCCACCTCCCATTTTTAGAAACATTGTGCATGATGCTGAGATGCCGTTATACACTGGTTGTACTAAGCTTACGAAGCTTAGCACTATGTTGCGATTGTATAAGTTGAAAGCTAACAATAGATGGAGCGACAAAAGCTTCACGTCATTGTTGTCTTTGTTGAAAGAAATGCTTCCTGAAGGAAACGAGCTGCCAATCTCAACATACCAGGTAAAGAAATTGTTGTGCCCAATGGGAATGGATGCCAAGAAGATACACGCATGCCCAAATGATTGTGTATTATTTCAAAAGGACTATGCAGATTTGAAAGATTGTCCAAAATGTGGTGCGTCACGGTATAAATTGACGACTTCGAGGGAGTCCAAAACTGGTTCTCCTGCCAAGGTGATGTGGTATCTACCTATAATATCACGGTTTCAAAGCTTGTTTGCCAATCCGATAGATGCGAAGAATTTGAGATGGCATGCAGATGTTAAGAAAAATAATGATGGGATCCTACGACATGCGTCTGATTCCCCACAGTGGAAGAAGATTGATGTATTGTACCCTGAATTTGGTGAAGAAGTCAGGAATCTAAGACTTGGGCTTTGTACAGACGGGATGAATCTGTACGGGACATTGAGCAGCCAACATAGCACTTGTCCTGTCATGCTTGTTATATACAATCTTCCTCCCTGGCTATGTATGAAATAAGTACGTAATGTTGTCATTGTTGATATCGGGCCCTAAACAACTTGGAAATGACATCGATGTTTATCTTGAACCTCTGATTGATGACTTAAAGAAACTCTGGGGTGAAGGTGTGATGACCTATGATGCTTCACGAAGAGAGACATTTCATTTGCATGCTATGTTGTTTTGCACTATTAATGACTTTCCAGCATATGGGAATTTGTCTGGATATAGTGTCAAAGGAGCTAAAGCGTGTCCTATATGTGAAGAGAACACTGATTCCACAAGACTAAAACATGGCGGTAAGAATGTATATCTCAGTCATCGAAGGTTTCTTCCAAAATTCCATCTGTATCATAGGAAGCGCAAAGCATTCAATGGATTGAATGAGGAACGGAGTGCACCTAAACCTATACCAGGGGAGGTTGTTTATGAAAGAGTAAAAGACTTTGTCAATGAATTTGGTAAGAGATCACAATGTACTACACGGAGTGACAATTCTTCATTCAAGAAGAAGTCAATATTTTGGGATCTTCCTTATTGGAGTTCTTTGATAGTCAGACATTGTATCGATGTAATGCACGTTGAGAAAAATGTCTGTGATAGCATCATTGGTACTCTGTTAAATATACCAGGTAAGACTAAAGATGGTATAAAATCAAGACTGGAGCTATGTGAAATAGGAATAAGGTCAGAATTAACAGAATTACATGAAATGGGTAATAAAAGAACATACTTACCTCCCGCTTGTTACACGTTGTCTAGAAAGGAGAAGAAAGCTTTTTGTGAATGCTTGGTAAATATTAAGGTGCCACATGGTTACTCATCCAACATCTGTAGATTGGTATCAATGAAAGATCTGAAGTTGATAGGTCTTAAATCTCATGATTGCCACACTCTAATGCAACAAATATTGCCTGTGGCAATTCGATCTATATTGCCGAAGCATGTAAGGTTTGCAATCACCAGACTTGGTTTCTTTTTCAACAGTCTCTGCAACAAAGTTATTGACCCTGAGACTCTTGATAATTTGCAAAGAGAAGTGGTTGTTACCCTATGTCAGCTTGAGATGTATTTCCGTTCTTCGTTCTTTGATATCATGGTACATCTTATTGTCCACTTGACTAGGGAAGTGAAAATCTTGGGACCGGTTTTATTGCATTGGATGTATCCCTTTGAACGATACATGAGCGTTTTTAAAGGTGATGTTCGAAACCGTTATCGGCCTGAAGGGAGTATTATTGAAGGTTATGTGGCGAGAGAGGTTATGGATTTCTGCAATGACTTTCTCAGTGGTAATGACACTCCTGATAATGACAAGAATATTGACGAGCTATTTGGCAAAGGAATTTTGGGATCACATGTGAAAGTAATCAGCCGTGAGCAGTTGGAACAAGGTCATTTGTATATTTTACACAACATGGACGGAGTGAACGTTTATATCGACGAACATACCAATTTCATCAAAAGACAATATCTTCGAGCCAATACAATGTGGCTTGCTAGAGAGCATAACAAGACTTTTATTAAGTGGTTTGAGGATAAAGTCTTACATCAACTATCTCAAACACCAGATGATATTACTAAAACTATCAAATGCCTCGCCTTTAAACCAAAGTTGACTGTTATGTCTTATGAAGGGTATGACATTAATGGATTCACATATTACAAAAAGCGCCAATATGATAAGAGTGTCATCCAAAACAGTGGGGTCACCCTTCAAGCATCGACTATGTTTTTTGCAAGTGCAAAGGATAAGAGTCCACGTGTAGCTAAAATGTCATATTACGGTGTCATTAAAGACATATGGGAATTTGACTACATAGATTTCAGAATTCTTCTCTTCAAATGTAAATGAGTTGATAACACCAAAGGAGTTATAGTGGATGAATTGGGTTTCACTTTAGTGAACTTTGAAAAGATTGGCGAGAAGGCTGAACCATTCATATTGGCATCACAGGCGAAACAAGTATTTTATATCGATGATCCTGCAAATGATAAATGGTCGGTTGTTCTTCATGGTAAAAGACACTTCATTGAAGATCCTATAGATGAAGAACAATACTATGATAAGTATGATGACTCCAATCCATTCTCAGTTGGGTTACCAACACCAACAAATATTGAAGGTAATGATGACTTGTATGTGCGCGGAGATCACAATGAAGGATTGTTAATTGATAAGAAATCACAATATTAGAGGTATGTTTATTTTTCTGAATATGTGAACTTTACAATTTGAATTACTTAAAATTTGAGCTTAATTTATAATGTGAATTACTTTACAATGTGAATGTGAACTTTACAATGTGAGCTTTACAATTTCAATTACTTTACAATGTGAGCTTTACAATTTCAATTATTTTACAATGTGAACTTTACAATTTGAATGTGAATTTGCAGATGTCTGACCATTCTCCTGATGACCGTGCTAGTGATTACCCTGAGGGTGAGGACATCAATGCGCCGCCTCACAATGTAAGTTTTAAAAAAATATCATATTTTTATATCTATATGTCCATTTATAGTTATATCTTGTAAATGTGTTTATTTTGTCAAATTTTAGGTTGATGATGCACGGGTACCACCTGGAGCACTTGATCAACATCACCAAAAAGTTGACAAGAGAAGGGCCATCACTATGATGAAGAAGTTAATTGTGCAAAAGGGCAATGGACCCAAACTTGTTGTAGATTTTGATAATGCAGGAAATGCATGTGGTGTGAATCGTAATTCATTTGTTTCATATCTTGGGTTTGTTACTCGTAGCCATTACGGTTGTCGCTTAGATTCTTGGCATAACGTTTCTAAGGAGAAGAAAGACACAATATGGAGGGATTTATGCGTGAGTTGTTATTGATTTGCAATTCTATTTTGTAGATTACTAAATTTTTGGATACTAGTTAATAGCAATTCTATTTTGCAAAGTATATTTGAATTGGATGAAAAGTTGCATCGTAAATGCGTGATGCAACGCTGTGGGAGAGTCCTAAGGAACTATAGGACAAATCTCACATGAGAATACATAAAAGAAGCTGACAAGAGGAAGAAGACAACCACTAAACAGTGGAACTTCCTGGACAAAGAAGAATGGGAGGCGTTCGTCGCTTCAAGACAAACTGATGAATTCAAGGTATTAGGCGTCTGTCTCAATCTCATTATTAATATTCACCTATTCAAGATTAAAATTTAGTGTTACTAACCAAATCATTAATGTGCAATCTAACTAGGCCCTCAGTGATGCACAAAGATCAAGGTGTGCGATGAATGTGCACGACCACACAATGGGTCCAAGAGGATATGCAGGTGTTCACCAAAGACTACAGTCTGAGGCTACTGCTCAGTCTGCTACTACTCAGGAGTCATCTACCATAGGTAGCACACCTCTGCCTCGCCATGATGTCTGGATAGCTGGGAGGAAAAATAAGAAGGGAGAAATAACGAAGGCCGCAACTGCTGAGGCGGCTACAAAAATGGTAAAATACAACTCTTACAACAATCATTCAAATATTGATTATTTGTGTTGTTTACTTAATTACAAATTTTTGTTTTGGCGATTAGCAGGAGCTGCACGAGCTAAGGAAACAAGGCAATTTCATCCCTGAGGGAACAAGGGATGAATTGACAGTTGATCTGGGTAACCCAGAGCATCCTGGACGTGTTAGGGCTGCAGGCGCATGTGTGGGCATCAAAGCTTTTTTTGGGCCATCTCAGCACAAACATGTCCAAAAAGTGGGACTTTCACAAGAAGAGGTAACATATTCTTTCTTGATAATGTTACTGTAAAAGAGAATCCAATAATCAGAAGCTAACATTTCTTTCATCCATGTATAGGTCGATAAGATATTTGAGAGGAAACTCCAAGAAGCAATGAAAACCTGGCAGTCATCTCAGATTGCACCTCAGCAGATAGTACCTATAGATCCTACTACAATAGCTCCTACTGCAGGCTCTACTCCTACTGCAAAGGTTGGGAGTAATCATGTAGACCCACCTAGCACATCCGCTATAAGTATTTTTATGATATGTATATGTAGTCGTTTAAAAAAAAAGATGATATGTATATATGTATATAACATTCGTTATACAAAAATTTGTAGGGGTTGAAGCGATGCCGTCTAAAAAATAATGAATATGTCGTTGCAGAGGCGTCGGCTTACCCATCCCTACCAGGGGAACAGTTTCACGGGTCTCCATTACCAGCCGGTTGGCTTCGTGTGAGCCCGGTACATATAATGCAAGAATGGGCGGATCTTCCATTGCCATATGCCCATCTAGATTGTGAGACGGTTGGTGAGGCAGAAGGCGGAGTGATATTGTGGCGAAAAGCGGATGTCCTCTTTACTGAAACTGTATGATAAATTTACATTATGTTAAATTGTTAGTGTGTGTATATGATGTCAGTTGATCTAAAATTTTATATATATATATATATATATATATGTATATACACACAGGTTAAAAAGAAGATACCCACAGCATCTAGGCCTCCACTTCCACCTCCTACATTACCTAGTTGGGTTCCACATGACCTTGTTGTCCCGTTAGGTCCTAACTGTAGGGGTATGGAAATATGGTTAGGCGAACATGATATAAACTGCCCTATAACTGTTTCTTCCGATTCAGATTCTACAGGCCAGTCATACGAAACCAAACTATTTATACAAGATATTTTGGAGTTGTTTGGAAATGAATGGCTAAATACATCTGTGATAGAGCTATGGATAAGGTGAGATCTTCTTTATACATCCATATACCTTGTGTATGATCTGGTATCTGGTTTCTTATTTATTAATGCATGTGTAATTAATATATATTTTACAGCTACTTAGACAAGATATGTGCAGATTTTGGATTCAAACGTGTAGGGTTTTTGATTCCATCTTTGATTAGTCTAGTAGCTAAAGACCCTACGTCAGTTCAACAATACTTCTGTGAGGCTTTTACAAATTTTGCTGTAAATAAGAAAATGTTGATAATGGCTCCATTCAATGTAGAGTAAGTTTACTTTGCTTATTATAATTTGGACTTAAGAAAATTACATTTTTATTGTGGATTTTGAGTTATTAATTTTTAACTTTTTTACCTCTAGTGGTAGGCATTGGGAGTTACTGGTTATTGTCCCCGAGACGTTCACTGTCTATTATCTAGATCCTAAGGGGAGTAAATTGAATACAAGATTTGGACACATAATGAAAATGGCATTATTCCGGCGAGAAATATTTCATTTTCATATCCGTTAACATATGTTATTACAATGCTATTTAATTGCAATGTTCTGTGTTACATTAACATGTAGGGGTTTTGATGAGTTCAAAAGGGATGGAGGAAAGGTCCCCACGAAAAAGAACCAGCCAATAGTTTGGAAGAACGTGAAAGTAAGTTCCCGACTGCAATATATATATATATATTATTTATGTGAACAATGCTTAATTAGTTGTATTTTTTAATATTTTGTTTGTTTGAATTTATAGTGTGCTACACAAGACAACGGATGTGCATGTGGATTCTATGTCATGCGATATATGCACATGATTATCAAACATGCCGCACTTGATATCGAGTGTATTGCTACGGTATTATATAGTCTCATTAGATAATATGATCGAAATATATCAATCTTATTTATAGCTCATTAATTATATATACATCATTCTCTTTACAGGTGTTTAAAACTGACCCCACTACAGGAAAGGACTTAAAAGATGTACATGCTCCCTATACGACGGAAGAATTAAATGAAGTAAGAGAAGAATGGGCAACAGCCATACAAATAGTGGGGATCTTAAAATATAATTGGGATGATGATAGCGAATAATGACTAAAGAATGATATTTTGTAAATGAATTTCTGAATTATAATATATGTGTGAATGTTTCTACATGTGTGGATGTTTCTACATGTGTCTGAGTGAAAATGAATGAAAGTGTTGGTTGATATATGAATGTTTCTACATGTGTGAATGTGAATGAATGGAACTACAGATTGCTATCTACATGAATGTTTCTAAATGTGTGAAAATAAAATGGAACTGCAGGTTGCATTGCTAAATGCATGTGTGAATATATATTTTTGTTGTTAATTTGCAGGTTTGTGGCCTGTTGTAGGATGATATCAATGAATGTCGTAAAACCTACAGTTCTCTTAACTGAACTACAGGTTTCTCATCCTGCGACCAGCCACAGCAGGTCTGCAGACTGACAAAAAAAACAAAACAAAACAATAGGCGTCGGTTATTTGTATAAAACCGACACACAAAGTTATACTGTCGGTTTTATAGAAATAACCGACACCTATTTCCTGTGGCGCGAAGATATATGGTGTCAGTTTCTTACTACAAACTGACACTGATAGTGCCCAAGCTGGCGCCAATAACAGGCGTCGGTATTTGTCTAAAATCGACACATAAAGTTATGGTGTCGGTTTTATATAAATAACCGACGCCTATTCCTTTGGCGCGAAGATATATTTTGTCGGTTTTTGACTTATACCCGACACTGATAGTGCCCAAGCTGACGCCCTTTCTGTGGCGTGAAGGTTTATGGTGTCGGTTTCTTATCTAATAACCGACACTTATAGTCCCCTGATGGCGCGTTTTCGGTGGCGCGCGAAGAGTTTGGGTGTCGGTTTTGGAACTGACGCGTAATGGGTGACCTTTTAGTGTCGCCCACATAGGTGTCGCTTAGAAACCGACACTAAAGGCCTTAAATAACTGACACTAAAGGTAGGTTCTGTATTAGTGTGGACAAGTGTCCCTTTGGTTCCTTTAGGTGTTGACACATAATCTCTCACCCTACCTCCCTCCTCCTTTGGTATATAACCCCTTCCTCCATGCCAGTGATCTTTCTTCAGCCATCCTTATTCTCCTTTCTCCTGTGCTTGTTCTTGAGGCTTGGTGGAGCAAAGAAGGTGTTGTTCTTGGTGCTTTGAAGGTGGATCGACCTCGCAAGTGGTGTCTTGAAGCACGATCTTCTTCATTGTGGTGGTTTCTTTCCTTGGTAAGTAGTTTTACTATCTTGATCATGTTTTTCTTTGGAACCCCTATCTTCTTCTTCCCCTTTTCTAGATCGTAGACTAGGGTTCTACCTTGGTGGTCACCTTGAGAGTAACCCCTCCTCATAAAGTATATATACTATGGTTTTACCAAGTGGTAAGTAGTGGGAGGATGTCTTCTTCTCTTCCCTCCTTTCTTATTTGGTTTGACCTAGGGTCCTTCTTACCCTTTTCTTGAGCTATCTTTTGACCAAGGTGTTCTTTATGGAGGTGACCTTGTGTCCAAAGTGGTGATCTTGTTTGGAGCTTCTTTCTTTCTCTTTGGATCTTAAGCTTGGAGCTTGGTTTCTCTTCAAATCATGTGGGTTATATAACACTCTACCTTGTTTATTACTAGCATCCTACTTTTATGCTTACATGTTCTTGTTTCCATATCTAAAGATGATGTTAAGATGATAGATTATGATCCTACAAAATTAGGGTTTATGACTTCGTAGTTTTCTCATGCAGATGACTTTCTTTCTTAAACCCTAATTTCTATGTGCATGTTTTCTAAGTGGTTTTGAGAGGATGATCTTTCATGCATCTTGAGCTTTCGTTTTGTCACCATGTCTTAAGTTTGGCCATCATGCTTTTCTTGAAGCTTTGAATGTTTTTACTCATCTGTTTTGGTTCGTCTTTCTCTCTCTTAAGTGGTTTTACCTGATGATCTTCATAGAGCTTGTTCTAGGGTTTGATGATCTTGAATTCATGAGTATTTGATCTTAGTGGCATTTGGTTTCTCATTGTTTGACCTTTGTTATGGTCGAGACCTATGTGCCCTTGATGTTTTGGGTCGAGACATTTTTCCTCTTGGTGTGTTGCGTTGAGGCATACACCCTTGTTTGTTCTTGGGTCAAGACGCATAGTTTTGCTTGTTGTCGCGACATTGCGTGGTGATTTTGGTCGTGATGTTGTGTTGTGTTTTTGGTCATGACGTTGTGTTATGGTTTAGGTCGTGATGTTGCTTCTGGTTTTAGTCACGACGTTGCTTCTGTTTTGAGCCTAGACGTGACCATGTTTGATGGGTCATGACATCTTCTATGATGTGTGGTCATAACTTGCTTGTGTCATGGTTGAGATGTTTCTCTTGGTGGTGGTCGAGATGCCTAGTTTGGTGTTGGACGCAATGCCTATCTGAGAGTGTTTGCAACACCTGCTTCTGTTAATGGTCGAGACATGTTTTGTGCTTGGGTCGGGATATGCTTTTGGTGGTGTGTCTTGATCACGACCATGGATGTTATGGTTATGACATGGATGGTGTGTCTCACTCGTGACCTAGCTAGAGTGTCACAGTCCTGACCCTAGTGTTGTGTGTAGTTGAGACATACATGTGATGGTTGGTCATAACACATGTATACATAAGGAAATGGTACACATACACTTGTACATGATGTTGGCACTTAGTTCCCTTGACATTATTCCTTAATCACGTTCATTTAATGATGTGCTAATCCTAACATGTTCAAAGAAAGTGGGAATTGACCTAATTAGGGTTTGTTGATTGATCTATGATATGTAACCCTAATCTTGATTTAGGGACAGGTGATGTGTTTTCTTCTCTCTCTTGGAGTGGTTATCTTATTATGTTATTTTCTCTCTCCTATTTATAAGCCCCTAACCTTGCAAGAACATCATAGTTGTGTATTCTATGGTGGTGATTATTTGACATAGGGTAATGGCTAGGAGCCTTGATGAGGCATAATGAGATTATACAGATGTGATGGGTCCTATGACATGGTGATGTCTTGATGTCTATTGTGAGGTGTGATCCTCCAGTGATATGATTGAGGGATTGATATCCCATAGGGATGTGATATTGGTGATGACCTTGTGAATGACACTGTTACAAGCTCATGTGGCGATGATGTGAATAATTCACACCTTATACATTTTATATCTTTTGGAGTTACACTATTCCGTTATCTTTGTAGAGTTTGTTTTGGATTTGTACATTGTGACTTGATTGATGCTAAAATATACCCAATTGACTTAATTAATCAAGTGAAACCCTAATCATGTAGGTGCCCTGTGCCATAGATTCTTTCTAGGGCTAGTTTTAATTGTTGGATTAGTGAAGGGAGTATAACTTGCAGTGAAAATCGAGTATCTCCTTGCATCCAAAATTATAGGTCATGTGAGCCGACCATACGTGAGATGCTCTCCTTGTGATATGGATGGTCATGTGTGAGCCAATCCTTCTCTTTAGAACAACCATGCGTGAGCCTATTCTTCTAGCGTTGTTACCTATACCAAGGTGGGCTATGTGTTAGGTATATTTGGATGGCCATGTGTGATTCAATCCTTCAGCTTAACTATATGTCATTGTTGTAGTTGGCTGATATGTATCAGCCATGTTTTCTCTTATGTTGACCAAGAGGTGTTGGGGAGGTAGTGGATTCTGTCTCTTCCATTGATCTTGTATGACACCGATTTCGACTTAGCAATGGTCGGTTGGATTTGGGTGGTATGACTCAAATACTCAGGGCATTAATAAAAGAAGTAATACAATTGTGTAGTGTTTTGGATAGGGCCAAATGTGAATAACATTGGTAGATCCCTTTGCCTTTACTTTATACATATTTCTTGAATTATAAGGTGGTAAGAGAAGTCAACTATTATATATGCTCTTCATATTCCTTCTTAGAATATTGATTGTCCTTCCGTTCAGTGGTAGCTTCTTAGTTTTGCTTAATCTACTTTATTCGTTGATTATATATATCATTTTGTTGAATCTGCTCGCCCTTCTTAGTACTTTTATCTACATGCTTAGTTATTTGTGCTTTAATAGACATTAGCCGAGAGTTATATCTCTCAGTGGGACATTTGGTCTCAACTTGTGGGTTTTTCTGTATCTTTGAGGTGGTCGTGCACGAAGAGGTAGAGATCATGCAGCTAAAGAAGAGAAGCCGTAGCAAGAGCAGTAGTTGATAAGGTTGGATGTGTTGCTAGTCTTTTGGTATTAGAGTCCTAGAGTCGTCCCTGTACACAGGTCCTTGGGGTTTTTTGATGTGTTTCATAGAGATGTTGCTGATACGAGGTTTCTGGGCTTATGAGCCATGTATGTATGACATGGCATGTGTATATGTATATATTTGGAACATATATCTCATGTGACAGGTTGATGACAAGAATGATGATGCGCGGTGATGTAAGCACCATGATATATGTGTTATGTGATAAAGGTCTCATGTTGAGGATTTTTATGTGATATGTGTTTGGTTTATGGTGCTTTTGAGAAATCAATTCAAATTTCCTGTGTTTTCTAGTAATTTGCATGTTTAGTTTTAATTCCAAGCTTTGGTTTGAGTAATCTCATTTGTGGTGCATCGAGGCATCACAGTTTGGTAGGTATCATATCTCTAGGTTCACTGAGTCTACAGGGACCTAGGACTAGGGTTTGTGTATGTTCTAGTGTCTTCTAGTATGCCTTATAGTGACTTCTCCTTATGAAGAAGAAAAAGAAGAAGAAGCGTAGAAAAGATGTCTAGAGAACATGAAGAACACACTGCAAAAATCAATTTTGTTGCACCTGGAGGTGGTGCAAGGGTCTAGGTGAGAGAAGATCAGGTGCCTGAGGTACCCCAGGTTGACCCAAACATGATGGAAAGCCCTATCTTTCGGTCTCTTTTCAGGAAGTTCATGGCAATGATGACACACATGTCAGACATAATGCTTGCACCACAACCAAGGGCAGCTATTCCCTGTATTGAATCTCCATGCTCTAGGAAGACCTTAGAGAGGATGAGATGTGTTGGGGCTGTGGAGTATGTGGTACAGAGGATCCAACATATGTTGACCTTTGGTTGATAGATTTCGAGAAGGACTTCAAGATCCTCAACATCCTCGAGGCTGACAAGGTGAAGCATGTCGTTTATCTTTAGACGGGGATTGATGGCCATTGGTGGTCCATACAAGAGGAGAAGAGGCATGGAAATGTTATTGGCTAGGAGGAGTTCTAACGTGAGTTTGTTAGTTAGTACCTTCCTTAGACATACCTAGAAGACAAGATCATACAGTTTTGAGAGGATCCAGAAGGGATCCATGAGTGTGAAGAAACATTTATCGAGTTGCTGAGGTTCTATCCTCACATGGATGCTACGTATCAGGAGAGGATCTGACACTTTGAGAAGGGGTTGAGTGCTGAGTTGTCTACCTTAGTGGCTGCCTTGGAGAACTGTGAGTAGTTTTCCACATTTGTGGAGCTGGTTCGATGGATAGATAGGTTTGTTGTTGAGAAGCGTGAGAAGAGTGCCAAGAAGAGACCGACACAGTACCATGGATAGTCTTCTGGAGGCTTCAAGAAGCCTAGGTTTTCTACACCACTAGCATAATAGTGGTCAGGTGCACAGACACAATGGTCACCCAATAAAGGAAGAGGCTACAATTTTCCACTGGCATGAGCCCCCATCGTAGTATCACTATTAGTGACAGGGTTGTCTAGGCTGTGGTATGAGAGTAGGAAGTGCTACAAGTGTGGCCAGGTTGGGGATACAAAGAATTTTTGTTCCATGAAGGATGATGAGGTGACCCAACTATCGAGGTAGAGATAGAAGGGCTCACAGAGGCAGAAGTTCAATAGTGATGGAGGGTGAGGATGTGGACAAGCATCACAGGCTAGTTCATCAACTCAGGCTAGCAGAGGACATGGATGACGACATGCAACAACTAGATTCTATGCTATGAGCCATCCAGAAGGAGTGGTCAGCCAATGAGTTGTGATAGTTCAGATGGAGTTATTTCATTCTAATTTGTGTTCTTCTTGTTTCATATCTAATGTGGTTGACCTGGGTGCGACACACTCCTTTATCACTCGAGAAGTGATTGATAGTTGTTGTTTTCCTATTAGCCATAGGAGGGATAGTCTTCTCTTAGAAACCTTGTTAGTTGGTTCCACGGTGTTGTGGGAGGTGTGTCCTTCCCGTGTCCTTTCTTTTTCAGGGCACAACATTCAAGTTGATCTCATACCACATGATATGCATTGATTTGTGTGATCCTTGGAATGGACACCTTAGAGAAGTATTAGGTGGTATTGGACTGTAGTTCCAAGGTGGTGACGTTCATAGATGGTTATGTGATGTGGATCTTCTAAGGAGATAGGAAGATTCTTATAATGTGTCTGGTGTCAGTGATGGTAGCAGAGAAGATGATGAGACATGGTGTAAGGCATTTTTGGCACATGTAATGGATACTAAGGTGAGGAGTCCTAGCATCTAGGAGGTGAAAATGGTTCGTGAGTTCAAGGATGTGTTCCCATATGAGTTCCTAGGTGTTCCTCCAGTCAGAGAGATTTATTTTGAGATCAATATAGTACCGAGTACGCAACTGATAGCACAAACATCGTACATAATGGCACCAACTGAGATGACACAGTTGAAGAAACAATTGTAAGAGATGCTTGAGAAGGGTTTCCTCAGACCAAGAACGTCTCCATGGGGTGCTCACATGTTGTTTGTGAAGAAGAAAGATGGATCACTGATGCTGTGTATAGATTTCAGACAATTGAACAAGGTGATAATAAAGAACAAGTATCCCTTGCTTAGGATTGATGACCTATTTGGCCGATTGTGTGGCACTATAGTGTTCTCGAAGATAGGCCTGAGATCGAGCTATCAGTAGTTGCAAATAAAAAGGAGGATTATATACATAAGTCACTTTCAAGACTCGGTATGGTCATTATAAGTTTGTGGTTATGCCGTTTGGGCTAACCAATATACCAACAATGTTCATGGACTTGATGAATAGGGTTTTCCATCCGTTCATTGATCAGCTTGTGGTGGTCTTTATAGATGATATCCTGATATACTCCAGGGGCAGTGAGTAGAATGAACAACATCTTTGATAGGCGTTGACCATGCTGAGGCAACATTAGTTGTACACCAAGTTCAACAGTGCGAGATTTGTCTAAAGGAGGTGCCCTTCCTAGGACACATGATATCTACTAAGGGAGTTCATGTGGACCCCAAGAAGGTTGAATCCTTGATGGAGTGGGAACAACTGATGACACTGACAAAAGTTTGTAGTTTTTTGGGTTTTACCTACTATAGGAGGTTCATCAAGAACTTCAACTGAGTGGTATTACCCCTAACAAAGTTGATGAGGAAAGATGTGTCATTTTCCTGGGATGATAGACGCCAGCATGCCTTTCAGTTGTTTAAGGAGAAGTTGACAAGTGCACCAGTTCTAGTCTTACCTGAGCAAGGGAATGGATACATAGTTCTCTGTGATGCATCAAGGAATGGTTTGGGTCATGTGCTGGTGCAAGATAAGAATGTGATCTCTTTTGTGTCATGATAGTTGAAGAAGCATGAGGAGAAATACCTAACCCATGATTTGGAGTTAACTATAGTGCATTCCTTGAAGATCTAGAGACACTAACTATATGAAGAGAAGTGTCAGGTCTACATAGATCCCAAGAACTTAAACTACATCTTTTAACAGTAGGAGTTGAACATGAGGCAACGGTGCTGGATGAGCTAATCAAGGACTATGAATGTACATTTGATTACCTTCCAGAAAAGTCTAACGTCATGGTAGATGCATTGTGTAGGAAATATTCTTTTTTGTCATATATGCAGAAGGCACAATTGTGTTCCTTGGTGTTCCATTAGAGAGACATGTTGGTCTCCCTACATCAGATTAACATAAATCTAGAGGTTTCCTTGTTAGTTGGGTTGTTGGCACAATTGTTGGTGAAGCCTACACTGAGACAATAAATCAGAGGGGCATATCAGGTTGGTACTGTGATACAACAAATACGATTGAAGTTCAGCAGCAAGAAGTGTGATGACTTTCATGAGGTAGAAGATGGGACAATTTGCTATCATAACAGAGTTGTGGTTCCCGATGTTGACAATCTGAGTAAGAGGGTTTCAGAAGAGGCTCTTTCTTCAATGTATGATATGCACCCAGGTAGCACCAACATGTACCATAACCTTAAAGATTTGTATTGGTGGCCTAGCTTGAAGTGTGATGTGGCTAAGTTTGTGGCCAAGTGTGCAGTGTGTCAGTAGGTTAAAGCAGAGCATCAGAATCATGCATGTACATTGCAACCATTGCCTATACTGTAGTCAAAATGGGATCATGTGACAATGGACTTTGTGGTTGGTTTCCCTAGGACATCCGAAGAACATGATTCCATTTGGGTGATCATTGACAAGTAGACCAAGTCAACACACTTTTTTCTAGTAAGGATGACGTATACAATAGGGAAGCTCATGCAGATCTATGTTGATGAGATCATTCGCATGCATGGTATCCCAGCTACTGTCATGTTAGATAGAGGTCCTCAGTTTATGAGCCACTTTTGGGAGCGTCTACATAAAACTTTGGGTATACAGTTGAGGTTTAGCACTGCCTTCCACCTGCAGACAGATGGTGAATTTGAGAGGACCATACAGACCTTGGAGGATCTATTGAGAGTGTGTGTCTTGTAGTTTTTGGATAGTTGGGACATCCACCTCTGTCTAATAGAGTTTTCTTATAAAAACAATTATCATACGAGCATTGGCATGGTGCCATATGAAGCATTGTGTTGTCCTGAGCTTGTGCACCAGACGAAAAAAAAGATCAAAGTGATTCAACATCAGTTAAAAGCATCCCAATATAGGTAAAAGTCATATGTTGATAACCGTCTTAGACCCTTGGAGTTCCAAGTAAGAGACAGGGTGTATCTTAAAGTCTCTCTTTGGAAGGGTTTTTTGAGGTTTGGGAAGAAGGGTAAGTTGGCTCCGAGGTATATAGGACCTTATGTTGTGGGGGAACGTATTGGGAAGGTGACGTATAAGTTGGATTTGCTACCTGAGTTGCATAAGTTTCATACAGTGTTCCATGTGTCCATGTTGAGGAAGTACCACCATGATACCGAGTCAGTGCTTCAACCGTTGGAGGTTGAGCTTCATGAGGATAAGTCATATGTTGAAGGATATGTGTTGATCCTTGATAGGAGTGTGATGAAGTTGAAGAAGAAGGATATAATATTGGTGATGGTTCTATGGCATCACCCTAGCATTGAGGAAGACACACATGAACTTGAGGAAGAGATGCGTACAAAGTACCCGTCTCTTTTTGCTTAGTATTTTGAGGGAAAAATCCTTTTTAGGGGTTTATGGCTTGTAGGACTCCTGACCTGTGTTTTGATTTAACCCTATTTTCTTTGGCTTGTTTAAGTTCGAAGAACCTTTATCTAATCCTTTAAGATGTTTTTAGATGTTGTGGAGAGTTTTGTCTCCAGTTTGTGCTTGTTTGGATGGTGTTTGTGCTTTATGTGCTCGTTTAGGTTCAAATAGCAATTTACCTATTTGTGAGGGTTATCTTACAATTTTCCACAACTAGAGTGTTCCTTCTCTCTCTTGGCTTCATGAGAGAGAGAGTGATGCTTTGGCTCACCTTGGTTGAGTGGTGTCATCACTAGAGGTGATTAGGGTTTTTAGGGTTTGCCTAGGTTCGACCACGAGTTCTTTGTTTATTTGTCTCGACCTGTGTGGGTGCTTTGGGTGTGTCTCGATCGAGACAACTTCCTTATATGTGTATTGTCTTGACCATGATGATTTGTTGTGGTTTGGGGTCAAGAATGTTTGGGAGTGTCTCACAACAGTCGCAGCATCCCACAACGAATGCATATGACATGTCCACCATACATGCACAATTGAAGGGAATCCATAGCACTTAGGATCACATACTCAGCACCTAGGAGGGTATTATGAGGGCACAAGAGGGTTTCCAGTTCACCAAGGATGCCATGTGGTTAGACCATCATCAAATGTATTATCATGTCAACCACGTATATCAGTTCCAGCACACCCAGTCCTAGAGGAACACCCAGTGGGAGAAATATTGGTGGAGTTCACTGTCATCATTTCAGGACAACTACCAGCGTCAACAGTCAGACTACTGGGGTTCCTATTACCAGAATCCTCCACCACTGGGAGGAGCACCACCATCATAGTGATCATATACCCTTTCATTCCTTGACTTCAGTGTCATGCTGAGGACAACATGATTCAAAAGTTTAGGATGGTAGGGAGGTATGCCCTTATCTCATTTTCACTCTCATTTTGCATTTCACCTACCATTTATGTTTGTTTTGTTTTCTTTTGCTTGATTTAATTTAGAATTTACTTTATTTGCATACATGCATGCCAAGTAGTTACTTCCTTGCAATTTTCACGTAATTTAAAAAAAAATCTCTTTTTGCCATGCATTGCACATAATGTAGATTTTTGGTAATTCTTGCATGTTATAGCTAGGATTTGCTTGTTTCCTACTTTATGTTCAATAATATAAGCTTATATGTGATTGAAGGAAACTTGGCACCGTTTTGGCAAATTTTACCCAAATTTGAGATTTCTTGCCTAAAAGTGTGTTTTGGCCCAATCTCTACTCTTTGGATTGAAAATGATGACCTTTGACAAATGTAAGTGAATTATCATTGTTTATTGCTAAATGGTATCAATTCTTGACTTTTTACATGCATGCCACATCTCTTGTGTTTGGGAATGTTTTGGTTGAATTGTGACTTGAGCAAGCTATGAGCATTTTGTGCCTTTGAAATCACTTGATAGAATATCAATTTCAGGTTGTTCATTCATGTGGTGTGAGATTGTTGGATGAAGTGTTGGATTATTTTTCATGCAGGAGACCTTATGTTGAGAATCATGCCAGTGACCCCTCTTTGACCAACTCTTCATTCACCATCTTCTTACACATATCAGTCGTGGCTACCTCTAAAAGTTTGGGGTGGCCACATCTACATCTCACTGCTTCACTCTCATCACCATATGCCCTTTCTACTCCAAGGGAAAAGAAAAAGAAAAAGAAAATGCAAACAGAAAATAAAGGATGCTCCTATTTAAGAGCATCTAAATAAAGAAAAGATGAGTGTGTAAAAGCACTCCAAAATCTTACCGCAATCCTTTCTTCCATTTTCATACCCATTGAGCTAGGAAAAAATGAAACCTAGCTCACTTTACCATTTTTACACAACCACATGGGTCACTTGGTGTGGTTTGAAGCATAAGGTTGAATGCATGTAGGTGAAACAACACTCTTAGTCATCCTTGATTAATGCCATCATGAAACGGTCTACCCAGAACTGCATGAAAGAAATATGGATAGCTTGTGTGTTCTATGCACTTTGTTTGAAGTTCATATGCTTTGTGATCTTTTCATGATTAGTTTGTGAAAGTGGTAAAGGAGAGAGGTGGAATGCATGCACTTAGTAAACCTTGATCCCATTCAACAATAATCATCTTTCGCATTGCATTTGTCATTTCTTGAGAGTGAAAAATTTACAGAGAGATTGAGGTGGAGCATACTTGAGGAAAAGTATGTTTTAAGTTTGGGGTAGTGATTCAACCCTATTTTAGGGCTTCATCTTGTGTCATATTCCATTTAAATCACATCTATACCTTTTAGATTACATGTTATTTCCCTAAATATGAATATTTGTATAAAATGCACTTATGGACATTATTTGCATGTTTTTTAGGCACTTGGACCGTGCTTGATGGAAGAGAGAGAAGGAGTGATCCTAGGGTTTCTCTACCCTTAGAGAGGCCTAAAGTGAAAGACGATGCTCCCTCAACCTACCCCTAGTGGCCAAAGATCTATTGAAGTAAAGATGTCTAAGAAAATCCAAAGAAATAAGTCCAAGTGCTGATCTAGAGGCTCGCACAACCATGGTACCACAGAAAGGCTGTTCTAGCATACTTGCAAATAAATAGAGTCACCTTGGAAAAGCTAGAATCACCACGGCCATGCCACTCAGAATGACCACAGTGAACTAACCTAGAACGGTCGTTCCACCTTGCACAACCGTGTGATAGCTGAGATAGAACTGTAAGGACCCTAATCCACATTTTGGGCTAACCCTATTTGTTTTGCTTTAGAATGTTGCTTAACTACTTTCTATAATCATCTAAGATATCATTAGGCCATGTTGGAGGTCTGTGTTCCTTGTTTGAGCCTTGTTTCTTGATGTTTGAGCTTTGTGGTGAGGTTTTGGTGCAAATTCCAATTCACCCAGGATAGGGGTTGATGTACAAGTTTGCCACATATATAGTGTTCCTTCTCTATCTTGTAATCATCTATAGGAGATAGGAATTGTTGTGATCCTTTTTCTGGCCTTTAGTTGAGTGGTGACATCCCTGGTGATGTTTTGGGTGCATGTTTGAGGTGTGCTTCGCTCATAAGCGTGTTGTCTCAGGCTTGAGAGCCTTGGTGAGACCCTGTATCGATTTGTGGTTGCCTTGAGGAGGCTTGGTATCAATTGAGGGTGTCTTCAGGGACATCATATTGGTTTGGTGGCATCTTGAGGATCACCATATCATGTTTTGGTGACTCTAGAGGAGTGACATATCAGTTTGTGACCCAGGGTTCCATCCCTATCAGTTTGTGAAGGGGGTGGATGGGTGTATCGACCTTGACCTTCCTTAGTGACCAAGTGGGCGAAAAATAGGTCCTATAACCTTGTTTCATGGTGTTACATGTGTCCTTCCCTATTGGACATGTGTCTTCTAGGGTTCTAAGGTGGTTACACCTTCCCCTTGCTCTCTCTCATCGGCCATGTATATATACCCCTTCCTTCTCTTGCAAGAGAACCCCTTTAGTGATCTTTGGTTTCTCTCCTTGGTGGCCGAACTTGAGCTTGAAGAGAACTCTCCCTTGGATCTTGGTGGGTGAGAGAAATCTTGTGGTGCTCTCTTTCATCTTCTTCCTTAGTAAACCATGGTTTTCTAGTTTTCTTTCTCTTCTTCTTTCTTCTTCTCGACCATGGAACTTGGTATATTATTTCCTCTCTTTTGTTTCCTTAACCTTAGTTCTATATTCCTTCTTAGAGGTGTTGTGGAGGTTGAGCTAGGAGGATCTTCTTCTAACTTGAGCTTCGTGAGCTTGGAGATTGAACTTGGAGCTCAGAGCTTGGTGGTTGTTCTTGAGGCGGGTTATATAACTCTAATCCTACTTTGTTATTATCACCTTTATTCTTGTTATCTTTCTAGTTACCTTTAGCTCGTTATCTCTTGCTTGATAGTAGATTTTCTTGGTATCCTTGTGTTCAATTTTGATAATAAATCTTTGTTAAGTTGCTTCCATAAGTTATTCTTTTCCTTTGCCTTGTTAGTATCATCATCTTGATGTAGAAGATGACTAAATCTATATGATGGGCTAAACTGATATGCATGTAATCTTATATATGCCTCTTATTATGTTGTCTTATCATGACCTACCAGTGACTAGTTAAGATGAGTGTTTAACGTTGATGTTTTAAATTGAGTATGGAAGTTGACATGGGTATTTCTAATCTGATACATGTGTAATCTGACACACCTTGCAATCAGATACTCCCTAGCCTGACACATCATGCTTAGATGTGAGAAACATCTTCCCTTGAGGCTCAAACGATACAACCAAACCCTAATGGATGACATCCTATGGAGATCTATGTGTCTAATACACCAAGGGACACATAGGTCGATACCCTAGTTGATGGGTGATTTTGATATCCTAATGGATGGTAAGGCCGATACCTTATGAGGTGGTATGACTGATACACTTTCTCATGTACCTCTAGGCTGATATCCTTTGTTTTTCCTTGGCTGACACCCTCTCACTGAGGTGTTGAGCCCGATACAAAGTGATGATAAACCAATGTTTTTTGTGGTGGCCGATACCCTACCTTAGTGTGGTGGTCGATACCCTACCTTAGTGTGGTGGCTGATACCCTAACCCTAATTGATACCCCTATGTGATGTGTAATGATGCATCTTGTTGATGCTGGGTCACATGGTGTGATGAGATGCTCTATGGTGATGGTCGATACATACCATGTGATGTTGGTGTCTCATAGTGATGGTGTGGTATCCTATGGAGTAGTCGTATGTATGATGTGAGGGTTATGCTCTTAAACCACTTAACATGTTCTATAATGATAGTGAGAAACATGCTTTTATGTCTCATAACACATCTCATATTAATGAGAAAATTGATAACCTAAGGGAGGTTGGTGATGCAACCTGGTAAACCCTAATCGGGAGAAGTGAAAATGTAATTGCTATGATGTGATATGTATGAAGTAAATGTATGTCATGAGTTGTATGAAATGATTATGCTTTTCCTTCTTGCTATTAATTTCTAACCATGCAAGTGATACTGATTGATGTACATAGCCAGGTATGAGCTATGGTGGTTATGATGTGATGGACATTGGTCCTTGTGATGGACATATGATGAATAGTAAGCATAAAGATACATGATGTGATGAGATTACACTTAATGTGATTAAATATTTTCTGGTGATGAGTTATGTCATGTTTATATAGATCTTGATTAGAGATTATACATTGTAACTTGATTGATGCTTAAAGATGTTTATATTGATCTAATTAATCAAGTGAAATCTAATAGTGTAGTTCGCACTGTGCCATAGATCTATTCAGTGTCAGCACTTGCTGAATGGTGAAATGAGTTTAACTCAGAGAGCATATTGTTGAATATGTGGGGTACAAGTTGAGGTATCTCCTTGTGTCCTGAATGTATTTGTATCACATGATTGACTGTAAGTCATATCTAAAAATGTATCACAGGATTGACTGTAAGTCATACCTAGAATTTGTATCACAGGATAGACTATAAGTCAAACCCTGGAAGAGCACTATTGTAAGACGTAGCTCAATTTCTCTAGCATCGTGACCTGTACTGTTACAACCTGATCTCACAATTACCATTAATCATGAGATTAGGGCATAAATTGAGGATTTAACGTAATACAAAGTTCACCCTTAACTTTTTCTTCTTTTTCAAACTCTTTGTTTTCTCACATTGAACCACATACACTAACTTTATAAGGGAATTTAAACATTGATTTCCTTAATATGATCTCAACATAAATGATATACATCCATACATTCATTCTCAGGTACATACAACATGATAATCAGATACATTCTCTCTTATTAAGGAAACAAAGATACAAAACATTACTTACAACACTCTCACATCTATACTAGGACCTAGAGTGACAGGGACCGACTAAACTTAACTAATCTCATACTCAACACATGTGGTAGATCTACTATGATGCTTTGACCTTCTTCAAGTCCACGTGGTTTCCTTAAAAGTTATGAGTATAGGGGTGAGCCTACTCGCTCAGTGAATGAGTACTTCAAAGAAACAGTCTAAAACACTGATATAATTACATATATACTTTTGAGCAACTGATATCAATTATAACAACAGTAAGGTTTAAAGAGATTGATCATTGACAATCATAAATATGGTAGGATACTCTAGATATCAACAAGAGTAAATCAATATATGAGCATTCTTGATTAATTTCAATGAGAACTAATAATTCAGAAACATACAAAGAATAATTGTTGGGAAACTGTACTCAAATCTTTCTTAGCCTTTCTTACTTATAACAAACTCTTTAAACCTATATTAACATATGTAAGCTTATGCCCTGATCATATGCAGTGTACTCTACATATGAAGAATCGCAGCGAACTACAATATCACCGTACAAGACTTAGCCGACACCTCGGGATAGATATGTATGACTACTCTCTTGGTCTGCTACAGGGAAACTGCCTCTCTAGCCTCGACACTCATGTTGTGCCGTAAACTAGACTCCTCTTATAACCTAAGCACACAGATGGAGAGTCAAGCCACCTATTGGCTTTTATGTACTCTAGTTCCACAAGGACTTGTGGTTGATGTTGGACACTACAAACTATAATTTAAGGAGACTACCACTAGGATTTCGTCCCCCCGTGCCACCTGATAGCACGTTCTGACCCCCGTATACTGGACGTTACCAGGATTAGGTTATTTCACCCCTAAGGCACAGACCTCACATAGGGGTTCTACGGTGTCAGGGCCCTTAAGTCTATTATTTTATTATTCCTAGAAAGCTCTTTCTACATTGTACCTTTCTCTTACTTATACTTCGTTCAACACCCTATCCTTAGGGTTTCATTTACCTCATTCACTTATCACATGGCTCTCATAAGGATTTAATATGTCATAAACATCCACTAAATACAGATTGCTTTAAACAAGTCATATACAATCAACATATGTATGAAATCCTCAAATTGAGATAAATTAGGGGTTTCCATGCCATTCATTGAGATATTATGAATCAAGATTAACATTGCATAAATAGAGTCTATGATGCCAAGAAAAACATTTCAAGTAGATTTCACCATATTTATTCACAAGTTTCCAACTTTCCACTTATATAGGGCGTCACCCTCTTTACAAAGATATCAAGAAAACACTATTCACATCACATGAAATCCAAAATAGTATCTGACATATATGTACTACGCATTCAGATAAACAATCATTCATAACCAAGGGGATCCATATAAACAAATTTCTCTATTTAATTATATAGCAATTTGAGTCACAGACAAATTCCCTATATTTCAGTTTAGTCTTGTAACCTTTGTGAATACTAAGGGAATTCTCATTAGGATGCATTGTATACATTTCTAATATGAATTTATCATCTTAAATTCAAACAAACAGAGGACGAATCCATTTCATATCATTTTGCAACAACTTAGATCAAACAGACAATTCAGGGTTTGTACTCACATACTAAGAAATTAAAGATTATGGATGATTTAACAAATTTTTGTGCAATATACTATTTAAAGGAAGTTCCCAATCACCCTAAGGTGTGAAAACACCTTAAAAACGCAGCTCATCCCTGAAAATTTCGATCTCATATCAAATCCCAAGCAATTCACCCAATTCTTCTTCCTTTCAACTCGGAAACCTTAGAAATGAGGGATTATGAAGAAAGAGTGAGAAAAGGGGAAGTTTTGATACCATTTCGGATCAAATCAGAGTAGTGACGGAATCTTGACATGTGAGAGAAGATTCACTATTGAAGTCTATGCAAAGAAGCTAAACTTACATGATTTCATCATTCCTCGGACCACAAAACCCTAGGTCAGCATCTCCATCACTTTCTCCTCTCAAACCCTAACTCTCCCTCTCTCTCTAGGATTTCGTTTCTCTAGATTGAATCATGAATTATGAGAGATCCTTGTGTGTTAGGTTGACCATATAGAGAAATTGAGCTTCTTGGGTCAATTGCACATTGACCCCTCACTATACTTTTTCTTATTTCAACTGAATTTTCTATCACACAAATACTACTATAATTCATCTACTTATAAGGTCTAAACACATCCAAAAATTATGAAAATTTTACATTTTCTTTATTATTTATTTTCGGATCTCTACTTAAAATTTCAGATCATTTGGATTTACCAATAAATAAATAAAAATAAAACATTCCACTTCTAAAAAGCACTCTATCAACGTTTTGGTCAAAGTATAGTTCGACCGAGAACCACATTCAAGGAACACTAAAATATTCTGAAATGTTTCTCCAATATTCATAATTGAATTATCCATATCATATCCAAAATTGAATCAAATACAAAATTTGTAGAAAATATAAAAAATCATTTACCGCACTGCTATCCTGATCAAATTCCATATTCATGTACTATCAAAACCCTAATTTTTTCCGATTAGCATTTACATTTCTCAAACCCTAATTCTTCAAACTAAAATCATATTTAGAGTTTATCCTTAGGTTTGAAGCATCAAAATTTATCTACTATGAGTAATCAAGTCTAAACGATGTTCAATCTAATCAAGCATGTAATCATTCAGGTAAACCCTAGTTTACCAATTAAGCACAAATGTGGTCATTACAATTCTCACCCCCTTAAAAAGTTTCATCCCCGAAACATAAATACATAAACAAAATATATTCAAAGTTTATTTTAAGCTTTTGAAATCTTACATGTCATTACATTCTTGTATTTTATACTTGAATGTAGTTTTCAACGTTAAGTCCTTTATTTCTTTTCTAATCACAACATGTTAAAACAGTTCTCAATGATAACAAACAAATTCTCTATGCCACAATCAATCATAGCAGAGAGAGAGAGAGAGAAACAACCATTTCAATATTTTTTATACTCTTGAGGTGTTACCTCAACATTGATTATCTGATCGTACTATCTCAATTCATACAACTCATATGTACTATTGTTATGTATTACCTCTAAGTCACAAAAGAGAGTTCACCATGTTCTTTTGAATTTTACTATTATGCTACTCAAATAGAAAAATAGTCTTGAGTTGGAAGACTAGATTCAACAAAAATTGTACAATACTACTCACGACATCCCCATTGCATCATGGATGCATAAGGTGAAGCATTACCATCACATTCCATATTATTCTCAAGTATGAACCCACACATAATTCAAGGTGTTTCCATCGGGTTATAGCATACTAGGGTTTCAACAATAGTAACAGAGTACTCCATGATTGTATTAGTCATTCAAGGACTATTCATACCCAATTACCATCACTTAGTTATATTAAAGATAGATATAACAAGCTATACCTCATTAGGGTTACATATCAATACAATATGGTTATCATCCCTTCTATTCATATGAGTGAATAGGTAAGACTACCTTATTCAGTGTAACTCTTCATTTGTCACCATCATTAGTCAACCCATATCACCCTACCACAATTGTACAATACTAAGATGGATTACTAGTATAAATGACTACAACTATCAGACACCTTTAATTAACATATTTCTTGCACATGTACACTAAAATCATACATATAACCAATTTACATCCCTTATTATACCTTCAACAAATTATACTTCTAAAAACAAATTCACATATTACTAAAAGCCATTGTTTTCTCTTATCTCTCTCCTCATTCACTACTACTTACTTTTTGCTACTTATACTTCTCATTTTAATCATGTAGATTAAACATTCCTAAAATTGAAACATACAAGGTACAAATAGATTATTCATCATTCTTGCTATCACTGTAAGAATTTATCTCATATCACACTTCACTCATATTGTATTTCTTATTTTGTTCAAAACACACTTGTTAAATTTCAAATTTATATCTTACTCTTTGCTCTGAATCATTTCCATATTGTTTATCTACCTTTCAGATTATCTATCTTTAAACCCTGGATTACTATCAGTGCTAGTTTACTTCTCATAGTGCAAATCTCATGATCTTGTTTTATAGAGATGCTAGTATTCAAGGTCAAATCACTAGTGAAAACCCTTGAACTACTACAACTCTAAACATTCTAGGGTTTGGTCCTTATCAGTAGCATGACGTTATTATGGTGTGACTTTTCTCCCTTAATTTGAAAGTCAAACTTTGGATCTCACAAGTTTTACTAAAGTCTTCCTTATCTTATGAATTGAATTTCCTTTCTCTTACTTGGTCATTCAGATAGATTGCATTCTCAATTACCCTGCTAGGGTTTCATCATCATATTATGTGTCATTATTACATTCACTAGATGTCTCTACCACGGTGGTTATGCATCATATATGATTCATTTTCTTATCACTTCATTGCCGCATTGCTCTCATTAAGGAATATATGGAAGAGAAGATGATTTTGAGACTTAGAATTCTTATCTTCAAACATTCATTTATACATTTCGCATATGTAAGTTTAAATAAATTATCAACAAGGATACTTGACTAATTAGCACTTTCTTGAATCTTGCAACCTCTTTCTTTTATAATCTATATCACTCCATTATTTTTCAAACCCTTATTTACTTTCCATAATCCCCTTAACATATACTACTATTCCACATGTCATCTTTAACTTCTAGTTTCCCCTTATGATCATGTTTCTTCTTTTATGTGTATGATCATGTATACTATGTTGCATATATTTCCTTTTATCCTTCTACTAATGTGAAGTTGAATTCTAAATCAATAATCTCTCTACTAGTATCACCTCATGTTTAACACATTACATATCCTTCATTTTAAATCAAACGACTCAAGGGTGAAACATAGTTTCTCTTTCAATCAAGTTTTTCCTTCCTAAATATAGTCTACCTTTGTATGGCATTCATTTATTTAGCTACACTTTTGTTCTTCTTTTAGAAACTAGTTTGTTGTTTTATAGAGACTTAGAATCCAAAGGCAGTAAGGATGAATATATTAAACTTTATAATAAAGGTATACATTTCGTTCTCTCAATTATATCATGACCCTCATTCCTTAATCAAGCTCATTATTTCCAACATTTCTCTTTGTTTCAACTAAGTTTCATATCCTAGTTTTATGATTTACATGCTCATCTAGTTCTCTTCACTTTAACTCTTCTGAAGAGTCTTCACTTATATGTACTTATTGTCTACTTAACTCTTTTCTTATATTTTCCCTTTACTTTGAAGTACATAAAAACATTTTACTCGATTATATGATCCATTCCTCATAATTGATTCTTACTATCTTTGTCCTTACATACTTTTCTCATATCTTTATCACATTTCATATTTGGAGTTCATATAATACTAACCATTAAACTAAATCTGAACCTTATGTCATGTTCCTTTATTCCCAATTAAGGGTTTCTCATATGAGGCCCCAAAGTTGGATCTCAAATATCAGTTCCAACTGATTCTTAGCTATTCTAATATTTCCCATATACTTCAAAACCTTAGAGTATATGCATTCATATTAGAATTTAGATCTAATCTATCCATAATTTAAATCACATTTTATATTTATGATCTTAATTCCTGTTACTTATCTTATTTCTAACCCTAATATTTCTAGGGTTCCTCTCTAGACCATCCTTCCACAATATACCTGGCCAGGGTATACATGAAAGAATAGACAGAGTAGCTTGATACTGGTTGATCCAAGTACTCAGATACCAGGCCAGGATATCCAAATACTCAAATCCCCAGAGCTAACATCATAACATCTCCTATCCGCCACACTTATGACTCTAACTTACTAACTTAATGGTCCCTGGAAACTCATCCTAAGCTCTGATAGCAAACTGTTACGCCCCGATCTCACAATTACCATTAATCATGAGATTAGGGCATAAATTGAGGATTTAACATAATACAAAGATCACCCTTAACTTTTTCTTCTTTTTCAAACTATTTGTTTTCTCGCATTGAACCACATAAACTAACTTTACAAGGGAATCTAAACATTGATTTCCTTAATATGATCTCAACATAAATGATACACATCCATACATTCATTCTCAGGTACATACAACATGATAATCAGATACATTCTCTCTTATTAAGGAAACAAAGATACAAAAATTACTTACAACACCCTCACATCTATACTAGGACCTAGAGTGACAGGGACCAACCGAACTTAACTAATCTCATACTTAACTCATGTGGTAGATCTACTTTGATGCTTTGACCTTCTTCAAGTCCACGTGGTTTCCCTAAAAATTGTGAGTAGAGGGGTGAGCCTACTCTCTCAGTGAATGAGTACTTCAAAGAAATAGTCTAAAGCACTAATATAATTATGGATATACTTTTGAGCAACTGATATCAATTATAACAGCAGTAAGCTTTAAAGAGATTGATCATTGATAATCATAAATATTGTAGGATACTCTAGATATCAAAAAGAGTAAATCAATATATGAGCATGCTTGATTAATTTCAACGAGAACTAATAATTCAAGTCATACAAAGAATAATTGCTGGGAAACTATACTCAAATATTTATTAGCCTTTCTTACTTATAAGAAACTCTTTAAACCTATATGAACATATTTTAGCTTATTCCCTAATCATATGCAGTGTACTCTACATACAAAGACTCGTAGCGAACTATGATCTCACCGTACAAGACTTAGGCGACACCCCGGGATAGCTAAGTATGACTACTCTCTTGGTCTGCAATAGGGAAACTGGCTCTCTGGCCTCGACACTCCTATTGTGTTGTAAACTAGACTCTTCCTCTAACCTGAGCACATAGGCAGAGAGTCAAGCCACGTATTGGCTTTTCTATACTCTAGTGCCACCAGGAATTCTGGTTGATGTTGGACACACTTTTCTGTACTCCAGTGCCACCAAGACTTCCGGTTGATGTTGGACACTGCAAACTGTAATTTATGGAGACTTCCACTAGAGATTTGTGCCCCCGTTCCACCTGATAGCACGTTTTGACCCCCATATACTGGATGCTTCAAGGGTTAGGTCGTTTCACCCCTAAGGCGCCGACCTCACATAGGGGTTCTACGGTGTCAGGGCCCTTAAGTCTATTATTTTATTATTCCCAGAAAGCTCTTTCTACATTGTACCTTTCTCTTACTTATACTTGACTCTGGTATCTCTATGGTGTCACGTCTACTTATTTGAAGTTATAATACAACATGTATATCATTCTAAACTTGGCAGAGCAGTATATTCAAACACTGTAATATACTGAGAAATCAACATATTATACATGCATGCAGACTGAAATACTTAAATAAACATAATGCATGTCTATTTGGCACTTATACACTAGAATCATGCAATTAAACATCTTAATATAGTGATAAGAGATAATTACTTGGCATACGAGTAATCGTCATTTGCACCCATAAATTATTTACACTTTTTGGGGAAATGTGCACATTGACTCAAATCCTGGGTTGTGCATCTCATACTAAGAACATGGGAATCAAAATGCTTAATTCATTCAACACCCTATCCTTAGCGTTTCATTTACCTCATTCACTTATCACATTGCTCTCATAACGATTTAATTTGTCATAAACATCCACTAAATACAGATTGCTTTAAACAAGTCATATATAATCAACATATGTATGAAATTCTCAAATTGAGCTAAATTAGGGTTTTCCATGCCATTCATTGAAATATTATGAATCAAGATTAACATTTCATAAATAGAGTCTATGATGCTAAGAAAAACACTTCGAGTAGATTTCACCATATTTATTCACAAGTTTCTAACTTTCCACTTATACATGGCTTCACCCTCTTTACGAAGATATCAAGCAAACACTATTCACATCACATGAAATCCAAAGTAGTATCTAACATATATGTACTATGCATTTAGATAAACAATCATTCATAACCAAGGGGATCCAGATAAACAAATTTCTCTATTTATTTATACAACAATTTCAGTCACAGACAAATTCCCTATATTTCAGTTTACTCTTATAACCTTTGAGAATACTTAGGGAACTCTCATTAGGATCTATTGTATACATTTCTAATATGAATTTATCATCTGAAATTCAAAAAAACAGAGGAAGAATCCATTTCATATCATTTTGCAACAACTTAGATCAAATAGACAATTCAGGGTTTGTAGTCGCATACCAAGCAATTAAAGATTATGGATGATTTAACTAATTTTCGTGGAATATAATGTTTAAAGGAAGTTCCCACTCACCCTAAGGTGTAAAAACACCTTAAAAATGAATCTCATCACTAAAAATCTCGATCTCATATCAAATCCCTAGCAATTCACTCGATTCTTCTTCCTTTCAACTCGGAAACCCTAGAAATGAGGGATTATGAAGAAAGAGTGAGAAAAGGGGAAGTTTTGATACCATTTTAGATCAAATCAGAGGAGGGATGGAATCTTGACATGTGAGAGAAGATTCACCATTAAAGTCTATGCAAAGAAGCTAAACTTACATGATTTCATCATTCCTCAGACCGCAAAACCCTAGGTTAGCATCTCCATCACTTTCTCCTCTCAAATCCTAACTCTCCCTCTCTCTCTAGGATTTCATTTCTCTAGATTGAATCAAGAATTTTGAGAGCTCCGTGTTTGTTAGGTTGACCATATAGAACATTTGAGAAGCTTGGGTCAATTGCACATTGACCCCTCACTATACTTTTTCTTATTTCAACTGAATTGTCTGTTATGAAAATATTACTGTAATTCATCTACTGATAAGGTCTAAACAAATACAGAAATTTTACATGTTGTTTATGATTTAGTTTCAGAACACATTTTGAAATTTTAGATCATTTTGTGTTACCAATAAATAACTAAAAATTAAACACTATATTGCTAAAAAGCACTTTGTCAGCGTTTTGGTCGAAGTTATAATCCGTATCACCCTGGAGGCTACTACAAAAAACCTAATTATGGTGGATTTCAAGGTGTAGACTACAATGAAGGAGGGAACCTAGAAAACAATGCAAATCAATACTATGACGAGGAGAGTTGTTATCAATATCAACCCAACGGGTGAAGTGAAGAGCCTTTTCATGAAGATCAACACACATAGATAGAAGAACGATGTGCTTTACAGACGTCGGTGTCTCAATAACTAGCTGATCAGACAACCGCGACTAAGAAGTTGATAGCCAATTTTGATAAACTTATGCAACTTGTCAACGCTCCTGAGCAACATGTAGAACAACCACCAATTTCAACTAAGCACATACCTAGTCCACATGTTGCAATCAATTACGATGATGATTATGAAATCATGTGGGATATGCCTTCCAATGTTCTTCAAGCATCAGTGCAAGGTGAGGAATCATCTTCAGAGTTAATAACTGAACCCAAGGACGATTTCTTCGCAACATTACAAGAGAAAGAATCATCTTTCGAGCCAAGACCTGAAAAGTGATTCGTACACTATGCCCTTAGGTGAAAGATTCAGTAACCAATATGAGGATTTTCTACAGACAGGAGATCAACGGGGGATAAAATTCAATACCTACCCACCTTCTGACTTCATAGATACAAATCCAACCATTGAAGAGCAATTGGCAATAATCAACTCCCTCAATGACAAAATCTCTTCAACTTCAGTTGTCTCATCAATAAAATCCATAAAAGAAGGGTTTATGTCGCAAGGACTCTACACTCCTTCACAGTCAGACTCCGATGGATATATGACAGATTCAGACAAAGATATGTCTTTTATGCAAAAGAAACAAATGTCTTCACTTCCGGAACAAAATCTAAATTGCCCTTATGAAGAAATTTCTGATCATTTGGCTGATTTAGGAACAGACTTCGAGGATAGGACTGATCAAGATCTTGATTTAGAAATGGACCATACCACTCTCACTGATGAAACAAAATCAAGGGAGGATGACGGGTCTCAAGATGACAATCCTACGACTGATCCTTTTCATGAGATGATATTACCTGAGTTACCACCACCACAAGAAGTCCAGACGGAGCCAGTCCTCGAACAAGAGCATGATCTTTCTATTGAATCTCCTTCTAGTCACTTGAACGAGTTGACAGTGCACTATGCATAGAAACATTAACTACCTCTTGATTTTGGAATGGATCATGATATCTTCGTAGACTCTTGTAATGATAAAAAGTTCCCATGGGAGGGCATCGAGTCACAAACCCATCCACTTAGAGAAATTCACCCCTATGAAGAAGACCTTCCTAACATTCAAGAAACTGAGATATGTCTTTTACCTGAGCCAGGTTTCAATCTTCCCATAGCAACTCCTCCTAAGCACTCAATAGAACCGGAGGAGTATTATGAAGAAGTACTCGAACAACAATCTGACTCAGAAATGGAGTACTTTAGTCCCAACATCGAAGAAACAGAGTCATCAGGAGATTCTAGCCTTCAAAACATTATGTCATGGACTAATCCCTCCCATGAAGAAGCATCATTGGAACATTCACCCCGAAATCCCATTATTTCTTTACCTGAGCAAGAGTTTGTTCTACCAGTCGAATCCCCTTCTAGTTACTTGGACGAATTAAGGATGTTCTATGAGGAAAATTCTAAACAAAAATTAACAAAACAATGTTTCAACATTATTCAAAAAGGACTGCAATTGAAATATAAGTTCCTCAAGAGCCTTAATTACTTTTCAAAAGATAAGAACAAGCATCTAATCAACTTTATTAAGCAAAACAACTAGGGTTAAAACATAACCCAGGTCAGGGATGTTACAAATTATCCACCCCTTATAAGTATTTCGTCCCCGAAATCATTGATAAAACATTTTAAGAGAAAAGAGTAGGGTATTTCCTCCTCATTTATTTCTCTAGTTCCCATGTAGCTTCTTCAATGCCACGATGATTCCAGAGGACTTTTACAAGACTAATGTCTTTCTTTTTCAACTTCTTGATCCTTCTGTCAAGAATCAACATAGGTCCTTCATCATAAGATATGTCATCATCATTTAACTCTACTTTCATAGGCTGCATAACTGATCTGTATCAAGATGACATTTCCTTAGCATGGAAATGTGGAACACTGGGTGCAACTTTTGCAGCTCAGGTGGTAACTCCAGCTTATATGCTACCTTTCCAATCCATTCAATGATTGGTAAGGCCCCATAAATATTGGAGCTAACTTTCCTTTTCTTCCAAACCTAAGGACTCCTTACCAGGGTGAGACCTTGAGGTACACTCTGTCTCCAACCTGGAATTCTAAAGGTCTACGACGCTTATCAGCATAAGATTTCTGTCTATCCTGTGCAGTCTTTAGCTGTTGTTGTATTATATTAATCTTCTCAGTTGTTTGTTGCATAAGATCATGACCCAAAAGTTGATATTCTCTAGTTTCATACCAACATAGGGGAGATCTACAACGTCTACCATACAAAGCTTCATAAGGTGCCATGTCAATACTGTGTTGATAGCTATTGTTGTAGGCAAACTCTATCAAGCTTAGATGTAGATCCCAACTTCCTATAATCTGGAGGACACATGCCCTAAACAAGTCCTCCAGGGTTTGTATAGTCCTTTCTGATTGTCCATCTGTCTGAGGATGAAAGGTTGTACTAAAACTTAACTGTGTGCCTAAGGCTTTATGAAGTCACTCCCAAAAATGGCTTGTAAACTAGGGACCTCTGTCAGAAACAATGGTAACTGGGACCCCATGCAGCCGCACTATCTCATCCACATATAACTATTCCAGCTTCTCCGCAACATAGATTGTTTTGATAGGTAAGAAATGTGATGTCTTTAAAAACCTGTCAACTATTACCCAAATGGAATCATGACCTTTGTCTATTCCAGGCAAACCAATCACAAAATCCATGGTTACATGATCCCACTTCCACTGTGGTATAGGCAAAGACTGCATTGTTCCTATGGGCTTCTGGTGTTCAACTTTAACTTACTGACACAGTGGACACTACATAACGAACTCAACAACATTCTTCTTCAAACCAGGCCACCAATACATATCTTTCAAGTTATGATAATTCTTGGTGCTTCCTGGATGCATAACATACATAGATGAATGTGCTTTTTCCATAACTAACTTCCTTTAGTTATCCACATCAGGCACTATCATTCTATCATGATAACAGGCTACCTGATAATCTGATTCATGGAAACCATCTCGTTTCTCACTACCATACTCTGACCTAATCTGCTGAACTGCAGCATCAACTTGTTGTGCCTCCTTAATCTGCTGTCTCAGAGTAGGTTTTATATGCACCTCAGCTAACAACCCAGATAACAATGATACTTTTAACTGTATATTATCTTGTCTTAAAGAGATAAGCATATCCCTCCTAGAGCACACCAAAGAATTCAACTATGTTCTATCTAAGGCTGGTGTTGCTGATTTTCTACTTAATGCATCAACAACCACATTTGCCTTCCCTGGATGATAATCAATTGTACAATCGTAGTCCTTGATTAACTCCATCCAGCGGCATTACCTCATGTTTAGCTCATGCTGAGAGAAGATGTACTTTAGGTTCTTATGGTCTGTGAAAATCTGGAATGTCTCTCCATAGAGATAATGTCTCTAGATCTTCAATGCATGGACTATAACAATTAGTTCTAGATCGTGTGTTGGATAATTCTCCTCGTGTTTCTTAAGATGTAGAGAAGCAAAAGAAATCACTTATTTATCCTGCATTAACTCAGATCCTAGTCCATTCTTAGAGGCATCACAGAAAACTATATACCCTTTCCCTTGCTCAGGTAGTAACAACACGGGTGCACTTGTCAGCCTTTCCTTCAACAACTGGAATGATTGTTGACACTTGTCATTCACAATAAAAGGAACATCCTTTATGGTTAACTTATTCAAGGGTAAAGCTATAGAATTGAAGTTCTTAATGAACCTCCTATAATAGCCTGCCAACCCTAAGAAATTGTTGGGTTTTGTGGAGAAAACATGTGCGGCGGAAGCAACTAAATCCACGCAACCCGTAACAGGATCTCGTCGATAACAGCGTATTCGGAAACAGGTTTGCGGGATATACCTTATCGTGGAGCAAGTCCGGCGATGTCCCGCTGCACGACGGTGCAACGCTACTTGTCAAACACAGACGGATCTTCTCTCCCGTTTTCCTTTGCGGAGGTGACGTAAGCTGTTCGCAACACGTACAAGTGGTCGTCGACGTCCTCCGAACGCAGGCGTCAAGGCGTCTACGTCTCTACTTCATCCACGCGGATGGACGAAACTCCACATCTCGCTTCTCAAGTCGGTAGGAAGGAGCTTGTCTCTGTGGCAGCGTGCTAGCGGCGCGTTGCTCTCCTTTCTCTCCTAAGGACGGCGACGACTAGGTTTACGTGCGTGAGCGTAAACGGAAAAACCTCTCTCTATCTTATATAGATATCGGCCGTCAATCCTCCTTTAAATAGGATACGAAGGGAAGTAGGGTTTTCTAAACCCATTAGTAAATAGAAATGTTGCGTTAATTAAAATGCTCGTGGATTAATTAGAATATTCCGGAATTCATTAATTAACCAAATAATCGCATTAATTGATTAATTAATATCCGACTCCATGCAATCGCTTGGGATGGCTCTACGTGCATACATATACCAACAGACTCCCACTTGCACTTAGAGCCAGTCACTCCAATACTATTCTAATCCATTACATAAACATTTTAGTAATCATTGTGATTTGGAGCAATTCCAATCAAATCCACAATTATACTCCTATTCCAATACATCCTATGTGTGTGACCCGGTAGGCTCCAAATTACGTTGGCAGTGATATTCATAATCATATTATGATTTCACAAGCAATGATTGGTATCTAGCAAGACTTCATTGCTACCCAAGTAATTGGAGAAGTTGGAGAACAACTTGACCTATCATTCATGACTGGTGTTACAGTGATTGTATAGTTCTTTTGTCGCTGATATCCGGATTGAACTCGAGTCATGGAATTGCTATCCTTTTCAACGTTCAATCCATGTTCCTTGAACTAGAGCAGACTGTCTGAGATATATGTAAGCTCAATATCACATATTGACTCGCATCAGCATGGCCATGCATTTCTCAGTCTCGCTTATCAAGTGGTCGGAATATCAAACTCCCGTAGGAAGGAAAAATTCCATCTACATCACTCACAGTCATCCCCATGTGTCACAGTGCACCCAAGCACCATCTTTATGGCAATCCTTATTCAGGACCACGGTGGATGATGTCAAAGTACACCGAACGACATGTGATAAGTGTAGTGACTTCAGGTCTAAGAACCACAATCACCACCATCATTATGAGATGTGACTCTAACTACCAATCATGGTATCCATGTGTCACTCTCAAGGTGGGTCTATCCGATACATTGTTCCCTAACAAGTATCTATGTATTTGGTTTGATATCTCCATATCATGGATAATGAGATTCTTCCATCAACCAACATACATTCTAATCTTATGTGTTATTGATGTCTATGGATATTTCCACAATAACAACCGATTAGGGACAAAACAAGAATACATACTCTTAGCATACATATGATCTCACTGTTCAGGTCATCAACCCAAAGACATATGTCGTTGAGTATATATAGACATCTATAAGTTTTATGGTCATCTCACAATATAAAACACAAACATATAGATTGGAAACTTGCCTTTATTGATATGATCAATGTAGTATTACAAATCGTTTACATAGTATCCCATTACAATCATCGAATGATAGTCTCTATGGGCATACATACCAACAGATTCCCACTTACACTTATACCCAATCACTCATGAATCTCAATCCAAGTGATCGAACATGTCCGTCATGTTTCTACTGTGATAGTGCTTTTGTGAGCGGGTCAGCCACATTGCTTTCTGTAGGTACTCTGCAAATCTTCACATCTCCTCGTTGTATGATCTCTCGTATGAGATGGAACCGCCGTAGAATATGTTTGGAACGTTGGTGCAATCTTGGTTCTTTAGCCTATGCAATTGCTCCATTGTTGTCACAAAACAACTCAATTGCATCACCAGCACTTGGAACCACTCCAAGTTCAGAAATGAACTTCTTGATCCACACAACTTCCTTTGCAGCATTAGATGCGGAAATATATTTGGCCTCTGTTGTAGAATCCGCAATCGTCTCTTGCTTGGAACTCTTCCAGCTCACAGCTCTGTTGTTCAGGCAAAACACAAATCTAGATTGCGATCTGTAGTCATCTTTGTCAGTTTGGAAGCTAGCATCGGTGTAACCCTTTACCACGAGCTCTTCCTCACCACCGTATACCAAGAATTGATCCTTAGTTCTTCTCAAGTACTTTAGGATGTTCTTTATGGTTGTCCAGTGACATTCACCTGGATCTGACTGATACCGACTCATCATGCTCAAAGCATACGACACATCAGGACGAGTACATAACATTGCATACATGATAGATCCAATTGCTGATGCATATGGAATCTTACTCATGCGTGCCCGTTCATCACATGAACTAGGACACTGGGCTTTAGAGATTGTAACCCCATGGGACATGGGCAAGTTACCTCTCTTAGAACCCTCCATGCTAAACCTCTTTAGCACCTTGACAATGTATGTGCTCTGGCTTAGGCCTAGAAGCCTTCTAGATCTATCTCTCTAGATCTTAATCCCAAGTATATAGGATGCTTCGCCTAAATCCTTCATAGAGAAAGTCTTCCCTAGCCAACCTTTTACTGTCTGAAGAGTAGGAATGTCATTTCCCATCAATAGTATGTCATCCACATACAATATGAGAAATACGACTGTTCTCCCACTAACCCTTTTGTAAACACAAGGTTCATCTTCATTTTGACTAAAGCCAAACTTTTTGACTACTTCATCAAAATGTAGATTCCAGCTCCGAGATGCTTGCTTCAATCCATAGATTGACCTTTGTAGCTTACAGACTTTATTGGCTTCCTTTAGATCGATAAAACCCTCAGGTTGTGTCATGTACACATCCTCGAGTAAATTCCCATTAAGGAATGTTGTTTTAACATCCATCTACCAAATCTCATAGTCATGATAAGCTGCAATGGCAATCATGATTCTGATGGATTTAACCATGGCAACTGGTGAGAAGGTCTCGTCATAATCAACACCTTGAATTTGACGGAATCCTTTCACAACCAATCTACCTTTATAGGTTTGAACATTTCCATCCATGTCAGTCTTCTTCTTAAAGACCCACTTGCACCCTATGGGTCTTACCCCTTCGGGTGGATCCACCAAGGTCCATACCTTGTTGGTGTACATGGATTCCATCTCAGATCTCATGGCTTCAAGCCATTTCTCATATTCTGGTCCCTTAGTAGCTTCTAGATAGGAAGTTGGCTCATCTGCTATGCCCAATTCATCACTATCTTGAGTCATGAGAAATCCAAATCTCTCAGGCTCAAGTCGTGTCCTACTAGACCTACGAGGTTCTTGTGTTACATTTGGAACTTGAAATTCCACAACAACTTGTGAGTCTTCATGTTCCTTATGTACCTCCTCAGGTTCTCTGCTTTCTTGTTGGTCTCGAACTTCTTCGAGCTCTACATTCCTCCCACTAATTCCTTTGGAAATAAATTCCTTTTCAAGAAATACAGCAGTCCTAGCAACAAACACTTTGTTGTCAGTTGGTGTGTAGAAGTAGTATCCCCGAGTTTCCTTGGGGTATCCAACAAAATAGAATTTTTCCGATTTGGGTCCAAGCTTTTCAGGAAATTGTTTCCTAACATAAGCTTCACATCCCCAAATATTTAACATAGACAAATTGGGACGATACCCATTCCATATCTCATATGGTGTCTTTTGAACCGATTTGGAAGGTACACGGTTAAGTGTAAACGTTGCAGTTTCAAGAGCATATCCCCAGAACGATATTGGAAGTTCGGCTGAACTCATCATTGATCGTACCATGTCTAATAATGTACGATTCCTTCTTTCTAACACACCATTATGTTGTGGTGTACCAGGTGGTGTCCATTGTGATACAATACCACAGTCTCTCAGAAGGTCCTCAAACTCTTGGCTTAAGTATTCGCCACCTCGATCTGAATGAAGTGCTTTAATACTCTTACCAAGTTGCTTCTCTACTTCATTCATGAAATTCTTGAACATTTCAAGAGTTTCTGACTTGTGTTTCATAAGATATACATAGCCATACCTACTGAGGTCATCAGTGAAGGTAATGAAGTATTGATAGCCTCCTCTAGAATTTGATCTAAAAGGTCCACATACATCAGTATGTATGAGCCCTAGAAGATCACTAGCTCTCTCACTGTATCCAATGAAAGGAGTTTTGGTCATCTTCCCTAATAAACATGCCTCACATGTCTCTAATGATTCAAAATCAAAAGAGTCTAGATAACCATCCTTATGGAGTCTAGATATGCGCTTCTCGTTTATGTGCCCAAGACGACAATGCCATAAGAATGTTTTGTTTGAGTTGTCAAGTTTTAACCTTTTAGTATTTACATTATATATGCTAGTCTCAAGTTCTAACAAGTAGATACCATAAGACATAGGGGCATTTCCATAAAAGATCTCATCTTTGGATATAGAAATAATTCCATTCTTAATGTGAAATTCAAATCCACTCTTGTCCATACAAGATACAGAAATAATATTTCTATTAATGGCAGGTACGTAATAGCAATTCTCTAATTCTATTACAAGGCCCGTAGGCAAAGATAAACTAATAACTCCAACTGCAGTGGCAGCAACTCTTGCTCCATTAGCAACCCGCAGCTCGACTTGGCCCTTTTGTAAAGGCTTACTTCTTATCAGATCCTGCATATTAGAACATATGTGAGATCCACATCCGGTATCCAGTACCCATGATGAAGAAGTATTTAAGTTTATCTCAATAACGTATATACCGGAAGTGGAGATCTCTATCCCCTGCTTCTTCTTCCTCAGTTTCTCCAGGTAGACAGGACATTTTCTTTTCCAATGTCCAGGCTGGTGACAATGGTGACAACTGCCTTCTTTGGAGATCCCACCTTTAGCTTTGAGCACGGATGACTTTGGCTTCTGCCCGGCTTTAGAACTTTTCTTAGCCTTGCCTTTGCCTTTTGACTTTCCCTTTGTCTTGCTGATCATCATCACAGACTTGGGCTTGTCTTTCTTCATCTGTGCTTCAGCTGTCCTCAACATGCCCAACAATTCTGACAATGGCTTGTCAAAATTGTTCATGTTGTAGTTCATGACAAAATTATTATATGACTCAGGCAACGATTGTAGAATCACATCAGTGGCCAACTCTTGACCTAGAGGAAATCCCAGCTTGGATAGGCTTTCCACGTACCCAATCAAGGTGAGTATATGGGTGCCAACTGAGTCTCCCTCTTTCATCTTGCTTTTGAACAACGCCTTTGAGACATCATATCTCTCCTGTCTTGCTTGATGTTGATACATGTTCTTGAGATGTGTTACCATTTCCATGACATTCATGTTCTCATGTTGCTCTTGCAACTCATAGTTCATTGAGCACAACATTAGGCACTTGACATCCACGGCATCATCAAGGTGCTTCTTGTAAGCATCCTTTTCAGCCTTGGGCGCATTTACGACAGGCTCCTCTGGCTCTGGTGTTTCAAGGACATAGAGCTTACGCTCATGTGTGAGAACAATTCTCAACGTCCTAAACCAGTTTTGAAAGTTGGTTCCGGTAAGTTTGTCCTTCTCAAGGACCGATCACAATGAGAAAGTGTGGGTGTTGGTTTCCATTTGATTGCTACAAAAGAAAATTTTGCATTTAGTCCAAAACATTTTGACTTGTAAAGATTTGATAAATGAGATTAATTAGGTCTTTAATTAATTACGCTCCCACTATTTTATTCAAATTGATAGCCCTCACTATCAACTCAGAAGATTGCAACGCACAACCTTCTAGTGAGCCAAGACCCAAAATAAATGGATCAATGCCCAGCCAACGCCGGCGTCAAAGACCAAATACTAAGGTAGGCAACTTTTGCCAATTGCATCATATGCAACTCTTGGATAGATGATCATGTACAACTCCTTGCCATGATGCATCTGTGTGCCTCTAGGTACTTGATCCTATCAAGGTTCCCTAGTCAAGTCCAACCCATAAGCCAACACGATGAGTGTGCACCCTGCGGAGGCAGACCCACACACCCACCATCACACTTCCACGAGATAGATAGTGTACCACGCGGAGGCGTGCCCACACATAATTGATCAAGCTTTTCATGTGTGTTGCTTTATGGAAGGCAACTAAAACTTAATATTATTAATTGAGGGGTTTTATTAATACATATACATATCCAAACACCACATACTTATAGTACGTATCATATACTACTATATCCACAACCACAAACGATAGACATGCAATCACAAACACAAATACATCGGTTATGGCCATACTATTGTAATCCTTTGGAGCAACAAAGGATTACGATCCACCTATAGTCTTATGCATCTCATGCAACACCTGTGAATCAACCTGTAAGCATGTAATGATCAACATTACAATGAACAACTTCATGGATGCTTCGTCAGGTTGGAACTTCAAATTGCTTCTTGGAATGGGATCTTCTTGTTGCTTCTCCATGGACGCTCCTTGGAGTTGGATCTTCAGGTTGCTTCTTGGAATTAGATCTTCATGGTGCTTCTCCATGGACACTCCTTGGAGTTGGATCTTCAAGTGGCCTCCTTACATCAAGTTTACAAGGACTAAAACTAATCCTATCTCTATTACATCATATGAGTACAAACATAAAAGGAAAAAATTAATTACACTTTGAAGTAAGAGATGAGGCTCGGAATGCAAGCCGAATACTTTATACAAAGGATCCATATGTTACCATTATACATCCATAGAATTCACAAACAAACATATCCACAAGATCGACATCCACATTCATTCACAACATTCAAAAAAGGGGATACTTGGCCATAACCGTGTATGCAATCACCACATAAAACATATTTTAAAGGCGACGTGTATGCTATCATAGGTATATCTACATATACGTATATACATATTTAAAATTGCAGTACATTTAATGTGGGACATTCTCCATTAAATAATTTTTGACTCCCACGCAGACAATGCGGGGTACACAGGGGCAGTGCCCCTGTGCGGGGATCCCCTCGCGGGGTCGAGGGGAGGCCGCCCCTCGCGGGGTCTCAGGGGCAGAGCCCCTGAAAGGTCTACGGAATTTCACTTCCGTGCACTTAGGAAAATCAATATTTTCCATAGTCGACCCCGTCCAAAACGTCAAAACAGAAGCCTGCGGCGTATGTAGAATTAGGTTTAGATTTGCACATTAGCAGGTTTAATTCGCATCGTATGCAACATAAAAAACAGTATACAGCGATTCGATCATATTGAAACTAATCCAAATACGTCGTAGATCGACGCTGCTCTGATACCACTGTTGGGTTTTGTGGAGGAAACATGCGCGGCGGAAGCAACTAAATCCACGCAACCCGTAACAGGATCTCGTCGATAACAGCGTATTCGGAAACAGGTTTGCGGGATATACCTTATCGCGGAGCAAGTCCGGCGATGTCCCGCTGCACGACGGTGCAACGCTGCTTGTCAAACACGGACGGATCTTCTCTCCCGTTCACTATGGCAGGTTGATCTGCCAGCGCTCCTTTGCGGCGGTGACGTAAGCTATTCGCAACACGTACAAGTGGTCATCGACGTCCTCCGAACGCAGGCGTCAAGGCGTCTGCGTCTCTACTTCATCCACGCGGATGGACGGAACTCCACATCTCGCTTCTCAAGCCGGCGGGAAGGAGCTTGTCTCTGTGGCGGCGTGCTAGCAGTGCGTTGCTCTCCTTTCTCTCCTAAGGACGGCGACGGCTAGGTTTACGTGCGTGAGCGTAAACGGAAAAACCTCTCTCTATCTTATATAGATATCGACCGTCAATCCTCCTTTAAATAGGATACGAAGGGAAGTAGGGTTTCCTAAACCCATCAGTAAACAGAAACGTTGCATTAATTAAAATGCTCATGGATTAATTAGAATATTCCGGAATTCATTAATTAACCAAATAATCGCATTAATTGATTAATTAATATTTTACTCCATGCAATCGCTTGGGATGGCTCTACGTGCATACATATACCAACAGAAATTGCGAATCTCCGTCGGTGTCTTCGGCCGTTCTCATTACATGATAGATTCTACCTTTTTAGGGTCAAAACGAATACCTGAAGCAGATATTACGTGCCCAAGAAAAGAAAATTCTGGTATCCAGAACTCACACTTGCTAAACTTATCATACAACTTATGCTCTCTTAGTAAAGTTAGAGCCTGACGAAGATGTTGTTCATGTTGTTGAGCATCTCTACTATAGATCAGGATGTCATCTATGAAGACAACTACACACTGATCAAGAGAAGGTTGAAATATTCTATTCATGAGTTCCATAAATGCATCTGGTGCATTAGTTAGTCTAAACGACATAACTGTGAACTCATAGTGACCATACCTTGTCCTAAAGGTAGACTTAGGTATGTCACCCACCTTAATACGCATCTGATGATATCCCGACCTCAGATCTATCTTTGAGAAAATAGTTGCACCACACAACTGATCAAACAGATCGTCAATCCTTGGAAAAGGATACTTATTCTTTATAGTTACTTTATTTAATTGTCTGTAATCAATGCACAACCACATCGATCCATACTTCTTTTTAACAAAGAGGACCGGAGCACCCCAGGGTGAAATGCTTGGTCAAATAAAACCCTTCTCTAACAACTCTTACAGCTATTTCTTGAGTTCTTCCATCTCAGCAGGCACCATCCTATATGGTGTTTGTGCTATTGGTTGCGTGCCTGGGATCAGATTAATCTCAAAATCAATCTCTCGGGGCAGAGGTACACCTGGAAGTTCTTCAGGACACACATCTTCAAATTCCCTGACTATAGGAACTTCAGCAGGATTAGAACTCTCCATGGTGGTATCTACCACATGGGCCAAGAATGCATAACATCCTTGCCTCATCAGCTTCTCAGCTACCATAGCTGACACAAGACAAGTTGGTAGAATCTTTCTATCTCCTTGAAAGATCCATGTGTCACTTTCATCTGTGAACACAGCTTGCTTGGACTCACAATCCAAGACAACCTTGTACCTTTCTAAGGTATCCATCCCCAGGATTATATCGAACCCGTGCATCTCAAGTGGTATAAGATCCACTTGAATGTGATGTTCAGAAAAGAAAAGAATGCAGGGAGAACACACCTCCCGCAACACAACAGATCCCATCAAAGGAGTTTCTAACAACAGACTACCCGCTCTATAACTGGTAGTCATGTTGCAGTCAAGAATCACTCTTCGAGTGATAAAGGAATGCGTAGCACCCAGATCAATTAAAACAGATACGACACATGATGTAGACATATATGAATGAAATAGTTTCATCTGACCTGTCACAACCCGAGGGTTGATCACTGCATCTGGTGGATTCATCGCATAGAATCTCACCGTCGCTTGTGGTTGGTTTGGTGCTCGATGATTGGGTGATGATGATCCATCTTGGGACGCTTGTCCATGTCTTCAAGAGTCACCTGGAAATTATCTCCTTTGAGAACCTTGTTGACTCTGCCTCTGGGGTTGAGTCACACTTGCCTCTCTGGCTCTGCAATCCTTCATCAGATGCCCCATATTTCCATATATGAAACAACTTCTGATCCCTTGTTGTGGTCTGGATGGTCCTGTAACCGACACATATGATGAGATGTGGGCTCCTTCTGGTAGTAAACTTCATCCTCTACCCCTATTTGACGTCCACTACGTCTGGGTATTGAACCTAGATGGTGCCATTGGTGCGGAAAACCTCGATTTCTTGAAACTTTTAGATGAGGATCCTTGGAACTGAGGGTACACCTTCATGTTCTTTGTCTGTCGCTTATCAGACACATACCTCTCTATCCTTCTAACAGATTCCACAAAAGTAGCAAATCTTTCCATTTTCTCCAGAGCAGACACAGGGGTGGTCAACTCAGCATTTAATCCCTTCTCAAAATGCTGAATTCGCTCTTCATCTGTAGTTTCCATATGCGGACATAACTGCAAAAGCTCCATGAAATTAGCCTCATACTCGCTAATGCTCAATGGTCCTTGCCTTAACCTCTCAAACTGAGAGATTTTCTCATCTAGGAACGTCTTAGGAAAGTATCTATTGACAAATTCTCGTCGAAATACTTCCCATTTGATCTCCACACCTGGCCTTTTCCCCTCCTCAATGGTCCACCAGTGACCAGAAATCCCCTTAAGAAGGTACACATCATGTCTAACCTTCTCAGCTTTAGGGATGTTAAGGATTCTAAAGGCTTTCTCTAATTCAGTCAGCCACATGTCAGCATCTGCTGGGTCAGCTGTCCCGACATATTCTGTGGCTCCAACCTGGTGAAGTCATTCAAACGTCTTGCCGGCTCCCTGTCTTTCATCATGGGTAGGTGCCCTAGGTGCACGTATGGGCATCCTATCAGTCATGTGTGTCATGGCAGCCATAAACTGCCCAAACATGGCTTGGAAGGTTGGGTTCCCCATGTCAGCTAGATTGAACTGGGGTGGTTCAGGCACAGACTCCTCCCTTCCTTGGTCTCTTGCACCTCCTCTGGGTGCAGCGACACTACTTTCAGCAACATATTCATCATGTGATCCAGACATCTTTAGTTTCTTCTTCTCCTCCTATATGAGCAGAAGACACTATCAAATAACTAGAAGACACTAGAATAGACTCAACAACCTTAGTCCTATGTCTTTGTAGACTCAGTGAACCTAGGGCTCTGATACCACTAAATTGTGGCGTATGTTGCCAAACATTGATTAAAATTAATGCGGAAGTGATCGTTAGCAGCGGAATTACTGAAAATCACTAAAAATTAAAACTTTTTACAAACAGATCCACAAACTGTAAAACTCTTTCATAAGGAAGCACAATAAGTTATTTACATTCTGATTCATTAGTACATCTCTGTATCATCTCATCTCGAGAGTCACAAACATTGACTGAACTGTTAAACTGTACATAAGCAGTATAAAAAAATCTCATATTTATATAACACCATCTACTAACTCCTAGGACCTTAGAGTACAGAGACGACACATAGGACTCTCTATTTATAGGACTTGACAGACAGTGTCTCCACCTATGGAACACTGCTGTCCTTGCTGTTGCTGCTGCTGTTCACCCTTTGTAGGATTTCTGCCTTTTCCTCGACGTCTACCTAAAAATTCAATCCCACGGGGGTGAGACAATTGAAAATTGTCCCAGCGAGAGATATAACTCTCCGCCAGAAACATAGTTATTACAGATAATAGAATAACACTGAGCATGAGAATTATAAATATTCAACAGCAGGTAAATCATTAAATAAACTAAGTAAAGTAGTATTCTCTATACAGTTCATTCCAGTTATAACTTGATTAAGGAGCAAGTCATTTTTTCAATAAGGAATATGAAGAACATGTATAATATTTATCCAACTAGGACATAATAGACAATGTATCATCAACCATTGATTCTCATAGTTCAACCCTAAGAAAATATGCTACACAGCTGATTACATTTTACAAACATACTTATGCCCTGAGGAGATGAGGTATACCACTCATACTCCAACCGACCATTGCAAAATCGAAATCGGTACCATACATAGGTCAATAGAAGAGCTGGATTTTCTATGACCTCATCCTCCTCAGTCAGTGTGAGGAACAACTTGTAGGACATCTGGTGTCTCTTCCAAATAGCTTTCTAGGGTATACTGGAAACTTTGCTATTAGAGTTACAGTGGCATGTTGTACTCTCTTCGCAATCGAGAGATTTCTTGTTTATCTCACCTCGATTCGGCATTAACATCATCATTGGGAGATTAGTGATACATCATCCCAGTATATACATATAATGAAGGATTGAGAGATAATGTTTATCTCACATCAATTCCTCCATTAGGGCATAAGGATATTCACGCCCATAACCCCCACATACTCAGAAGTATGCTCTCCAGGAGATCCCTTAGGAAAACCTATTTCACCATCACCAAACTACTGACGATGATGGATCTATGGTCATGGCTCTAGATGATATCATTTTACTTGATTTGTTAAGTACACTACAACATTCTTTTAGCATCAGACATGTTTTCAAACATGAATCATTATAACAATTGCTACAAAGAATGAGTACTATTTCAATCAAGTTCTTTTCACAGCTTTACTAACATTGGGATCTGAATCCCTTATCATCTCATCATCATGTTTCAAGAATATGGGTGATAAAACCCTTAGATCATCAAAATACTTGTTACCACTTTAACAGGTAACTTAATGCCATCAAGTCATCTGATAGTTTAAACATGATAATTGCATTGCAAGTATTTCACATGTCTCTTAAAACCTATTAATCTCTTTTGTTACCTCTCACTAGGCAACATAGCATGTCATTACTCACAAGGCTCATAAAGCACTTTCAATAAACAAAGCATCATAGCTCATACCTGGCTATGTTCATTATCCCATAAAACCTGCATGATTAGTATAGATGATAACAGATACATCAATTTCATATCAGCACAATGTAAAACAATTATATCATCACAAATCATGGGTTCCACCACTATGCCCTTGCTAGGGTTAGGGTTTCCCTTTTCATTTCAATTAGAGTTAATCATCCCCTTAGCTCAATTAGGATTAATGACTCGTCATTTCATTATCCAACCTTAGAGCTTCACGATATAAAGTATAACCCAGAATTAGGGTTTCACATATACTTTCACCTTATTTGGAATTAGGGTTTTAATATTCACATCACATCACTCTAGATTAGGTTTATATTCAACAACCCACAATTAGGGTTTACTATTCACCTCAAGTAGGAATGATCATCAAAGTACCCTGAATTGGGTTTCTCATGTCATTATCATGAATTAAGATCATACCATCATCATATATTAGGATTTCACCTATCAATGCCCTCAATTAGGGTCATGATTCATTAACCTTCAAAATTAGGGTTTCATGATCTCACTATTAAGGAACATACCCTAATTAGACATTCATTCATGTTGAAAGTGTTAAAACTTAATCATTACATGGTTATCATTCATATAGGAAGTCTTCTCTCTCTCATCTTCTATAAATGATACTTACTTCAACCTTAATTAAGCTAAGTCAACTCAACTTGAAAGAAGAATTGACATCATGAGTTATGCCATTATCACCATGATCATTAAAGCTTAATTATTTAAAGGGTACTAATCACCCTATCTCATTAAGGGTAACATTATTATAATCATCATTAGTTTGCATCATGTGATTGTCCACTTAAACAATTGACTTTCAACCACTTTAAGAGTTTATACAATTTAGTTGATTAACTTCCAAATGATCTTGGTCTCTTAGACCCCAAATGGTCTTGACCAATCAGACCTCAAACGGTCTTGCTTGTGACACCTCCAAATGGTCTAAGACCGTTTATACCTCCAAACGGTTTTGAACATACCCTTGAAACCGTTTGGTAAAGTTGATGTTGAAACCGTTTGCTAAAGTAAAATTTTGAAACCGCATGAGACTCAACTGGTTTGGGATCGTTTGGTCCCAAATGGTCTTGAGACTGTTTGGACTCAAATGGCCTTGAGACTATTTGGTCCAAACCTTCTCAAAACCGATTGGACCAAAGATGGTCTCAACTAAACAAATTGATTTAGGATTTCCAAGATTAATTCCTTCATTAATTGAATTCATATTATCATCCATCAATTGGACCTATTAACATACTTCAATTGATATTAAATAGGACATACTTCAACTGATTCAACCCCTAATTGATCATCAATTAGGGTTTTGAATCAATTGGATTAAGGATTGAAATCGATGAACCTTCAATATTGATCATTGTGAAACCAATTACTTTGAAACTATTGAACCATCATCCAAATTGAACATGACCTGACCTCAAACGGTCTTGAGGTCGTTGGGATGACCTACAAATGGTCTTGAGACCGTTTTCCCATCTCAACATCAAAATCCAAGTCATCCAATTAGGGTTTGGATCATTAGATTGATCAACAAATCAGCATTGAATTGCACTTTAACCTAGTATCTTTGGATTTTCAATTGCTCAACCATACCTAACCCTAGACCTCCAAACCGTATTGGGTGACCACAAAACGGTCTTGAGACCATTTGGGTGATTCCCAAATGGTTTTGAAACCATTTGGGTCAATCAACCCAAGTTTCTAACTCAATCACTTATAAAATCAACACTTAACCCGATTAAGGTTTGGTGATTGATGGACCTTCAACTCATGAACCAATTGAAACTAATAAATTATAATTAGTGGATCATTAACCAACATAATTATGAACAAATCTCCAAATGGTCAACCCTGGTCAACACCTCCAAACGGTCTGAAACTATTTGCTCTCAATCGGTTTGGTGAAACTTTTTCCCCTCAAATGGTTTGAAACCGTTTGCTCCCAAACGGTTTGGGAAACCGTTTGAGCAACTTCTTGAAACTGTTTAGCCTAGTTATTTTCTTAGGAAACGTGTCCAAGATGATGTCATCATCATGTTCCTTCGTGCATACAAGAACAACAACCGGTTTTCATGGAAATTCAGCAATGAATCAAAAGAGTTCCAAATAGAAGAAAATAACCAACAAATCATAGAGAATTTGATGCAATATCAATGTTTAATGAATGAAGTTATAAAACCCGCCTTTGAATCTGATTTCCAAGCTCCACGCTCCATGTCTCTAATGGTGGATGAAGTTCTAGAAACTTCCCAAGGTCCGTTCTTGAGCTTTTGGATGAACAAGTTGGCTAGGATTGGAAATCGAGTGAAGAAAACCAATAATCAAGCATTGATTTAGGGTTTTCACCATGAATCCAAGGTGGAAGATGAAAAAAATCTTACCAACAGGTTAGAGTCGTCCTTCTCCTGCTCCTGGTCTTGTTTGGTCGGCCAAAGCAAATGAGAAAAGGAGTTCCAAGGAAAAGATCCTTAAGTGGTTGGAAAAAGGATATGTATAAGGATTTTCAAGGAAAGAGAAAAAGGAATTATTTTCTTTAAATTCCAAAATTATTTCCAATTCCCCCTCTATTCCTTGGACACGAAGAAACCTTCATTTTCTTGCAAAACCTCTCCATTATTCAAGAATTAATGGAAAAGGAATTAACCACCTTAGTGAATTTTATACTAATATCCAACTTTTAGTGGATAATACTTTTTATTATGATAATGTGAGTGGGCTTCCACTCAACCAAGATCTTTTTGTGCCATAACAAGTCACGAGCTCGTCCAACACTATTGCAAATACATCCTTCAACTTTTGGTTGAAGGTCTCCTCAATTAATATATTTCTTTTTGCATTAAATTAAATTAAAGTTCCATTTATGCTTAAATCTTGATTATTTTAATATCAAGATTCTCTCTCCTCCAAGATAATTCAAATGAGGTGCCCCTCTCATTTTATTTTCTCTACTTGATGCTAAGAAACATGAGAGACACTCTAGAGGTGTTATTTTGCATATTGAACCCTAGATTTTGGGTAAATTGCACATTACACCAAAACTAGGTTTTAAAGCACAAGGATTGCTCTACAAGATTTATCTTGATGCCCAAGCTTGTGGAAACCATAATACTACATAATATTCATTATTATGATGTCTCAACATCAGAGGAACATTTTATCATGTGCAATTTGCAATTAAACCCCTCAACTTGGGTAATTTGCACTTTAGTCCAAAATTAACAAATAATGTTTCAACATTATTCAAAAAGGACTGAAATTGAAATATAAGTTCCTCAAGAGCCTTAATTAATTTTCAAAAGATAAGAGAAAGCATCTAATCAACTTTATTAAGCAAAACACCTAGGGTTAAAACATAACCCAGATCAGGGATGTTACAAATTATCCACCCCTTATAAGGATTTCGTCCCCGAAATCATTAACAAAACATTTTAAGAGAAAAGAGTAGGGTATTTCCTTCTTATTTCTTCCTCTAGTTCCCATGTAGCTTCTTCAACACCACGATGATTCCAGAGGACTTTTACAAGACAAATGTCTTTCTTTTTCAACTTCTTGATCCTTCTGTCAAGAATCAACATAGGTCCTTCATCATGAGATATGTCATCATCATTTAACTCTACTTCCATAGGCTGCATAACTAATTCTGTATCAGGATGACATTTCATTAGCATGGAAATGTGGAACACTAGGTGCAACTTTTGCAGCTCAGGTGGTAACTCCAGCTTATAAGCTACCTTTCCAATCCGTTCAATGATTGGATAAGGCCCCATAAATCTTGGAGCTAACTTTCCTTTTCTTCCAAACCTAAGGAATCCTTTCTAGGGTGAGACCTTGAGGTACACTCTATCTCCTACTTGGAATTCTAAAGGTCTACGACACTTATCAGCGTAATATTTCTGTCTATCCTGTGCAATCTTTAGTTGTTGTTGTATTATTTTAATTTTCTCAGTAGTTTGATGCACAAGATCAGGACCCAAAAGTTGATATTCTCCAGTTTCATACCAACATAGGGTAGATCTACAACGTCAACCATACAAAGCTTCATAAGGTGCCATGTCAATACTGTGTTGATAGCTATTGTTGTAGGCAAACTCTATCACGCTTAGATGTAGATCCCAACTTCCTGTAAACTGGAGGACACATGCCCTAAACAAGTCCTCCATGGTTTGTATAGTCCTTTCTGATTGTCCATCTGTCTGAGGATGAAAGGCTATACTAAACCTTAACTGTGTGCCTAAGTCTTTATGAAGTCGCTCCCAAAAACGACTTGTAAACTGGGGACCTCTGTCAGAAACAATGGTAATTGGCACCCCATGCAGCAACACTATCTCGTCCACATATAACTGTGCCAGCTTCTCTGCAACATAGGTTGTTTTGATAGGTAAGAAATGTGTTGTCTTTGTCAACCTATCAACTATTACCCAAATGGAATCATGACCTTTGGCTGTTCTAGGCAAACCAACCACAAAATCCATGGTTACATGATCCCACTTCCACTGTGGTATAGGCAAAGGCTGCATTATTCTTGTGAGCTTCTGGTGTTCAACTTTAACTTGCTGACACATTGCACATCGCATAACAAACTCATCAACATCTTTCTTCAAACCAGGCCACCAATACATATCTTTCAAGTTATGATAATTCTTGGTGCTTCATGGATGCATAGCATACGTAGATGAATGTGCTTCTTCCAGAACTAACTTCCTTAAGTTATCCACATCACGCACTATCATTATACCATGATAACAGGCTACCTGATCATCTGATTCATGGAAACCATCTCATTTCTCACTACCATACTCTGACCTAATCTGCTGAACTACAACATCAGTTGTTGTGCCTCCTTAATCTGCTGTCTCAGAGTAGGTTTTATATGCACCTCAGCTAACAACCTAGATAACAATGATACTTTTAGCTGTATATTATCTTGTCTTAAAGAGATAAGCATATCCCTCCTAGAGAACACCAAAGAATTCAACTGTTCTCTATCTAAGGCTGGTGTTGCTGATTTTCTACTTAATGCATCAGCAGCCACATTGGCCTTCCCTGGATGATAATCAGTTGTACAATCGTAGTCCTTGATTAACTCCATCCAGTGGCATTGCCTCATGTTTAGCTCATGCTGAGAGAAGATGTACTTTAGGTTCTTATGGTCTGTGAAAATTTGGAATGTCTCTCCATAGAGATAATGTCTCTAGATCTTCAAAGCATGGACTACAACAACTAGTTCTAGATCGTGTGTTGGATAATTCTCCTCGTGTTTCTTAAGCTGTCGAGAAGCAAAAGAAATAACTTGTTTATCATGTATTAACACACATCCTAGTCCATTCTTAGAGGCATCACAGAAAACTACATACCCTTTCCCTTGCTCAGGTAGTAACAACACGGGTACACTTGTCAGCCTTTCCTTCAACAACTGGAATGATTGTTGACACTTGTCATTCCAAACAAAAGGAACATCCTTTCTGGTTAACTTAGTCAAGGGTAAAGCTATAGAACTGAAGTTATTAATGAACCTCCTATAATAGCCTGCCAACCCTAAGAAACTGCGAATCTCCATCGGTGTCTTCGGTTGTTCCCATTACATGACAGATTCTACCTTTTTAGGGTCAACACAAATACCTGAAGCAGATATTACGTGCCCAATTGAAATTAGTGAACCATCATCATTACATGATATGACTTTACCTCAAACGGTATTGAATGACCCCCAAAAGGTCTTGAGGTCGTTTGGATGATATCCAAGCGGTCTTGAGACCGTTTGCCCATTTCATCATCAAAATGCATGACATCCAATTAGGGTTGGGATCATTGGATTGATTATCAAATCAACAATTGATTGTATTTCAAATTGATATCTTTGGATATTCAAATACCCAAACATACTCAACCCTACACCTCCAAACGGTCTTGAGACCATTTGGGTGATTCCCAAATGGTTTTGAAACCGTTTGGGTCAATCAACGCAAAACCTCAACTTAATCAATTGCAAAATCAGCACTTAGTCGATTAGGGTTTCTATTTGAAGGATTGTCCATTTGTTGAACTAATAAATTGGAGCCATTGGATCATCATACAACTCATACTAGGGTTCAGAACTCAAACGGTCAACTCCTCTATATGGTTTAGAGTTCCAAACTCCAAACAGTTTGGAAACTGTTTGGTCTCCAAACGGTTTGGAAACTGTTTGGTCTCCAAACGGTTTGGAAACTGTTTGGTCTCCAAACGGTTTGATGAAACCGTTTGGACCAAACCATTGAAACCGTTTGCCCTAGATATTTGGTGAGGTGTGTGCTTATGATGATTTCATCATCATCAAGCCCCAAACCCACGAAGTTTTCTATGATTTCCATGGTGGTTGCATCAATCAACCAAGATAAATTTCAGAAATGAAGAAAACATCAACAATTGATAAGGAATTGAATGCAATAGTAATATTAAGGGTTCAAATTATAAAAACCGCCTCCAATTGAGCTCCAAAGCTTCAAGCTCACGTCAAAAATGGTGGATGCAACTCCTTTCACTATTCCAAGGGTCATCCTCAAGCTTTGAGTGAAAAGGAATGGTTAGAATTGAAGAGGGGATCGAGATATAAAGAATTCATACATTGATTTTCGACTTTCACCATGGATTCAAGGTGAAAGGAGGTCAAGAATCTTACCAAAAGGTTGGGGGTCATCGTCATGATCCTCCAAAGCTCCTTGGTCGTTTTACAAGCAAGGGAAAAGAAATAGAAATGAAAAAGCCATTGGTTTTGCTTGTAAAGGGTACTTTTAAAAGAAATTCCATGAGAGAGAAAATGCCTTATAAAAATTCATTTAGTCCCAAAAATGATGCCGCCTATTCCCCCTCAACTCCTTGGATCCGAGGCTATCTTGTTTGCCTCTTATTCCTATCAATTATCCATGATTTAAAGGAAAGCAAATTAAGCACCTTAAATCATATTATATTAATATCCATAAGTGAGTGGATATTCTTTTTCTTATAATAATGTGAGTGAGTTATCCACTTCCCTTGGATATTTTCGTGGCCTAGTAAAGGCACAAATGTGTTCACACATGAAAAAATTCAACCATATCGTTTTTGGTTGAAGGCCCTTCAATTATTTTATTTATTTTTGCACTAAATTGAATTAGGGTTTCACTTAGGCTTAAATCTTGATTATTTTAATATCAAGATTCTCTCTCCTCCAAATTAAGTCAAATGAGGCGCCCCTCTCATTTTCTTTGCTCTACATGATGTCAAGAAACATTAGGGACCTTATTGAAGTGGTAATTTGCATATTGAACTATGGGTTTTGGGTAAATTGCACATTTCACGAAAACTAGGTTTTAATGCACAAACATTGCTTTATCAGCTGTTTCTTGGTACTCAGGTTACCAAAAACCATACCTTTGCATCATATTCATTCTCGTGATGCTTCAACACATGAGGAACATCTTATCATGTATAATTTGCAATTTAACCCCTCAACTTGGGTAATTTGCACTTTAGTCCAAATCAAGTAAAACATTATTTCAACATTATTCAAAAAGGACTAATATTGAAATATAAGTTCCTCTCGAGCCTTAATTACTTTCCACAAAATAAGATTAAGCATATAATTATTTTTCTTAATCAAAACACCTAGGGTTAAAGCATAACCCATGTCAGGGATGTTACACTATCATCTCAGAAACAGTTAAAACATATAGATCAGAAATTGCCTTCATTATTATTCAAATCATTTACAAAGTATCCCATTACAATCATCACATGACTTTCTCTATGGGCATACATACCAACAATTTTTAGATAGTGTTGAACACGTTGTACCTAACTCCAACAACACATTAGAGGTTTATCCCTGTGTTGAATAAGAACACTAATAACAAAGACAATATTTGGTCGCGTAATTGTAAGATAGATGAGTTTTCCAACTATGCATCTATCTTGTTTAGGACCGTAAATGCCTCTCAGTTAGACAAAACTTTGTTCTGATAGTCTATAAGTGAAGAAACAATATAGAATTCAATGTATTAGAGTCTTTCAAGAGACCAAAGACATATTTATGCTAAGATTAATAAGTGCCCTAATGAGAATGTAGCACCTCTATGCCAAAGATGTAGCAAAGTTGTCTCAAATCCTTGGTTTGAAAATGTTGTTGGAGTGTCTGTTTCATTGTTGAAATCCCATGGAAATTACTACCAATGATAATGATTTCATCAATAAATGACAAGTACAATAGTTCTAGCTTGGGAGGAACTAAAGAAGAGGTTGTGATCACAAGTTTTCTAAACTAGGCCCAGGGTGATTTCTTGAGGCTATAGAAGAGCGTTTGAGATGACATGCTCTTTGTGAAGACTCCCATGAGTACACAAACCCGAGGATTCTTCATATACACTTCCTCCTCTATATCGCTAAGGAAGGCATTTGTAGTGACAAACTCAAATAGAGGCCAGTCCATGTGAATGTCAAGGGAGATTGCATGCCTGATAGAAGCAATGTGAGTGATGAGTGAGAAGGTGTAAATAAATCCACACCATATCTTTGTAAATAAATCCACACAAAACTACAGATAAAATGCATATGTAATATGCGTAAATCTGGGTGTTATCTGTGTGTCACACTTAAATAAATAATATAAAGCAATTGCTTAAGGGGCATGAAAAGGATACTTAAATTGTTTATTTTGACACCAAATCTTACCCACATCAATATTTAATCAGTAAAATATTTCCTTTAAAATTAGGGGTTATTTGGATTAAAGGAAAGTGTGATATGCATTAATTACTTTTTCTTAAAGTGAAAGTGTTTATTGAGAAATATAATAAATGTTGCAATTTAATTAGATTAGGAAACTAAAGTCCAACCAGTTTAATATTGTCGTGCACCTAATGACCCTAGATGATGGATCCAATGGTCGGGAGATCGTCTCCAACATCAGGTTGATTTGGGAAACTAGCTACAAGAATCCCAATATTCCCTTTCACACCTCTCTCTCTCATCAATGCATATGATCACCTAGAAACTTTCACAAGGAATTTGTAAGAGAGTTTTGCATCTACCTATCCCTAACTTTGCTGGCTCTAGAAGGCTATAAGGATTTCTCCAAAACATAGGCATAGCGATCCCAATCCTCCATAGTCAAGGCTATATAAGAGGGTATTAACTCTGTGAAATCAAGGACCCTTCGCAAGACTCTATGTGACTCCAAACTCCTCACCGTGCCTCTAATTCTTATCAAATCCCCTACCCTCTCTCTCTGTATCTCCTCTGAACCTATCGAAGGTACTCTTCTTTTTCAGCATTGCTCTGACCTACTCCTGGCCAATTGAGGCCCTTAGAGAATCTGACAAGATGATGCAGAGGCACCAACACTCTCACATGCTACTCAGAGTCCTAGAATGTAGCAACTAAACAATTAGAAGAACTTAACATATAGATACATGTGTTGTAATGACTCCCTCCCCATGTTACCTCCAAGTAGATTAATTGAGAGGGCATGGATCATTATCTCATTATAGGATCAAGGTTTAGCAAATAACCAATAATGATTATAAATTACATTGAATAAAAAAGAGTTTGATAATATTTATGAAGATAGACTATACTGTAGATAGTTACATGGAATGCAAATATAATGTTTGCAAGATAAAGTAAATATAACTATTTATAATCCTCTAGGAAAAAAATATCCACATCTAGGTGTATAACATAATCATCCATAGAAGCAATTATCATTAGATAATCGAACTTACATTTTCTCATATAACTTCTAGACCCTTATCCTTTAACTCTCTATGGTCTTCCCTCTCTTAGGGAAACCCTTTTAGGGGGAACCCTCTCATTAGCATTTGTTCCCTATAGTGGACATATCGAAACCTTCCTTTCCGGGCTTGGTTTCATATAGGCCTTCCTTTTTAGGCTTGGCTTATGATGATCTTCCATTCCGGGCTTGATTACTAGTCATTCCAGTAGTGACTTATTTCACACAATTATCTTTAACTCACTAGAGATGACTACTTAGGTTTCAAGTAAGTTACATTTATATAAGATGATACTCATAGGGGCTTTATAAATTGCAAGAAGTAAATAAACAACCAATACTTTAATTACAATTATTTGGGAAACTACATAAAACCATGGAAGTCGATAATATCAATATTCATAGATGTACCCTGTACCTTTCTTAAGATGAATTAATGTCCAATTAAAAAAGAGCATATGCAGCCAATCAAGCAATCACGTTGTAATTAATGTACAACACCCAAATATTACTATTGTTTTCAGAAAGTATCATTAAGATTGACTTGGGTTCCAAGTCAGGGTTTTGAACTCAAATTAATGTTTCATAAGGATTAGGCTTTCAACCCATAATAATTACCTTTGAATGTTGTTTAACTTAAGAAATCCTAATTTTGATAACATATGCATTTTTTAACTCAAATTTGATCAAAGATGCTCTTTTATCCAAAATATTACACTTTATCCATAACAATTATTTAACCAATTTATAATCATTAAAACTATACAATAGGACTTCCATTCATTTATTACTTTAAATATTGCATCTTTATGCACTTTTGGAATTCAAGATAAAACTAGATCTTTGAATCAATTTCATTAGATTCCTTATATTTTTCTGATTCAAACTATGAATATTTGGACCATCCTATATTTTTATAGATTTTTCTAGATATTAAAATGATATGGACCGCAAATCTCGCCACCTAGGTGGCAAATGTAATACCCAGACCCACTATTCAGGGCTTTGACAGAGTTTTAGAAATGATGAATGGACCCACAGACCACCACTAAGGCTCAACTAGATGGCCTTATAAACTATCTCCATTCAGTGCAGACCTAAATGGCCCATGTACACACAGCTGCCAGCCAAGGCTACTAATATAAGGGTGGGTCCATCAACTAGGATATCCCTTTCTAACATGCCAAGACCACATGGCTCAAAGATTAGCTTGCCACAAGCTCAAATGGGCCCCACCTACCAGAGGAGAATTGACTCTGATAGCATTTGTAATGTTTGAGTCCGCTATTCAGGGCTCTAGTAGAGTTTTAGGAATGACGAGTGGCCCCACAAACTACCACTAGCCTTAACTGTACACTTTGTCCTTACTCATGCACAAGTTAGGATAAACTTCCCGACTGATCATCCATCCTTGTACTACTCTGGGCCGGACATGCTTAACCATAGGGTTCTTTAGTGATGGGCTCCCTGAAAAGGAGATTCACCTTGGTGATATAGATAGTCCAATCATTCCTTTTAAGATCATTTCACCCATGACTTCAAATCCTGGGACATAACAAGCTAATGGAAAACATATGCAGTCATTAATATTGAGCTCATTTACTCTTAGTGTTTGACAAATATATTACAAAATATTGTGTTCATTTGTGAAAATTAGCTTTTGTAATGAAAATGATGACCTTAGAATAAAAAATGTCTTTGTATCATTATCAAAACTAGTTTTATGTCTTTTAAGATAGAGATAAGCTCATTATTGATCAATTTGAAATATATAATAATGTCAGTGATATTTGTAATGTATCTAAGTTGTTATACTTCAAGTATCTTTGTAGCCAATGTAAATCATAAGGAGGAACCTTGTTAGACTAAGTTCACTACATGCTTGTTGTTGGCTACAAGATTTATTTTCGCAAGAAGGTAATAACTACCAAAGCAGTGGCTACAAAACTGGCTTGAAACGTTCATATAGCTATAAGTATTGGCAAAGTTATACTAAATATGGCCACAAAATTCAAGATACCTAACGACAACTTTATTTTTACACTTTGAGTAGGTTAAGGAGGTATTCCATCAATTGTGAACCTACAAGGAATATTGTTGTCTTGATTACTATAGTTGGGAGGTAGACTATTTGAAATAGTAATAAAAATAGTACTAATGGTAATAGATGTAACTATCTCTCTCTCTCTCTGACTCACTCTCTTTTGTCTTTAAACATTTTTCACATCCTTCTTTATTTTTCTTAGTATTGTTTTCTCTTCACTAATAACTCCACTATGTCAATGAATAGTAGTTCACATATATTAAGAAACACAATTCTCATCTTAGTTACCCGACTCTATTTTTTATTTTTGTGTGTTTCTATTAAAATTTGAATGAAATAAGTCAATGAAGTATGAAAAGAATACATGAGATGATTCCTTTAATGAGACTGAGTTTCTCGTCCATCATTATACAAGTCCCATATAAGTTTGTGAATATACACATATCATTATTAATTACAACACCATTGAATAAGTTAGATATTCACCTACAAGAGAACACATATTTTTCTAATTGTACACAACTAACAATCATGTGCTAATTGCACAAAAATTGACTTTGCTAATATAACGTTGGATACATCTATAATTTCATTCCAAAAATAATATTTTGTCATACATGAGGGTAATAATAATAAATTGTTTCGTGACGCTTAACTTATACATATATTTTTTATATATTTATATAGAATTATAATAATTTTTTTGAGGTGTGATTTTCATTTATAATTTATTTCTTCAAATTGTATTCATACTACACACCACACCACACCACCACGTGACAGTTGAAAAGAATAAAATGTTAAATTTTTGGAATTTTTGGTTTTCAATTGAGGTTAAATGACACATGGTTTTGATCGTCCTTCACCAAAATGGTAGATGAAGTTATATTTGCACATGATTGGAGAGCCATGATCTCCATCGGTGTTAGAAAAGCCTACTTTTGACCTGTGGCACTTACCTAGCGCCGATATGTATTTTTGGTATGCCTCTGCCATATTGAGACGCTTTGTGGAACACAACTTATATCTACATCAAATGAAATGGTGTGGTTATGCAATACAAATATATAGTGTAGTTCTTTGCGCTATATTTGTTTGCACGCCTTTGACTTCCCTACTTGCAAGATTAATATTTAATGATATTCTAAGAATAATATTTGATGATATTGGTGTCTTTGTTAGTACCACTCGTCTTGACGATGCCATAATGGTCCCTGTATATTTATTTACATGGTTCCTGTATTTTTATTGATATCTATTAACATGAGACTCAAGTATAGTCACTCGATGCTAAAATATTTTCAGATATCATTTAGGAAAGAAGCTCTTAATTTGAAAACATAATAAATCCATATTTTTTATATTAAATCTTGAAGAAAAGATATCATGGAATGTGTATAGGCACGCCAGGAACCTCATAATAGCTTACATCTTGAAATATGTAAAACGTTCATGGACAATTTAGTTGAGTGTAGTCGGATAACAAAATCTGTGTTTGATGTACATTGATATAGTGAACTCACACAAGTACACCCTACTACTCCATAAATTAGTGCAGTCTTTGTAGAAGCAATTACTTCATAACATGTTCGCCCATTTTAAAAATATAAAACAATTAATAGCAAGTAAGTCGCTGTCCGTGCTACTCTTTACGCAATCCGCGCGCCCGGTACTATGTACAGAAATCCTTCCAATTTGTATGACGGTAAGCGGGACAGTGCTTCATACTAGCAAACTGCCCTTTTTTTTTGCAAAAAAAAAAAAACAGGAGAGCCCTTTATATTCCTATCCCAAGGTCCTAAGGCCACGTTTGGTACGAGGTATTCTGGGCAGGGTAGGACTTCGAATCCTGCAAAAATCTGTATCCTACGTTTGCTTACGTATTACACACAACAGGATTGCACGACCTTTGGTAGATAAGTCCCAACCGAGAGGGACAAAGCCGTACCGCACCCCCCCATGGTACTAGTGCCGGATACGTAGGTCCCGACATCGCGATTCGCGAATATCTTTCTACGCATGACCCTGTGGGCTGCGGCAGCCGTCGTCACTCTCGGCCTTCGACGCCAACTGCTGCCTACTGTTATCTGCAAGCTTCACTTTCATACAACATAGGTGTATGCAGGGGCGAATCTAGGGGGGGCTACCGGGGCTTCAGCCCCCCCTCCCAAAATCTAAAATGTTAATTTATACATATTTATGCATGTTTAGTATTATAAATATAATATATATACGAGCGCTTTAGATATATGACAAGAAAAAGTTGTAACTGGGTGGGTAGAAGTATATTGGTTCTAAACTAGAGATTCAAGTTCAAATCCCATTATAGGCATATTTTTTTAACTCAGCCCCCCCTGAGTGTGTGAACGCCTGCCCACCTACTGAAGTCTATGCGGTGGTTCTCACAGTGATCGACCTTCATTCCATCTTGCTCCCATCAACACACAACTCTGGCCAGACCTGTTAACTTTGCATCCGCCACCTACCGACGCAAATATTTCTCCGTCGGCAATGAACGTATATCTTGATTATATAACAAGTTGATATGTTGTAGATAAATAAAAAGTTGAGTTAAATCGGAGGAGGTTGAACGCCTCTCAAAATGATATTCTTTTTTCTTATTTGCACAAAGAATAGGATAGGAAATAACATTTTAATTAGATAACGAAGACGTCCAATTATATTTCTAATTCTTCCTTTTTATTTGAACGCCTAATCTTCTTGAATCGTTGCTTTTTATATTTCTAATATCCTTCAATCTTGGTTTTTGCAATACCAGAAGAGCTGAAGCTTCAAATGACATTTCCTTCCGTGTCCCTTGCCACTCCTCACTCAGTAATCTTCTCCTCCTATCGTAATCTTCTCCTCTTGGTTGTTTCAGTGTTTCCACCTCTTCGCAGCAACGTTAATTTTGATCCTCTTAGGAGTTGGTGTTTTCCATCTGATCCTTTTGAAAATCCATTTCTGGACCGCCAGTATGGTTATGTATTGCTGTATCCATGCACTTCTGGTTAAACTTGCTGTTGAAGAGCAGACTGCCGTGACAAGTGGAATCTGAACGCCCAAAAGTGCTTCAACAGCAAACTATATCGACGAAACTCTGAGGCCGCTGAGTCATTGTGGTTTTCAAGCCACGTGCTGACCTGGTCTATCTTTTTCTCCAGTTTCATCTTTGTAGCAAGATCGAGCTGGGACACACCAGGATGACCATTGGTCAACCTGCTCTTTAGATTGTAGATCAGACTTTCGAGATTGCTCTTCGCCAATACCTTTTGATGGCGCTCTGTATCCTCCTCCATGAATGTCTCAGCCTCAGCCACCATCTTTGAAATTTCCTCAGGAGTGAATCTGTTCTGGCAGTTCGTTATGGTGATCTGCTTTCTGTTTCTAGAACCACGGAGCCGCGACGAGACTGTCAGCACACCGTTAGTGTCAATTTCGTAGCAATCACGGAACTTGGCAACTCTTGCAGGTAAAGGAGGTATTCCGTCAATTGTGAACTTACCAAGTAAATTGTTGTCCTTAACTAATGCTCTTTCCCCCTCGTACACTTCGATATCCACACTCGTTTGGTTATCATAAACAGTATCGAAACATTTTTCCTTCTTGGTGGGAATTGGAGTGTTCCTTGGAATCACAATCTCCATTGCCCCTCCGTGGATCGATGTACCCAGTGAGAGAGGAGTCACATCCATAAGGACCAAATCTCGAACCTTTGAGTTTCCCCCACCAACCATTTTAGCTGCCAGGACTGCGGCACCTTGAGCCACAGCCTCGTCTGGATTGATAGTCCCGTTCAAATCTTTCCTGAAGAAGTATTCTTTCAATAACGATTGGACTTTCGGAATCCGAGTCGACCCTCCTACAAGAACTACCTCGTCAATGAACGCACGATTCATTTGGGCATCTTTTAAACAATGGTCGACAATGTCTATGCATTTTGTGAAGAGCTCTAGGTTCAGCCCCTCGAACTTGGCACGTGTGAATTTGGACTGAAAGTCAATGCCGTCATGCAGGCAATCCACATCGATGTATGTTTCCAGCTGAAATGAGAGAAGCCGTTTTGCTCTCTCACAAGCCGTCTTTAACCTCCTTAAAGCTTTTGAATTGGTGCTAATGTTTATTTTATGTTTTCTCTGAAACTCCTGCACAAAATTATCCAACATTCTATTGTCAAAGTCCTCACCTCCTAGGCATGTGTCGCCAGCTGTGGCCTTCACCTTCAACTCACCATCACTGGACATAACCAGGATCGTAACATCAAAAGTTCCACCTCCTAGGTCAAACATAAGCACGTTCTTCTTCACAGAAGAGTGGCCACCACCAGATGGCTCAATGTTGTCCTGGCCGTAGGCAATGGCGGCAGCCGTAGGCTCATTGATGATGCGCAACACGTCGAGGCCCGCAATTGCACCGGCGTCCTGTGTGGCCCGCCGCTGCGAGTCGTTGAAATATGCTGGCACAGTGATGACAGCTTTCTTTACAGTCGTCTTGAGGAACTCCTCCGCTATCTCTCGCATGTGAGCGAGCACCATGGAAGAGATCTGCTCGGGAAAGAAAGATTTGTCGGCGGCCTTGTGTTTGACCACAATCTGGGGTTTGTCTTTAGGCCCCGCTTCGACTTTGAAAGGGAAGAATCTGATGTGACCTTGCACCTCCTCATCACAAAACTTACGACCGATCAATCTCTTGGCACCTAAAACAGAAACGCATCCAAACAAGTATATACAGGTAAATAAAGGCCACTTTTTCGTGATTGCCGAATGTATTGAGCAGCGAGTATTACCGAATATGGTATTTGTCGGGTTGCGGTGGCTTTGGTTTACGGCAGGCTCACCAACCAGCCGTCCGTCCATGTCGGAGAAGGCAACGTAGGAAGGGGTGATCCGACTGCCCTGGCGGTTAACTACAATCTCTACGCGACCGTAGTTCTGCCTCCATACGCCGACGCAGGAGTAAGTCGTACCCAAGTCGATCCCTATCGCAGGTTCCGCTTTGCCGTGATTCATCGAGCGTAGCAGAGAATCGAACGAGGAGGAAACTGGAACGGATGAAGAGAGTGGAGTGTTAAGGTAGAGTGCAAGTGCAGCACGGTTGGGAATGGGAAATGATGGGCCGGCGCATGGCGTTGCCGCCCAGAACCCTAAAGTCCATTCCGCCTCTCACGCATGGATAGACTTCGGATGCCTTTTATTTTCACCCAAGTAGTCAACACAAACATATTTTAATATGGTAAGTAACATTTACTGATTTTATTTATTGTCCACTTCCTAATTTCTGAAAATGTATTCGTCAAAGCATAAATATTTTTAAAGAATAAGAAAAGAGCAAAGTGAACCAGATAAAGAGTGGGAGAGAATCTAGGAGAGGAAGAAGGAGCGTAACAAGAGAGGGAGAGGGAGAGGGAGAGGGAGGGGAGAGAGAGAGAGAGAGAGAGATAGTCATCTGACGAAGTGAGGAAGGAGGCATGAAAAAATCAAATGTGAGAAGTGTCTATTTGTGGGGAGAGAGAAAGAACGAGAGAGAGAGATATGTGATGAAGTGAGGAGGCATGCATGAAAAGATAAAACGGGAGAAGTGTCTATTTGTTAAGAATTTATTTGTAGACGAAATATGTGAAATTTAGATGACGGAGATAAGACGAATAAATGAAAATAGTAGAAAAATAAAGAGGATAGAGCAAATAAGAATGCACGGATTGTCAATTTTTGTTTTTTTAAGGAATGACATGATTGTAATTAACAACACAAACTCAGTTTGTATGATAGTATTCATTTAACTACTCACACAATATATAAAGTATTTTTAATTAATATTGAATAACATAAAGATGAAAGATTTTTTATTTGACGTTTTAGTATAAAATTATAGTTCCACTTTTAGTAGTCTTGTATTTAGATTAGGATAAATGTTTGGACTCCTTTATAGAGGTGAGAGGCATTATATATATTTTGTATGGAATCAATGATGTAATGTCAGGATTGAAAGATGTTCGATCAAATTTTTTGTTAATTTTATATATTATGTAATTTTTAAATTGATTCTAGGTGTCTTAACATTTATTTTTACGCAGCTAGTCAACACATCCATTTATTTTTACTAGATTACTCACGGTTGTTTAGATTCAATGAAATATGTGCGAGAAAGTTCATCACACATATGTTTTTGTAAAATGATGCATGCATAACAAAGTACATAACATGAAAAATGAAAATTGACAAAGTAGATTAGAGAGTCAATAAATCTATCTAATATGATTTGTGGTAGATTGAGTGGGTCCTAAATAAGATTTGAATTTAAATAGAAAAATATTTTAGTATTTTGTTTAGGATTCAGATATACAAATAAACTTTTTGCATATTAATCTTGTTACCAGTATTACCAGTGGCACGTGATCATTATGATCTTAGTATGTCATTGTTGTTTCTTACCAGGTTGCAATTGATGAACAATATTGATATTTTGATCTATTGAAGGAGAAATAGGTACTTTATTTATATTCTTTTTAGTAGATTCAATTTGTATTATATTATTGATGTCACTATAATAGAATTGGTATAATAACTATGAGAAACCATATATATCAGTGAATGATATGTCATTCGTGCCACTAAATGAATGATAAGTGGCTCATGATTCAATATAATTTATGTTAGAAAAAAATATTTGACACAACTAGTAAAAAAGTAATAAAGAAACAAAATATAATGGGATAAAAAGTTAAAGAAAATTGTAAATTGTTTGATGATATTATATTTCTCATTATGGAATGCATTAGTATAGAAAAATATTATTAGTTTGAGTGTACTTAAGATACTTAAACAACTACTGGTGTTATTTATTTTTGTAATTGTATTAAATGACAAGTTTATTTGTGACCCCTTTTGAGATCTGACTGACTCGCCCATTCATTTGATGTATCTAACTTTTATTTTCACCCTGCCAGTCAACACATTCATACACTGCTACATAACACGCCTTTGGCGTCAGTTGTTTAACCCCTTTTAGTGACGGTTTTCAAGTGACGCCTATGTGGGCGCCGCTAAAGGTCGAACTCTTCGGCGTCGGTTTTATAACCGACACCTATATAACCTATAGGCGTCGGTTATATATAGTACGCCGACGCCAAAAGGGTTCGCGCCACAAAAAAGGGCGCAATCTAGGACACTTTCTGCGTCGGTTTGCAACGAAAAACCCGACGTCATATTCCCAAACACCACGGTCGTGCTTCCCTGCACGACTGTGTTTAATACTATTGGCATCAGTTTTATACGAATAAGAGATGTCATTTCCACCACGACCGTGGTTTCCTGTACTGTCAGATTGTTTGTCACATTAGGCGGCAGTTTTTATCCAATAACCGACGCGGTAAGCCTTTGATGACAATGTTCTATAAATAACCGATGCCTATGTTTTAATTTTTTTTCTTATCAGTTTGCAGGCCTGTTGTGGCTGGTCAGCAGGATGAGAACCTGCAATTCAGTTTTCTGAACTGCAGGTTTACGACATCCATTGATATCAGCCTACAAACAGGCCACAAACCTGCAAAATCAACATATATTTTTTCACACAAGTAGATACATTCAGACATCAATTCAATTCTCACATTCACACATGTAGAAATATTCAAAACATGTAGAAACATTCCGACATGTATAAACATTCATAAATATTCATTTACAAAATATCATTCAACATCGCTATCAGCATCCCAATTATATTTTACAATCGCCACTGCTTGTATGACTTTTGCCCATTCTTCTCTTACTTCATTTAATACTTCCATCGTATATGGAGCATGTATATTTTTTAAGCATTTACCTATAGTGTGGTCAGTTTTAAACACCTGCAAAGAGAATGATGTATACATATAAGTAATAATATAAAAATAAGATTGATATATTTCATACTAACTAATGAGACTATATATAATACCTCATGTATGGTATTGATGTTCAATGCGGCATGTTTGATAATCATCTACATAAATCGCATCACATAGTATGCGCATGCCCATCTGTTGTCTTATGTAGCGCACTATAAATTGAAACATACAAAATATTAAAAAATACAACTAAGCACAGTCCACATCAATAATATATACATTAGAGTCGGGAACTTACTTTTACGTTCTTCCAAATTATTGGCTGGTTCTTTCTCCTTGAGACCATTCCTCCAGCCTTTTTGAACTCATCTAAACCCCTACATGTTAATGTAACACAGTACATTGCGTAATTAAATAGTAATAATAGATGTTAATAGATATAAAAATGAAATATTTCTCACCAGAATAATAGCATTCTCATTATGTGTCCAATTTTAGTATTCAATGTACTCCCCGCATGATCTAGATAATAAACAGTGAACGTCTCGGGGAGAATAACTAGTAGCTCCCAATGCCTACAGCTAGAGGTAAAAAAGTTAAAAATTAATAACTCCAAATCCACAATAAAAATGTAATTTTCTTAAGTCCAAATTATAAACAAAGTAAACGTACTTGACATTGAATGGAGCTATTATTATCATCTTCTTTTGCTGTCCGAAAATTGCAAAAGCATCTATACAGTATTGTTGAATACTATCAGGGTCTTTAGCTACCATACTAATCAATGATGGAATAAAAAATGCCACATGATCAAATGCAAATTGTTTGCATTGATCTTCGACTAAGTAGCTGCAAAACATGTATTACGTATGCATTAATATATAAGAAACCAGATCACCGGATCTTACACAAGGTATATGGATGTATAAACAAGATCTCACCTTATCCATGTCTCTATCATTGATGTATTCATCCAATCATAATAAACAACTCAATAATATCTTGTATAAATAAAGAGCTTTCGTATGATTGACCTGCATAATCCGCTTCTAAAGAAACAATTATAGGGCAATGTATATTATGTGCCCGTAGCCAACATGCCATTTCCCTACAAGCAGGACCTAACGGGTATTTTAGGTCAGTTGGAACCCAACTTGGTAATGCAGGAAGTGGAGGTGGAGGCCTAGGTGCTCCGGGGGTCTTCTTTTTAACCTGTATATATAATTTCAGATCAATTGACCTCATATATACACATTAACAATCTAAAGTAATGTAAATTTATCTTACAATTTCAGTAGTGTAGATGACATCTGCTTTGGGCCACAATATCACCCCACCTTCTGCCTCAGCAAGTGTATCAATATCCGGGTGGGGATATGGCAATGTAGCTTCCCTCCAATCGGGTAATACACGTATCGGGCTCACACGAACATAGCCCTATGGCATTGGAGTCCCGTGAAACGTTGCCCCAGGAAGGGACGGGTAATCCTGCGCCTCTGCAACAACACAATCTTGTATTTTTATGCCATTGCTTCAATGCCTACAAATTTACGTAAAGAATATTATACATATATACATATCATCTTGAAAACATATCATCTTGAAAAGACTAGCTACAATGTCATAAACAATACTTACAGTAGACGTGTTAGGCAATGGTGGGTCTACATGATTACTCTCAATATGTACATCAGGAGAAGAGTAGGTCGCCATAGGCTGATTGGAAGCTTGAGATGCCTGCCACCGCACTATTTCTTCCTTGACCTTCTCAGCAACTATATCATTGACCTTCTTAGCAACTATATCCTCGACTCTCTTATTCTCCTATATATGGATAAAAGAAACATTAGCTTCTTATTATTGAATTTTCTTTTGCAGTAACATTCTAAAAAAAGAATAGGTTACCTCTTCTTATGAAAGTCCCACTCTGGGTTTGTGCTGGGATGGCCCAAAGAATGCTTTGATGCCCACACCAGCGCCTGCACCCCTAACACATCCAGGATGCTCTGGGTTACCCAGAGCAACTGTCAATTCATCCCTTGTGCCCTGAGGGATGAACATGTCTTGTTTCCTCTGCTCGTGCAGCTCCCGCTAATCACCATCAACAGAAATTGGTAAGTTAACACCACAAATAATTAATATTCAAACGATTGCTCTAAGAGTTGTATTTTACCATTTTTGCAGCCCCCTCAGCAGTCGCGGGATTCCTTATTTTTCCCTTCTTATTTTGCCTCCTAGCTATCCAAACATCATGGCGAGGCAAAGGTGTGCTACCTATAGTAGAGGACTCCTGAGCAGCAGCAGACTCCGTCTGTAGTCTTTGGCGAACGCTTGCATAGCCCTTTGGACCCATAGTGTGGTCATGCACATTTAGTGCACGCCTTACTTTGTGCGCCTCACTGAGGGCCTAGTTAGTATGCACATTAATGATTTAGTTAGTAGTACTAAATGTTAATCTTGAATAGGTGAATACAACATATATAAATTAAATTGGGAGTGAAGCCTAATACCTTGAATTCTTCATATTTTCTTGAAGCAACAAAATTGTCCCAATCTTCTTTGTCCAAGAAGTTCCACTGTTCAAGGGCTGACTTCTTCTTCTTATCACCATCTTTTATGTATTCTCTATTGCTGTTGAGATTTGTCCTATAGTTCCTAAGCATCTTTCTAGCGCGTAGCATCACACTTTTATGATGCAGCTTCTCATCCAATGCAAACAGATTCTGTAAAATAGAATTGTTACTAACTAGTATCCAAAAATAGAATTGCAAATAATAGAATTTGTAATCCACAAAATAGAATTACAAATAATAATAACTCACGCATAAATCCTTCCATATCATGTCTTTCTTCGCCTGAGGAACTTTATGCCAATTATCATACTTAACACCACAATGTCTTCGAGTGACAACCCCAAGATAGTTTACAAAATTATTGCTGTTCACTCCAACTACATTTCCTCCATTATCAAACTCCACAACCAATCTGGATCCACTTCCACTTAGCGCTATTAACTTCTTCAACAGAGTGATGCCCCTTTTCTTGTTAAGTTTTTGGTGATGCGCATCAAGTTCCTCCAGTGCTTCAGTGGGTACATGTGCATCATCAACCTAAAATTTGACAAAAATAAACACACTGAATTAGCCCAATATAGAAATATGGGATATATGACATAACTAGAAGATAATGAATTTTATAGAAATACAGGATATGTTTTTAGAACTTACATTGGTATCCTCACCATGCTCATCATGGATAACATGCTCATCATGGACTTCATGCTCATCATGGAAATCATGCTCATCATGGTCAGCCATCTGAAAATGTCATTAAAAAGGCAAACATTTAGTATTTGTATTAACTAGAAGATAATGAAACATCAAATCTGAAAATGATATTGATATTAAAAAAGCAAACATTTAGCTTCAATAAAAAAATATAAACATGCATGCCTCTAAAATTGTGATCTTTTATCAATTAACAATCCTTCATTGTGATCTATGCACACATATAAGTCATCATTCTGATATATAATAAATGTGTACCACCTATCCCATCCTTGAACACCTAATCTCACTAGTAAGTGTATAATGTGTATTAGGTTTTCAAGAAAATTTTGACAGCATTTTCCCGCTGTTCTCTAAGTACATATGTACTTAGAGAACAAATAGGGAAATGCTACCGAAATTTTCTCGAAAACTCAATACACATTATACACTTACATCCTAAGTGAGATTAGGTGTTCAAGAACAGTCCCGAACTGGGGACTATCCAAGATTTACTCCTAATGAGTAAATCTTGGACGGGTTTCTATGCCAACAAACACAATAATAGATAGGTACATGTTAGGGTTTCATCACAATAATAGCTTCTGTCGCTCCATCTATTGTTAGCTTTCAACTTATATAAACTCAACACAAGTTATTGATTTAATTTTATTATAATCAGGTCAAATATTAATAAAAAACATAAACCTTATTTGTTAGATAAATGTGGTGAATGATTATGTTAGTAGGGTTATAAATTTAAAATCCTACTTGCATGAAATCATCAATAGAGAATGTGATGATGAATTTGGAGTTTAGCATAACAGTCAAGTAAAAGATTTTTATTATTTTGTGTGTGATTCATATTGCTTTGAATTTTGGATATGTATTGTATAACTCAATTATTCATGTTAGTGAAAAATTTAAGAATTTTTAGAGTTTCCATGACCTGTTGATCGGTCGAGTTTTCCCCAGGAAAAACTCAGTCGATCATGCTATACAGGCTTACGTATAGCAGTGTAGAATTTTATTTTTTTATAATTTATTGGATTATCCAATTAATTTCAAATTTTAACAGATTGTTTGATAATCAATTTTCAACAACATATTAAATTTTCATAATTTTTGAAAGAAGTTTTGTATCACAACAGAACCTTGATCGGTCGAGTTCTGAGGGAGACAAACTCGACCGACTAGATTTTTCTGGAAAAATAAAAAAGACTGAAAAATGTTTATAATTAATTATTCCAAGCACCTTAATGAGTCTCTATTATGACCCAAGCACCTCTCATTCCCGTCCCACACTTCAGAGCTTCGTAATTCTTCAGAGAGGAGGGGATTTTAGGGTTTGGAGAATATGAAGTGGAAATTTCAGAAACCTTGTTTGTATATGTATGTGATTGGATTTGATTTGGGAAAGATATTGGGGAATCTTGTTATATTGATTGAGGATGCATGTGTATTCTTATAGGTAGATGACTATGGTATTTCATGTGAATTTTGCCTAAAAATCAGCCCAATGGCCGATATGCTTGGAATTAAATTGACATGTATAAAGTCATATTTGAATTATACTAGATTGTATTATACAAGTGTATTGTTGAATGTTAATGGAGTTGAATGACCACATATCCTGATTAGGATTTGTGTTGAGGAAGTGAATCAAATGAGTCAATTAATCAATGTATACTTATGATTGATGAATGAAATGTGTGAAAATGGAAACTAGGGTTTCCATGTTTGTGAATAACCCTAATGAACCCTTGGATCATGATTGGATTACTGAATGATATGATTCTTATGATCTGTTGAACTAAGGAATGACTTCTTGAAAACCCTAAAAGTTTATTAGACAATTATGAGTGATAAATCTAGAACTTATATATGATGTTTGAAATGTGATCAAATGCTGAAGTTGAAAGTATTAATACCTCAATTGAATATGATGAGTCTTACTATATCATCTAAGTCTAATGCATTTGTTTTAGTATAATAAAGAATGATCATTATTGATTATGGGAATGACATTAGTAGTTAATGACAAGGTAGACTTATCTGAATATAAGAGACAATATGAAACAATACATAAATAAATACAAATCAGTACATAAATAAACACAAATTAGTAAATAACTTAATTTAAAAAAAAATACACCCAGCAGCATTGTGCCTCGGCGCAGCCCAAGCATCGCCCAGGCATCCCAGAGGCCTAACTAGGCTGGGTGCCTGGGTTTGGGACCCTAGGTGAATGCCTGGCTGCCTAGGCGCACCTGGGTGCCGCCTGGTAGGTCAGAAGGTACCTGGGCAATCGAGTAGGGTGAGGTCGAGGCGAGGTGAGGTCGAGCAGGTCGAGCAGGTGGGCGGCGGCGACACCGGCGATCTCCAGGACCGCCGGCATAGGGAAGGTAGGTAGCCGTAGGGCAGGCAGGCGGCAGCGACACCGGCGAGCGAGCAGGGAGCGGCGGCGGCGCAGAAGGAGCAGGGAGCGGCAGCAGAGCGGCAGCGACACACAAGCAGCAGCAGCGGCGGGTGGGGGTTGAGTCGGGCGGCAGCAGCAGCGGGGGAGTATTCTCGCAATGAAACAGAAGAAAGGGGAAGAGTCGGGTGATCGCGGAATATTAAGTTCATAAAAGGTGTCAGTTGTCTACAAAACTGACACCTAAAAATTTTCAACTTCGGTTGATAGTAAAAACTGACGTCCAATTGGACAATATTTGCCCTAAATTATTTGGCGGGAACCACTATCAGCGTCGGTTATCAAAGGATAACCGACACTGAATGCGAAACTTTTTGCGCAATTTCTCATCATACATAGGCGTCAGTGTTTATCTATACAACCGATGCTATATGTGACACTTTTTCTTTTCGCTCGAAAATTGGATTTCGTGGGTGATTTTAGGCGTCAGTGTGGTTTACCTAGCCGACGCTGAATAGAAAGTGGTACCCGTGTCTGGATGGTCTTTGAGTATAGACGTCGGACTTACTTAATAGACGATGTGAAATATTATAGGTGTCAGTTTTTGTAAATAACCGACGCCTAGAAAAGCGACATTGAATGTTGTTTCTGTGGTAGTGATATTATTACTATCATCGTTTATGTATAATTTATTTTTACATAAAATTTAGTGAAATCATTTTTGTACAATCTTGATCTTCAAAGTGTTGACCAAGCATATAGCTAATTCTCTCTCATATCATAGATATAGAAAATTATACTTTGAAGAAAAGTGTGTTAGTTATATCAAGAATTTATAACATCGAGTGAAACAAACAAATACTGAAAGAGACTCTAAAAATAGAGAAGGATCATAATGAGGGGGTGAGGGAGTAGCCCATTGGTGCGGTCCGGTAATTCCCAATGAAGGGAACCATATTCAAATCTGGTTGTTTCTCTCGGGGTGCAACAAGTCCCCACGTTATCGAGCGCGTTGCGGTGCCCCCAAAAGTACACGGCTGGTTTCGAGATTTATCCTTGACTTGGTCGGGTCTAGTAGTGGCCTTTCATGGGAGGTATTCCTTGTCATCTAAAAAAAGGACCATGAAGAGAGAGAGAGAAGGAAGGAGATGCAATATGAAATAAAAAAGTTACATTGTATAAGAGTAAGTTACATAAATATGGTTATGAAAAATATTTGCGAAACCATCTATCTAATAATTTCATATGATGTGATTGGTAATTATTACCTATCTTAATAATTAATTTATGAGCATCAAAATTGGTTGAGTCATGACTTAATATATATCAAATATTGATTAACTAGAAATTTGCTCATTGTAATCTTAAGAGTGAGGATATTTATTTGAATACAATAGTGACAAAATAACTAATTATAGCCTAAAATAATTCCATAAAAATCATTTTTTTAAATCAAAATTAATTTTCAAATCAATATTGTGACTTGTGCATATATGTCCTATATGGATCAATGGAAGACACAAAGCCCTTTCTTGCTACTATACCCATCATCACCGGGTACCAAAATGCATTAAACATTGAACAAAACATCTTTACTCCTGAGTGTACTTTGTACTACCTAGAACATAATTTGCTTGCATTAGTTTGTTTGGAAGTCTACATTGTGCTAGCAAACTGTCATGACTTAGTTCAAACACGTATAAAAAACAAGCAAGATAAGAGAGATATGATGTCTCCTAAGCATTATTTTGGTGAAAATGGTAGAAGGTGATCCACTTAGATTGTTGTACTCAAGATGATTTGCTATGTGGAAAATCTTGTAAGATTAGGATTTCCTTTCGGTTAAGAGTTGGTTAATATGTGATTTTGTTATTGTTTCTAGATTCATACAAAAATTTGTCATGAATTACAATATGAACATTATTGTCAAACCACTAACATAGCTACTTAGAATGTTGAGCACATTTGAGGGGCAAATGAAAGACAATCCCAATTTTGTGTTGATGGTCAGAAATTGAAAAAGAAAGCCCAAGGGAAATGAAAAAGACAACAAATGTCCTAAGGAAGGCCGAAATTTTTTTGCACTTAAATAAAAAAGGGGTGGTGAAAAGAGGAAATTATTACCTTTCTACCTTGAGGAACTGAAGAATAAGACACAGGGGATAGAGATTTGTACCTTAGGTATATACATTATAAAAATAATATTATCCAATTATTTAGAATAGGTATTAGATACCACATGTGGATCACACATATGCTCAAATACGTATGATAAAAAATAATGTAGACCCTTGAAGAAAGAAAAGGTTTATCTATGTGTGGCAGATGGAGAGAAAGTTGTTGCCACTAATGTAGGCATATACTATTTATATATGCCCAGTGGGATTACCATAGAGTTGATCAATTCTATTATGTACATGTCATAAAAGGAACAACATTTTTGTTTCACATTTCAACAAAAGTGGCTTTGAATATCATATCTAAAATGGTCGATGTTCTATTTCTAAAGATGAGATTATTTTTGGAAGTTACCCTATGTCTTATAGTCTATATTAGTTAGTTCTTCAGACCCATACCTATAGCCTAAATACCAAAAGGCCAAAACTAAATGAATCAAACATAACATATCTATGGCATTGTCTTTTAGGCCATATAAATGAGAAGTGCATTTTTGGGCTCCATAAAGATGGATACCTAGACTCATTTGATTTTGAATCCATTAAGACATGTGAATCTTATTTTTAAGGAAAGATGAAAAAGTGCCTTTTACCAGAAGCATTGAAAGGTAAAGCGATTTATTAGGACTCATACATACTGACGTATGTGGAACTTTTTGAAAATATTCTAGAGGTGGTACTACCATTACTCATTACACTTATTGATGATTTCAATTGATTTGTTTATGTGTATCTAATGAAACAAAAGTTAAATACATTGAGAAATTCAAGAAGTTTAAAAATAAAGTATAGAATCAACTGAATAAAATCATTAAAGGACTTTGATCATATCGAGGTAGTATATAATTAAGCCAAGAGTTTTAGGCCCTTTTGAGGGATTTGGTATTGTATCACAATGGACTCCACCTGGAAAACCTCAACATAATGGTGTAAAAGAAGGAAGAAATCATACCCTATTGGACATAGTACTATCCATGACGAGTTTAGAAGTTCTTCCCACTTCCTTTTGTGGATATGATCCAATAATCAAATTCAATAAAATTAATCAGATACCTTCTAAGTTGGTTCAAATGATACTATAAGAGTTACTATGTATGTGTGCCCAACACAAGGTTTGTTTGTTTGAGCACAAAGTGGCAATAATTTTTTGCATCAAATATTATGAGTTATGTTAGATGTTGATAATACCCCAGCCCCCTAACTATTTGTTTTTCATATTGTGTACTAATTTATGAGGTGCAAGTGTTTTGTCCCCAATGTATCTCCTCATAAAAATTTATGCATATAATGTCAATGTTTTCATTGCCTCATTGGGGAGAGGTATACAACTAATAGTATGTGATGAGAGGTGTGACTGGAGAGTTTAGGAGGATAGGTCATCCAAACAGGCTCAATGTTTGTGATTTCCATACCAAATGTCTCCATTGAAAAGTTGTGATAATGGGGTACTAAAATGTGGTGAACAATGGGAGTGGGGATAGAGGTTGACCTAGATATGATAGGATATTTCTCTTCTTTGCATTGGAATAGGTGTATTTACCTATCTACTTCTTTTGTGTGATATGAGTGTCTATAATGGAGGATTTTTTGGAGTTGATTTTGAAACCTTATAGATGCGATAAAATGCCCAAAATATGAATGGGGTTGATGACATTGTTATCATTAGGCTTGAGGTAGATAACAGTGTCCAATGCATATTGCAATATTTTTTATGTTCCTAGGAAATGAGGACCAACAATACTATTTTCAATAAAAAATTGAAACAACTTGTCCAGGATGGATATAAAAAGGATAAAAAGATATGGGGAGAGTGGATCTCCTCGTCTATGTCCATTAGAACTTGAGAGCTATCCAAATGTAGATCCTTTTAAGATGGTAGAGAAGTGTTTATAGGAGTTGATATATAATTATATCCTGTTATTCTATCTAGATGGGAATTCATAGCCTTGTAGACAAGAGATGAGAAAAGACTTTCTCAAAATCTAGTTTGGAGTGATGAGTGAGATCATTCTTTTGTGACAAAATATGTATCATCTCATAAACCATGATATACACATCTTGTATACTTGGGCCTTTGAAGAATGCAAATTATTGGAGGTCAATGACATCATTAAGCATATGTTTAAACTGAATATTGAGTGTTTAAGGAATGATTTTATAGGATTCATTAATGAAAATAATGGGTCTGATGTGACAAGTTATAGATGTGTCATCTAGTTTTCTGACTAGACCAATATTGGCTTGATTAAGAATGCATGTTTGGTAATGGATGTCATAATGATCATGTATGTAGGTAAACATACTATAGAATAATTTATAATGTCATTTCATTGGTTGTGGTAGAAATAGATATTGAATCCATTAGGCATTAATGATTTAGAAACTCAAATATTTTCCATTGCTCTTTTTATTTCATTGTCTGAGAAAGTAGTGATGAGGGATACTCTCTCTTTCTAGATCCTTGATCTTAAATGTCTAGAATCAATGTTATTGCATTTTAGTTCATACATGTCTACAATATTAATAATTTAACAATGTTTTTCAAATAATATTATTTATAAATATTATACTATACCAAAATTGAGACTATAAAATCCAAGACATCTAATGACATCTGACCAAACAACTTATTTATAACTTGCATTCATACTTCAATCTTTTTACTTTTTAAATCGTACATTCTATTCAAACTACACCATACCAAACATGCCCTTCACTAGTGAATCCAAATACAAGTGTCGTTTCATGTTGCATGAGAAACAACTTCATTAAGAAACACACTTTTTAATATAAACTACTTAAGACATGTATTGTACTTGTGTAATTATATACTTCAAATGGTTTTGTGGTAAGTTATAATTAGATATACTACCTTAACCCTTCTCAACCCAAGCATAGCCTTATGTCCCCATTGTGCATCTTTTCCTTGTGATTAGATTGTCTGATAAAAATTATACATCTAAAGGGGCGTAACCGAAATTTGATTTTGGGTCCATCCATTGAGAGCTTGTTCATTTACCACCTTAGCTACTACCTTGGAAACATAACTTGTATCTAAAAGAAAGATATATAACAATGATCATCAGACTTTGTGTACTTCATGAGACTACTTTGTATGACTAGGATATATGACATCAGTATAAAGATAGAATCAAGAGTCCAAACACAAACACTACACCAAATTTGTGTCGTATAGGAAGTCAAAACCACACTATAAAAAGCAATAAATTTGGACTCCTACCTTGGGGTCAAACTTATAGTCCATACAATTTTACAAATAGATTACAATCATCTTACTAATGTCGAAAGAAGCCTAAAATCAATATAAAAAAATCAATACAAATTCTAAATGAGTGTGAGTGTGTAACGACCCCGTCTCCCGGTAACCCGCAATTAAGGGAGACCGAAAGGTCAGAGCAGTTAACCAATAACCCAGGTCAAAGGTTCGAAAAATAATCAATAACAATTAATAAACTTTACCAACTAAACTGAAAACTGGTATAAAATAAAACTTTTCTTACCTTTTCAAAATTGGGATTTCTAAACTTCTATCCATGAAGATACTAATCTAACAAATCCTCTTGTGCACGTTAATTCTCATTTAATTCAGCATATGCCACTTTACTATTTGTTCTTTTCATTTGTACCTAAAACGCCGACAAACAAAACATCGGTCAGCAAGAAGCTGGTATGTGGGGGAAACAATAATCGTGCAACTATGATAACAATGTAATCAGTCAATTATCATTTAACAACCAAGATTACGTTTTAAGCCATACTACTCAATCCTTACCTATCCCTAACTCTGTGCTATCCCTACAGTGGACTTGTATGCTACCTCTCTTATAGGTAGATTCTTACCCCCATGGTCCTACCTTACAGGTAGCCAATACCTAGGGTAATAGAGTCGCATGGCACTATCCGAAAGTAGCCCAATATCTAACTCAATGTGACTTGATGGACCTACCTCATTGGTAGCCATGTACTAAGTCATCCAATGACCTGATGGACCTACCTCATTGGTAGCCATGTACTAGGTCAACCATTAAGCCATAGAGGGGACCAGGATCTGAGCTAGTAGGCATATATCTTATGTGGTAGTCATAGCCACATTATAGTTTGCATGAACTAAATTCATCCAACAGTTTATTCCAAGTCATCAATGAAAACTTCGAAAAACTAACTCGATATATTCATAAGCATAACCACATACCTGTCAAGCTATTTTGAATGCAGATTCAGATACAGAATCAACTATGAAGAGAGAGAGAAAATCCAACAAGCAAGCAAAGTGCACAGAAATCCTAAAATAAACATTCCAACTTCATTTTATCAAAATTTATCCAATTTCATCTTAATCCAATTTTATGGTTCCTTTGATAATTGGGGTTTTGAGCATAATTAGGGTTCCACCTAATCTTATTACTTTAAACCCTAATTATTTCATCTTTCTTTCACAAAAGATTCTAAGTTCATCCTTTAGCAACATGAAACCCTAATTTCAGATTATAGGTATTTTCCTTTCCTTTTCCTCTTATTTATGGTTTCTAATCATATTAATCAACATGTTAGGTTTAAAACCCTAAACCTTGCAATTCCATCATCAAAATAGGTTAAAATCTAACTTTATTATTAAACAAGTTAACCACACTTGAATTAACCTAATTGCAAGATTAATTATATCTTTTAATCAACAATTAGGGTTTCTAACCACAAATTAATACCTTTTCTATCCAAAATATGCACTTTTGAAAAAATATAAAGATTTAGGTTCTCGAACTATTTTTAGCATATCCCTCGTATTTTTCTAATCAATTTTCATGATTAAGTTCGTTAATATGAGGTTCCTAGCAATCTCCATGAATTTTGCAAGAAAAAGCATGACCTTGGATTATCTGTTAATTTTAGAAATTCGTTGGCCGTCTGATCTGTGGTCCCATGGACCACATGATATCCAAGGGTCCACAGAGACGCGCCTATCTTTGCGACTAAAAGGAAGTCAAAGACAGAAAGGCCCTTTCTTACCTTCACAGCCGTTGGGGGCAAGGAGGTCATCCCCCCCTTCACTTGTTCTTCTTCCTTGTGCATCCCTATTTGTGGCCCATCTTGCTCACGGTCAACTACTAGGTTGACTCCAAGGTTCCGACCCCCTTCGAGCATTCTGATCACCTAGGGAGCTTTGCCTTTCTTTGTCGAATTCAACCACGACCTAAATTTCTCCCACTTGCTGTGCTACCCCTGCCTCCCACTCGCCAGAGTCCGACGATGCAAACTGGATGAGCGAGAGGGTCGGTCAAGGTGGATCTATGAATTGGTTGCACAAAAACATTTCTCACCGCTCTCCGAAGATAATGGGTTGATGAACTAGCGTGTTGGTGCCCTCATGAATATTCCCCTATATATAGGGTCGGAGGTGGATCCCTGCTGGATTGGGGACTTTCCCAATCAACAACCACACCCCTAACAAGTAGGGTTGTTTCTCACCGGATTTCCCTCCCGAATTCAAAGGTGCTAATCTCGCAACCTAGCTCCCTTTCCTCTTTTCACAATGATCCAGGCTTGGATCGTCTCCAACGTTCCTGGTGCAAGACTCCTCGCGCCAGTGGGAGTCCTTCTTGATCGTTGGATCGTGATCCAACAGTTCATAAAAAGCCCAAAATCAGGAAAATGGGAAAGATAACCCAGTTACATCGTGACATCAAAACCGTAGGCAATTAACAACCTAACTTTAGGTAATTTTGCAAATTGCATAACTCGGAAACCGTGCAATATTTTCCAGCCAAATTTTAAGGGTTTCTCTTTATTACCTTTATCTACTTGCATGTCAAGTTTGAGTCTGAAACTCCAAAAGAAAATGACTATTTCTTCAAGGGTAAGTTACCCATTAATAAAATTCATTTAATGATTATTTTCTCTTTCCTCAAACCATTATCTTTCTATTTGGGACTCCTTGGACCCCAAGGAACCCTTATATTTCGAAATCCTTTTTGAAGGGTGCTTAGTATCCTTCTATATTCATTTACATATTTTATTTCTCATTATCCTTATTATTATTATTATTATTATTATTATTATTATTTTATCGAAATATCTCTTTTTGAGGATTTCTCTTTATTTATCTTTTATTTTCCTCATTGGTATTCCTTTTAACATTAGGAATCCTTGGGATACGAAACTACACCAAGGATAACTCAATTACACCTCTTTCACTTGTTTCCCATATTTTAACATTGTTTTCAATTTCTTTCTTAATAAAGAAATACTTATTTAATCTTTCTTTTATAGTTGCCTTTTCTTCACAATCTTGGATCCCTTGGCACCCAAGGAACCTAAAGGCACGAAATACATCCTTGGAATACATTCTTTTGCCTTCTAGAGGTTTCCACATCTTTCTTTTCTCGAACTCTCAATCATTCATTAATTAATTAACATTCTTTTTATTTGGGCCCAATAGCCAATAAAGCCCACAAATAACACGAAATTCATGCATTCAATCAAAAAACATCATTATTTGTTTATTTATCTTTATTATGAGAAATCATATTTCTCACCAAATGAACCCAAAATTGGGGTTCTAACAGAGTGACTCCATTGAAAGGAATAACATTTATGGTTGTAGTGTTTTAAAAGGTAACGGCATATAAGAAAACAAACTATAAATGTAGTCTATTTCTTTTGATACATCAATCACTGCTCAAACTATACATTTGACCAACAAGTCATTTGATATATAATTCAATAGTTAATGAATACTTGGCATACTTATATATAATTATTAGCTAATTTTCTTTTACATAATTGGATTGGACCTACAACAAATCTACAATTACTTGGAACACCTCCAAGAAAACCATTGTAGATACCAACTTCAGGGTTAATACAAAAGCAATCCATTGTGTGTCACCATGACAAACTCCGTATTAAATCACAACTACATAAAATTTCAAACGGTCAAGCTAAAGGATTGTAATGAGAAACACAAGTATTTGCCATATTGTAAATAATGAAAGATAAACGTCTTTTATGTTTGGTACTAAGTAAGAAATGCAATACAACATTTTATATCAAATTTTAGATAGGAATATTTTCCATAATATAAACTGAGACACGTCAATCAATCACTATTAAAATTACATGAAATATACAAAATTAAGCACATCATACAACACAAATTGGGAATAAATGGACAATTCAAATATTTACTTTGTATCTAATTCATTTATCATGTCACTATAATATTGTCAGCCTTTTTGCTTGTCTTGTTGAAACCTAAAAATCAATAAATAACCCATGTGACACTAGTCCACTTTGAATAAGTCACATCTTCCAAAATCAAAATATCAAAATTTCATTTGTCATAAATGAAAAAATAATGTCATAATTTTTTTTTGAAGTCAATCTTTTTATTTATCCATATATAATATGTTCCACCACAAAAAAAATATGTTCCATGACAAAATTAGCAGAAATTAATAAACTCATCATAATGTTTCCAAATTAGTAGTTTTTTTTATTTGTACTTTCTTATAATCACATAATTGGTTATATTTGAACAACTAATATTTCAGTAGAATATTGCACCCATGGAAATTTTATAATTTTGCATATAGTTTTCGTGTTACCCATTACTTTAGGTAGTAGATGTTTAATTGGAAGAAGAAGTACTGTGACTTTATAAATAACTATGACTTTACATTCATGCAATTAGTTTATAAATCTCATGAATTCATAGATTATCTCTGAAGTATATCAGTTTTCTAAAATCTAATCTTTATGATCATGTATCATGTAATATATGAATGTGATACCAACTTTTGTAAGGTTTTTAGGGATGGGGACACAATGAAGATATAAAATGCTTACCAACAAAACTATTAGAAATAGATCATTTGTAGCCATACAATATTTTTATGTACAAGATATAGAAGGAATATCAATAAATCTTGAAACACTAGTTGGCAACCAACTATACACATCTCGTATCTATTTAGAACTTGCACTTGTGGATCTAAATACAAATTCATTATTGTTCTTATTGTTGTCTCTATCTCGACCTCACAACAACACATTGTCTTCTCCTAGAAGAAGTTCCTCATACTCAAATATCCTCATAGTTCCTTGTCCTCCTTGTTGACCACATGGATGAGGGATCTCTTGGTGTACCAATTTTTTCACCAAGAGGAAGTGAAACTATGAGTCGTGTATGTGCTAGACTCACTTGATCTCCTTCTCATCTTACTATGGGTTGTCATCCTTGGGATACATTTTTCTCTGTCCAAGAGTAATAGCTCCTAGATAACTTGTGTCCTAATTTGTATGTTTCCCTTTGGACATCCACTACTATATATATGAGAGTCTTGGGCTTGAATTTCTTAAAATCCAATCTCGTTCTCAATCATTAAAAAAGACATAATCAAACTTGGAAAACATAGACAGACTTCCCAGTCAACCACTTGGCCATCTAATTGACTATTTGGTTCACCTAATCAACTATTTACTCGTCCATTTGACCGTTTGAATCACCTAGTTGAGAATTTTTTACATCTAATCGATTGATTGGCTAAACTAGGCATGTTCTGATCTAATGTGATTGACCCCAGTTAGATTCCAACTCAAAAAAAAGGTATCCTTTTCTTTGTCATTCCTTACTAAGGTGCAATAAACTGTTTGGGTTACCTAGTCAACTGGATTCCTAGTTTTGTAAATGGTAACTAATCAATTAATTGACAATCAGTCAACCATCTGACCTCCACCATCTAGTCAACTAATTGACTTACCTAGTCAATTTATAGGGTAAGAAATAAACCATGACATAATTTTAAATCATTTTAATAATGTGTATGATTGCAAGCATCAATATTTTAAGCATCCTTATATGTGTGACCCCATAGGTTCCAAATTGTTTTCGTCAAAGTCCTTATAAGAAAAGATATGTAACATCCCAATCTTTTAGAGTTTCAATAACTTGAGGCAACACAAATAGAACAATATACAATAGTCCATCAAAGGTTGATCCAAGGGTACTTTTATACCCTAAAACCCTGATTGATAATTATCAAACTTGTTTCCATGTAAGGTATTCACTAAATGACACGACGCTTCTATATCTTGAGGTGGTTTGAGATGATTGATTCAGTGATGTTTCGAGAGAGAAATATTTGTATTTATATGGATGAATTCCAATTAGACTCATTGGACCATGAGGATATAATCAAAGATATTTGTTGAGGTCATAAAATTCAAAGTAATGCAAAACATGAGATGACCAGGTGATTAGACCCCAAACAATGGGTCATATTTGCATTCAGGATGCCTTTCTAGTGGAGGGTCTACAAACAACTCTCTAGACCCTACAAAACATAACTGGAAGAAGATTGTGGTTTGGAGGAGAAGACAAAAGGCACTCCTCCTTGACGTAGTGGCAGAGTACAAACTTCCATACTAGACACTAGGCACCGCCTCAATGGTGTTGGTTGATTACAATTTCATACTGCGACTAAGGTAAGGGATATGTTCTTTGACGATGATCTTTGTGGTGCCAAATCCCAGAACTAGCTACGATCCTTCCATGACTTTGCATAGGGGATCCCACCTTTAAATATCTTCCATTGCTACCAAATAGGAGTTGAGTGGTCACAGATGTTGCTAATGCGGCGATGATGGTGATCCTACACAAGTTCATCACCAAAGACACTCCCCCAAACCATGTGTGTTTGTTGGTGTCCTCCATTGGGGGAGACACTTTGTTTCAAAAAGGAAACAAAGTCCTGTGCATCTACAAGAAACAGAAAAGGAGAGGGCGCTACACGAATTAGGTGGGTTTGGTGGAAGTCAGACCCCTATGAGGATCCAGTCATAAGAAAAAGAAGTGGGTGGCCAATGTGGACCACCAAATCAAATATGTACAGTCAGATATTTAGGCAACATGATATTACTTGTTTAATTTATATCTCATGATCCATATGTCAGATTTGATGTATAAGATATCATTTTAAATATATTGAAATCAAGTATTTTTAGAAAAGATAGATATATGCTTTGGTACACGAAATTAAAATATTATTAACAAGATGTATCACATGGTGTTTAATGAGTGCACATGGTTATAATAAGTAGTAATTGGCTAATTTATCTCCAAATCTATAATGAATCAAAACCTAGAATCCTATCCTATTCCATAACTAGAAAGTTTATGAGATTGGTTTCCTAGATTTGACCAAACAAGCATAAAAATTAAAACACATTTTTGTAACAACTTAATTATGTGCCAACATGTAAATAAATTCATGAAATATATTATAATTATTTCTTGGCTAACGGTTAAATAAGAGGAATAATGTACTTAAAAATGTACTTGATTAATAATTGGAATTTTCATGTAAAATCATCTAACTTAAATTGGACTAAGTCTGTTAAATGAGAAAATACTGAACGAGCATAATAATAACTCTTTTGGAAAAGAATTGAAGATAATAGGACCCAAATACATTGATAAAAAATATATAATATTTTGATAAATACAATGGTAATGTGCCAAAAATCCTAATGGTGTCATAATTCATAAAAGAAAATCTCAAAAATGAAATATAATGGTAAAAATGTGTTCCTTGGGTCTCAATTATCTTGGATGCCATGTTTCACATTATTTGAATAATATAATTATCCTAGATTCATATAGGAAAATAAAATACAATTTAAAGTCAAAGAAATTAAGTAATATATTTACTAACCTCAAAAGTTGAAAGTAATGATAAAATTGCATGTCATAATCAGTCTATGTATTATTTTTCATACTAATTGGGTACTTCTAAACAGATAAACTAATTTAGAAAAGAAAATATGAATTTTTCTATAAAATAATAAATAATATGTTTAATGCCTTAAAAATGGCTAAATTTCAAATTCAAATTATATATAAAAAATTAGTCCATGTGTCTATTTTCACATTAGTTGGACAACCTTATCTATCCTAATATGGTTTAAGAGAGATAAAATGACTTAAAGACCAAAATATTAAATAAAATTATGAAATGCCCCAAAAGTAGAAATAAATATGAAATTATGATTCTTTATATATTAATTATTCTAGTGTCCAAATATCTCTTCAATTGATCAATAATAGCTACCATAAATAAAATATGAAGGAAAATTACAAGATAATGTTATAAGGACTCAAAGAAATTAATTGACTTAATAAACATTCTCAAAAGTTGAAAATGATGTCAAAAATTGTTTCCTCGTGTCCTAATTGACCTAGGTGCCAAATTTGTCTTTAATTGAATAAAGTTTGAACCAACAAATGATATAGGTGAGAAAAGAGTTTAATGTCACTTAATTTAATAGATATTTATATTTATTGGTTGGATTTCCTATAGGTTTGCCTTGATTAGATTCATGCGACTTATTTTCCTAGCTCACCTACTATTTTCTATCATGATCAATTTTATGATTTGGCCATATCTCGGCTTTTTTGTCAACCTTCAGATCTCTATCGAACCGTCCCGACTTTCTCCCTTACTTCCAACTCTTTTGTTTTTCTATCTGTGATAGCTTGTGATTCATTTTCTCCCTCAGTTCCTACTTCATCTCTCTCCAATCCCAATCCTTTTCTCATCTTCCCATGGTCTTATTTCTTCTCCCATAGTTTCTTCTCCTCTTTTTGAATTATATGACCCCATAACACCTAGGGTTTTGTGGCTTCCACACCAATTCCAAACCTATCATCCTTTTTCCCCTATTGCACCCTTATTCCCCCTTTGCTCTTATCTCCTCACCTCTCCTGACTGTCAGAATAATCTAAATATACCCTGAAACATCCATGTGGCATCATTGATCATTTTCTGCCATCTATCTGTTCCCCGTTTGCCCTAGAACTCCTTCTCCCAGTCCTCATTGGTTCGACAATGATAGCATGTGTTATCTAGTGTGTGACTGACACTGGAGGTCAGTCTCTGGGGTTGAGTTGGCTGCAACACTTGCATCTAGCTTCTTTGGGGCTTGACAAGGCTTTTACTTCATTATTTTCCCCTCGGTAGGTGAGCATACATTTTTCCCTCTTTTCTTCCATCTAACGTTGATGATATACCCAGTTTGGGTATGGTCACACCAAAGTCTCACCTTTCCACAATTTGTCTGGCTCTGACTACCCTGTGATGATTTGGTTCATGCAATGTCTTTTATTTTTGACCTACTATCCATGCATCAAAATTCTTGTGAGTTTTCTTCTACCCACAACCATGGTAGAGAACTGGGTTTGAGGGTTGAGGATCTTGGGGACCTTTGTTTGGGCTCTCTGAATCCGCCTAAATCCCTCAAATTTGTTGGTTATATTGGTGATATGTTTTTGTGGCTGAAGTCAAATTTTGATTCACTAAATTTTGAACTGAGTGGTTTTTTGAAGCTCCTCACGAGTGAGAGACATGAAGATGATCACTTGAAATTTCTCATCTTTACTCCTCTCATTTCCTTTATTGTATTGTTTTGCTTTTCATGGTAGTTTCATCTTTTCAACCTATATTTTTCTTTGTGGTACAAAGTTATGCACCTAGCCGCTCCACATGGCCAAATCTGATAGGGCCATCACAACAAGATGCTAAGCCTTGCTGATCAGCCGATATATATGGCTTTAAGGATTTTGATGATTCATTCATTTTTCTAAAAGTCATAATAAAGTATTTGCAACTGAGAAAAATTAAGTAAAATATGTTTTAGAATCATTTTTTGTTCTCTATCAAATGTTATAAATTTTATCACCAAAATTCAAGTTAATAAATATATAATGTTTATGCATTTACCTAATTGGTTAGATTTTCTAGAACACATTATGAACTCAAATAATATAATCCATAAGATTCCATGGTTTTGATATCCTAATTAATTAAGAATAAAAAAGCAATTTTTATAATTTATACAATTAATGCGAACCTAACACTAATTTTACATATATGTTTAATATGTGCTTTGCATACCTAGGCTTGGACCTAGGATTGACTTTATACTTATGTAAACTCTATCTGAGGTATGTGCGTCTTTCCTGATTGTCTAGGTAATACTATTATGACATTACTTGGTTAAATCTTGATTTCCCTTGGTTATAATTTCAAGTTCCTTGTTACTTCTTGTATTAGATGTTATCATTTAAGATCCGTTGGCCTATTATGCGACTTGTATGCTCTCATACTCATTCGTTTCATATTTATTATGACCAAACCTGAATCTTGCCTTTATATTATGTGTATGTGAAAATAGACTAGGTTTATTTATTAGAGCAGTACATCTATACTTCCATATATAGTTATTACACATGTGAATTGGGTCCTGAACATGCATATTCTACTCAAATATTTACAGGAGTGTGCATATTCTACCCAGGGTGTGCATTTTCCACCCAAAAATACTTTTAGGTTGATATCATGGGTCTCATTCCTACATATATATAAGTGGTCTCATTATTTACATGTGTTATTTAAGATTATTAAATTTTATTGCTAGATATCTCTTAATGTCTCTTTTGTTTTTTAATACCTCATATCTTTCCCTATTATATACCTTGAACTTATCCTTTGGAACATCCCTTATTTTAAAACATCCACTAAATATATTATTATTGTCCTAAGTACTACCTAGTTGTTGTTACTACACATACTCAGTTTTTTTCTAACGTCTTTTCCTTTTGTTTTCCTTTTCCTGGGTGTTGTTTTTCAACCCACCCATGGGTAGTGTAACCTCAGGTGTAGGACATGAAGGACATAACATGCATACATGGACCTAGCTCAAGGAGAGGACACTTAATGGGGGATAGAATAGAATAGCTAGATATCCCTCTACTTCGATCCTAGTGTAGTTGTTTTTCATGTAGATCATTTATGAAGTTAATGATTTACCATTGTAAATTTGAATATAGTCAGGATTTATTATTCCACTACTACCCTCTGATTATTCTTGTATATAATCATTTAAGAAAAAATATATATACATATATTCCAACATACTTACCTAGTGTGTTTGGAATATATATTTTATTAAGTAGGAAGTGGATCCCCTCTCGAGTCTCACTCCTTACAAGATGGTATTAGATCGCACAATGGTTGGATTTTTGACTATTTCAATTTTTTCACCCAAATTAGAACCCTTATCTTGTATAGTCACCCTCAAGGTGAAATGTTTACTCTAGATTTGACCTTTGTCATTAGTGAGATGAGGAAAGTTTGATTTGGAATTATATTAGGTACATATTAGAATCATGATTACCAAAACCTAATGGTGGTGCTCCATAAGCTCATATAGGCTAGAGGTGACAAATTCTCTAGATATTATGGAATTAGACCTCGGGATGGAGGATATTGGTAGTGATGAAGATCATTTGAGAATCTTAAGTTGTTAACCCTAGTGTAGTGAGACTTTTGATGATCAACCCTATGATATAGGATAGTTATCACATGTATCTTTGGATGATATGAGGTTTGGCTTGAGGACTGAGTCATGTTATGAGGAGTGAAGAAGTAATAGGATGAGGAGATCCAACATGAAAAAAATGTGACTTGGTTCTCATATTGATTTTTGGCTGACATGTTTGTTTAACATCCCACCGTTTCTTACTGTTAATTTTTTTTTTGGGAAACTAAGTTTCATTATAGAATCATGCATATCATGTCCTAAGCAAATTACATCATGCATAACAAAGAATTTTCTACAAACAAACCCTAGGGAGGAGGAACAATATATTGTCTTGAACAAGATGTATTGTTTCTATGAATCTTGTCTAGGGTATCACCATCTGCATTCACCTACCTTGAACTCTTCTTCAATTGCAGTTGTCACTATCGAGTAGCTAAATATTGGATTGAATGTAATCAAGTATCTAACCTCAGGAATATTTTATCATCATCATTAAAAGCTAAAATAGTAGACTGGCAATCTGACATAACCAGAATCTCTGTAGAAGTATAAGAACTTAACTTAAATGTTACATAGCTGATAACAACTTTAGATTTAATCATAGTAACCCATGTAAATAGTGTGTAGTTAGACTATTATATGTACCAAAGATTTTTTTTAATTTTATTGAAGTTTTTCTTATACAAAGTCATAATAAAGAGATATGTGAAGTTTTACTAGAGAAACCCTAGAATTAGTTGGAATAAATATCCCAAACCTAGGCTTGGTGTTTGGCGTGATGACTAGGAAGATATGTTTCCTGATAAAGATTTAGTTGAGCTACCTTTTGTACCCTATAACTTTTTGGATGATTAATATGAATTTTAGCGTTGGTAGGTTAGAAACACAAGGACCTAAGATTCAACCCTAGGTGAGTATGACATGTTACTTGGATGCATGACCTATGATCAACATAAACACTTAGAGTATTTTACAAACAAATGATCCATAAGTGACCCTAATACCTTGATGATGTTTGTTTGTCGTATTAGGTTACATTTTTTAAGGAGTGGATAGTATTGATGGATATATACATATGTTGCGATTTTGAGGATGAAATCCTTTTAAGGGGTGGAGTGTTGTAGAAAAAAGAAACCTAGAATCCTACCCTATTCCAGAATTAGAAATCACGTGAGACCGGTTTCCTAGATTTGACCAAACAATGATAAAAATAAAAACATAAGTACATAATAATTTACTTATGTGCCAACATGTAAATAAATTCATGAAATATCTTACAATATTTCCCCGTATAACTAATATTGACATAATGCGTAAATAAGAGGAATAATGTACTTAAAACATGTACTTGAATAACAATTGGAATGGCGGCGGGGAGTGCAGGGGGTGGTGGCGCTCAGGGCGACTCTAGGAAAACTCTAGAGGATGATGGCGGAGGAACTAACGGGAGAGAAAAGTAGAAAGCGTCACCGACGCAAGCCACTAAGAAGACGAACTAGGCTGATCTGGAAAAGTTCGGCATCAATATGAATTACAAGGGCATGTGAGGAGAAAACCCTACGGATCAGATAAATGATAATCATCTTATGGATCTCGACCTCAGGAAGGAAGACGACAGCAATCCTTTCCGTGTAGAAGGAACGGCCAACACGAACACAAAGTCGTTCAAACAGGCAGTCGCTGGACAGGGAGGCGGCGGCGGCAACTTTGGCGACCCGTTCTTTATTGATGATGAACCAGAGGAAGTTGTGAACCATGAAGACATAGAATTGGTCTATGAAAAAGGCTACCCGGAAATCTATGTAGCGCCTGAAGCGGAAGAGGTCCTGAGCAAACCATTTAAATACGCCGTAATCGTCAAACTCATAGACAGGCACGTTGGATTTCTAACGATGTATGAGAGATTGAAACTTCTGTGGCAACCGGTGAGCCGATTCGAGCTCTACGAATTGGTAGAGCAGTACTATGTCGTTCAATTTTACAGTAGGGTGGATCAAGATAGAGCTTTGACGAAGGGACCCTGGTCGATCTTCGGTAGCTGTCTGGTCGTCTGGCCCTGGGATGGCTACTTTGAACCCTCGAAGGGTTTCCCGGACCATATAGTAACATGGGTACGTGTGATCGGCCTTCCGATACACTATTACAACAAGGAAATCTTCTACCATATAGGCCAAGCTCTTGGACGCCTGGTGTGAGTGGTCGATCATTCGATCAATCGTACTCATAGCAGATTTGCAAGGCTTTCCATTGAAATAAAGACAGCCAGGCCGATCCACCCAACTATTATTATAAACGGAAGAGAGTATAAGATTGAGTATGAGTTCCTTCCTGACATGTGCCTAAAGTGCGGGAAGCTGGGACACGATGCCGCTGACTGTAAAGGTCCAGATAAGGAACCAAAAAAACAAGACAATGGCCCGAATGAGGATGAGGCAGGCGTCAGGTGGATGGAGGAAGAAGAGAAGTGGCAGGTCTACTATGGCAAGAACGTCATCGCTCGAAGGCCACAACGCAACAATGACAATCCAAAAAAGAACATGGGCAAAGGCAAAGAAAAGGCACAGCAGAATAAGTACCAGGCTCTGGAAGAGGATGATGAAGGTAACATCATTGATACTGAAGATCAGAACACTGACCAGGCTGCACAACAGAACCAAGAAGATGGGCGTGGACCTAAATTCTGGAGGAAGAAACAACGACGCAACGAGGATGTTGACGTCTCATCTAAGAAACAGACTATAGCAACACCTGCAACTGACACTAATGTCACTGCTAGATCAGAGGGAGAAACTCAAGAACCTTCATGTCCATCGCACACTGCAGTGAAACCAGTAGGTGATGAAGTGATTATGGGTAGACCAGAACCTGTAGACCAAGAGATGACTGGGAAGGCAGATACGAATGTACCAACAGAGACGATTGACATTAATGACAGAAACAATGAAAATGAGGAATCAAACAAAAAAGCACTGCATGCGTGGAGGAAAGCTAAAGAAAAGAAGAGCCAAACGGGCAGCAGCAGCCCTCAGAAGAACCACCCCTACGTCACGCATAGCAGAGCCAAAAGAGGCGTTGATGGCACTGAGGGGAACGTGGTTATTTCAAAACAAACCACCTACCAATCGCATCCTTTATGATTAATACTCTAGCCTGGAACATAAGAGGTGCTAGCAAGAAGACTGCTAAGCACTTCCTCAAACAACTTGTGGTCGAACATAGTATCAAGATTGTGTCCATAACTGAACCTCGGATCTCTGGGTCTGAAGCTCAAAAAGTTATCAACAAACTTGGTTTTACCAGTTCTCATAGAGTTGAAGCTAATGGTTTTTCTGGGGGAATCTGGGTCCTTTGGAATGAAGAGGATTGCCACGTCCAAATTCTGCAAAGTCACAAATATTTCATTCACTGTTGTGTCAACAGCAATACGTTATGCACTTTCGTCTATGCTTCACCTAACCCTGGAGGCAGGCCGATCCTGTGGGAGCACCTTAAGAGGCTTGGACATCACAACTCTACCCCTTGGATCGTACTGGGCGACTTCAACTGCATGATCAATCCGGACGAGAAGATCAGAAGTGACAATTTTAATCTGAATGAAGCTAATAAGTTTGCTAATGCTATCATGCTTGCAGGTCTGTCTGATATTGGTAGTACGGGCCATGTCTTCACTTATAAAAAAGGACTTCTCCACGAGCGCCTAGATAGAGCACTCGCTAATACTGCCTGGATCCAAAGATACACAACCTTCAACTGTGTGAACCTACCACGCATAGGCTCAGACCACAACCCGATCGGCGTTCTCAACTCTGTCAAATTGAAAAACAACAAACGCTTCAGAACTTTGGTGTCCTGGCAACTGAAAGAAACGTTTAAATCTCTCCTGCATCAGAAATGGAACCCATCGCTACCTTTTGAGTGCGCTCTACACTCAGTCCGAAAGCCTATTATGGACTGGGATACTGACCAACGTCGTGATAAAGGTAAAATAAAGCACAAACTGATCTCTTCCATATCAAAGCTGCAAAAAAGGCTTGAAACCTGCTTCCATCCTGATGATGACAGAAGATGCAGTAGTCTAGAACACGAGCTTGAGGAGATCTATCTAAAAGAGGAAGAGGATTGGAAGCAAAGAAGCCACATTAACTGGTTAACTAATGGAGACAATAATACCAAGTTCTATCATGCTTACGTTAACACACGCCGCAGAGTCAATAACATCAATAGCCTCCAAAATGAACAAGGGGAATGGATAACTGACCAGACTAAGCTGAAGGAGCTAGTGGCAAATCACTTCCGTGAGTTGTTCACAGAAAATAGAACCCCTACTACTACTGCCATGGACACGATCCTGGGTTATTTCAGAACGCTGTCGAACCGGTATCTCAGACAACTGGGCTCTACGGTCACTGAATACGAACTATGGCGAATCATTAAGGAGGCTAATCCTTTCAAGGCATCCGGCCCTGATGGTACTGACATCCATTTCATAAAATCCAACTGGAAGACGATCAGAAGTTCAATGCTCAATACTATTCGCAGCATGCTCAACGGAAATGACATCCCCGATGCAGTTGGAAATGCAAGCATAGTTATGATTCCCAAAGTCACACATCCCCTCAACTGCAACCAGCTCAGACCCATCACTCTCAACAATGTATGTCTGAAACTTGCTTCCAAAGTTATTGTTAGCAGAGTATAGAAATTCATCTCTAACTGGGTCTCACAAGAGCAATCGAGCTTTATCCCGGGCCGTAGTATAACTGATAACATCATCATGGCACAAGAAATCATCCATAATCTCAGAAAGAAACAAAGTGCAGCGTACATGGCTATAAAGATCGATTTATCCAAAGCTTATGACCGAATGTCCTGGAAGTTCATCGAGAACACTTTGAACAAAATGTCATGGCCTTCTCACATCAAGAAGTACATTCTAAATGCTCTGGGAGCGGGTTATACGAGCATCATTCTCAATGGCAATCCTCTACCAGCCTTCAAAACATCGAGGGGCCTAAGGCAAGGTGACCCTATGTCACCTTACCTTTTCGTCCTGTGCATGGAAAGACTAACACAGCTCATCCACCAGCAGGTTGAAGACAACAAATGGAAACCCATCAAATTTTCTCAGCAAGGCCCGCAAATTTCCCACATCATGTTTGCAGATGACATCATAGTCTTTGCCAAAGCATCTATGGAACAAATCAACGTCATCAAAAAGTGCTTTCACCTATTCGAAGAAGCTTCAGGCCAGCAAATCTCGATAGAGAAGTCAAAGATTTTCTTCTCCTCTAGTGTCAACAGAAGAACTAGATTGGCTATCTGCACAGCTAGTGGCATATCTGAAACAGAAGATCTCGGTAAATACCTGGGCGTACCTCTCCTGCACAAGAAGGTCAATAAGAAAACCTATGCCTTTATAGTGAAAAATATGGACAACCGCATCAACAGATGGGCAGCCAAAACGCTATCTTTAGGAGGGCACATTTGTTTTGCAAAAAGCGTTCTCAGTACTCTACCCACTTATGCTAGGCAGACGAGTAACATTCCTATATCGGTTTGCTCCAAACTAGATAGAACGATTCGTAAATTTATTTGGGGTGGAGGCCATAAAAACCATCCTACATCCCTAGTGGCATGGCACAAGGTATGCACCAGCATGGAGAATGGAGGTCTAGGGATTAAATCAATGGCATATTGGAATAGAGCTTTGCTTTGGAAGAATACCTAGAAATATATGATTAATCAGAATGCTACTTGGGTACGATGCCTTAGACACAAGTACAAAAACTACACCTCCAATAAGAAAGGAAGATCTACTCCTTTATGGAGAAGTATATACGTTGGGATGTCGTTCGTCAAGGATAACAATATCAAAATGATTAACAATGGCCTCGACACCATGGTGTGGACTGATCATTGGGTTCCTGGCATCCAGAACCTCCTCAGCGAAGCTATCAAACCCATCAATGAGGATATTTCAGACCTCAATGTAGCTAGCCTCTGCAACCTTGAAGGTTATCGGGATGCTGACTTCTTGAACTGTTACCTCCCAAACCACTGTGTCAAAGAAATCCTCAAAATGCCCATCCCAGCTAGTGAGGGAAGCAAAGACATGCTTACTTGGCTCTATGACGAAAGTGGTAATTACTCCACTTCCTCGGCTTATAGGCTGATCCGTGAGGATATCCAATACCCTATTAATAGCATGTGGATGAATATATGGCAATCAAATCCTCCCAGCAAGATCAAGACTTTCATCTGGCTCGTGGCTCATGAAGCCATTATGACTAATAACCGAAGGAAACAACGCAAGCTGACAGACCGTGCAACCTGCCCGAGATGCGAAGCCCACGAGGAAGACACGCTTCATGCTCTTTACCACTGCCCGCATGCCAAAGAGGTCTGGATGAGAACTGACCCCATGTCCACGACAAGCAATCTAGTTGAGCCCAGTATTCAACAATGGATTATGAGGAACCTCCAAAAGAAGAACGAAGAAGCTACACAGTTCATGACTACCTGCTGGATAATCTGGAAGACCAGGAACGCCATGGTGTTTGATAAAAAACAGATAAGCCTTGACAGACAAGTTACTCAAATTTACAATCTCTGCAAGAAAATTCACAAAGCCAAGCAAAGCAACATCGGAAGTCGCAAGATACTGAATGAACACCAGGAGGACCACTGGGAACCCATTGAAGGTCAGGAGATTCTTGTTGTTGATGCTGCTATGAAGGGTGAAAAAACGATGATAGCTATGGCACTATTTGATGTAATAGGTAGATGGAAGGGGGGTGTTGCTGTGAACATTCAAGCCCATTCTGTCACTGAATCCGAAATAAGAGCTATTGAAAATGCCCTAAAGATTCACTCGATCTATCACTCACAACCAATCACCATTCTCACTGATAGCTACAAAGCAATCAAAGCGATTGAAGGATTAGCGGATGAGAACCCAGCGTTCCATCCATGGCTCACCTCTATCAACAATATGCTCGATGGAATGCCTGACACGAGCATTATCAATGTTCCAAGACAAAAAACCCATATAGCCGATGCTTTGGCTAAGCATCACCTCCAAAACCATAAGGAGATCTGTACCTACACAACACCTCCATTCGACCATGTGGGTCTCAATATCCCATCTTATTTCTGTAATGGTAGGAGTCCTACCAAGTTTACCTTCATAGCTGATACTATAGCCAATTTTGAGTTTAACCCTACAAGAGGAGGGCGGGATGAATAATAGAGCCTCCTAACTTTCCCCCCAAAAAAAAGAATAACAATTGGAATTTGTATGTATAATCATCTAACTTAAAAAGGACTAAGTATGCTAAATGAGAAAAATGTGAAATTTCAAGCATAATATAATAACTCTTTTGGAATGAATTGAAGATAATAGGACTCAAATAAATAAAATTTGATAATAAATATATACTATTCTGATGAATAGTATGGTAATGTACCAAAAATCCTAATAGTGACATGTTTCATAAAAGAAAATATCAAAAGTGAAATATAATGGTACAACATGTTTTTGGGGTCTGAATTAGCTTGGGCGCCAAGTTTCACATAATTTGAATAATAATAATTATCCAAAATTCATTCAGGAAAAGAAAATACAACTTAATGGCAAAAAAAATAAATAATATATTCATTAAACCCAACAGTGGAAACAAATGATAAATTGAATTTGGTACGTCATAATCAGTCTATGTATTATTTTTCATACTTAATTGGGTACTTCAAGATATAGAAACTAATATAGAAAAGAAAATATGAATTTTACTCCAAAATAATAAATAATGTTTAATGACTTCGAAAATGGAAGTAAATATTAAATTCGAACTCTACATAAAAAATTTAGTGTATGTGTCGATTTTCACACTAATTGAACAACCTTATCTATCCTAGTAAGGTTTAGATGACTTAAATGCGCAAAATATTAAATAAAATAACGAAATGTCCCAAAAGTAGATTAAAATGTGAAATTTAGATTCTTTGTACATTAGTTATTTTAGTTGTTGAATCTTTCTTCAATGGATCAATAATAGTTATCAAAAATAAAATACGAAGGAAATATACAAGATAATGTTATAAGGACACAAATAAATTAAAAGAATTTACAAACATTCTCGAAAGTTGAAACTAATGTCCAAAATGGATTCCTCATGTCCTAGTTGGCCTGCTTGCTAAATTTGACTTTAATTGAATAATGTTTGAACCCACAAATGGTTTAGGAGAGAATAGAGTAAAACATGACTTAATTTAATAGTTATTTATTTATTGGTTTGATTTCCTACAGTTTTTCCTTAATTTGAGTCACATGGCTTATTTTCTTAGCTTCCCTTTTGTTTTTCTCTCACGAATGGCTTCTTGATTTGGCCAAATCTTGGATTTTGAATTAGTAATTGGATCTCTATCAAACTGTCACCCCTTTCTCCCTTACCTCCAACTCTTTTGTTTTCTATTTGTGACAGTTTGAATATTCATTTTCTCCCTCAGTTCTTGCTTCCTCGCTCTCCAATCTTGATCTTTCTTTTTCTCACCTTCTCGTGCTTTACTTTCTTCTCCCACAATTTCTTCTCCTCTTTCTAGATCAGATGACTCCATATAACCTAGGATTTTGTAGCTTCCACGCCACTTCCAAAACCAAAGTTCCTCTTTGCCCTATTGCACCCATGTTACCCTTTCCCTCTGCATCTCCTCACCTCTCCCAACTTTCAGGAACATCTATATATACCCCAAAACCTCCCTATGATATCCTTTCCCTATTCACCCTAGAACTCCTACCGATCCTCACTGGTTATACAATGATGGCAAGTGTTCTCTAGTGCGTGGTCGACCCTAGAGGTGAGTCTCTGGGGTTGAATTGGTAACAATACTTGTGTAAGGATTCTTGGGGCTTGACGAAGTGTTTCCTTCATTAAATTGGCCTCGATAAGTGAGTGTTTTTCCCCCTTTTCTACCATCTAACATTGATGATGTACCCACTTTGAGTATGGTCACGCCAAAGTCTCACCTTGTCAAAATTTCTAGCTCTGACTACCCTACGGTGATTTAGTTCTTGCAATATGTTTTATTTTTAACATGTTATCCATGCATCATGGTTCTTGTGAGTTTTCTTATACCCACAACCATGGTGGAGAACTAGTTTTGAAGGTTGAGGATCTCGAGGACCTTTGTTCAGGCTCTCAAAATCTACTCAAGTCCCTCAAATTTGTTGGTTATATTGGTGACAAGTTTTGGTTGCTGAAAGTCAAATTTTGATTCCCAAAATTTGAACTAATTTTTTTCTTCAGATATCCTCATGAGTAAGAGATAGGAAGAAGATAATCACATGTAATTTCTCAGCTTTACCCCTCTGATTTCCTTTCCTATATTGTTTTGCTTTCTGGGGTAGTTTCATCTTTTTGCCTATATTTTTCTTTTTGGAACAAATTTGTGCACCTGGCCGCTCCACATGGACAAGTCTGATAGGGCTTGCACATGGAGGTGCTAAGTCTTATGGATAAGCCTAGATATGTGGCTTTAAGGATATTCTATTTCAGAGATTTTTCTAAAATTCAAAATAAACTATTTTCAACTCAGAAAAATTAAGTAAAATATGTTTTAGAATTAATGTTTTATTCTCCATCCAATTTATAAATTTTATCAACTTAGTCCAAACTAAAAAAATATAACTTTTATGCATTATCTAATTGGTTGAATTTTCTAGAATTCAAATTTAATAATTTAAAAAGTTAGAAAAGTAAAGTAAATATGCTATGAACTCAGAAAAATATAATCAATAAGATTAAATGGCCTTGATAACCTAATTCATTAATATTAGAAAGGAAATTTGTAGGGTTTATATAATTAATTTGAACTTGACTGCAATCCTACATATATGTTTAAGAGGTACTTTGGATACCTAGGCTTGTACCTAGGGCTGACTTTGGACTTATGTAAACTCTATCAGAGGTATGTGCATCTTGCCTTATTATCTAGGCAATATTATGATGGATAACAAATGTTGTCATATGATGCATTACTTGGTTAAATCTTGATTACCCTTGGTCGTCATTTCAAATTCCTTGTTACTTATTGAATTACTGTTGATGTTATCATTTAAAGTCCTTTGGCCAAAAATGTGACTTGGATGGTCTTATCCTCATTCTTTTCCTTATTATGACTAAACCTGAATCTTGCCTTTATATTATGTGTGTGTAAATAGACTAGGTTTATTTATTGTAGCAGCACATCTATCCTTTCATAGTTATTGGTCGTGCATATTCCATCTCGAGTGTTCATATTCTTCTTTCACATGGGCATGCGTATTCTACCTAGGGTGTGCATTTTTCACCCAATAGTATTTATAGGTTGAGATTTATAGGTCTCATCTATACATAAATAAAAGTGGTTTAATGTATATGTAGTGTTTAAGATTATTAAATTTTATGGCAAGATATCTCTCAATGTCTCTTTTTTTGTAATGCCTCATCTCTTGCCCTATTATATCTCTTGAACTTATCCTCTTAAACATCCCTTATTTTTAAACATACACTAATTCTCTTATTATTTCCCTAAGTGTTTCTAGTTGTTATTACTGCACATACTCAATTGTTGGTTGATGCCCTTTCCTTTTGTTTTCCATTTCCTGGGTGTCATTTTTCAACCCACTGAGAGGTAGCATAATCCCAGCTGTAGGACATTGAGGACATTACATGCAGACATGTACCTAGATCATGGAAAAAACTCTTAATGGGAGATAGAATTAAGAAAGTTTGATATCCCTCCACTCAGATCCTAAATCCTTTATGGGAGTTGATGATTGACTTTAGTATAATTGAATATAGTCAATTTATTTTCTACCCTCTGGTTATTCTTGTGTACTATCATTTGAGAAAAAATATATACACCTATTAAAACATACTTTCCTAGTGTGTTTGAACTAGATGTTTTATTCCTCAAATTAGTAGGAAGTGGATTCCCTCTCAGGCCCCATTCCTTACAAAAACATCACAATAAGTTCCTAGTTATGTCATAATTGTGATAATGATTTTGAAGGTCATGAATGATGCCTAAACTAGAAGAATCAAGATAAATGACCCAATCTTATGCTTTGAGCCCTGATTTTATTTTGAAGGGATTGTTCCTATACAAAAAAATATTCATATCATATGTTAAGCTTCTATCAATGTGATGGCATGATTAGGAAGAATTAGACCAGTAATGGTGAATAAAAGGGATGTCTTCCCCTAATTGACCATGTGCTCTAGAACCTTGTTGATATTATAATTGTGAGAACATGTTAGTTTAACGACGAGTATGGTTTGTTTCACTCAAGTTATAAGAATGATAATTAAGATGATCACATGTCTTGGATTGGAATTAGAATGAATCCATATAAATACATAAATGTAAGTCAATGAACTACACAAAGGAGTTAGGGAACCTAACGAGGAATATCTTACTATCCATATTATAAACCGAAATGCGCGATTTAAAGTTTGCTATGAATTATAAGTATTTAGGAGAGTAGTAAATAAGGAAACTAATAAACACTTGGTGTGTTTTGATAGGATATTTGTACTTAGGACCATCTTCTTAGCACACGTTAAGTCTATACTTCTTACTCAAGGTAAGTGGACCATTTCCTTGATATTTTTATGTATGTTAAGATGATAGTCTAATTATCCTTCCCAGAATAACCCATTAGACTTGTGGTCTACTATTCATAATAGAATGTTTTTTATCCAGTACAATAGAATATCTACCTTAGATAGAGGATGCACAAATACTATCAAGAATCAATTGCACTTTAATATTCTTATATGAATGCTCATAATTTAGCATGCATTTATTTAATTTAGAATATAATGCTTAAAATTTATTTTGAGTGTGTTAATTGCTTTTTCTCATTTGGAAATTGGAATTCCTTTAAAATATCAGAATCATATATAGAATCTAGAATTCAAATTTATCACAGTTATTTACTAATTGAGACTTAGATTTCTTTTTTTTTTGGATAACGTAAAATAATACTAAAAAGGACCAAATTACAAGTATAGAGAAAAAACCAAAATCATGTATATGTAGTGGGTTACTCTACAAAACCCCACGTTCTTAGAATGATAATGTCCACACTCCACCCATTCTTAGGTTTGGTTTTAAATAACCAACCAAGATTTTGTACAATTTTCTAAAACACAAGAAGAGAATCATTTGCAATGTTGTCATGAACTTAGAGTTTCTTTCGTACCAAATTGCATGGCAGAGAGGACAACCCCAGCAAGGCCTCTTAGGTTACACTTGTTGTGTGTTCTCTCCAAGAAACAAAAAATGAACCCTTCCTTTTCAATTGGGGGCAGACCACCCCAACCCATCTTCAAAAAGGACAAGGTCAACATGTATCTATATAACTTACACTCAAAGAACATATGTTCATGCATATTGGGCTTTTCCTTGCATAGCACGTAGGTAACATCTGTAGCAATACCCCATCTGTGGAGTCTATCAAGAGTAGGTAGCCTTTTCAGAATACATCTACAAGAACAACAACTCCAATTAGTAGTATGGAACTTATTCCATAAGAGGGAATCCCAAGGAACTTGGGGAGTATGGTAAGAGACCCAACTCCAAGGCGAAGGCCTGCTAGTGTAGAGCTTCCAGTAGTCGACACATCACCCTCATAGTCTATGTTAAGACCATTGTTGGTTGTTTACACTAACGAGTTTCAATCATAAGAATGATCTTTTACTCAACTAGCTATATCCCGCAAGTATACGAGAGTAGTTGTAGTCGAGGTCGAACACAAGGAGCGTTGGTTAGTTAGGCGCAAGAGTTATGATTTTCAACAATCTAGATCATTGTACATAAGATGATTGGATTAGAACAACTAAATTATAGATTTAAAACAAAACAGTAAATTATAACTTAAGAAAGCTTAAGATTCAGATTTGGAAGGATCTTAGACTTGGGATTTCACTATCACATCATAGCTTATATTAAAATATGAATTTAAACATGTTAATTAACTTGCAAAGGAGGTTTGTAGTCATCACTCACCTCCCGGTGAAGTAATGATGATTCTAACTCCATACATCACTCTCGTGCATGTATTTCATTTTGAATCACAAACCTTGCTCCTCAACTTAATCCCAGCCACTCTCGCGTTTAAGGACAAGTTGCCAAAAGAGTAACACCATACTCTCAAACACATCTTCTCAGATTATGAAAGAAAGCATAAAACATGCAAGTATGATGGCCAATCACACAAACAAGCATTTCAGATCTGAAACAACTCTTGGAACATGCAAGAAACTAACATTTAGTACGAAATTCATATATTCATACAAGCTATGACAAGGGAGTTACTCTCCCATGTCCAAGATTCGGATTCTACTCGTCCATGATCATGTATTGCAGAAATGTTACAGAATTTTCAGAGTTTAACATGGTTTAGAGAAGGAAAAGCTAGGAGAAATGAAAGTGTAACCCAAGAGAAGTAGAATTCCGTCTTGGGGACGAAATTCCACTCCTAAAGCTGCTCCAAAACGGACTGGCTCCTCTCCCGATAAGCTGTACGAAGTTGGGGAAGCTTGGCTGCACCTTGGAGAAGACAATGGAGAAGAAGAGAAGAAGAAATGGACTCCTTTCCCAAGAAACCACCCTTGATCTCCTCAAAATCGCCCTCCTCTGCTTTAGGCTTGCTCTGGGATGAGGGAACTAACAAAAATGACCAACCATAACTGTCCCTCGACTTCCCTCCTCTCTTTAGATTCAAAATCTCGAATTTCCAAATTCTGAAACTGCCGGCTGAACGGCGTGCAGATTGATTGAACGTCGTGCACTTCACAAAATGCGGCAGTTATCAGTACTCTGAACGGCGTTCAAAGGGAATTTGCACCTCGTGCAAGTTTCCAGAAAAGTCTGTAAAATGTGTGTTCCATCTGAACGGCGTGCAGACGGCTTTGAACGCCGTGCAAACTTCTTTGCAACCTACAGAAAGGTTGAATGGCGTGCATATGAGTTTGCACCCCGTTCAAGTTTCCAGAAAAGTCTGCAGGAAAATGAGTAGGATTTTTGAGAACTTGCACGCCGTTCAAACAAGTTGAAAGCCGTGCAAGTTGCTGTTTCTGCACAAAAAAGCATTGAAATGAGTTGTTTTTAAACCAAAAAGACAAGGCAAGTTATGGTAAAGCATTTTTGACGAATTGATGGCAAAAGTAATATGAAAAGAGACTAAATTAAATCAGAATGAATCAAAATGTTGTGTGAAAACATGTGAAAATATGATATATAAATCACACAACAACCATATTCTAGACATCTCCCTCTAGGTGCTAGAATATCTAGGCAGACATACATTCAAGTCAGTGCCATATCTAAGTATAATCTATCTTCTCCAAGGAGAGGAGGTAGATCTAAGAAAAACATTGACTCTCTTGTCCGAAGAAGACCATGCCATAGAACTAATGTCCTGCACATTCAACACTCCATCATGGAATCTCATGTTGATGGTAGACCACCTCACCCCATGGTGCTTACCACCCTAAATGAAGTTAGAAAAAATGGATCAGATTTTCATAAGAATGAAAGTAGGGATAGTAGCTTGGTCACACCAAAATTTAGTTAAGAACAGATCTGGCTAGCACTAACCGACCATCCAGGGACATACCGATGTCCGTCCACCAGTTAATGCAGTCGCACAAGTTGTCTAGGAAAGGAGAGAAATAGTTTCTAGATCTCCGACCTCCATTGACTAGGATTCCCAGATACCTAGTGGGAAAACAACCTTCATCAAGACAAACAACCTCTCTGAATCTTCCTCTTCTTGTATTACAAGACCTTGAAAAGATGATTTTGGACTTGATGCTACTAAGGAACAACCCGATGAGGTTTCCAAACCTCAACATGAGCAAACCTCTCAGAACTCTAGTATTCACAACCAAAAAGAAAAGGACATTATCAACAAAGACCAGGTCAAGTGACACCATGATGCCTCCGACTTTAAAATGGCGGATGATATTGTCTTCAACATCCAAATCAACAAGATGAGATAGGGACTCCATCACTAGTATAAATAGAAGGGGGGGATAGTGGATCCCCCTATCGAAGGTCGTTCAAAGCTTGAAACATTCCATACAAAACCCCATTTATAAGGACTGAGAAAGATATAGTCTCATTGCAATATTTAAGGATATTAATCCAGCAAATTCCATGGATTCCAAAATAGACCAAAGTGCATGCCAACTGACATTATTTTAACACTTGGCCAAATCTAATTTGATGCAGACTCTGCTAGTGCTAGCCTTCACCTTAAAGTCAAGAAAGAACTCTGAGGTGAGCAAAGTGTCTTTAGAGATGGAGTGTCTAGCACGAAGCATGCTTGCTCAAGAGAGACCAGCTAGGGAAGGATCTTCTTTAATTTGTTGTGTAGGACATTGGCGTTGACCTTATATACTACATTGCAGAAAACAATGGGTCTCAGGTCAGTCGAGGAGGTCACATGATTATTCTTGGGGACCAGCCTGAGGAAGGAGTGATTAACTGACCGCACCATTCTTCTACCTACAAAAACCCATCTCATAGCATGTTATATGCCCTCTCTAACCAGCTCCCAAAAGAACTGGACGAACTTTGTGTTGAAATCAACTGGTCCAAGAGCTTTGCTAGCCCCAATAGAGAACACCCCATCTTTGATATCTACTTCATAAAGAGGTTGGACAAGAACCTTGTTCATACTATCTTCCACTTTCCTCAAAGGCAAATCCACATTAATGTTGACAAATGTATGACCATTATAGAGGTTGAAGAAGAAATCTACAGCATTCTCTTCGTCCTACCCACTAGTAGTGGAGCCATCCTCTTTAAGAAGGGAATGCACTAGGTATGCTATCCTATTTTTCATGATTGATTCATGATAGATACAAGGGTTACGATCACCATCCTTTATCTAAGTGATCCAACAATGCTGCCATAACATCAACTCCTCTACTTTTTCTAGCAATACGAGCCTCTTCTCAGTAGCAGCGGCCACATAAATCATATTGGGATCGGGTGGCTCTTCTATAAGGTCCTATGCAATCTTTGTTATAAAAGTCTTGGTCCTCTTGAGCTTTTCTACCACAATTAAGAGTGGGTTTCCCGTGATTGGGGAGATCCACTCGCTCTTCATAATCTTGACACACAAAGGCCAATTGAGCAAAGCATCGAGGAACTTGAATGGATTGGGTTTGGAAACCAATTGGGATTGCTTGATAAGAAGCCAAGCTTGGTCACTATTGGGGAGGCACCCCAAGTTAATGGGGACATGAGGGAAAATATCAAGCCAAGCTTGATTGATAAGGCCTCTATCCAAATAAGATGTGATGCGTCTTTGGGAAGATCTCTTATTTTTCTAGGTCATGAGACCCCTGTCATACTAATTTTACTGAGTCATGTAACATCAACAACTATGTTGAACCTATCAAGGCATGAATCCGGTATGGGGCAGCCCACCAAACTTCTCATCTTCTCTGAGGATATGGTTGAAATTGCCTATGAACAACTGAGGGAGATCATGTTGGTTGGCCCTCTTCAGAACTTCCCAAAGCTTGCTTACACACTTGTTAGAAGAGTGAACATAAACAACCAAGATCACATTATGTAGACCTCCATAATTGACGTAGTTGGTGCTGATCATATGGTCCATCACAAAGATCACTAGGACATCCCAGATTCCTGAGTTCTAACTGATTGGAATCCGACCTCCCTCAATTTGATTAATATTTGAGTCACAATCCCAACCAATAGGGAAGAGGGTAAACATACCTCCACTCACCGCTCTTCCAATCCTTGTTTCCAAATAGATAACTAGGCTAGCCTTGGTATCCTAGATGACTTGTAACACCCCACTTTTCACAACATGTAAACATCACTAAGCGGAAGCTCTTTACTCAAGGGGTGTCACAAACAAATATTCATTTGCAATTTGAATAAATGAAACACTACATTGTGTAAATTTGATTCATACATAGTTTTTGACAAAAGAAAACTACATCAAATACATTTAATATACTTTGGTAGCAAGACTATTCATAATGTACATAATATCTATACTTCGGCACCCCACTAGGTTTTTTTTCTTCTCAAAGATTCCTTGAGCTAGTCCTTTCATGTCATGTAACTTCTTCTTCCTAACCTTGCTCCTTACATGTGGGCATCTCGCCCCCATCCATGCATAAAACCAATGGTATGTGGAATTGAACATATTATAATTTAAAAGAAAACATGTAAGCTGAAAATAGACTTTTAAGCATTAAATCATTGGAAAGGCATACAATTACTTTTAAGTTTCTTTTATCTTGACCTATATAAGGATCCTCAGATTTGCACATAGGTGCCTCTTCTCTTATGCACTGAAGTGCCTCTTTGGTTGCACCGAAGTGCCTCTTCTCTTATGCATTAAAGTGCCTCTCAAGTTTTGCTCCGAGGAGCCTCTTAATGAGGACCTTATAGGCTATCTTTTACATTATCTTTCTCATGAAAACTCTTACTTTAATCTTAAAACTTTAAATTTAACTTTACTCTTAATGTTCATGAATGTGATACAATAATAAGGATAGTAAAAACATGACATTCATTTCATCATACATTCATTGACTTTAAGCAATTGAACTAGATAATACATTCATAACATTCATTGCATACATACATTCATAAAAGCAAATAATAACTATGTTCAATTAGAATGGACCACTTACCTTTCACTTGGGAAAGATCTGATATCCTTTCCTAGGTTCACTAAACCCTAATCACGCCCTTGGGGTTTGAAAACCCAAATTCTCCTGTCCAAATATATTTTACATTAATATAGATATCATCCAAAGCATTAAACCCTATTTATCATGTATATGTTGGTATGTATGCCCTGAGAGCCAATCATGGGATGATTGGTGGGATACATCAAGATTGATTTGATAAACATCAAAGGCAAGCTTCCAATTCTTTCTGGTTCAGTCATATGAGATAGTGATAGAACAGATTGAATGTCTAGAGAATGACAATACTCAATGACGTATGCCTTCAGGTTCATGACCTGGACGATGAGATCATACGGATGCTAAGAGTTTGTACATTCTTGTTATGTCCCTAGTCGGATGTCATTGTGGAAGGTAGATAGACAAAAATGACACATAAGACTAGATTGTGGTGTTGGTTGATGACAGAATCTCATTAGTCATGATATAGAGATATCAAACCAAACACATAGGTACTTGTTAGAGAACAAGTGTACCGGACAGACCCACCATGATTTTGACACATGGAACCATGAGATGGTAGTCACAGTCAGTACTCACAGTGATGGTGGTGAGTGTGATTCTTTGACCTGAAATCACTACACTCAACACATGTCATTGGGCACACTTTGACATCATCAAACGCAGTCCTGAAACATGGGTTGTTATAAAGGTGATGATTGGGTGGCTTTGACACATGGGGCTTTTGAGGGGTGAGTGATAGATATGGGATTTGTCCCTCCTGAGGGAGTTTGATATCCAAGGCCACTTGATGAGTAGGATTGAGATAGGCGTGTACACGCATGTGTGAATCAGTATGTGATATTGATGTCATACATATCTCCTTCAATCTGCTCTGAGATCAAGAAAGTGAATGAACGTTGACAGGATGACTGCTCCATGCCTCGAGTTCATTCGGGATATCAGTGACAAAGGAATTATACATTCACTGTAACACCATTCACGGATTGTAGGATGAAAGTTGTTCTCCAACTTTCTACTTTCACTTGGGTAGCACTGATGTGTGACTAGGCACCGCTCTTTTCTTGTGAAGTCATAAGTGTTATGGACTTTCACTGCCAACGTGAAATGGACCTGTAGGGTCACACACATAGGATTTAACCTGGAAGAGGAGTTTTGTCCACAAGCAACGTTTAGATTGATTACTAAAGGATTTTAGTAGTTCAATTAAACACTCAATCAGTCGATGACTCAATATCATATGGTTCAAGGTGTTGGATGCATTGATTGGAGTATTGGATTGATTGAAATCACATTTGACTGATTCTGCACAACCTGTACTCCCAACCGATCGGTTCAAGTGTTGAACCGGTCGGCTGAGGTTGTTGAACCGGTCGGCTCAAGTGTTGAGTCGATCGGCTCATGGTCAGAGTGAAACGATTGGTTCAAGTGTTGAAACGATTGGTTCAATTGGTGCAACCGAGCAAGTTGGGAAAGTCAGGTCGGTGAGAATTTTCCTTGCGTTTCACTTGCCCAATTTGATTGGGAATAGGATTGGTATTCGATACCAATTAGAAACGAAAGAAGGAAAGTCAATCGGGAACCGACCAGGACCACGAACCGACCGGTTCAGAAGTGAACCGATCAGCTCATGGGTCCCAACCGATCGGTTGGTGCTCCAACCGACCGGTTCAGGTCCCCAACCGACCGGTTCACTTGCGAACCGATCGGTTCAGGTTGCGAGTTGGTTGCTTTTTGTGGAAAATCTCGAACCCTTCTACTCCTGCTTTAGTCCCATATTGCCGGGCACAGAGAACCCTGTCCCATGACCCGCCTATAAATATAGGGGTATTGGGGGCTTCTCAGAGAACAACTCAATGCAAGCCTGTTGCTTTGTGAAATTGTCGTTCTCTCTGGTTTTGGTAACCGTGAGAGATCCCGAGCAAGTGCTTCCCGCAAAAGGGAGGTACAACAAGGGAAGGACAATTGCAGTTGCAATTGGTAGCAGGAGAGTGTGTTGGCGACTAGTACGTCAACAGGAGGGTGCGACTCCTTCCACTTCCTTGTGGGACAAGGAGTGTGGAGTTCCAGGTGGTCCTTGTGGACTACTACAGAGGCGGGAGGACACTGCCTCTTAAGAGGACAACTGTCATCCGACAGTCCGGTTCGAGTAGGATTCGTCAGTCCCGGTGCGACCAGGAGCTGCACAGACGCCGTCGAAGACCGGAGTTGAAGACCGCACATTGCGCGAGGTATTGTCGCCGACCAAGCCTCGGGACAAGGTATGATTCCAAAAACCATCCTTTCCTATTATATAGACATTGACGCGTTTCCTCGGTATGGGTTGGGGGAGAAAATTTTTGTTTCCGCTGCCTTCTCCGTCTCCCCTAAAACCCAACAGTGGTATCAGAGCCACGTCAACTGCTCTATATTTTAGGAATATCGATATGATTGATTTTGGTTTGTCGCCTTTATTTATTGCATACGATGTGAATAATATTGGCTTTATGCATGTCCAATCCAAAATCCACAAATCCCTAATTACATATATGATATGTATTATTAATGCACTCGATACGCGTCGCCCTTAAACGAGTTTTGTGGTGGATGTGTGGAGTGTGATTATGGCCTATAAACACCTATCTGTGATTGGTTGTTTGTGGTTGCTTGCATCTCGGTCTGCGCACCAATCTTCCCTCTCTTATTCCCGATGTAACTCGAAATAATTCGAGATTCTTTCCTACCTTTGCTCCCCCCGAATGTAACTCGGGGTTTCCCTTTTTAAAGTAATGTAATAAATAGGATAGATTTTATTTCCTGTTATGTCGAAGACCGGAGAACATCAAGACAACAACTGAAATGATCGGTTCAAGGCGTGAACCGATCGGTTGACGTTCCAGACGGTCGGTTCAAGGAGTGAACTGATCGGTTGATGACCGGTTCGAGGAGCGAGACGAGCGGGTGGCGAAAATGTCGAGATGCATGATGACCAGGTGAACCGATCGGTTGGAGGAGCCCACCGATTGGCTGGTGGCACCCAGACGACCGGCTGGAGAGTACAGATCATTCATGTGATGAGTTGATCAACTCGGATGGCGAGGCACAAATGTTCATCTTGTACAGGTTGCATGTGATGTTGACCTAGATGACCGTGATTCCTCTTGGCTCGAGGAATCACATTAGGATGGCCATAATCATCGCTTTTTATCGTTTGTGCATGTTTTCTGTGGGATATAGCATGTATATGATATGTACTATGTATTGTGGTGATTGGATATGTATATGTATATAAAAACCAAATCCCTCATTAAAATATTAAGTTTTAGATGCCTTCCAAATGCGACACGTGTGAAAAGCTTGATCGACCAAGTGTGGGCATGCCCTAGCGTGGTGCACCGTCTATCTCGTGGAAGTGTGAAGGATGAATGTGTGGGTCTGCCCTAGCAGGGTGCATGTTCATCGTGTTTGCTTTGGGTCGGACTTAACAAGGTGACCTAGATAGGATCTAGCGCCTTGAGGCATGTAGATGATCATTGCAAGGAGTTGTATATGACATCTTATCAAGAGTTGCATATGATGCAATTGGCAAAAGTTGCCTACCTGAGAGATCTAAGTTGTGGGCGATCAACCCTAGCTGACTCATGACTTAGAGGATTTCAGGATCTTGCCCACTAGAAGGTTGTACGCTGCAATCTTCCGAATCGATGGTGAGGGCTATCAATTTGAAGTAAAATAGTGGGAGCGATAATTAATTAAAGGCCTAATTTTATCGTCAAATTTTCAAATCAATCAAACAAGTCAAAAAGAGTTTTGGACTAAAATTGCATATATTTCCTTTTTGTTAAAATAAATGGTTAATCAACAAATCACTTTATTTGCGATCGGTCCTTGAGACCAACAAATTAAATGGGAATAATTCCACGACTGGTTAGGATGATGAGAAGTGTTCTCAATCAAAGAGTGAAAGCTCTAAGTCCTAGTTATACCAGAACCAGATGAACTCGATCCCACCACATCAATGGCTGAAAGTATGCTTATGGAAGCATACTGAGGATGACATTGATGAGGAGTGCTTGATGTTGTGTTCTCTGAACTATGAGTTGCAGAGACAACATGAGACATATGATGTCTCCAAGATACTGTCCTAGTATGTCATGATAGAAGGAGATCCAATAAGGTATTCACACACTCAATATGATTGGGTATGTGGAAAACCTGATTAAGAAGGATTCCCTCTGAGCCAAGAGTTGGCTATTGGTTATCAACCTAAACACCCAAAATGTTTATCATCATCATAATCATTATCTTAAAGTCACATTATGTTCTATAACATCAGATAATAATAATAATGAAAGAAACTTAATGTTTTCAACACATCAATCGTCAATCTAGGGTTTCCATGTATAAATTGTCACATAATTAGGTATTTACCTTGTTTTTTTCAACTATGGTCAGAATTAGATCTCAAACATATTATATTCGGATTCTATGTGATTTTCTGATCAATTTGATATATAGATTTGTTGTATTTGGGTAATTCTAGCATATACTATGATAGAAGGAAACTTAGAGCGATATACCTCATGTGTAGGTGATGTGGCAACCACTCATTGGGCCACGTCACCTAGGGCCCGCCATCCAGCTGGATAAGTGGTGTGTGGACCATGACTAGGGTGAGTGTGAGCCAGCCGGTTTAGGGCCAACCTGCCCCCTCGCTCTGTGTTCTCGCCTTTGTGTGGGGGATCCATTTCCGTCATAGCCGCAGATCGCCCCTGACGACAACATGCTTCGACACCCACACCGGTGTGGCCAATGGAGCTGACGGCCAGTATTCATTCCTCCAGCCATTGTAGTACCCCCAAGGTCCACCTCCATCACTCTCCATCTCACTTCCATAAACTCTATCTCTCTCATGTTGGTTCTAGTTCCGGTTCCCTCTCATCTTCTTCCCTTTTCTAGTGAACGATGCTCTATTCTAAGTTCCTCCGGTGAATGGTTGAACACACAACCTCCCTCTTGCCATTAGTATATGTTCCCGATCTCATGAGCCACTATCCTAACCTGCCAACTCCAAGCACTTCTCGGCCATTATGCACAAGTCTTCCAGAAGCTGACTACATGGGTTTGTGCCGACTCCAAGGTTACTTGCACGTCTGCAGCGCTAAGATACCGACATGCTCTTCCATCTCTGTTGTTTGTCATCTCCATGAGGACTTGGGTACAACTCATGGAGTCAATATGAGGATGAGCACCGCTGGTGGAATCATCATGATCGTTGGCCAACGTGTGTGCCTAATGCTATCTAGAAGGGAGTGGATGACCGACTTTCCCCACCAGGGGTTCTCCATGGGCCGCATAGGCTGAGGGTTGAGTTCTAGGGTCAAGATAGGGGTTCCTATGGTCTGTTATATAGGATCTATATGGAGTTCTAGGGATAGAAGGAGGAGGATGAAGAAGGAAGGAGAGATGGGAGACGGGTTTGAGTTTGTTTCCTTTTGGATTCATGGTAGGTGATGGTCTTACTGGAAGGTGGTTCACTCACGTTAACCATGGCCCATCATTGTAATGTAGTCCCATTCTTGGATACTCCACTTATGGTAACAAAACTAATTACTCCTTTTCTATGATAGAATTTGGGACTTGCCCAAGTCCTTTCTCAAAAGGATACTTCTTGATTGGAAAACCAAAAGCCATCGTGGAAAGTATATAGATACAAGTCACATATGGGGTGATTAGATCATTAGGCTTCTAGGAAACTCTTCATTCTAGAATATTCTTTATCTCTATCTCAAGTATATATTTCCTTAAATCAACCATCCCTACCACATGAAAAGTCATTTCTTCTTCAAATTTTATGATTATCTTAATTTTCATATTATCTTCAATTACACTAAAAGTTGGATCGAAATATACCTATTAGTCATACACAACATATCCTCTATAGAAATTTCTAAACTTATTAGTTACCAATTTGCCATTAGTTTTGTAAATCTCGTTACTTCTTCAGTTAATACTTATCAAGAAGAAAAGAAAGTTATTTATTATTGGTCCTAATGAGTAACTCGTCTTATAATTTTGAGATTGGTGAAAAGGGACATTTTATTATTCCCTTTTTTTTGCAATCCAAATGAGAAGAGGAAGAAAGAAATATATCAATTCCTTTCTTATCTTGAAAGCCATTAAAATAAAATAATACTTCTTATTCAAGTCATATAACACTTAATTCCAAATTGCATGCCTCTTTCCTTTCTCTTTCATCCCTTTTAAACATTTTTAAGAATAGGAGGAAGGAAAAAATCAATATTATATCTTTGAGGAAATTTTTATCACATTTATTCCTCTCACTTCCTTTTTTTTGTAAGAAATTTCATTTCATGGCCTTTTTGCATTAAAACCCTCAACTATTTCTATTTAAGAGAAAACTACATTCTAAGATTTTAATTACTCTGGAAAATTTTGGGATGTTACAACTTTCCTCAGCCTCACCTACTTCCAAGGTTGTGTTGCCCTCACACATTCCATCTGAGGAGGCACATTACTTCATGCTTCTTTGACCACCCCTTCCAGTGGTGGCACCTCCACTTCTCATTTGTCTAGTCGAGACTTGGTTGTCTGCCACAATCCTCTTCCTCTCCCCTGACCCATCCTCTATCTCGAGGCTCTATAAGACATCAAACAAGTTCAAATACATATCCACCACCTTCTTAGTGGTAGATCCTTCTATGTGGTGAGTAGTTCTTCTACCCTTGGTAACTAGAGAAAAGACAATCACCTCATCCTCCTCATCTGAACGAGGAGAGTGACCTGGAGTAGGCATATCACTGAAAACCTCCCGTGCATGAGTCTTAGCATGCTTTGTCCTAGAGTCTACTGCTACTTCAAACCAAAATGAAGAGGCTCCTACGATGGTAGTCCCAGCCAAAGGGACCGACCCACCCTTGTCACCCTCCATAAAACATTCATCGCTAAAATTGATCTCCCTCCCACTATGCCCTGACCAAGGGAATTGATTCTGGATTGGTTTCTCCTCCAACGAACACAAGACCAACTCCTTGTGGGTGGATTCACCTGGGGTGGGGGTCATTCACCAAGGCAGGTGTAACATCCCAAAATTTTCAAATAAAATACGTTTAGGGTCTTCAATGCAAAAATTTTGCAACTTTTAATGTCAAAACCTTAATGATGATGCAAATTACCTATATAATGAAAATATTATTTGAAATATGAAAGCGAAAGAGAGAAAATGAAAGATGCCCCTTATTTTCCTTTCTTTACAATCAAATGAACACAAATGGTATTTGATTTTATTAATATAGTGACCTATATGAGTTTTTTGAACAAAAGTGAATGAAAACCTAAATATAATTGGATTGGGAGAGTCTAGACTTCCTAATTAACTTGTGGTCAAAATATGAAGTCAATGGGACTTTGTTTGACCCTTCAAATTAATAAGGGAAGCTAAGGTATAGTTTTGATTGAATATTTGCTAAATATTCGAATTATGCAACTATTTAAATGTCACACGTCATTTTTTTTCATTTTTCATCTATAGTCCCTTGTCATGTGGATTGGGATTTCTTTCACTTATCACAGACTCCTGTACAGTCATTTGATTTTTGATCGTAGGGATGTTGGATTGTCTCCTACCTTGAGTAGGAGATCGAAATCAAGCAACCAGGGCCGGACTCCCGATCTGACCTCGATCGCCCTCTTTAGAACCTAGATTCATGAAGTTTCTTTACTACTGTGATTGCGGTTCTCACCCAAATATAACGATCCCAAGTTCCATGGGACTTCATGCCCTAATGACAAAACAACCTTCTAGGGCTTGCTTTCCCTCACCACCCCTTGCTCTACGAACCCTTATCTCTCCATAGCATACCTATAAAAGAACCAAAATCAACCACTAGACCGAAGGAATCCCTTTTCCACCCCCAATTTTATCCCTTGTGCCTCCAAGCATCATGACATGCTCATTTTTCTTCTCCGACAATGATGTCTTGGTCCTCAGGTTTTTGACCACCTCTACCAAATTAAAAGTACAGTAAGAATCCTCAACCACTTTTCTACATTTTCACATCATTTCTTTGACCTACACTGCCCCCGGTTGACAGACCCTATAGCCATCGGTGCTAGTCGCCTGGTCACCTCAGTAGCCTCTCCGACCACAAAAGCTTCATATATAGAGTAAAATGATGTTATTGAATGCTTTTTGGTCATTGGTTTCATGATTTATCATCTCTGCTTTGCTCATGAACACGACCCCGTCTTTGCCCAATTTTGTTAGGACTGGCATGTCGTGTTCAAAGTTTTTGGTACTTCATTCTAGGTGATGGTCACATGACCTCGGCTCAACCTGACGGTGACTTTTGATGCCTCCTTCTGCTTTGGCTCATGCCAAACCTCAACATGGTTCCTAGATATTCATCGGCCAAGGACAAAGTTGTTTTGGTGACTCTTTGTACCTCTGGGTCTGGGTGAAGGGTCAATGTGTTCCCATGACCATGACGACCTCACCTAAAGTCTGAGGATCCCACAAATGACCTCCATTTAGTGAGCAATAATTGAAGATTTTCCTCCAGGTCCCTTCTCTAATGCGTAGTCGTGGGAAGAACAAACCAGTTTCTTCAAAGACCCCATTGCCCCTACAAAATCAATTGATCTATTTCCATTGCATGGGCTTTTCTGTCTTTTGGATGTATTTTCTTTGCTTGTTGACACGAGTCTTGATTGCTGCGCTGGAGCAGGCATGGATCACATGGACATTTTGAATTGGACCACATAGGAAATGAGCTCTACTCCTCTCATTTTGGATTTTTATACTGACATAGCTTTTCTCTGTTTTCCCATTGGTCCATTTTCTAAAATTCATAGTAAATCATAGGATGCTCAGAAAAATATGAATAAATAGTTATTAGAAAGGTTTTTATGTGAGAAATCTGATTTTAGAGTTTTCAAGCTATTATTCTTCTTCCTAATCCAATGTTTTATTATAAACCCTAGTTTGACCCATGAAACCATAATTAAGCATTACATGTAATTAATGTGATCTAATCCAACCAAAGTTTTTCTTATCTAATAATGTGGATTAGTAAGCCTAACTTTAATGCACTCAAACCCTAATTTAACCTTGAATCAATACAAGGTATTGATTTATGATGTTTAATAACTATGAACAAGTGTTTAGAACCTTGTTAAGACAAGATAAGTTAGAATTAGGATTTGACTCAAGATTAGAGAGACGAAGTTAGGATTTTCTTTTCTCTAGATAAGCGTGTCATGCCACTACAAATGAGTACCTTGGTTGAATTGTATGACATGGATGGTTTATAAATTATGCTTTCAATTTCAAGTTTAATGCTCAAATCATGTTCACAATATAAATTTCTTGATGATTGCTATATCCTATGTCTTATGGTTATTATGTTCACAAAGATTAGAGATTATGATCAATGATTAATGATTAATGATTAATGGATTTAAAGTTCACATTTCAAGAGGGAGAAATCCCATCATGTTAAGTTTAAGGATCATGTTAATGTTAATGCTAAATTCATGTTAACAATCAAGTTAATTGGAATTAAATCATTTTTATATGCTTCTTGAATCATGGATCTCAAGGGGTTGTTATGGGCATTTGTGCCAATTATGGGCTTTTATAGCCAAATCACAGGCATTTGTGTCGTTAGGGGCTTTCCTAGCATTATGGGCTTTCCTAGAAATCATGTTCTCTTAAGTGGGCGTCGTAGAGAGATGCACATATTATTGTTCAATTCTTCATGTTATAAGAATCATGTAATCAAGTATGCATAAGTCAAATTCATGTCAAGGTTTTTTTTCAAGTCAAGTACATATGTTTTTTTTGTTCTTATAAAATGTATAGTGTCGCTTACTGATGTGTGTCTTTGTTTTTGCATGTCCGTGGGACAAGATGTATCTAGATCAAGGATCACATGTATTTGAAGTGAGTGCGTCAAAGTAGAAGTTTCCAGTACTTAGCTTGGTGGGGTGCCATCTACACCTTAGAATATCCTATATCAAGTTTTAGAGAAGATTGATACCATAGATTTGTGTCTACAATTCATGTATTAGATTTTAGTTCAAGGATGAGATAGTTGATGTTAATAGTTTTATATTTTATAGAACAATATATCAATCAATATTTCTAATAAACGCATGGTGTGTCATTTATCTTGTTGCTATTGTATATCATGTTTTGTAATGTTCCTCCAAGACAAGTGACATATGTTAAGGACAACATAGGGTTTGCTTCCTCTGTCATGTATGTACTTGGAGGGGAGTCACAGCAGGCTCCATCATAATGCACACACACCACACACTTGCTACCTCTGTCTATAAGGGCGTCGTATGGAACTCTGATTTCTAGGTTCGAGCCATTAGGGAGTTTGACCATCACCACCGGGGGTGGAGTCTTCACAACCTCAATGTCACACACATCCTCATCACTCCCACCAATAGGCTAGAAGTGTGCACATCAAATGCCATATGTTTGCCAAAAGTGTAGACCACATAAGTGATCACCCTCCTAGACCAGTGGTGCCCCATATCTTGGAGAGTCACCCACATAGGGGGGCAGTCTTTAGGGAGACATGTCTAAGGGCTACTTCTGGCATCCACAGTCGGGTCAACACCAACTGACTATCAAAGAACCACGTGCCCTTATCCATGGGGACTCTAAGGTCATGGTCATTGGAGAATCTAGCTAGGAAAAGGCCATCCTCAAGGGTCGACAACTGAAGGTCTCCCTTTGGCCACCTGGATCTCATCATCCACCCATGTAGTTGCTAAAAGACCACCTTTCCCCCCAAAACTTGTATGATGATTGAGAACTTGTGGTATGGGTCCATCTCATCTGTCAACGGTGGAGAGAATTTCATCCAGTGTCTATCATCCTCCTCCTTCAAGAAAGGATCTTTGGGAGAATCCACATCATGTCGATTCTTAGAGCTTGAGGGATGGAGGGAGTATCCTCATCCACTATCTCCACCTATTCCCTAGAAAGGGTGACGTCGACAGCAAGGTTGTCTCAGGCAGGTGAAGGAGAAGGGTTAGAAAGCAGGGGTGTTGACAAGGGGGGAAAGTAGGAATTGGGGTGGAAGAGGTGGACGGACCCCCAACCACGGCAAGGAGGTGGTGCCACGGAGAAGCTACGATCCTAGATATGGAACAGAGGTTTCTCACTCTAAAACTCCAAAAAAATTTGGTATATGTTATACGCACATTCAAATTTCAGAATAGAATTATTAGAACATAGAATGGAAATATCAAGATTTATATCTAACTTTGGTTCCTTATTGTAATATCATATAAATATGAATAGAATTTAGAACATAGAATGATATAATATAATACTATTGGTAAGGTATACCCATAGAGGTAATCATATGATGATTAACATGGCATAATACCTAAAAAGATTTGATTAATAACAACATATATGAAGGCAAGCTTCCAATTCATCTATCCCACTCAGTTCTGAGATAATGAGGATACAGAGTGAATGTCTAGAGAATTATATTACTCAATGACGTATGTTGTCAAGTTACTATCCTTATGGATGAGATCATACATATGTTAGGAGTACATATACATATTTTCATTATGTCCCTAATCGGTTGTTATTGTGGAAGGTTGATAGACAACAATAACACAAAAGATCAGAGTGTGAGTTGGTTGATGAATAAATCTCATTAGTCATGATATGGAAATATCAAACCAAGAACACAAATACATGTTAGGGAACAATGTATTAGACCGACCCACCTTGAGAGTGATACATGGTTTTGTGGTCACAATCATCTCTTATAGTGAAGGTGGTGATTGTGACTCTCACATGTTGTTGGGTACGCTTTGACATCGTCAAACATAGTCCTGAAACATGGGTTGTTATAATGGTGATGATTGGGTGACTTTGACACATGGAGATAGACTGTGGGTGATATATATGGGATTTGTCTTTCCTATTGAAGTATGATATCCTAGCCACTTGATAAGCAAGACAGAGAAATGCATGTGCATGCACATGTGAATCAATATATGATATTGATGTCACATTAGCTCATACAATCTTCTCTTGGTTCAAGAAACATGGATTGAACGTTGAGAGGATGACCAAGCAAGTCTTGAGTTCATCTTGGATATTAGAGACAAAGGAATTATACAATCACTGCAACACCTTACACACATTGTAGGTTGAAGTTGTTCTCCAACTTTCCATTTCACATGGGTAGCACTGATGTGCAACTAGGAACCACACTTTGCTTGTGATGTCATAAGATAGTTATGGACATTCACTGCCAACTTGACATGGGACCTATAGGGTCACACACATAGGAACTCGTCTAAAAGAGGAATTTGATCTTGAACGACTATTGGATTGATTACTGAAGTGTTTAGGTATTCAATTCAGGCAACTGATTGCTTGATTGGCAGACCAGGTCTACCAAAGGACCATCTCACAGGGTGTGATAGTCATTTGGGTATCCAGACGGGCGTCTCAAGTAGTTGAGATGCCATTTGGGGGTCAGGCAGTTCAGAGATTGATTTTTCTTAGTTCTGACCTTGAACGGACCGGTTCAATATGATTGAATCGATCGGCTCATCTCAACTCACTAGATGGCCATCTAGGTGAGTGAGACGGGTGTCTTGCTTGGGTGAGATGGTTTGGTTGGGTTGAACGAAGGTTCCAGATGTTTCTTAAATAGTTTCAATTATTCTTTACTTGAGGAACAAGGAAATTAATATGAGATATTATTTGGATTTGAAATAGCCAAATTTGTTTTAGATTGGGAATTACCAAACATCCATTTGGCAGTGCGAGATGATTGTCTGGCACACCAGACGACTGTATGGGTGTGCAAAACAGCTGTTTTGACTGTTGCAGGTTGCAAAAATTCAAGATCTTCCGGTTCTTTCCACTCCCGCATATTAATCATGTCTCGGACAACAAATGGGAACCTTGACCCTGGCCTCTACTATAAATAGAGAGGTATTGGGGGCTCTCCAGAGAACAACACAACACAGACAATTGAGAATTAGTTCCTCTTAAAATTGTTGTCCTCTCTAGTTGTGGTAACCAAGAGAGTCTGAGCAATTCCTACCTAAAAAGGAGGGATAGCTAAAGGGAGAGAACAACTGAGAAGTTGTCATTGTGGGAGAGCAGGTCAGTGACTAGTACACCTACAAGAGGGACAACTCCTTCCTGTCTATTCTTGGTGTATGACATGAGTTCCAGTTTGTCCATGTTGACTACTCTAGAGGAAGGAGTCCTTTGGATGCTTCACATAAAGTAAAGCTAATATATAGTTCGTGGCAAGACCAAAAGAGTCGTTGTAAAGGTTGCACAAATGTTGTTCGTGGTGTTGACGAGGAGCTCCACAACCACCGTCCAAAAGCAACTTATCAGTAGTTGCAAAGAAGTGAGTTTGATCACTGAACTTGCTCCAGGACCATGTATAACTCATTAAAACCATTCTTCCTATTTCATAGAAGTTGACACGATCTTGTTTTATTGGGGAATACAGATAGATAAATTTTTGTTTTCACTGCTAGACTCTATGCCTGTATTTCCCCACAATAGTATCAGAGCCACGTCAATTTTCTATGTTTTAGGATAATCGATATGATCAGATTTTTGATTTGATCTTTTATTTATTACATACGATGTAAATATTTAAACTGCTCTCATATGCATATCTGATGAAAGACCACATAATCCCAAAACTACTATGTATATGATATGATATATATGCAATTCACAAGCATCACCCTAAAATCGGTTTTGATGGTGGATGTGTAGCATGGCTATGGCCAATACCTTTTATCTGTGTGTGGTTGGATGGATTGGTTCTTATTTATCTCGATATATGTATCAAGACTCTACCTCCTCTTCCCAATGTAAACTTAATGCTTTCCTACTTTTTCTCCCCTCGAATATAACTTGAGGTTTCTCTTATTCAATGTAATAAAGTAGAAATATGATAGTTTCTTTCATGTAACAATGTTGAAGATGTTCATTACTGGTTGAGAAGACCAACTCATGAGACGAGATGACTATCTAAAGGATCATGGAGGATAGAGGATGATGGAACCAGACAACCTCCCGGTGGGCCCCACTGACCATCTGGAAGGAGTCCAAACATTGGTCAAACAGGAGGACCAACCAACCAGACAAGAAGCGAGATGACTGGTTTAAGGGTTGAACCGATCTACCCAGATTGGCAAGCACAGATCTATATCAACCGCAAGATCATACATGTGATGTGATGATTGACCTAGGTTCTAGTAATTCCTTTTGGCTATAAGGAATTACAAGTAGACATGGCTATAACCATCACTTTTTGTTTTATATTGCATTTTTACATTGTGGGATATATCATGTATTTGATATATACTATATATGTGGTGATTGGATACTATATATGTGTATATATATGATATATATACAATATATGTATATATATGTATTTGATACATACTACAATAAGTTCTTAGAGATGTTTAGGTAGATCCATATTAATATTCCATTAGTGAAAATGATAGAATAGATTCCTGCATATTGAAAATTTATCAAGCATCATCACTAAGAAAAGGCGAATAAAAGACATTGACATTTGCTGAATGAGGCGGTAAGCTCAATAATCACTGGAAGGGTACCAGAGAAGAAGAAAGATCTCATGAGTTTCCACATACCGTGCTCAATTGGCGGACATCACTTTCCGTATGCACATTGCGATTCGGGTGCTAGCATAAATCTTATGCCGTTATCCACGTTCCAAAAGCTTGGATTGAAGATACTAAAGAAATCTTCCATGACTATTGAGTTGGCGGATGGGTCTATTGGTAAGCCATATGGGGTCTGTGAAGATGTACTTGTCAAGGTAGACAAATTTATCTTTCCCGTGGATTTCATTGTCATGGACATGCCGCAGCTAAAGGGTTGCGAGATGCTACTGGGTAGGTCGTTTCAAGCGACGACTGATGTTATCACTGCTATCGGGAGAGGTATCTTGACATTAGGAATTGGCAAGGAAAGAGTTGAGTCCAAACTGTCGAGTGATCCCATAGGAACACTCCCAGATGCCCCAAGATGATGAGCTTTATTGCGTCTAGCCTAAGACGTTAAGGTAGGGCACTTGTTGGGAGGCAACCCAATCATCGGTAGTTTTAATTTGCAGTTCCTTCATTTTTCCTTCGCAATTGCAAGTTAGTTTAATTTAATTTCGTTTTTTGTGTGTAAAAATGATACCTTAATCATTTTGTTCACTGTGCAGTACTGAGTCAGAATTGATACCATCGACTATAGTGTCGATGGTAGCGATGTGGGTATAGGGAAGCAGCTGCAGAAAATTTTTTTAGTCGATACCATCGACGGCCTTGTCGATGGTATCGACCTACCATCAGCGATGTCAAAGAAAACAATAGCTCCAGGTCGATAGTATCGACCAGGAAGTTGATGCTCACGAGATCCCTGAAGATTTACAGAAGAATTCGTCTCAGTGAAGTCGATACCATCGACGGCCTTGTCGATGGTATTGACACGACAACAGTAAGGAAGTGGCATCCGGGCCTCGTGAGGGTACTCGAACCACACAGAGTCGATACCATCGACACTCAGTCGATAGTATCGACGCGACACGTCACCGATCCGTGAGAAGAAATCAACTGAGCCCGCCAATTTCAGAAGTCGATATGTGGGATGGGTCGATACCATCGACTCTTGTCGATAGTATCGACGTGTCATCGATTCGGGCCCCCACATCAAGGAATCGACAACCGTCGATAGTAGCAAAGATCTGTATTGTGCTACAGGTGTCGATACCATCGATGGAGCAGCCGTAGCGACGAGATAAGTTATAAAAGGAATGGTTGTTTCTCAATTCTATTCACACCTTCAGAGTGAATCCCCTCAACTTGTGCATTGAGCATTGTTAAGCGACTGAAGGACTTCATCGAGCGTCAAAGGATCGAGATATCTTCCCCAACCTTTGCACCAAGTGGAGATCTTCTTCTCCAACCTTCATCGAGCTCTATTTCTTATTCCCCCTTCCTCTCTATTCACGATGGTGAGGACGGCAGGAGCTTCTTCTTCGCGGGCAACCCTGATGGAGATTGAGACATTTGTTCCTCCACCACCCAGCTCCATTCCTCGTCCGAGGATCGTTCATCCCTCGGCTGACGTAAGGAAGATCTATGAGGAGCTGCTCAAGCAAAAAAATGAACCAACCCGATATATTGATCGGGCCATGATCTCTGACCTTGGGTTTGAGGCCAACCTCGCTTATGTCCTTCAGGGGCAAGTGAAGCATACAGGAAGGCGGTCTGACGAGGTCCCGTACCACGCTGAAGGCCACCCCTTTTTTAGCGAGTGGGCGACGTACAAAGAATTGGTGGCACAGTTTATGGCATCGCTTGACATATGCGTCGTGCCTAACGACCTTATCGCCACTGATAGAGAGTGGATAAAAGGGCGAGTTTCTTTCTGACTCTACAAAAACAACTACACCCTCACCCTCCAACAATTCAATTCAATCTACAAGTGGTATGATTCTCCAAATCAGCACAGGAGGCCAGACAACCATACCGATTATGATGAAATCTTTGCCCAGCTGGTGACCGCGCCTCCAGGCAGGTCCGTTAGCTATCATAACGCAACCATCACTGATTTTGAGCATCCGTTTGTGCGGATTCTGCATCGCATGTTGTGCACTACTTTATTTGCTCGAGGCAACCTTTCGCTAAGTAAGTTTCAAGAGACAGAATTGTTCTTTCTTTATAAACTGTTGAAAAGAGAAGAGCGCAACTGGGGCACGTTTTTCGTAATGCGTGTGCTGGATGTGCGGAGGAGTACTAGACGAGCCCCTATCCACTTTGGGGGGCTTATCACACCGCTCGCTCTCTATCTTGGGCTCGATTTTTCCCAACTCACTCTGCTTGCCAACAAGAATAAAGTCAATCTGCATCATCCACATCGCTCCAATCTTCTTACGCTCCGTGATGGCGTGGTCTATGCACATTGCCATGTCAAACAGGAGTACCAAGAGTGTGCGCTTCCAGATCCCATCTTCCACATCCAGGGAGTTCAACACTTTCAGTGGCCCATAATTGCCATCAACGACTCTAACGAAGAAGAAGATGGGGGGGAGATGGAACAATTTCTATCTTTTTCTATCTTTTATTTTTAGTTTTTATCATTTATTGCTTTTTCTTTTATTCTAGCAATTTTCTTTGTTTTTAGGAACCACATGCTGTCTAATGTATCCGTGGATGTCTAATTTAATGTGTCATCCCTTTGTTTGTCACATGGGAGTCATGGGTCAATTTGAAAATTTTTAATGAAATTGCAAGCTTGCGTTGTTTGAACTTGAGCATATGACTTATGAAAATAATTGGTTTTGTCAACTGTAAAACATAAGACCACAACTGTACATCCCTATGATTCAAGAAAAGTGGACGGAATTAGATGTTGAGCCTAAACTGACCCAATGGTAATGAGACTTTAATCTGAAATAAGAGACAGAAACCTCTTGATTTTACACATGTCAGTAAGGAGGGACATATAATATCTTCCAATGGTTCTGTCAATTAATCTTGTGATCCATCCACTTCATCTTATCTACACTCCACCATAAGAATTGGGAGCACTATACAGTTTGTCATCTCTTGATTGCATATCATGTAGTTAGGATTGCATTGTAGTTAGTGTTTACATTTGTTGCATTGGAAAAAATGGTGCATTATAGTCATGCATGCACAAATTTTAGAATGCATGTCAATGTCATTTTAGTTGCATTTTGCATAATCTTAACCATTTTGTTACATGATGTGCCTTGCTTCTTTGGAAAATAAGGAACTTGTTTCATGCTTTCTGAAGATATATATATATATATATATATATATATAGTAATTATGAAAATAAGCCCAAGACAAAGATGTGTGAATTTCATCTTAGTTCATGAAGAAAAGTGAGGGCTGAAAAAAAAGAGAAAGAAGAAAAAAATAATAAGTGAAAATCAGGAAGAGGAAGGAACTTGTTCACATGCATAATAAGAAGAACAAGCACATGTGTAGTTTTGTAGATATTCTGTCTCTCGTTGGGATAAAATGATAGTGCATGCATCATTCCACCTAAAATGTAGCAGTAGGACATTTTCACATGCATTTTGCATCATGATAGGTCATTAATTTTTGTGTTGCATGATTGATTGTTATGTGCTTCCATTTCTTCCACAGCTACCTATTCCATCCACCCGTTGCTCTAATCAGTAGGCCACCGGTGATTATCTCCTCATTTATTAATATCAGGAGATCTTCTTCCATTTAGATGGTAGTTAGGAAACGAGCAACATAGATAGGAAATCATAAAGATGCACCAAGCCTGAACTGGTGGATTTGATTATATTAACTGCCTTATTTGATAGTGTTCGCCAATCTTGGGGGGGATATCTCTTATGAATGATCATTATCGCCTAGAGGGTAATTACCATTCTGTGGTTAGTGAGGGCCGGTATGTGAATGTCTGGAGGGATCATATGGCAATGTATGTTGTGATAATATGTTCTTTAGTTGACCCTCACAATTTTATTCTATAGCTTTGCTTCTCGAGGATGAGCAATGTTTAAGCTTAGGGGAGTTTGATGCAAGGATTTTGATTCTCTTATATAGACTTGTTTTACATGTGTTTTATGTGTTTATTAGTCACTTTTGTGGTTAGTATCACATGATTCATTCTCTTTAGTCTATAATCTCATTGGTTATCAAATCTCTCATATTTTATATTTTTGATTATAAATGATCATATTGATATGTTTTTGCATAGTTGATTTGGCTTCATCTTGAAATTTCAAGAAGAACGGATATACACAGCTGTCGATACCATCAACATCTGTCGATAGTATCGACACGGTCACAGTGAGAAATCCGCAAGGAGCCAAGATGAGTCGATACCATCGATTGGGAAGTAGATGGTAGCGAGATACCTACAGCGAGCCAACAATCAACCCGTCGATACTATCGACACAAAGTGGATACTATCGACATTGCCCAGCTTCAGCGTCAGATTGGTGATAAAACCAACGCCTAAAGGTGTTGATACCATCGACACTAAAGTTGATGGTGTCGAGTCTGCATCAGTGGGAACGTCAGAGAAAAAGACAACTTGTGTTACAACCCCAATTTTTGGGTTCTTTTGGTGAGAAATGTAATTTCTCATATTAAAGATATTTGAACAGATAAAAGATATAATTTGTTTTAAATAAATGGATTTCGATTACAATAGCCTTGATGATGGTTTTGTGGGCTTTATTGGCTATTGGGCCCCATAACAAAGAAAGGACAAAAGAAACTCTATTATTGAGTAAATAAGAAAATAGGGAAAAGAAAAATGTGGAAACCCCTAGAAGGCAAATCCAAAGAGGGATTTCGTGCCTCTTGGGTTCCTTGGGTTCCAAGGAGTCCAAAATTTCATAGAGAATGCAATAAGAAAAGAAAGTATCAATTAAATATTTCTTTGTTAAGAAAGAAATTGAAAATTATGATAAAATGTAGAAAATGAATGGAAAGGGGTATAATTGAGTTATCCTTGGTGGATTTTCGAATCCCAAGGATTCCTAATTATAAAAGGAGTACCAATGAGGTAAATAAAAAGAAAGATAAAGAGAAATCCTCAAAAACAAAGAAAAAGTAAGATAATGAGAAAAAGGATGAAAGATAAAGAAAATGGCTAAGGTATATTCCCAAGAAGGGATTTCGAGCCATTAAGGTTCTTTGAGGTTCAAGGAACTCAGAATAATTGTTTAATTGCAAAGGAAAGAGAAAATAAATGAGAGATATACTTAATTAAGTAATATTTCGCACCTAAATAAAAGGCACGTTCTCTCTTAGATAATGAGCCCAAATTTGACAGAGTGGTATATTAAGTCATTACTAAGTTTCCCTCAAAATTTGGGATTAATTGGACACTCGGTTTGAGAGTTATGGCTTTTACAAGTTTCCCTAAAGTATTGTGATTATAGTAAATGTCACAATTTGATTAAATTTAGGAAATCAGGGACCCAGTTCCCTTATCCTTTTCACTTGTCCTGATGGCTGTTCGATCCAAGATCTAGGGTGGTTGGATCGTCACCCACCTTAGGATCAATTTGGGAAACAAGGTTCAACAGTCTGAACCTTTCCAGACTTCTTTCTCTCTACTCCCTTGATAGTTTTCCATGAGATTAAGTGCTATGAATTCGGGAGAGAGAGAGAGAGAGGTGATTACAACAAGCCTTTATACAACAGTTATACCTCCATGCATAGGAAGTTCCCAAATCCTGGACCATTTAGGAAGATAGGGCAAGCTGGGACAACCCATTAGATCATTAGTTATGCCTATAAAAGGACTTCTGTAGAAACCTTGTGTTGTACCCTGTGCTTTGGGGACCTCAATTACCGGAGAACATCATTGTATCCCCTCACCCCATTTTTCCCTGTTCCGGTAGGATGGACTGCTCGAGTGGTAATGTGAAGCAATCGAGATCAATTGCTAGGACCCAGAGGTTGAGGTGAGTCTGAGGGGGTGTTTCTTTTCGTTTTGAGGAGCGAAGGGGGGGTCTGCACAGGCTCTAACCATGCAGCTACGTGGGCCTGTTCTACAGGCCAGCAAGCACTCTTGGGGCCGCCAATCCCGACCACCGCAGATGGTGGCGAGGAGATAGATGAGTCTGGGAAGAGGAGGCGGAGCTCGTGGAATCATCGCCCGCTGTTTTGGAGGATCATGGGCAAAAGTCAACTCTCTGGTTGACTAAACCATGGTGGTTGTTCGTAAGCAAAGGGAGCAGAGATCGGGGGAAGAAGAAGACTTCACGTGAAAAGACCCGTGTACCCCTAGGGTCACTCCTTACGGTAAGGGCTATAATAGACCTTTTGTTCGTTTGTTTAAAGCATCCATGTTTAATTCTGACATGGCACACCCTAATTGGCTGAGGACTGTTTAGTACTGCAAAAATCATAACTCTTGCTAGAAAACTGAGATGGGAAAATTATATACATGAAAAGTGATCAGAAAAATACGAGGAATAAAATAAAAATGGTTTGGCAGCCTTAATCTGTATACTTTTATAAATAAGTATATTTTGATGGAAAAAGGTGTTAATTTGTGGTTAGAAACCCTAATTAATGATTAAGGGTAGTTTTTATGTAGCATAAAGGTTGATTCGATCATTATTAACTTGTTTAGTGATAAAAATGAATCTTGATCTATTTTGAAAAGGTAATTGCAAGAATTAGGGTTTTCAACCTAATATTGTAAACCCGAAGTGAGGGAATAAGGGAAGAAAAAGATATAGTTAATCCGAAAGTTAGGGTTTTGTGGTCCAAACCTAATCTTAAGAATTTAATGGAAAATAAAATGAGATAATTAGGGTTTGATGGATATTTTGATAAAAATAAAGTAAAAGTCGTAAAAAGGAAGTGAAACCCTAATTACGGTCCAAACCCTAAAAGGGCTATTAACCCTAGGGCACAATTAGGCCTATTAGACTTGAATACCATGATCCATGATAGAAAAATATTGGATGTATATTTCAGGACTAAATTGTGCTTGCTTGCTCGATTCTAGATTACTTGATTGTTTGGATTAATTCTGCAGTTAAGACAGCTTGAAAGGTATGTGGTTAATTATGAATAACCACCTTAGTTTTCCGAGGATTTTCCGGATGGTTAATCGCATTGAATGCAAATTATCAATTTGGATGTTCATACTTGCAAACTATAACGTCACTATGATTATAACATTAATAATAGAAGTATGGATTCTCGCACTTACATGCCACCCTGATGGATGATGCCAAAGGTCAGGCCCAGATGGGTAGACCAATGGACATCTTGAGTGGTGACCCCCAGGCACCAAGCTCGGGATTGAGTAGGTGGCCTATGATATTGCATGACTAGTGGGCACCACGAGTGGTGACTCCCAGGCACCAAGCTTAGGATTGAGAAGGTGGCCTTAAGTCATTGGCAAAGGAAACCCTAAGGTGGGTATGCCAGGGTTAGGGCAAAAGCGGTGGAGAATGTCATACTGAAAAGTGTAAACTGGCTTGTTAATTAACTTGATTGTGATAATTAGATTGTTATCCTTATTTGCAAGATTTTGGTTGTTCCCACATACCAGTATATTTTGATATACTGACCGACGTTTTGTTTGTCGACGTTTTAGGAACATCAATTGAAAGAACAAACAGTAAAGTGACACATTGTGGAAATAAGAAATAATGCGCAAGGATGATTAGATAGAATAATTCAAGCTCTAGATAGATAGATTTCCAAAGTTTTCAAAGGTAAGTAAAGTTTTAATTTTATACCAAATTCCAGTTAGCTAGTAGAATTTCATAATTATTATTGATTATTTGTCGAACCTTTGATCCTGTTAATTGAATAATGGCTCTGACCTTCGGGTCTCCCTTAATTGGGGGTTATCGGGAGGCGGGGTCGTTACAATTGGTATCAGAGCGTAGGTTCCCCACTTAATCTTTAATAATTATTAAATTTTACAAATTCTATAGAACCCAAGGGAGTTATTAGAGGATTATCCAAAAGACAGAGGTGTCTAGAAAAGTATCATGACTGGGGGCTGGCAATATTTTCCTCTGCACCGCTAGTTGGAATACGAGGACTCCCAGATTGTGTGATTGCCTGGCCGATGTCTTAGGATATGACTCAAAATAAGATACCTGTAGGACTCTCTCATCTTGTTCATCCCTTCTCAACTCAAATTCTAGTAAGGACCTTAAGGGTTAGGGTTTCCTCTCTTCTCTTCGCCCTCTTGAGGTATGGGTAAGGTTGATAAGGATTAAGGAATCCTCCACCAAACTAATAAAAAACATGTAAATAAGATGTCATGGACATAAGCTTAATAGAGTAAGCGTAAAGGAATAGGTACATGCTTAGGTCGTATGGCACGAGTTGTCATTGCCCTCGGGAGAGACCTGAGGATAGACCTCCTTGGCTGGAGGATGAGTAGAGAGAGTTAGTCTTGGAGGTAGAGACCTTCATTAAAAGTAGAGACCTAGCACATCCTCTGAGGATGATGTTAACCCTAACCCTAAGTGGAGGTTAGAAAGAGATATGACATGGTAAATTAGATGCCATGGTTGAATGGGTGTTTGGATGGACACACCTTGGGATGCCACATGAGCCATGAGAGGTTAGATGACCTAGTACCTTTGACGACCCAACCCTGGTAAGGGTCGTGCATGTTAGAGTGAAGGATAGCTCCTTCATTAATGAGGTTAGTGAAGGACCTATAGAAAACCTATGGGCTTATGCAAGTAGGAGATAGTATGCACCCAGAGTACATCAGTAGTACGAGTTGTAAGTTAAGACCGAGGCCAGAAGGAGAGGATGGATGTCTTATGAGATAAGCGTAAAAGGCTATGGATGATCTTGAACAAACATAGGTTCGAACCTAGACTTCACCCATGTAGAGGTATGCTTGTGAGATTGATCATTAATGGAGAGAGGACCTCTAGTAGTAAGGTTGGATGTGGAGTTAACTCTAGAGAGAGAAAGAAGGACCCCAACAAGGAGGTTGGAAGCCTAAAACCCCGAGATATGAGGAACTGTGGGGAGTTGAGGATGATGCGACCTAAGTGGATGATAGTGGTTGCATTATGCTTGACCCCTAGAGGTTGATGATATCTTGGTTGCCTTTAGAGGAACCAAACCCTAAAGAGAGGATGATGCTTCTGGAACCTATGTGCCTATGGTATAGGAGTTTACCTTCTGAGATGAGACAAAGAGTGCCTTAGACCCTGAGGAGGTTCAAGTAACCAGTTGTGGGGCTTTATACCTAGTTGGTTGTCCTTAATGAGGACTGAACTCTGAGGTGTTTATCATATAAAAGGATCATGGGAGTACATGACATACCTTGGACATGCTTGATTCATGGTTAAGAGATTGAGCATGCAATTGGATACCCAAAGGAGAACCTAGAGTTCCTAGGCCTAAGAGGGGAAGCAGTATATCCGATGTTCATGATGAGATTTGAGTCTCTATAGTTTCGAACATGGTACTCCTCATGTGTAGAGGTAAAGGAAACCCCTTAAGTTAAAGGTATGTTTGATGAACCCCTCACAACTAAGTTGATCTAATGTTGAGGAAAGAGAACAAGTATGACCTAGCAGGGTTTAGTAGATGGTCTGCTTGTGCCTTAGTAGCTTGCTAGGGTTAAGCATGCTCATGTGGATGTAAACCCTGGACATAAGCACGTTTGTGACCTTGGTTTCCATCAAGAGATAGTTTCCTCCCATCCTCGGAGAGGGACCCTTTTGTAAGGTGTACACCAGTTTCTGTTGGTTTCGAAGTAACCAAGGAGGTCTCGTAGGATCTTGAGAAGCTAAGTGTAAAGTGCATGGTATGAGAATGAACTTGTAGACCCATAGATAACCATCTCTAAGTGCATGTGGATGTGTTACCATGGAGGTAACCGGTATGGGGCCTGACCAAGGTAGGCAGGTTGCCATGACCCCTATGAAGGGATGAAAGTCAGTCATGAATGCAGAGAGAGATGATGAAGGATTGGGTAAGGTTCTAAGTTGAACATGTACTATGTTAGAATCCTAAGTCTATCCAAGGGTCAGGTAGGGATAAGACCGATGGAAGGAGTTGCCTAATTCCCTAGTTGCACATGACCATAGGGTCAGGAGGTAACATCTATCATTGTTTGAGGGCCATGGGTTAGGAGATTGATCACCTTCATGAACTCATGGGATCCAAAGGGCAGATGAGTAGGGCACTCTCTGGATGCATGAGGGAAGAGGGATGACCCCAAAAGTGCCGGCACCCTATAGTCCCAGAGGAGATGACAAAGGATTGTGTGTGGATCCAAGTAGGTTCGAGACCAGTTTTCCATGAAGGAAATTTTGATATCATGATGTTTGTGATGTAAAGACATGAGTTGCACGTTTCAACTTAGATTTGAAGGTGTACTGGAAAGGTGGGATGTACCATCTCTCCTCTTGGAATGGGAAGAACTATGTATTTGGACGGCCTCCAAATGCTTATTTCTTCTTGTTATGGGAGTGAGAGATAGGACAATACGCATGCCACACACCAAGGGTAAAGATGATGTGAGTTGGAACGTTGCTATAAGGAATGAGGACAGTGATGCTAACATACCTTGGTGGAGTGAATGATACATGGATGGTTTACAAACACTAATAGGAATAGTGTAGTCATCTTATGAGGATGTTTTATCAAGAGCTATGTGGAATTTGCAAGTTATACAATGTTGAGTTTGATCACCAGGTGGATGAGCTCAGAGTTTCTTGATGAAGATAAACTTAGAGTTTGAGATGAGATGATAAGAATAATACATGGAGGTTACCTAACACCTAAGGATAGGAAGTGGTAATGAATGCTCTGGTTGAGATATAGTGCCTAGTTTAGCTGGAAGCTAGAAGAAGTCGAGGTTGTTAGGCTAACCTTAAGTTGAGAAAAAGAGATAAATTATGATAACACTCAGATATAACGAGATATATTGAACAAGATTAGTGGTTGTTTGGATAGCCAGCCTAGTCCGTGATATAATGAAAGGATGGTTGTCGAACCTCAGATGTACTTCTTTGGAAAGGAAAGTGATTAAACCCTATTGAGAGTGGTTTAGTGTTTTTGAGGAATCAACATTGAGGAATCATGACATACAAGAGATCATGGTTTTACGATCACCAAACACCGTGAAACTACAAAGGTGGTAAGTGATAGTGGCACTTTAGATACTGAAAACAAAGTTGCATGTAGCATGTGGCCATGCAAGCTAGGAGGTGAAGGATGAACACCAGTAACCCAGTACATGGATATAAAGTACAAAGAGTTCCCGAGAGGGAATGGGAGTTCTTCACTGTGGATTTTGTGAGTCTGCCCTAGACCAAGGAAGGTTGAGATCCAATATGGGTTATGGTAGATCACCTTACCTAGATGACATGAGAAAAGAAGAGTACTGTCACAGGACAGATTCGGTTGACCTACTTAAGAGAGAAAGATGGTTCAACTACACCATGATGCGAGTTCAAAAGTTCTTGGGTATGACCAAGGTTCACTTCCATGAGGTGGAAGTGGATACATGAAGAACTCGATGATAGTACAGTTTATCACCCCATACGAATGGACAATATGATCCAGACTAGAGGGTCTGATGAGAGCATGTGTGCTCATTCAGGGTGATACAAAGAGACAGTTCTTGTGATGTGACGTTAACCACTATAGCCTTATCGGGATGCAAGAAGTTTTATAGGGAGGTTGTGTCAGTCACCGCTTCATTAAGATGATGTTGGTGAAGGAGACCTCGCGAAGGTCAGAAAAGAACCACAATGTGTGCAGATGAAGTCGCTTTGATCGTGCAATGGCTAAGAGAGGGCCCAGTGGTGACATGAGTCATGAGCTGATGCAAAGAAGACTGACATGCAGTTCACTGTGGGAGAATATGTGATGTGAAAATCTGACCCCTCTAAGCTACAGCTGAGAAAGATGAGTCCCTGATATATGGGTCCATTAGAGATGGATTGGTGGAGATGGTTGTGTTTAGCCTTACCCCTCAGGATAACATGATGTATAAGGTGTTACATGAGTCTAATCTAGAGTACTAAGTGAGGTACCCAAGCCATGTGTTCATCCTTGAACCGATTCAGCTTTTGAGAGGCTGAAATGTCCTGAGTCACCTATGAGGGTATGATATACCAAGGTAAGAAAGAACTCAGATGGAAGAATATGAGATGATGAAGTTTCTTGGAAAGCACCATGGAAAGGGTGAAGCCACATGGTAGCCCTGATGGACATAAGAAAGACTTATCTTGTTTTTTTGCTTGCTTGATGGAATTTTGAGGACAAAATTCTTATAAGAGGGGAAGGATGCTACAACCCCAATTTTTGGGTTATTTTGGTGAGAAATGTAATTTTTCATATTAAAGATATTTGAATAAATAAATATATAATTTGTTTTCAATAAATGGATTTCGTTTACAATAGCCTTGATGATGGTTTTGTGGGCTTTATTGGCTATTGGGTCCCATAACAAAGAAAGGACAAAAGAAACTCTATTATTGAGTAAATAAGAAAATAGAGTAAACAAAAATGTGGAAACCCCTAGAAGGCAAATCCAAAGAGGGATTTCGTGCCTCTTGGGTTCCTTGGGTTCCAAGGAGTCCAAAATTTCATACATAACGCAATAAGAAAAGAAAATATCAATTAAATATTTCTTTCTTAAGAAAGAAATTGAAAATAATGATAAAATGTGGAAAATGAATGGAAAGGGGTATAATTGAGTTATCCTTGGTGGATTTTCGAATCCCAAGGATTCCTAATGATAAAAGGAGTACCAATGAGGTAAATAAAAAGAAAAATAAAGAGAAATACTCAAAAACAAAGAAAAAGTAAGATAATGAGAAAAAGGATGAAAGATAAGGAAAAAGGCTAAGGTATATTCCCAAGAAGGGATTTCGAGCCATTAAGGTTCTTTGAGGTTCAAGGAACTCAGAATAATTATTTAATTGCAAAGGAAAGAGAAAATAAATGAGAGATATACTTAATTAAGTAATATCTTGAACCTATAGGAAAGGCACGTTCTCTCTTAGATAATGAGCCCCAATTTGGAAGAGATGTAGATTAATTCATTACTAAGTTTCCCTTAAAATTTGGGATTAATTGGACACTCGGTTTGAGAGTTATGGCTTTTACAAGTTTCCCTAAAGTATTGTGACTATAGTAAATGTCACAATTTGATTAAATTTAGGAAATCAGGGACCCGATTCCCTTATCCTTTTCGCTTGTCCTGATGGCTATTAGATCCAAGATCTAGGGTGGTTGGATCGTCCCCCACCTCAAGATCAGTTTGGGAAATAAGGTTCAATAGTCTGAACCTTTCTAGACTTCTTTCTCTCTACTCCCTTGATAGTTTTCCACGAGATTAAGTGCTATGAATTCGAGTGAGAGAGGCGATTACAACAAGCATTTATACAACAGTTATACCTCCCTACATAGGAAGTTCACAAATCCTGGACCATTTGGGAAGATAGGGCAAGCTGGGACAACCCATTAGATCATTAGCTATGCCTATAAAAGGATTTCTCTAGAAACCTTGTGTTGTACCATGTGCTTTGGGGACCTCAATTGCCCGAGAACATCGTTGTATCCCCTCACCCCATCTTTCCCTGTTCCGGCAGGACAGACTACTCGAGTGGTAATGTGAAGCAATTGAGATCAATTGCTTGGACTCGGAGGTTGAGGTGAGTCTGAGTGGGTGTTTCCTTTCGTTTTGAGGAGCGAAGGGGGGGGGGGGTCTGCACAGGCTCTAACCACGCAGCTACGTGGGCCTGTTCTATAGGCCATCGGGCACTCTTGGGGCCGCCAATCCCAACCACCGGAGATGGTGGAGAGGAGATAGATGAGTCTGAGAAGAGGAGGCAGAGCGCGTGGAATCACCGCCCGCTGTTTTGGAGGACCATGGGCAAAAGTCAACTCTCCAGTTGACTGAACCATGGTGGTTGTTCGTAAGCAAAGGGAGCAAAGATCGGGGGAAGAAGATGACTTCATGTGAAAAGACCCGTGTACCCCTGGGGTCACGCCTTACGGTAAGGCTATAATAGACCTTTTGTTCGTTTGTTTAAAGCATCCAAGTTTAATTCTGACGTGGCACACCCTAATTGGATGAGGACTGTATAATTCTGCAAAAATCATAACTCTTGCTAGAAAACTCAGATGGGAAAAGTATATACATGAAAAGTGATCAGAAAAATACGAGGAATAAATTAAAAATTGTTTGGAAGCCTAAATCAGTATACTTTTGTAAAAATGTATATTTTGATGGAAAAAGGTGTTAATTTGTGGTTAGAAACCCTAATTAATGATTAAGGGTAGTTTTGATGTAGCATAAAGGTTGATTCGATCATTATTAACTTGTTTAGTGATAAAAATAAATCTTGATCTATTTTAAAAAGGGAATTGCAAGAATTAGGGTTTTCAACATAATATTGTAAACCCTAAGTGAGGGAAAAAGGGAAGAAAAGATATAGTTAATCCGAAAGTTAGGGTTTCGTGGTCCAAACCTGATCTTAAGATCTTAATTGAAAATAAAATGAGATAATTAGGGTTTGATGGATATTTTGATAAAAATAAAGTAAAAGTGGTAAAAAGGAAGTGAAACCCTAATTACGGTCAAAACCCTAAAAGGGCTATTAACCCTAGGGCACGATTAGGCCTATTAGACTTGAAAACCATGATCCATGATAGAAAAATATTGGATGTATATTTCAGGACTGAATTGTGCTTGCTTGCTCAATTCTGGATTACTTGATTGTTTGGATGAATTCTATAGTTAAGACAGCTTGACAGGTATGTGGTTAATTATGAATAACCGCCTTAGTTTTCTGAGGATTTTTCAGATGGTTAATCACATTGAATGCAAATTATCGGTTTGGATGTTCATACTTGCAAACTATAACGTCACTATGATTATCACATTAATAATAGAAGTATGGATTCTCGCACTTACATACCACCCTGATGGATGATGCCAAAGTTCAGGCCCAGATGGGTAGACCAATGGACACCTTGAGTGGTGACCCCCAGGCACCAAGCTCAGGAATGAGAAGGTGGCCTATGATATTGCATGACTAGTGGGCACCATGAGTGGTAACCCCCAGGCACCAAGCTCGGGATTGAGAAGGTGGCCTTAAGTCATTAGCAAAGGAAACCCTAAGGTGGGTATGCCAGGGTTAGGGAAAAAGCGATGGAGACTGTCATACGGAAAAGTGTAAATTGGCTTGTTAATTAACTTGATTGTGATAATTATATTGTTATCCTTATTTGCAAGATTTTGGTTTTTCCCACATACTCGCATATTTCGATATACTGACCGACGTTTTGTTTGTCGACGTTTTAGGAACATCAATTGAAAGAACAAACAGTAAAGTGACACATTGTGGAAATAAGAAATAAAGCGCAAGGAGGATTAGATAGAATAATTCAAGCTCTGGATAGATAGATTTCCAAAATTTTTCAAAGGTATGTAAAGTTTTAATTTTATACCAAACTCCAGTTAGTTAGTAGAATTTCATAATTATTATTGATTATTTGTCAAACCTTTGATCCTGTTAATTGAATAACGGCTCTGACCTTCGGGTCTCTCTTAATTGGGGGTTATTGGGAGGCGGGGTCATTACAACTTGCCGATATTAGGATGGGTCGATACCATCGACCCGCGTCGATGGTATCCACGCCGTCAGGATAGGTTTTGTTTCAGATCGATTCTAATCAGACGATGGTGATCTTTTGGCGACCTAAAGTGGTCCATATACCTAATTTCGGCGGCCCGAAGGAGGGGATCACGTCGTGAGTCATTGCACAAGTCTCGAGGAGAGGTGGAGAGAAGAACGGAGCCCAGAATCATGCTCCGATCATTATGAGTGCCGCAGAAGAAGGTTTCCACCGTCGAAAGGCTGTAGATCGCACACTCTACGTCAAGGAACGCCCAGATCTCCTCCGTCTAGGGTTTTACATCACTTTTATTCATGTTTTCTCCATATTTTCCCTTTCTCTCATTATGTCTTTCATAGAGATGAACATGTGGGGCTAATCCCCTTTGTCTTTAGGACCGGGAGTGGCCCGGGTAATCGTTGTATGACCTTTTTACCATAGTAATTCATATTTTGTCTCTTAAATATGTGGTATGATTTCATTTTCTCCAATATATCATTATCATTGATCACCTAATGATAATCTAATGCCTTTAATTGCTTTGAAAGAATAATTAACGGTTGAAAAGAGACGAAATTCACATTAACTAATAAATCCTTTAAACAAGGTGATGTACAGTTAATGGTGGAAACCCAGAGTTTGGTCTTCATGCACCTAGTTTAGGGTATAGGTTATTACTACCGTGGAACCGACCTATATTTAGGTAGTAAATTGTATCACAACAGTGAACAATTCTGAATACAGACCACTACCCGGAATGAGAGACAAATTTGATTAATTATGTAGGATTGAATACAACAAGAACCTGCGGTGAAACTGCAATCCTAAAGATTCCCATATAAATTGATTAAACTAAACATTTAATCGATTACTTTGTTTTATTTTATTTTTATTTTCTTTTTCAATCAGCTCTCAAAACCTTTTAATTGGTCTATTTGATCGCGAGTAGTTAGTAAGTAGTCTACCGACATTTCAGTGTCCATGTGTTCGACTCGGGCCTCACAAAGGCCTATATTACTCTGACACGTGCACTTGCATTATACGCACGGTAAAATCATGTCATAAATGCAGTGGGAGTATTAAGATTTCATTAGACCTTATGCATATGATGCATGAAGATCTTATGGAATAAGCACTATAGACAATTAATTAATACTTCATTTTCATTTACTGGGAATATGATGATATGTACCAAATGAAATGAAAGAATCAATCTCTTAAAAATGTTCAAGGAGATTATAAATGAAGTTTGACATTGATCAAAGTATTAAGATGCTTTGATATGATCAAATGTTGAATTACTTTTACATCAATATCTTGAGAACCTTCTGAAAAAGACTATGATAATGTATCACAAGTCAAATCCACTTGAGCAGGATGATGTGTTAGAATGAAGGAATTATACCATGATGAGTCATGATATAATTGTCAATTAATCTAGTTTTCTTATATCCTCACAAATATATACATATCACTAAATAATGTACCACATAAATGGTTTGTAAGACATCATATATGATATGATTTGGGAATGTCCCAATACGTCTAAGGGACTGAAACCTATGTTGAGAAAGTTGTTTCTTGGATAAGGTTTATCAATAAACCATGTTTGTTGAATATTACTACTAATCCTAATCCAATAACAAAATTGTTTTGTTGATAGGATAATTGAGTTCCTAAAGATTTAGTGAGAGTAAAAGTAGAACTCAAAGTGTTTGAGATCAACAACAAGGGTACAATTAGAACAATGAGAATCACAAGTTGTTGTAGAATATCAGGTTCATCATGTAATATAGAACAAAATATTCTAGTAGAACACATCTGAGATTGGAAGATTGTGAATCCAACTATCAAGATGGCTTGGTCATACAAGATGAGTCAACTAGTTAACTAGAAGCCTTTTTCTGAGCTATATGGAATCCATGTAACCTAACAAGGTAGGACCTTGATAGCGCCACCTAAAGGGGTTATACCTAAAGGGTACAATAGGGTCTTATGATCAAGACCTACATGGATAACATAAAAGGATAGTTTGGTTGAATAAATCAAGTTCAAAATGTTGAACATTATAGAAATTCCTTTATCAATTGTCATGCTTGTGGTTGTAGTTAGAATGGACAATGATATTTTGCATTTGAATATGGAAACTGGATTCCTTAAGTGAATACATTAGAGGATGTGTATGTGACTCAACCTAAAAGGTTTCATAACTTCATGAATGCAAATTAAGTCTATAAACTACAAAGTTCAATATGGGATTTAAACAAGAAACTCAGAAGTGGGATCTTTTGACTTGAAAAGATAAGTGAAAGAGTTTGACTTGAATCAAGACAAAAGAAGAAATATGTGTTTACAAATGATTTAGTGGGAGAATATATGAATATTCCACATATGATGAGGAATAACATCTCAATATTGCGCTTATTGAGAACTTGCATGAAAAACTCCTTCAACAATGAAGGATAAGGTGAAACGTCTTATGAGATAAGGACCAAAACCTATGGCATAGTTCTTGAATGTTTCACTTTGGAAGTTTGTGTACAATAGAAATAAGTTGATAGAGTTCAACATGGAAGGATTTAATGAGAGAGAATTCAGATTAGTCTCTCATGAACCATATATTCCAATTCTTGTGAAGAATGGAAATATCATGAATAAGATTCCACGGGAAAGCCCAATAGTGAATCTTTCATGTAAGTTATTAACAAGCTTATCCCATATAATTTTTTATGTATTAGACATGACAAGATGATATAAATTCCAATAAGCGTAATTGGAAAGTCATTAAAGATATCCATTAGTACTTGAGAAGTGACTAAGGATAGATTGCTAGTCAATGATGATAGCAATAAAAAGGAAGAGTTGGATGCAAAGGGTTACATCGATGTAAGCTTCCATAAATGACAAAGTTGATTGCAAATTAAAAAATGTTTTGATTTTAAAAGAGAAAACGATGTGATTAGTTGGAAAGGTTTTGGACTAATATCCATTAATACTATTCAACATCAGTAGCCGAGTATATTTGTGTTATGAACAGAGAGTGATACTATATGGATCTAAAGGTTCATATGATGAACTTATAGATGTTCCAACCATTGATAACTCAATAGAAATACTGTGACAACAATGGAGCTAATTGTTAGGTGAGGAATATCAGATACCATATTACGGTAGTTTCATCTCAAAGTGAACATATAATAAACATGTAATATACTGACTATTAGCAAGTGTTTCTAACCAGCTGAATAGGCACTAGCACAGTAGAAGCATGTTGGACATGTTTAGATCACTAAGGATGAGATTTGTTGGTGATTGGCTCTAAGCGCAAGTAGGATTCTGTTGGAAAGGTATGCCCCTAGATCTAATCATATGATGATTGACATGGCATAATTATCTAAAAGGATTTGATTAATAATAACATATATGAAGGCAAGCTTCCAATGAATATCTTTCACTCAGTTTTGAGATCATGAGGATACAGATAGAATGTCTATAGAATTATATTACTCAATGACGTATGTTGTCAAGTTACTATCCTTGTGGATGAAATCATATGGATGTTATGTGTACATATACATATTCTCATTATGTCCATGACCGTTTGTTATTGTGGAAGGTTAATAGACAACAATAACACATACGATTAGAGTGGGAGTTGGTTGATGACTAAATCTCATTAGTCATGATACATCAATATCAAACCAAGCACACAAATACATGTTAGGGAACAATGTATCAGACAGGCCCACCTTGAGAGTGACACATGGTTTTATGGTCACAATCATCTCTCATAGTGAAGGTGGTGATTGTGATTCTTAAGACCTGAAAACACTGTAGTTGCCACATGTCATTGGGTATGCTTTGACATCATCAAACGCAATCCTGAAACATGGGTTGCTATAACAGTGATGATTGGATGACTTTGACACATGGGGATAGAGTGTGAGTGATACATATGGGATTTGTCCCTCTTATTATAGTATGATATCATGGCCACTTGATAACCGATACTGAGAAATACATGTGCTTGGGCATGTGAATCAATATATGATATTGATGTCACATTATCTCAGACAGTCTGCTCTTAGTTCAAGAAACATGGATTTTTCATTGAGAGGATGACCAACCATGCCTTGAGTTTATCCTAGATATCAGAGGTAAAGGAATTATACAATCACATCACACCTTACACAGCTTGTAGGTTCAAGTTTTTCTCCAACTTTCCATTTCACTTGGGTTGCACTAATGTGATGCCCCATGCCACATCGAAATGAGATTACTCAAAACAAAACTGAGAAAAGATATTAGTAGACTTATTAGCAGAATACACTAAAAATTAAAACTTTTTTGTATAAAACTTCCATATTGCAAGATCCTTGACACATGTGCCCTTCATGCCTCAAAGCATTCACAAGGCATGATGTTAACCTGTAATGAAGGTATTGTTCCAGAACATACATATATGATTCCATCATATCTGATATACAAAGGACCCATAAAAAGAACACATTCACAAAACATCTACAAAATGTTTCCACAGACCCGCGTGTACAGGGACGACTCGAGGACTCTACCAACAAAAGACATCCAACAATACTTCCAACCTTATCTACTACTACTCATCTGGTTGTTGTTCAACCCTCCTTTGCACGATCTCTACCTCTTCGTGCTCATCCCACTAGTACATAACCGGCCTTTAGTGTCGGTTTCTAAGCGACACCTATGTGGGCGCCGCTAAAAGCCCAACCTTTACGCGTCAGTTCTCAAACTGACACCACAACCATTTGCGCGCCACCGAAAACGCGCCAGCATGGGGTATAGGCGTCAGTTATCCGCTTCGAAACTGACACTATTATAAACATATATCGTCGGTTTTATACAGATATCTGACACGTATTTTATGGCCTCATTAGGGAAATCGACATCGGTACTAGTATGGAAACCGACACTGTAACCGTATGTCATCGGTTTTATACAAATAACCGACGCCTATGATTTGATTTTTTTTTCTGTCAGTCTGCAGACCTGCTGTGGTTGGTCGCAGGATGAGAAACCTGCAGTTCAGTTATGAAATGCAGGTTTTACGACATCCATTGATATCATCCAAAAGCAGGCTACAAACCTGCAAAATTAACATGATTGACAAATTATTATATATGTGATTCACAGTCATGTATAAGAAATTTAATTCATATTTATTTTTTCATCACACACATGTAGAAACCAGTAGCAACCTGCAGTTCCATTTATTTCATCTCTTTTCACATTCAGACACATGTAGAAACATTCATGTATTGATGATTTTCACACACATATGACAATTCATAAAAATTCATTCACATTCACACAAAATTAATTATGAGAATAAATTTATTTTATTCATCATCATCATTGTCATCATCATCAAAATCATATTGAAAAATTCCCACTCTTTGCAGGGCTTTTTCCCAATCTTCTCTTACAACATCTAATTCATCTCTCATATAGGGAGTATGTACATCGAAACGCTTTGCACCTGTGTTGAAGTCCTCAGTTTTAAAGACCTACAAAGAGAATGATGTACATACATAATTATAATAATATATAATAAGATTCATATATTTCATATTATCTAACGAGACTATGTATAATACCTGTTGTATGTTATCGATTTCCAATACAGCATGTTTGATGATTAGGTCCATAAATCGCATCACATAGTAGGCACATGCCCAGCCATTGTCTTGTGTAGCACACTATAAATTCAAACATACAAAATATTCAAAAATACAAATAAGCACACTTCACATAAATAATATATACATTGGAGTCAGGAAATTACTTTCATATTCTTCCAAATGAGTCTCAGACTTTTTTTCCTGGGGACCTTTCCTCCAGCTTTTTTATACTCTTATAAAGCCCTATATATGTTAATGTAACACATTAAATTGCATTATTAAATAGTAATGCAGTAATAGATGTTAACATATATAAAAACATAAAATATTTCTCACAAGAATAATGGCCTTTTTATTGCATGTCCATATACATCCAACTCACTCCCCACAGGATCTAGATAATAGACGGTGAATGTCTTGGGGACAATAACTAATAACTCCCAATGCTTAGAACTATAGGTAACAAAGTAGAAAATTAATAACTCAATATCCGCAATAAAAATGTAATTTGCTTAAGTGCAAATTACAAGCAAAGTAAACTTACTCGCCATTGAATGGAGCTATTATCACCGTCTTATTATTTTTACCAAAATATTCAAAAGCATCACAACAATATGAAGTAACTGAACCAGGGTCTGTATCTACAAGACTAATCAAAGATGGAACCAGAAATCCCACATAGGAAAACCCAAAATCTTTACATGTCCTGTATAAGTGGCTACAAAACATGTATTACGTATGCATTAATATATAAGAAACCAGATTGTCGTATATAAAACAAGGTATATGGATGTATAAACCAGATTTCTGTATGCATTAATCTCACCATATCCACAGCTCTATCATAGATGTGTTCAGCCATTCATACTTAAACAACTCCAAAATATCTTGTATAAATATGTTGTCTATGAATGTTTGACCTGCATTAATACGTATCCAGAACTTCTATTACGTATGCATTAATACATTGCTAAACTTGTATAAATAGATTGTTATCGTATGATTTATCTGCAACATTCTCCGGAATAGTAACATTTATAGGGCAATTTACATTATGTTCACCGATCCATACTGCCACACTCCTACAATTAAGACCTATCGAGGCGTGCAGGTCCCCTGGAAGCCAACTTGGTAGTCGAGGAGGTGGAGGCCGAGATGTAGCGGGTCTTGTCTTTTTGACCTGTATATATAATTTGATATCAATTGACTCATATATATATACACACTAACAAAGTAAAGTAATGAAAATTTATCATACAATATCAGTATAGAGGACATCCGCTTCGGGCCACAGTATCACTCCGCCTACTGCCTCACCAAGTGTTTCAGCATCTGGGTGTGCATGAGGCAGTGCAAGAACCGTCCAACCAGCGAGTATATGTATGGGGCTCACACGTACCATGCCATATGGTACTAGACTCCCATGAAACATGCACCCTTTAAGGGGTGAGTAAACCGATGCATATGCAATGATATATCCTTCACTTTGTAGTCTGCATGGCTTCAACCCCTACAAATTTACATAATTAAAGAATGTTATATGAATATATACACGAACATATCATCTTGAACATACTAGCTATTATATATGCCATAAAAATACTTACAGAGGACGTGCTAGGTGGGTCTATAGGATTACTCCCAACCTCTACAGTATGAGGAGTAGGAGAAGAGAGGTTCGCCATAGGTACTGTCTGAATGTAGTTTGAGACGCTTGCCACTTGTCAAATTCTTCCTCGAGTCTTTTATCAACTGCAACCTGGAGTCTTTTATCAACTACTTCCTCGACTCTCCTATCAGTTAAGGAATCTTCCTATACATGGATAAAAGAAATGCTAGTTGCTGATTATTGAATTCCCTTTCGTAATAACGTTCTAAAATAAGAATAAGTTACCTCAGCATGTGAAAGTCCCGCTTTTGGGACATGTTTACGCTGGGATGGCCCAAAGAACGCGTTGATGCCCACACCAGCGCCTGCACCCCTTACACGTCCAGGATGCTCTGGGTTACCCAGAGCAACTGCCAGTTCATCCCTTGTGCCCTGAGGGATGAACTTGCCTTCCTTCATCTACTCGTGCAGCTCCCACTAAGCACCATCAACAAAAATTCATATGTAAACATAACAATAATCAATATCGATAGATTGCTCTAAGAGTTTGATTTTTACCATTTTTGCAGTTGGCTCAGTGGTTGTGGGCTTCGATATCTCTCCCTTCTTGTTTTGCCTCCCAGCTATCCACATAACATGATGAGGCAGAGGTGTGGGAGCAGCAGTAGAGGACTCTGCAGTCTCCTGAGTAGAAGTAGGCTGAGTAGACTCATCCTGTAGTCTTTGGCGAACGCCTGCATATCCTCTTAGACCCATTTTGTGGTCGTGCACATTCAGTGGACGCCTTGCTCATTGAGCATCGCTCTTAGCCTAGTTAGTTAGCATGTTGATTTGGTTAGTAACACTAGAGGTTAATCTTGAATAGGTGAATACATAAAAATGTATATTAATTACATTGGGAGTGGTGGCGCTTAATACCTTGAATTCATCTGTTTTTCTTTGGGTAACAAACTCCTCCCAGTCTTTGGGGTCCAAGTAGTTCCATTGCTATGTGGCTTCCTTCTTCCTATATTTATTTTTCAAAGAGAATACAAACAAAAATTATTAGTGTAAAGTTAGTGAGATACTGATCAATGTCTAGAATTGGAATCTATCAAGAACCTATTCTCAACATCGCGTATGTAATCTCAGGTGAGATTGGTCCTATAGTTCCTTAGGACCCTCCCACAACGTTGCATCACACATTTATGATGCAACTTTTCATCCAAATCAAATATGTTGGATCCTAGATGGGTGATTAGATGCTCTAGAGGGGGGGGTGAATAGAGCTGAAAGCACTTAAACAAAATTCATTAAACCTTCAAATTATATGACAAGATAAGGTTGCTAAATAGGTAATTTGAGTGCAACTAAATCATGCATAGCAAGGATAAGAGAGATTGAACATGCACCAATTAGATAAGCTATTTAGAGTGGTTCCACACTTCAAACTAGAAGTGTGTCAGTCCACTTGCCTAGAGAGGTCAACCTCTAGGACTTCCAACAATTGCACTCTTATATTCACTTAATAAGACATACAATACATGACCAACAAAGGACTTACCTATCCAATACAAAGAGTCTTCAACCTTACCAAGGACTTACCCACTTTGCAAGAGTCTTCGGCCTTCTCCAAGGACTTACCCACTCTTGCACAAGTCTTCGGCCTTGCAAGAATTACCCACTCTTCTTGGATCTTCCACCTTTGACTTCACCTTCACTCGGAGAAGCTTTCCACCAAGGTCTTACCTACTTGAGCTTGAGTCTTTTGCCTTCTCCAAGGGCTTACCCACTCTAGCTCCAAGTCTTCTGCCTTGATCTTCACCAAGGGACTCCTTCCCTTGTTCTTCTTCACCTCTCTTTCTCTTGGAGAGCTTTAGCACCTTCCTCCTTCACTCGGAGGCATGGAGAAGCTTGCCTTCTTCTCCTTCACTTGGGGAAGAACAACATCCTTCTTCTCTTTCACTTGGAGAAGAAGCTTCAAACAATCTTCAAAGGGAATGGAGGTAGGAGAAGAAGAATGGAGAGCTTTACAACATTACAAATGATAGTTCTCATACATGGTGACCTAACTCACTCATACTCACGATTTTGCTTTGAAGGTAGAGAGAGAAAGGGGCTCAAAGGATTAAAAAACACTCAACTAAGGCTAGGACCAAGCATATGTGAATGAGCAACCTTGGAATGAAGTCCAAGAGGTCCTATTTATAGTTGAGGGTGTCCCTTTGAACTTGGGAGAGATAAGGGACACAAAATATCCGTTTTACAACTTGCAACAGATCTATTTTGAGTTCCACCAAATTCTCTAACGGTTGGAATTGCTTTTTCTGCATTCCAGTACAGTCTGATCGGCCGAGTTTATATAAAGGTAACTCGGACGAACCACTAAAAGACAAGGCTGAAAGCTAGACTGTCGGCCGAGTTTCTTTGGAGAAACTCGGCCGATCGGTCGACTTTCATCTTGGACCGATCAGTGGATCGGCCGAGTTTCCTAGCTAGAAACTCGACTGAACGGGAATTGGCTGAGTTTGTAACTCGGCCGATTGCAACAAAAATTCCAGAATATATGGATCGACCGAGTTTGGAATTCGGCCGACCAAATCCATGTTATGGGTATTTTGGAATTTTCGTATAACCGTACAAATGATGGATTTTTGAGTCCCAATAATTTTATCCATCTTAGTTACAATGCAAAACATGAGTATAAGTGATTACATCAATTGTTCGAAGCCAATAAGGGCTATTTCCCAAAATGGTCAAAAGTCACATGTTTTGCATGTGCTGGATGAGTAGCTTTTGAGTTGAATGTGATTCTTTTCTTGTACCTAATATCTGAAACAATCTCAAATAGATTTGTTAGATACATATGAATGGAATGGTTAAGTCATTATCAAAATATGGGCAATGTGCGACACCTAGGTCAACGTTCTTCCCCTTTTTGACAATGACAAACCATTCCTCAACATATTGAAAAGAATGTGAAAGTTATACCTTTTCTTCGGGAATTGCAAGGGGATGCAAAAAATGATCAATTTGAAGTGCTCCCCCTCAATTCATGCTTACTTATGCTTGTATGACTTTGACTTGTCTTTTCTCCAATTTGAGATGCGCAAGTTAGGGCAATTGGAGTGTGTATATACCTAATCTGAAATTACTCAAGTAGAGACATTAGACACCAATATGTGGAATGGTTAGTCATCATCAAAACACGGGTTTAGTCAATTTAGATGTGAGTCAACATTGACCTAATTGACCTTGAGTCAACATTCTCCCCCTTTTTGAAGATGACAAACCATTCCATAAATGTATTGAAAGCATTTAAGTAAATTTATACCTTTGGAGAAACCTAGGGGTTTCAATGGAATTGAGTTCATATGCTCCCCCTCAATTGATGCTAGTGGAGTTCTCATACTCCCCCTCAATTGATGCTATTTCTCCTGCATGGTTAGCTTTCATAACATTTATAGAATACCATGTCTTCTACTCATATATGTTCTACACATATATGTCTTCTCCCCTTTACCTTCTCCCTTTACATGAACATACTTCTCTTCTTCATGTAAGACATGCCTTCTTCCTCTTTTTAAAAGAAGACATTACCTTTCTCCCCCTTTGTCATTTCAAAAAGGTGGGGGTTATGAAGAAAAAAGAAACATCACTTGTTAAAGAGAAAAGAGATAACACAAATATATAAGGAGAGTAGAAGAGCGCAGATAGGGGCTTGTCCAAGCATAGAAAGAAAAGCAAGTTAAAGCATATACTTGAACATCCCAAAAATGCAAGATAAAGTGCTGTAGAAAAACAATAAATCACAATTTTGACCCTCAAGATGATGGAATTTGACCAAAACCCATCGTAGCTCATGGCAAAGCAATGAGTCTTGCTCAGAAGGGTGTTTCTGTATAAAAACACTATACTTGCAGCAAAAACTGAAATTGGAGCAAAACCTGCATAAAATCCAAAAATACTCCAATTTCTACATATAATGTAGCTCTATGTGCCCTGCATCACAATGTTATGCAAGCAACTCAAGATAGTAGATATGCACTTCAAGGAACAGGCTTGAGCATATATGAGACAAGATACAAGCATAGCATATAGATGAGAAAATATTCCAATTATAAACAGGGTTAGAACTACATGTATATGAACTACTAGTAGATGATATCATAAGTTAGGACTACTAATAGGATCTAGATCATAGCAAGATATGCCAAAAGATACACAAGATAGAGCAAGCTATGATTAGATGAATAGATATATCCAAACAAGGAGATATGCAAGTTTAGAAGCATGAAAGGATATAACTCACTAGATATGCATCCTTACCATAAGATGATTACCCCTATGAACCTCAAGGTTGTATCAACACAAGATATACACCTATATAGATGTAGCAAGTTAGAGCACAACGGAAGCAATTTTTAGACACAACAAAGAGATCCAAAGAGATCATCATCAAAACCTACAAAACAACTCAAAGCAAGTAATTGCAAGATATATATATACCAATTTAGAGAAATTAGATAGATAGAGTTGTAAGCAAGATAGGCATTTAGAACATGGCAATATGCATATATAAAGATACCAAAAGAGAGTGCCAAAAAGTAAGGCTATTGGTTAAGAAAATCTAGTTGAGAGGGAAATTCTCATTCAATAAGCCAAATGTGTATTCTGTGCACAGTGTTATCGGTCGAGTTCTGTGCATGGACAACTCGACCGATGACAGCTGTTGGAAATGCCTATTGGTGCCCATCGGTCGAGTTTCACTAGGGCAAACTCGACCGACAGAGCAGCTGTCAAAAAGCACATATATTTCATAAAAACATATTTAAAGGCATGCTAAAAATACAAACCATATCCAAACATGTCTAAGCAAGTTAGTAATACACTATAGAAGCATTAGAAACAGTTTTTGAGCAAGAGTGTGAAGAGAATCACAAAATTCCACTTTTAACTCAAAAACCATATGTATAGTGCACACTAACTTGACAAAAACAAGTTAGGATAGGTTATAAGCAATAAAAAATTTACCTTTGTGCTTACCATTGCCTTTTCCACTTGTTGTCACCCTCTACACATCTCACCTTTCTTCTTTCAGGTGGATTGAGAAGTCAATTTGCAATTCAATAGCTCAAGTCAATCCATTTGCAATTACCTATAGGAAGAAAGATGAAATGGTCCCCAATCATGTTTTTGGGTCCGGAGGGGTTAGTTTAGCAACCCAAGTCCTATTGCTCTTGGGTGCTTTCCTAAAAGGACAACAAGTAGAATAATGACCAAATTCATTGCAATAGTTGCATGTGCCCTATAGTCTTGGAACTAGAGGATTCTCCATGAAATATTGGAGGTCCTTTATCTTTGTTGTTCCCTTGACTACTATCATACCCTAAACCATGTCTACCAATTTGTTTAGTAGTATGGTGTAGGATGTCATTAAAACTCTTTTTACCAACTAAGAATCTTTGCAAAGAAGATCTCAAACTGTCATTATCATGCTTAAGAGAAGCAATAGTCGAAGACAATTGATTAATATTATCTCTAGCATGCAAACGATCATTTTCTAAGCAAAGAGATTTAGTTGAAAGAGAATCTCTATCAATATGAAGAGCAGCAACATCATTCTCTCTATTTGTAGAACTAGAACAAGATTCATGCCCATTGATTTTAGCAAGCAAGGAGGCATTTTCTATTTCTAATTCATGCAAAACAAAATCTTTGTCCTTGTTTTCAGATTTAAGAACATCAATGTCATGCATGAGAGAATCAATAATTAAAGTATGCTCTTCATTAGAACTAGACATGAGAGGTTGAGCTTCTAGAAATTTAATCTTATCAAGTAAACTAGCATTTTCAAGTTTAATAGAGTCTACTTGGCTAAGAAAATAATTTTTATCAATAAGCAAGCAAGAATTAGCATATTCAAGATCATTTAGTTCTATATGCAAATTATCAACAATTTTAGCAAGCTTTTTCTTTTTCTTTTTAGAAGACTTATAAGAGGCACAAATGTCATGAATAATAGCAATTAAAGATTCTTTATCTAAAGAGTCTAGATTTACCTCACTTGAGTCTTCACTTGTTGATGCTATAAGGGCAAAATGGCATTCCCCTTCATCACTAGAGCTTGAGCTTGATCCTTCACATGAATCTTCACTTGAGCTTGAGTTGGAGGAGCCACTTGAGCTTGAGTGCCATTTCTCCTTCTTGTGAAGATGGGTCTTTTTGCCTTATGGGCAATCTTCCTTGTAGTGACCCTTCTTTCCACATGTGAAGCACCGGATGGAGGAGGACTTGCCTTTGTAGAGTCTACCCTTGGAGTACATGGCATCTTCTTCAACTTGAGAGAATGGAGAGGCTTGACCAACAATAGCCTTGATTTGAGCTTTGATTTCAGCCTTCTTCATTCTCTTGAGTTCTTTCTCCTCTTGTCTTTCTAATTCCTCCCTCTTGTCAAGTGTGGCTTCATGTGCTTGTAGATTTCCAATGAGCTCTTCAATAGGAATATCCCTAAGAGACCTTGCTTCTTCAATGGAAGTCACCTTGGATTCCCATCTCTTGGGGAGAGTTCTAAGGATCTTTGAGTTGATCTCTCTACTAGACATAGGATGTCCTAGAATAGCAAGACCATTCAAGATGGTGTTGAGCCTTGAGTACATGTTGGCTATGCTCTCCTCCTTTCCCATCTTGAAGTTCTCAAGCAACCCTTTGAGCATGTAGACTTTGCTTTCCTTCGCTTGATCTGTCCCTTCATAAGTGATGCAAAGTTTTCTCCATACCTCATAGGTCGTCTCACAAGAGGAAATCCGGTTGAACTCGGTGGGGGTCATGGAGGCATATAGGATGTGCATGGCTCTAGCATTCAAGGTTGCTTTCATCAAGGTGGCTTCATCCCATTCTTCAATGTTTGTCTTTGGTAGAATGTATGGGCTGTTCACCATTTGCCACATCTCGAGACTTGATCCTTGGATGAAGAATTCAAGTCTTCTTCTCCAATAGAGGAAGTTGCTCGCATCAAAGATTGGAAGGCTGGTCGAGAGTCTCCCTCCTAGGTAGTCACCCATCTTCTCCTACTTGTTGAAGTATGCTTGGAGAAGACCCGCTCTGATACCACTTGTTGGATCCTAGATGGGTGATTAGATGCTCTAGAGGGGGGGGGTGAATAGAGCTGAAAGCACTTAAACAAAATTCATTAAACCTTCAAATTATATGACAAGATAAGGTTGCTAAATAGGTAATTTGAGTGCAACTAAATCATGCATAGCAAGGATAAGAGAGATTGAACATGCACCAATTAGACAAGCTATTTAGAGTGGTTCCACACTTCAAACTAGAAGTGTGTCAGTCCACTTGCCTAGAGAGGTCAACCTCTAGGACTTCCAACAATTGCACTCTTATATTCAGTTAATAAGACATACAATACATGACCAACAAAGGACTTACCTATCCAATACAAAGAATCTTCAACCTTACCAAGGACTTACCCACTTTGCAAGAGTCTTCGGCCTTCTCCAAGGACTTACCCACTCTTGCACAAGTCTTCGGCCTTGCAGGAATTACCCACTCTTCTTGGATCTTCCGCCTTTGACTTCACCTTCACTCGGAGAAGCTTTCCACCAAAGTCTTACCTACTTGAGCTTGAGTCTTTTGCCTTCTCCAAGGGCTTACCCACTCTAGCTCCAAGTCTTCTGCCTTGATCTTCACCAAGGGACTCCTTCCCTTGTTCTTCTACACCTCTCTTTCTCTTGGAGAGCTTTAGCACCTTCCTCCTTCACTCAGAGGCCTGGAGAAGCTTGCCTTCTTCTCCTTCACTCGGGGAAGAACAACATCCTTCTTCTCTTTCACTTGGAGAAGAAGCTTCAAACAATCTTCAAAGGGAATGGAGGTAGGAGAAGAAGAATGGAGAGCTTTACAACATTACAAATGATAGCTCTCATACATGGTGACCTAACTCACTCATACTCACGATTTTGCTTTGAAGGTAGAGAGAGAAAGGGGCTCAAAGGATTAGAAAACACTCAACTAAGGCTAGGACCAAGCATATGTGAATGAGCAACCTTGGAATGAAGTCCAAGAGGTCCTATTTATAGTTGAGGGTGTCCCTTTGAACTTGGGAGAGATAAGGGACACAAAATATCCGTTTTACAACTTGCAACGGATCTATTTTGAGTTCCACCAAATTCTCCAACGGTTGGAATTGCTTTTTCTGCATTGCAGTACAGTCTGATCGGTCGAGTTTATATAAAGGTAACTCGGCCGAACCACTAAAAGACAAGGCTGAAAGCTAGACTGTCGGCCGAGTTTCTTTGGAGAAACTCGGCCGATCGGTCGACTTTCATCTTGGACCGATCAGTGGATCGGTCGAGTTTCCTAGCTAGAAACTCGACCGAATAGGAATCGGCTGAGTTTGTAACTCGGCCGATTGCAACAAAAAATCCAGAACCAAATCCCTGTTATGGGTATTTTGGAATTTTCGTATAACCGTAAAAATGATGGATTTTTGAGTCCCAATAATTTTATCCATCTTAGTTACAATGCAAAACATGAGTATAAGTGATTACATCAATTGTTCTAAGCCAATAAGGGCTATTTCCCAAAATGGTCAAAAGTCACATGTTTTGCATGTGCTGGATGAGTAGCTTTTGAGTTGAATGTGATTCTTTTCTTGTACCTAATATATGAAACAATCTCAAATAGATTTTTTAGATACATATGAATGGAATGGTTAAGTCATTATCAAAATATGGGCAATGTGCGACACCTAGGTCAACAAAATATGCTCTGCAAATTAAATAGAATATATTGCTATTAACTAGTATCCTAAAAATTAGTAATCTACACAAATAGAATTACAAATAATAATAACTTACGCATAGTTCCTTCCATATGTGGTCTTTCTTCTCCTTAGGAACTCTATGCCATGATTCTAGGATAACACTGCAATGGTTGTGAGTAAAAACCCCAAGATATGAAACAAATGAGTTGCAGTTCACTCCATATGGATTTCCTGCCTGATCGAAATCCACAGCCAATTTGGGTCCATTGCCCCTTTGCTGTATTAACTTGTTCATCATTGTGATGCCCCTCACTTTCTCAATTTTCTTTTGTTGCTCATCAAGTGCTGTAATTTCTTCAAGGGGTACATCACCAACCTAAAATTTTATAAAAAACACACATAATATAATTAATAATGAACATATAGATAGAAACCTCAGGGATATATTCTTAAAACATACATTGTCATGCGGTGCAAGCACATCCTCACCCTCATGGTGATCATCAGCACAGTCCTGATCAGCCATCTGATACAAGTATTAATACTTACACTTCAACAATTCATCACATTTGCACCGTGATATACAAGTTCTAGCTTTATCACTCATACTCGTCTTAATAATAAACTTCTAGGGTTTTCAAGAAGTCATCCTTTGTTCAATATCATAAGAATTACATAATTCATTAATCCATCAACACAACCCTAAACAGGGAATATTGCCACCTCACACTGATCCTTATGAATATATCATATTCAATTATAGTAAGACTCAACAAACACTTGTATAATTCATTCTAATACAATTCAAATATTATTTTGTAATGTCAACTCAATACCCAAGCATATGGACCACTGACCTGATTTTTAGGCAATATTCACATGAAATAGCATAGTCATATATCCATAGAATTTCCCATGGACGATCGTCAATCAATATAGTATGCAACATGGCCGGTCGAGTTAATCTAGGGAGTACTCAACCGCCACTCCTCTCTATAGAGTTCAAACATCATTAAAAAATTAGGAAAGTTTAACAAGACGTCCAAAATGGAGTTTCCAAAACATAATTAAAATTTCAGATCAATTGGATATACCAACAAAAAGATAAAATTCAAATACTAGACTACTATATTTCAGTTTGAATACATGGCCGATTGAGTTTATCTTGGGTAAAATAGGCCGACAAACAAGTCAAAAAATTATTCTAACTAATATCTAATTTCTCCAAACCATGTACAAATTTTAACTAAATCCTAGTTGTATATAAAATGCTGAAAATCATTTAGTACATGACTATACTAATCAAATTTTGTATTCATATGTTACCAAAACCCTAATTTATGTCGATTAGGATTTTCAATTCTCAAACCCTAATTATGTGAATCAAATAATGTTTAAATCTTCTCGTTAGTTTTAAAACATAATGATTAGATTACCATAATTAATCAAGCTTTAAACAATGTAATAATGCATTCATCAACTTGATGAATCTACATATCAAAACTTTTGAGTGGTTGAAGTAGTGAAGATGTAGCTTAAAACTACCTAGAATTCTAAAACTTGAACCGAGAGAGGATAAATAAATATAAAAGGTTATGCACAGATAAGCACATGAAGAACTTGTAGTGCAATATCCCGCCCCCAAATCCCCTATATTAACCCTGAATTGATATGTGAGTATGTTGTAAACGTGAGTAATATTGTGTAGAACAAAATGTAGTTTGTCATAGAACAATGCAGGTTAGGGGAAAACCTGATAATGGGCGTGCGGGCTAGTCGTGCTTCAAATGGCGGCCCTTCTAGCAGCTCGAAGAGGCGGCCCTACTGGATGCTTCAAGCGGCGACGCTGCTGGCTGCTTCAAGCGGTGATGTTGCTCCTCCGTGTAGGCGGCAGTGCTGCTCCCTGTGGGCGGCGATGCTGCTCCTTGCCGACATTGCTGCTTCTTGCGGCAGCCGAAGCTCCTGCTGGATGGCGATGACGATCGGGGGTGCGGAAGAGAGAGAGCTCCGGGCGGAGAGCTGGTCGGGCGGTCGCCGGGAGGAGAGCTCTGGTCGGGCGGTCGTCGGGCGGAGAACTCTGGTCGGGCGGTCAACGACAGTGGCTTGAGGAAGCAGAGGCGGCGAGTGGCGGCGGTGTCGGAGGCAGAGGCTGAGGCGGAGGCAGAGGCAGAGCAGCAGCGGAGTCGTCGGAGCAAAGGAATCGTCGAAGCAAAAACCCTGATCAGCGGAAATGAATGAAACAGAAGAGGAAGAGTCTTCCTCGCGCTGTTATGTTAACTATAGGTGTCGGTTGTTAACAAAAACTGACAATAAAAAGTTTAAGTGTCGGTTTGCAACAAAACACCGGCACTAAAGGGAGGTGAAAATTTACGCAGTTATTCGCACGAACACACAATGGCGTCAGTTATTGTCATGAAACCGACGATAAAAATTGAGCAAATTTCTGTCTCGCAAAAAACCTTTAGTTGTCAGTTTCTCTCTTAAAAACCGACGATGTATGTCAATTTTTGGAGGTAATTTTTTTCTCTGGAAATTTTGGTTTTGGCGGTTACTTTTAGGTGTCGGTTTCTTGTTAAAGAATTGACACTGAATAAAAGTGATACTCGTATCTGGTTGCCCTTCACAGATTGATGTCGGCTTATTTTATACACCGAAGCTATATGTGTATTATTACAACCGACACCATTAAAAGTGACGTTATAAGCCATTTCTGTAGTAGTGTCCACCTAAAAAGATTGTTAACTAATGGGGTGAGACACAGTCCCAGTGAGAGATATAACTCTTCACCAACTCTATTATTACCACAGATAAGATAACTGAGCGGTAGTATAAATAACAGTAAGAACAATTAGTGTTGATTTATGAAACATCTTAATAATTTAAAAGGAATATAAAGAACATGTATATTTTCTATCAACAACATTGTATAAAGATCAAGCAAAGCCTCAACCAATGTTTTCATATTTGATCCTATACAATTATACTACACGGCTGATTATGTATTCATTATGCCCCGAGGATTTGAATCGTACTATCCAAATCCAACCAACCACTATATGTGTATAGTCAAAGTCAGCACAAGGTCTAATGGAAGAGCCAAAATCCACGACCTTACCACACCTCTAGGTCAGCACAAGAGAAAACACCACAGAACCATATTAGTCAACTGCAACATTGGCATATAGCCGAGATCAGGAATTGGCTCACGCATGGTCATCCACATATATAAACATAATTAGCCCACCTTGGTACAAGTACATCATTAGAAGAACAGATTCATGCATGGCCGTTCTAACAAAAGGAGTGGCTCACGAATGGCCATCCATATCACACCGAGATTGGCTCATGCATGGTCGTCTCACACATCATGTATTTAAGGATACAAGGAATTACTCAACTTGTACCCCGCATATTCAAAAATATGCACTCTGAATTAAAATCATTTCGCCATCCAGTAATAAAGTTGACACTGGAATGGATCTATAGAACAAGGAAAACTACACTATAATTTTTCACTTGATTAATTAGATCAATTTAACATCTTAAAGCATCAATCAAGTTACAATGTATAACCTCTAAAAAAGATCTACATAAACATGGCATGACTCGTCATCACCAAAACATATTGATTCACAATAAGTGTGATCTCATCACATCATGTCTCCTCATGCTTACTATTCATCATATGTCCATCACATCATGACCATCATTGTTCATACCTTGCTATGTACACCAATTAGTATCACTTGCATGGTTAGAAACTGATAACAAGAAGGCAAAGCATCGTCATCTCATAGTACTTAAGCTAAACATTTACATCATACATTTCACATCATAACAATTAGGGTTTCACTTTACCCGATTACGGTTTACAGAGTGGGATCATCAACCATATTTAGATCATCACTTCCTTCATTTTTATGAAGTATATCTAGAGATGTGGAATCATATTCCTATCATTATTACAAAACATGTAGAGATATAGCTTTTAACATCACACACATGATTACCCTATAAGGTATCACATCACCCCGTATAACCCTAGCATCATCAAGATGCATCACTACACAACACAAGATGTCGATTAGGGTTAGGGTATCGGCCACCACACTAAGATAGGGTATCGACCACTACATTAAGGTAGGGTATCAACCACCACACTAAGGTAGGGTATCAGCCACTACACTAAGGTAGGGTATCGGAAACCATACTAAAGTAGGGTATCGGCCACTACACTAAGGTAGGGTATCGGTTTAGATTAGGTATTGGGAAACCACTCTAGATAGGGTATCTTCCTAACAACTCAAGGATGAGTATTGGTTTAGCATCACTTGGTATCAGGCTCAACACCTCAATGAGAGTGTGTCAACCAAAGAACAACAAGGATATCAGCTTATTGGTGCATAAGAAAGTATATCGGTCATACCATCTCATAAGGTATCAGCATCACCATCCATTAGGGTATCCGCCTACCCACCAACTAGGGTATTGTCTTACCTACCAACTAGGGTATTGGTCTACCCACTCAACTAGGGTATCGACCTACCCACTCAACTAGGATATCGACCATTAGGGTTGGTTGTATTGGTTGAACCTCTAGGGAGATGCTTCCCTAACCAACTCTAAGTGTACCAATTCACATGGTGTGTCGAGTTACAAATGTTTCGGATCAGGGTACCCATGTTGACTTCCACACTCAACTAGAAGTATGGAGACTCAACACTGTTCCTTCCAAGGCATCACTAGATTATAAAAAGTCACATCATAAGAGGCATGTCGGTTTACATAAGAGTATATCGGCCTAGCATATCAGTTTTCATGCATGTTGATTCAGCATATCATATCGATTTACACCTCATATCGGTTTAGTCATCTTCTACCCCAAGATCAAGATACTAACAAGGCAAAAGAAAAGAGAAAGTTATGGCAGCAACTTAATAAAGCTCTATTCTCAAATGAAGAACATAAGGCTACCAAGAAAAGCTACTAACTAGCAAGAAATAACGAGCTAAAGATAACTAGCAAGATAACAAGTAGAAAGGTGATAATAACAAAGTAGGGTTAGAGTTATATGACCCACCTCAGGAACAACCACCAAGCTTTAAGATCTAAGGTTCCCAAGCTCAAGGTAGAAGAAGATCCTCCTAACTCAATCACCACAACACCTCCAAGAAAGAAGGTACAACCGAGGTTAAGGGGGAGCAAAAGAGAAGAAAGAAGATACCATGATCCATGGCCAAAAAGAAGAAAGAAGAAGAGAAGGAAAACTAGAAAACCATGGCTTACCAAGGAAGAATATGAAAGAGGGAATTACAAGATCTTGGCTTGCCCACCAAGCTCCAAGGGAGAGTTCTCTTCAAGCTCAAATCCGGCCACTAAGGGGGTAAGCAAGCATCACTAAAAGGGTTCTCTTGCATGGAAGAGAAGGTTATATATACATTGTCTAAGAGAGAGAGAGAGAGAGAGAGAGAGAGAGAGAGAGAGAGACAGAGAGAGAGAGCAAGGAGAAGGTGTCACCACATTAGGACCCTAGAAGACACATGTCCAAGAGGAAAGGACACATGTAAAAACATGCAACATGGTGATAAGACCTATATCTCTCCCACTTGGCCTCCTTCCTAGGTCATGGCCGATACACACCTCCACCTCTTTCACAAACGGATAGGGATGAAACCCTAGGTCACAAACCAACATGGTGATCATCAAAACATCACCAAACCGATAGGGTGTCCCTTAAGATACCCTCAACTGATACCAAGTCTCCTCAAGGAAACCACAAATGGATACATGGTCTCACTAAGGCTCTCTAGCCCGAGACAACACTCCTAAGAGCCAAACACACCTCAAACATGTGCGCAAAACATCACCAAGGATGTCATCACTCAACCAAGGCCAAACAAGGTGCCCTACACTTCCTATCTCCTCTAGATAATGGAAAGAGGGAGAAGGAACACTCTAGAGGGGGCATACTTGCACATCAACCCCTATCCTGGGTGAATTGTAGTTTGCACCAAAAATCTCTCCACAAAACACAAACATCAACCAAACAAGATCGAACAAGGTGCACATACCTTCAACATGCCCTAATTACATCTTATATTATTAGAGCAAGGAGATAAGAAACACACTTGAGAAAGACAAATAGGGTTATCCCAAAATGTGGGTCAGGGTCCTTACAAGCCATAAACCCCTAACATGGATTTTGCCCCCAAAATCCTAAGAGAAAACAGAAGGGTACTTCTTCCTCATCTCCTCTTCAAGCTCCCATGTGGCTTACTCAACACCATGATGATGCCAAAGAAACTTCACAAGAACAAGGTCCTTCCTCTTCAACTTCTTCACCCTACGATTAAGTATCAACACTGGACCCTCCACATAGGTCATATTCTCATCAAGCTCCACCTCCATGGGCTTTAGCACTGTCTCTATATCCGGATAACACTTCCTCAACATACTGACATGGAACACTAGATGAAAACTGTGCAACTCATGTGGCAACTCTAGCTTGTAGGCCACCTTCCCAACTTGTGCCACAACTAGGTAAGGTCCCATAAACCTAGGAGCCAACTTACCCTTCTTCCCAAATCTCCAAACACCTTTCCAGGGAGAGACCTTCAGATACACCTTGTCTCCCACTTGGAACACCAAGGGCCTGTGACAATTTTCTGCGTATGACTTCTATTTGTCCTATGCTACTTTCAACTATTGTTGTATCACCTCAATCATATATGCCGTCTTCTGTATCAGATCAGGACCTAGGAGTTGATACTCCCTTGTCTCATACCAACACAACGGAGACCAACAACACCTCATATGGTGAAATGTTAATACTTCTCTGATAGCTGCTATTGTAGGCAAACTCTATCAGATTGAGGTGTATATCCCAACTTCCTAAAAACTAAAGAACATAAGCCCTTAATAGATCCTCCATGATTTGGATGGTACTTTAAGACTTACCATCTATCTGCGGGTGGAAAGTAGTTCTAAACTTTAACTACGCACCGAAAGATATATGCAGTTGTTCCCAAAAGTGACTTGTAAATTGAATACCTCTATCAAATCTGATAGAAGATGGAACACCATGCAAACACACTATCTCATCAACATAAACTTGGGCAAGTTTTTCTAATGTGAACATTTTCTTCATAGGAAGGAAATGTGCTGACTTGGCCAACCTATCAATGATCACCCAAATGGAATCATAACCCTTGGCTCCTAGGTAGACCAACCACAAAGTCTATAGTCACATGATCCCATTTCCACTGAGGTATAGGTAATAGTTGCAATGTTCTTGTAGGCTTTTGATGCTCAGCTTTGACTAGTTAACATACCACACACCTTGCAACGAACTCCACTACATCTTTCTTCAATCCTGGCCACCAATACATATCCTTCAGGTTATGGTACATCTTGGTATTATTTGGGTGCATAGCATACATAGATGTATGAGCCTCTCCCGGCACCATCTTCCTCAGGTTATCAGCATCATGAACTACTATCTAGTGATGATAACACACTATACTATCTTCCGTCTCATGAAAACCACCATGCTTCTCACTGTCAAACCCTGATCTAATCTGCTATGTTACAGTATCTATCTGTTGAGCTTCTTTGATCTGTTGGCTCAGCTTAGTCTTCACTTGTAATTGTGCCAACAAACTGGCTAACAAAGATACTTCCAACTTGACATTCATCTAAAGCAAGGAGGCCAACATGTCTCACTTGTGACACATCAAAGAACTCAACTAACCTCTACCCACAGATGAAAATTTCCTACTCAAGGCATCTACCATGACATTCACCCTTCTCGGATGATAATCAACTATGCAGTCGTAATCTTTGATCAGCTCCATCCAACGGTGATGCCTCATATTCAACTCCTGTTGTGAAAAGATATACTTTAGGTTTTTGTTATCTGTGAAGATCTGACACTTCTCTCCATATAGGTAGTGCCTCCAAATCATCAGAGCATGTACTACTACATCTAACTCCAAGTCATGGGTTGGATAATTCTCCTCATGTTTCTTGAGTTGTCGAGAAGTAAAAGAAACCACTTGCTTGTCTTGCATCAACACGCATCCCAGACCACTTTTGGATGCATCATAAAAGATGATGTATCCTTTTCCTTGCTCGAGAAAAACCTAAACTGGTGCACTTGTCATCTTCTCCTTCAACGTCTAAAAAGAACTTTGACATATGTCGTCCCAAATGAATAACACATCCTTCCTCGTCAACTTAGTTAGGGGTAGGGTCATAGCGCTAAATCCCTTAATGAACATTCGGTAGTAACCTACCAAACCTAGGAAACTACACACTTCTGTCAACATCTTTGGTTGCTCCCATTCTGTTATGGACTCTACCTTCTGAGGGTCCATGCGTACTCCCTCTATAGATGTAACGTATCTGTAACATACTAAATTTTGGACTGTTTACCTTTTTGGTCCTCTTTTCCATCTTTTCCTTTCATTTCTATCCTCTTTGGCCTTTCTATTTAATTTGTGGACAATATGATGGTTTAATGAACATTTGTTCACCTTTTTTTCCAATATTTGGGTTTTATGCACAAATACCTCAGTGAAAGCTTAACAATGGGTTTAAAATGTAAAATGTCCACTTAAATAATAAATATAATAAAATATTTCGTCCTAGAACTTTCCAGTGCTTTTTAGAATATGAAAAAGAAAGTAAATCTCGAAATATACATAAAGGAGATGATAAATGTAATAATTGGAATTAATATGGGATATAATGGATAAAAGGAGACAATGTGGAATATATTGTTCCAAAAATACCAAATAGGAAACCAAGAGATAATTTGATATGAAATTTCGTTTTCTAGACTTAGAAGTTACTTAATGGCCAAGTATCTTCAAATTTGGATAATAAATACATATATAATGCCTTTAATACAAGATAATTGGAAATAAGCCAAGAAAGAGAGATAAAATATTTAATTCCCTCAAATTAGAAAACTAACTCTAGATTCGTAATCTATATGTCAAAATGAGTCTATGTGTGACATTTTATTTAATTTGGTCAATGTTTAATATTTTATTTTATTCTAGAGAGAGAAAATGATTTAAAGACCAAAAATATTAAATATATGTTGAAAAAATTAATTAATGGCCAAATCGTGTTCCAAACGTTTAGTATTGCTTATAGACCAGGTTTTGTATTTTTAGAAAGTTTCTAGATACCTCTAATAAATTAAAAGGATAAATAAGTGGTAAAATGTAAATGAATTAAATAAAATAATAAAAGTATTCAAAAATATAAAATAATGCAAAATTCGTATTTTACATGTTAAAATGTATCTTTTGATGAATTTTGAATCAATTTGGAAAATATTTGATGTGAAGATAAATTAAGGAGAGAGAAAGTGTACAAAACATTCAAATCATTATTTAAAATAACAAACGACTTCAACAAATGGAAATAATACAAAATTCGTGACTAACATACTTAATTTGAGTTATGGGTCAAGTTTTGAAATTTTTGAATAATCATAAAATCTTAATTAAATGATGAAAGAGAAAATGTGTTTTGAATTATTTAACATATTAAAGATTCTCAAAAGGCAAAACAAATTTTATATTTCAATTCTACACATCAAAATAAGTCAAAATATAAAATTTGATAATTTTTGGATAATTTTGGGCCTCCAAATGAGGAGAGAGAAAAGCATTAAATCACTTTAGTCAAATTTGAATAGGAATCAAATATACAACTGTAATTTGGCACTTAATCTCGGCTGTTGGATCTCAATTTGAGGGTTCGCGATCTGTCTTCTTCCTCAGTCCATTTTGGGCAACAGGTTCCTTATTTTCCAAGTTTCAAATCCAGTTTTCTCGAGATATACTCGATTGTATTCAATGATTTTTGGCTCTAAAAGTTCCTTGCAAGATTCTGCACTGATATATTCCAACATTTTTGTGTTTTGATGAATATTCGTAAAATGCCCAATTTGTGTGCCACGTCTATCTACCCCCACCTTGCTAAACCCTAACTTAGGCCTCCTTGCCTATAAATATCTATACCCCTAGATCCGTAGTCACCCTAGCAACTCAACGCATCTCTTAATTTTAGGTTGCGTCGTCGTTTTAACCTCCAACGAGCAGCCGAAGCTGCTGTGCTTGCAGTGCCCCTTGCTCTGACGTGTCTTCATACCCGGCTCAATTGAAGGTAGCATTGAATTTAGCTCTCCTTCTTCTTTCTTTCGAGTACCAGAATGTGAAGTTTCGTCACGTTTTTCGATTTTGCCCAAGATGATCCCGCATTTTTACCTTTTTGCCCCGACCGACTTTGCTTTGTTGTGTTTTACGCGCAAGGGCACTCTGGTCTTTTGGTTTGCTTTTTTTTTTTTAAAATGATGTGCCTACGTGGCAAGTTATCATTGGTCTGTCTTAGAAAATCCGTATCTTCTGATTCATTGGTCGAAAAAATAAAAGTAAGATATGTTTTGAAATTGGGAGAACGAGATCTATCTAACAAAAATACTTTCATAGTTTGATTCTGATATTTTCGAATATGTGTTTTTAAGGATGAATTAAATTACTTAAAAATATGGAAAATAGCCTAAAAAGTCAGTATCTCGAAAATATACAAACATATATGTTATTTTGATCAGAAGAACGTAACTAAGACAGTAGTAAGGTTTTTAGAGTCTAAATCGATCGTTTGTGGAAAAAGTCGATGGTTTTGAGGTTTTAAGCCTTTAATGAATATACATAGATCTAATACATGGATATAATGATGAAATTAGGGCAAGTGGATCTGATCTCGTGTAAAAGTTATGAAAAGTGGTTCTAGGATTCTAAAGATTAAAGGTATGTGGATCTACACCTTTAGTTGGGAAATTTATTATACATTTACCCATGTTCCCTAATGAGGCTTAATTTGACCTAATCCATTATTCTTGAAATCTAATTTATTCATGCCTCAAAAATTAGTTGTAGTATTATCTTGTGTGGGTTTTCATACCTCACTGCCTTGTTATATGAATCCTTTGATTAATCTTTCCATAACTCTTTTTCTAGCATGTAGTTATATGTTCTATTTAATTGTAAAGTAGAGGTACTTATGTACAACCACCCACAGAGGGCATGTATATAATCGCCCTAGGGGAATGTTTATAACTCTCCCCATAATATTATAGGTGACTGGGAATGTCTTATTCTCCCCTCACCTAAGGTTAGAGGTCAGGTAGGTGCCTCAACCCTACTTAGTTAGGTAGACATATTAAATTATATGCAAATCCTTTATTTACTTTTGTTAGTGGCATGTTTCCTTAATTAAAGCCTCATACTCTTGATATCTCCTCTTTTGATGAATCCCTAGCCTAATTTACTTGTTATATTTATCTTTTCACCGTTATTATAGTTTTTTTTGTCAGTCAAAAAATGTGTTACTATAAAACCAAAAACTTTGGGCACAAAGTACCCCATTACATCACAAGGAGCTAAAAAGCTCAACCAAGGAACAAATGCCCCACGCAGGGGGACACACAAGCAAACTAGATGAAAACAAAACTAAGGACACCAGACAAACTATACAAGCTAGGTTCAGATGGACCAACCAGAAAAAGACAATAGCAAACCACTATTACATGCATTCAGCGTACCCACAATTAGTAATAGTAGCTTGACATTGAACAAAAACTAGCAAACCAGCCATGTACCTAGACAAGAAGTTTCTGGTATTCTCAGCAATCCAACTCCAAGCAAGAACCACCGCGTTTTAACAACTAAGATTGGGAAAGAAAGATCAGCACAAAGAAACTCCTTCATGCAGCACAACACCAACCATCTAAAGAGAGCACTCACAAATTGTGGTACTAAGCCAAGATTAGGGGATCCATCGAGCTAATATTCTGCCCCACCACCTAGTTGCTCACCCGCAGGGTTCAAGAACATACAGTGGTAGATGGTTACATAGCAACAACCATAGAAGAAAGCAGGCTACGTACTCTTATGATAAAATAGATGCATTCCACTGAATACTAGGTGCTCGCAGCATCAAAGAGGACTGAGAAGAGAGGAAGAAGGAAGCCCCCCCATCCCAACCCTACTAGAGGTTGCAGACAGCACATGACAACTAGCTCATGATTCAGGTGTCCAAGAAGAAGCTAGAAAATACTGCAGCAAAGCATCGATCACCTTGAAGGTGTTACTACCCGCAGCTGCAGAAGGGCACAAGGAGAAGAAGAAGAAGAAGCCCCTCCCCCTTGAGTCCAACCCCAACCGAGACACCAGTGAACCACGGAGGCTCCACATCAAACACCTAGAGGGCGTTCGAGCTCGCAACAACTAAGGAACCGCACTGGACCAACCAGCATAGGAAGCCATGAGACCCAGCCGATCACCTGTAGAAGAAAGCACACAAAGGAAGGACAACGGAGGGGGAAGAGGCACCCACACTCTAGAAGGGACTCCATCAGTGCAACGATCCTTGTAGAGCGACCGGTGAAACTCGACCTTCTACCGCAGATCTAGCCAACAACTGAACCATCCGCCGCCGAAGTCACCAGGCAGACAAACAGGGCGGGGTCGCAAACCCTGGAAGGCCGGCCTGACATAGGTTGAGGAGGGAGCATCACCGTCAGGAGACACAGAAGCTAGCCTGATGGCGAGATGCCCATCCTTGCCGTCGTTGTGGAAAGGGCACGCCGCCAAGCTGAGGAACAATCAGCCCATCGACATGTCCCACCGCCGCCGAAGCTTACCAACCTGAGCCAGGGTGGGGTTGAGAACCCATTACCACCCACGAAACCCAGGCGTCGCTCGGGGAAGGAGGGGGGCTGCAAGTGCGGGAAACGTCGAAGAGAGCCCTCCCATCACCTGCAGGGTAAAGTAGCGACGAAGATGCCAGATCTAGTTGGGAAAGGCCCTTTCCATCCGTTGCACTTGAACGGAGTAGAATCAACTGAGTTGAACTGCCAATCCGCTGGCCCAGAGCTGCTCCTCGCGGCGCTTCACATGTCCTCTCCAACCGGCACACCCAAGCTTCACCCACCGACGACTGCATCCTTTTCTCCATCGACTCGCAGCACTTGCTCTTCCTAATCAAAAATGCCCCGAGACCAGTTAGGGCCAGGGGGAGGAAAGCGTCAAGGGTGACACCCCTCCCCCCAGCGGCGGCCTCCAGGGAGAAACTAGAGAGAGGTTAGAGCGCAAGCCCTAGACAGAGAGAGCCTCCTCATTGAGAAACACCTTTAGTATAGTTTAGTGACACATACTTGTTTTTCCTTCCCTCTTGCTGGGTGTTTTCCCAACCACCCAGGTGTGGAGCAAGGTGTTGGATATGGCATGAAGATCATAGCTTTGGCATGGACTTGACTGATGTATGTGTTGCTTGGAGACAAAAGTGGAGTAGTCTAGTTTCCCTCTACTTAGATCCTCTTTTTGTATAAAGCATGTACACCCATATTGGGAGAATGTTTATGTACACTTTATTTAAATTGAAAATAGTCAAAAAAAATTATCTTCCACTACTATCCCAATTGGATTTTGTTTACCATTGTTATTAGTAGAGAGGTTGATTTATTTCACTTCTTTATAGTATCCCAAGAAAGCTACCTCCCTCAACCAGAATTCACACTTACAGAACTTAGCATAAAGTTGGGGCAGTCTCAACACTGTCAACGCCTAACGTAGATGTTGTTCATACTACTGACGGTCCTGACTATATATCAAAATGTCATCTACAAAGACAACCAAAAATTGATCAAGGAACGGTCTATATACCATGTTCATCAAATCCATGAACTTGCCGGTGCATTGGTCAGCCCAAACAGCATAACCACAAACTCATAGTGACCATACATCATCCTAAAAGTTGACTTTGGTATGTCATCCTCCTTGATCCTCAACTGATGATATCCTGACCGTAGATCCATCTTTCAGAACACCATTGCACAGCACAACTAATCAAACAAATCATCTATCCTCGGCAAATGATACTTATTCTTTATCATGACCTTGTTCAACTGCTTGTAATCTATGCACAACCTTGTAAACCCATCCTTCTTCTTTACAAACAACACTAGAGAACCCCACGATGACGTACTCAGTCTGATGAAACCTTTGTCAAGCATTTCTTGCAACTATCTCTTCAACTCTCCCATCTTTGGCGATGCCATCCTATACGGTGTATGAGCTATGGGTTGCGTACTAGGAACCAGATTGATCTCAAAATAAATCTCACAGGATGGGGGAACACCTAAAAACGCTTCAGGAAACATGTTCTCAAACTCCCTAACACCGACTGTTCCTGGATACTAAGACTCCTAACCTCATTATCCACCATGTATGCCATAAATGCCTCACAACCTTGTCTCAGAAGCTTCCTTGCTACCATAGATGATACGGGACACGTCGGGAGAATCTTCCTATCTCCTTGGAAGATCCATGTCTCACTACCATCTACAAATTTCACTTTCTTGGAACTGCAATCCAAGACTACTCTATACTTCTCCAGGGTATCCATCCAAAGGATCACATCAAATCCATGTATGTCAAGTGGTATAAGATCCACTTGAATGTTGTCGAATGAAAAAGAAAGAACATAGGAAGGACATACATCCTACAACACTACAGAACTAACCAACGGGGTTTCTATCATCAAGTTATACTTCCTACGACTAACATGCAAGGAACAACTATGAAGCACTTCCCGTGCGATAAAAAAGTGTGTAGCACCTGATTCAATCAAAACAGATATAAAGTAAGAAGAAGACAAATTAGAATGAAATAACTCCATCTGACATGTCATCACTCGCGGGTTGACCACCGCCTCCAGCTGACTCATCGTGTAGAATCTAGTTGTCACCTATTGTTGCCTGCATCATCGCCTTCCCTGAGCAGATGATCCAGATTGGGAAGCTTGACCACATCCTCATCCTCCTATGTTGTTATTGATTTGTTGCCTCTGTGAGGCCTATTGTCTCTACCTCAGCTTTTGTGTCACTTCATCCTCTTTCACTGGACAGAATTGTCTGGTATGGCCAACTTGTCCACACTTGTAACACATTTTTCCCTCATACCAAGGCATAGGTGGTCCTATCACCGATGTTGATGCAACACTCTAGGCTCCTAAGGGTGAAAAACTATGGCCTCTGCCCTTGCTTGGTGACCATTGAGTCGAAACACAACACCTCTGTGACACTGGCAGTGTAGAAAACCTCGACTTCTTAAAGACACCTGATGACTACCCTTCAAACTGTGCAGATTGCTTCTTGGTATTTGCTTCTCGCCTTTCCTTTATAGATTGCTCTATCCTTTGAACAGATTCTACAAACGCAGCAAACCTCTCTCGATTCTCCAGAGAAGTAGGTGGGGTAGACAACTCATCATTCAACCCTTTCTCAAAACAATAAATCCTCTCATCCCCAGTCACGTCCATGTGAGGACATAACCTCAACAATTCCTTAAACCTTGCCTCATACTCATTGATTGTCATGGACCCCTGTTGAATCCTCTCAAACTGACTGATCTTCTCATCAAGATACGTCCATTATAAGTACTGACTAATAAACTCTCATCGAAACTCCTCCCATCCCACCACAACAACATGTCTCTTCTCCTCCTCTATGGTGCACCAATGGCCCACACTCCCTCTCAGGAGGTACACTACATGCTTCACCTTATCCTCTTCAGGGATACTCAGGATCTTAAAGGTCTTCTCAAACTCAATCAACCCCAGATCTGCATTCACTTGGTCAGCTGTTCTAGCATACTCAAGCACCCCAACATGGCAAAGCTGCTCGAAATTCTTCCCAGTACCCAAAGATTTGGCATGGGGAATAGGTGCCCTACGCTGCGGTGCAGGCATCATGTCCGCCATACGAGTCATTGTGGCCATCAACTACCCAAAAAGTGAATGAAAGGTAGGGTTTTCTATCATGGCAGGGTCAAACTGGGGGACTTCAGGCACCCGATCATCATGTACCTGGTTCCTTACACCACCACCTGGTGTAGCAACACTGCTCTCAGCAGCATGTTCTTTGTGTTTTCCAGACATCTTTGAGCTTTACTTCTTCTTCCGCATAAGAATAAGTGACTATAAGACATATTGGAGGGCACTGGAATAGACACAAACCCTAGTCCTAGGTCCTCATAGAAGTGAACCTAAAGATCTAATACCAACCTGAACTATGATGCCCCGTGCCACAGCGAAATGAGATTACTCAAAACAAAACCGCAGAAAAGAGATTAATAGAATTACTAGAAGAAAACACTAAAAATTACAACCTATTTGTATAAATCTTCCATATAACAAGAACCTTTACACATGTTCCCTTTCATGCATCAAAGCATTCATAAGGCATGCTATTAACCTATAACGAAGGTATTGTTCCAGAACATATATATATGATTCCCTCATATTTAACATACAAAGGACACATAAAGAGAACACATTCGCAAAACATCTACAAAACGTTCCCAAAGACCCGAGTGTACAAGGATGACTCTAGGACTCTACCAACAATAGACATCCAACAAAACTTCCAACCTTATCCAATAATGCTCCTCTGGCTGCTCTTCAACCTCCTTTGCACGATCTCTACCTCTTTGTGCTCATCCACCTAAAAAGGTTGTTAACCAATGGGGTGAGATGCACAGTCCCAGTGAGAGATATAACTCTTCGCCAACTCTATTATTATCACAAATAAGATAACTGAGCAACAATAAAAATAACAGGAAGAACAATTAGCGTTGAATTATGAAAAAGCTCAAAAATTTAAAAGGAATATGAAGAACATGTATATTTTCTTTCAACAACATTGTACAAAGATCAAGCAAGGCCTCAACCAATGTTTACATATTTGATCCTATACAATATACTACATAGCTGATTATGTATTCATTATGCCCCAAGGATTTGAATCGTACAATCCAAATCCAACCGACTACTATATGTGTATAGTCAAAAGTCAGTGCACACAAGATCTAATGGAAGAGCCAAAATCCACAACCTCACGACACCTCTTGGTCAGCATAAGTGAAAACACCACAGAGACATATTAGTCAACTACAACATTGGCATATAGCCAAGATCTGGGATTGGCTCACGCATGGCCATCCACCTTGGTATAGGTACATTGCTAGAAGAACATATTTACACATCGATGTTCTAACAAAAGGAGTGGCTCACGAATGGCCATCCATATCACACTGAGATTGGCTCACGCATGGCCATATCACACATTATGTATTTAAGAATACAAGGAATTACTTGATGTGTACCCCGCATATTCAAAAATATGTGCTCTGATTTAAACTCGTTTCACCATCGCGCAATAGAGATGACACTAGAATGGATCTATGGCATAAGGAAAACTACACTATTAGGTTTCACTTGACTAATTAGATCAATTTAACATCTTATAGCATTAATCAAGTTACAACGTATAACCTCTAAATAAGATCTACATAAATAGGGCATGACTCATGATCACCAGAATATATTGATTCACAATAAGTGTGATCTCATCACATCATGTCTCTTTATGCTTACTATTCACCATATGTCCATCACAAGGATCAATATCCATCACAAGGACCACATGTTCATCACAAGGACCAATGTGCATCACAATGACCACTTATCCATCACAAGGACCAATATCCATCACATCATGACCACAATAGCCTATACATGGCTGTGTACACCAATCAGTATCACCTACATGGTTAGAAACTAATAATAAGAAGCCAAAGCATCAACATCTCATAGAACTTATGCTAAACATTTACATCATACATTTTAAATCACAACAACTAGGATTGCACTTTACCTTGTTAGGGTTTACAGAGTTGAATCATCAACCATCTTTAGATCATCACTTCCTTCATTATCATGAAGTATATTTAGAGATGTGGAAACATATTCCTATCATTATTCTAAAACACGTAGAGAGATCTAGATTTCAACATCACACACATGATTACCCTATAAGGTATCACATCACACCATGTAACCCTAGCATCCTCAAGATGCATCACTACACATTACACGATGCTAATTAGGGTTAGGGTATCGACCACCACACTAAGGTAGGGTATCAGCCACTACACTAAGGTAGGGTATCAACTACCACACTAAGGTAGGGTATCAACCACTAAACTAAGGTAGGGTATCAGCCACCACACTAAGGTAGGGTATCAACCACTACACTAAGGTACGATATCAGTTTAGCTTAGGTATCAGAAAACCATTCTAGATTGGGTATCGTTCTACCAACTCAAGGATGAGTACCAATTTAGCAACACATGGTATAGGGCTCAACACCTCAATGAGAGTGTGTCAGCCAAGGCACAACAAGGATATCAGCCTATAGGTTCATGAGAAATTATATCAGTCATACCATCTCATAAGGTATCATCCTCACAATCCATTAGGGTATTGGCCTACCCACCAACTAGGGTATCAACCTACCCACCAACTAGGGTGTCGGCCTACCCACTCAACTAGGATATCGGCCTACCCACTCAACTAGGGTATCGACCTACCCACTCAACCAGGGTATCGGCCATTAGGGTTTGTTGTATCAATTGAATCTCTAGGGAGATGTTTCCCTCACCAACTCTAAGTGTATAAGTTTAGGGTGTATCAGTTTACAAGGTGTTTCGGGTTACACATGTATCAGATTAGGGTTACACATTTTGACTTCCACACTCAACTAGAAGCATGGAGACTCAACACTCTTCCTTTCAAGGCATCAGTAAATCATAACAAACCACATCATAAGAGGCATATCAGTTTAATTAAGAGCATATTGGCCTAGCATATCAGTTTTCTTACATGTCGGTTTAGCACATCATATTGGTTTACACCTCACGTCGGTTTACACCTCATGTCGGTTTAGTCATCTTCTACCTCAAGATGACGATACCAACAAGGCAAAAGAAAAGAGAAACTTATGGCAGCAACTTAACAAAGCTCTATTCTCAAAAGCAGAATGTAAAGCTACCAGGAAAAGCTAATAACCAGCATGATATAATGATCTAAATATAACTAGCAAGATAATAAGTAGAAAGGTGTTAATGACAAAGTAGGGTTAGAGGTATATAACCCACCTCAAGAACAACCACCAAGCTTTAAGCTCCAAGGTTCCCAAGATCAAGGTAGAAGAAGATCCTCCTAACTCGATCTCCACAACACCTCCAAGAAAGAAGGTTGAACTGAGGTTAAGAAAGAGCAAAAGAGAAGAAAGAAGATTCCATGATCAATGGCCAAGAAGAAGAAAGAAGTCGATTAGGAAATCTAGAAAACCATGGCATAACAAGGAATAAGATGAAAGAGAGCACCACGAGCTCTTGGCTTGCCCACCAAGATCCAAGGTAGAGTGCTCTTCAAGCTCAAGGTTGTCCACCAAGGAGGGAAAGTGAAGATCACTAAAAGGGTTCTCTTGCATGGGAAGAGAGGGGTATATATACATGGCCAGAGAGAGAGAGAGCAAGGGGAAGGTGTCACCACCTTAGGACACTAGAAGACACATTTCCAAGAATAAAGGACACATGTAACACTATGCAACAAGGTGATAGGACCTATGTATCTCCCACTTGGCCTCCTTCCTAGGTCGTGGCCGATACACACCTCCACCCCCTTCACAAACTGATAGGGATGAAACCCTATGTCACAAACTGACATGGTGATCCTAAAAACATCACCAAACTGATAGGTCCCTCAAGACACCCTCAACTGATACCAAGCATTCTCAAGGCAACCAAAAATTGATACATGGTCTCACCAAGACTCTCAAGCCCGAGACAACACTCCTAAGAGAAAAGCACAACTTAAACATTTGCCCTAACATCACCAAGGATTCCACCACTCAACCAAGGCCAAAAGAAGGAACACAACACTTCCTCTCTCCTCTAGATAATGCTAAGAGAGAGAAGAAACACTCTAGAGTTGGAAAACTTGCACATCAACCCCTACCGTGGGTAAATTGTAGTTTGCACCAAAACCTCTCCACAAAACACAAACATCAACCAAACAAGCTCAAATAAGGAGCACATACCTCTAACACACCCTAATTACATCTTAGATGATTAGAGCAAGGAGCTAAGCAACAGACTTAAGCAAAAAAAAATAGGGTTAGCTAAAAATGTGAGTCAGAGTCCTTACAATTGATGTGCGACTAGGCACCACTTTTTTCTTGTGATGTCATAAGCTAGTTATGGACATTCAATGCCAACATGACATGGGACCAATAGGGTCACACACATAGGGACTCATATAGAAGTGGAGTATAATCTTGAATGACAATTGGATTGATTACTAAAGTGTTTAGGTATCCATTTTATGCAACTGATTGCTTGATTGGCTGACCAGGTCTGTCAAACGACCATCTCAGTGGGTAACACATTCGTTTGGGCAGTCGAACGGGTGTCTCAAGTAGTTGAGACATCCGTTTGGGAGTCAGGCTGATTAGAGATTGATTTGGCTTAGTTCTGATCTTAAATCAACTGGCTCATCTCAACTCAGCAGATGGCTATCTGGGCGAGTGAGACGGGCATGTCTCTTCGGTGAGATGCCTGATTGGGCCGAACAAAGGTTTAGGAGGTTTCCTGAATAGTGTCAATTGTTCTTTACATGAGGAATAAGGAAATTAGTATGAGATATTAATTGGATTTGAAATAGCCAAATTCATTTTATATAGGAAACTGCCAAATGGCCATTTGGCAGTGTGAGATCACAGTCTCATACACCAGACGACCATCTGGGTGTGCAAAATAGTCGTTTCGGATGTTGTAGGTTGTGAAAATTTAAGATCTTCCAGTTCTTTCCACTCCGACACATTAATCTCACCTTAGATAGTAATTGGGAGCCTCGACCCTAGTCTCTGCTATAAATAGAGAAGTACTGGGGGATTCCCAGAGAACAACCCAACACAGACAACTGAGAATCAGTTCCTTTGACAACTATTGTCCTCTCTGGTTGTGGTAACCAAGAGAGCTCGGGAAAGTCCTACCTGAAAAGGAGGGATAGCCAATGGGAGAGAACAAATGAGAAGTTATCGTTGTAGGAGAGTAGGTTGGTGACTAGTACACCAATGGGAGGGACATCTCCTTTATGTCCATTCTTGGTGAACAATAGGGGTTCTAGTTGGTTGGAGTGGACTACTCTAGAGGCTGCAATCCTTTTTCTACTGCTCAGAGAGAAAAGTCAACCTACAGTTTGTAGAAAGACCACATGAGTCACTGTAGAGGTTGCGTAGATGTAGTTCGTGGTGAAGACCAGGAGTTGCACAACCACCATCCAAGAGAAACTTATCATCAGTTGCAAAGAAGCAATTTTTGTCACTGGACTTGCTCCAGGACCATGCATATCTCGCTAAAAGCATTCTTCCAATTTCATAGTAGTTGACGTGATCTTGTTGTATTAGGAAGTACATTTAGATAATTTTTTTTGTTTCCAATGTTACACTTGATAACCTCCAATTTTGGGATGGTATCTTAGTCTCTTCTTCAGTTTTCCACACTCTTTCTCAATTAAAATTAGACATAATCCCTAAATATCCCCTCTTATTGCAAATATACTATTAGATTAACTTTTCCCCTTTTTACTTGCAGAAAAAGACATACAAAAAATCTTAAAAGACTCACCGCATGGAGTCACATGGTCCCAAGACCGCATGAAGCCAATCGGTCTCAAGAGCGCATGGAGTCACACGGTCCCAAGACCGCATTAAGCCAATCGGTCCTAAGACTGCATGGAGTCACACGGTCCCAAGACCGCATGAAGCCAATCGGTCCCGAGACCGCATTGAGTCAAACGGTCTCAGGGTCCAAACGGTCTTGAGGTCCAAACGGTCTTGAGGTCCAAATGGTCTTGAGGTCCAAACGGTCTTGGGGTCCAAACGGTCTTCAAGACTGTTTGGATCCAAAACTGACCAAACCGTTTGGACTTCACTTAAGGCCTATAAATAAGACCCCAAGGGTCCTCCAAAGGACATCAAGTTTTCAGACGTCTAGAGGCTGCTTCTATCACTGCAGAGAAAATCCAACTTCCGTCCTCCGCCCAGGGGCTGCCGGTCTGAGATCCACACTCCATCTTGAAGCTTCTTTCTCTCTCTCCGCCAAAGAAGGTAGGAAGAGGGGACCTCGTCATCAAGCAACCTGTGAAGCTAGAAGATCGTCTCTCTCTCTATCTCCAAGGGGTTGACTTTTCTCTCTCCTTTGTGGGGATGATGCTCTCTCTCTCTTCTTGCCTCCTTCTTTGTCCTAGCTATGAGCGAGTAGTCTCTCTCACTGGGGTGCGAGGATTAGCCCCGCTACCCATGTTTTCATCTCATGTAATGTAATCCATAGTTTGCAATTTAGAGATGCTATCTTTTTAGTTCAAAATCAAACGTTTAATGAATGCTTATTGCTTGATCACCAACTTGTGTTATCTTTTATCTTTTAGTATGAATTGTCTACGTTTGTACTACTAGATTAGAAACTCATTTTAATGTTGGTTCTTGGTGCATGTATCCACCATGCATCTGTTTCAGTATCTAGAAGTGTTTCTCAAGAAGTGGAGTAAACTCACTTCCATCGTTGTACTTTCATACTATGAAATGGAATCAGTTGACGTATGAAAGTACAACTTTGATGAGTCGAGGAACACACTTTGCGAAGGGAATGATGCAAAGTAGTTGACCATTCGTTCGGGGATGGCTGAGTTTGCAACATTCCCGCACTTCTCGTAGTTAGTTCTCCAAAAGGAAACTAAGTCTACAAAGATACTAACTAACTAAACTCTTGTTGCAGGTTATGTTTTATTTTGCATGTCTTGATCCATGTGTAGTGGCGGTGAAAACCGATCACACCCTAGTGACTTCTTATGATTGTTTAACATCCTTAAATTTACTTGCTTTACTTTACTTGCTCTTAGTTTAAAACAACCAAACCAACCTTTTTATCTAAGTACCTACTATTAAGAGATTAAGTGAAGTTCTAACGTTTTTCAACTTGCTGCTCCCAACAAGACCATTGTCCCATGGATTTGACCCTTAACTATACTACGATAATACTTCCACATATCTTAGCATACGTGGGTGGAGTTCTCGATCTAGTATAAGCAAGGCTAAAATTAAAGACTTACCATCTTTAGGATTTTTAGTGGTGCACGCAATTCCACGTGAGTGGAAGCTCCATCAAAAAATTGGCGCCGTTGCCGGGGACAATGGAACGTTTTAATTTCATTAGTATCTTGCTAGTTGGTTAGGGTTTTACACTTTCTTTTAATCATTAATCCATATCTTCTTGAATTCATTATATCTCTAGCATCATCTAAAAGGTGTTTTCTTTTCTCTACTCAGGTAGAAGACGTGTATGCAATCATCACATAACCTCAGATTCTCCCCTGATCCAGAGTATGACTCTGAGGTAGAGAGAAGCTTCCATCGTCGTATTAGACTCAATCGCCAAAGAGCCAGGAAAATGGCTGAAGATCAACGCCAGGCTGCACTGGTAATGGAGAGGGTCAACGCTGACATCGTCACTCAAAGAGCACAACTCATCGCTGTACTCGTGCTCAGATTCAAGCGGGGATCCGTGCGGAAGAACAGGCCCGCATCCGAGCCGAAAATGAGGTAGCAAACCAAGCTGCCCAGTTAGAACTAAGGAATAAGCAGTTGAGGGATTATGTTGTCCCTAAGAACTACGAACATAACCAACCTATTCGACCTCCGATCATCAACGTACCCCACTTTGAGATTCGGACCCAATGGATTTAGATCATGGAGGGCATCTCATTCTCTAGAGGTTCTGGAGATGACTGTATGGATCGTCTGAAGAGGTTCAAGGCACTATGCCGACTGGTCCCACAGGCCGGAGTTGCCTTCGACGCAATAATGCTACATCTGTTTCACTTCACTCTATCTGGGAGAGCTCTGAGCTGGTATAACTCGCTTGATAGGGAGCCAATAATCACCACATGGGCTCCCCTGGAAGAAAACTTCCTGGAGAAATTCTTCCCCCCTTCACTAACTTACGAAATTAGGGGGAAGATTAATCACTTCGCCCAACTTCCCAGAGAATCACTTGTGGAAGCATGGGAAAGGTTCAAAGAGCTTCTACAAAAGTGTCCTCATCACGGCATCTCCCAAAACCAATTAATAGAAACATTTTATAGGGGAGTGAGTGATGACATCAAGCAATTTCTGGATTCCTCATCTGGAGGAAATTTTATGAGAAAGAACTACGAGGATGCCTGGAAAATAGTCACACTGGGAGCTGAGAATCAGTCCAACTGGGGACGATCAGCTGGCAAAGGAGTCCTCAATGTGTATAAAGCTGAGGAATCAATGGAGATGAAGGCTATTGTTGAAGACTTAAAGACCATAGCTCATAAGAAACAAGCTCTTGAAACTTCTATTGGAGAATTTGACAAGAAGAAAAACCCTCAGGTCCAACAGGTCAAAGCTGCCACAGGAACCTGTGAAGCCTGTCACGCATCTGATCATCCAACTCTTTCATGCAGTTTGCTTTATAATGTGATGATGGATATGCATCCACCACCACAATAGTACGAACCAATCATTGAACAGCCTGAAGAGCAATTGCCAGAACAAGTCAATTCTATTCATTCCATTCCTGGAAAAGTTTATTATAATCCTAATCAACCAAGAAACCACCCAGGATTTCAATACGGGAACCCTGCTGGGACTCCCAATCCGCAACACCAGACACAAGGCGGATCTTCTAATAGGTTGCCCCTTGGATTCCAAAACAACTTCAATCAAAATCAAGGGAACCCCAGAAATAACTTCCCGAGATCCAACTACCCCAAAAATCCATCCGCCTACTATCAATAAACTCACCCTCCTCTACAACCACAACTGCACCCTCAGTTGCAGCAACCTTAGTTGGCGCTTGTAACATCCCTAACCTGCGTTATGAGTTAACCCTAGGTGTTTTGCCTAAATATGTAATTAAATCTTTGTGATTAACTCTGAGCATGTAATTAAGTTTCTCAAGAACATATATTTCAGTATTTGCTCCTTTTTATTTGGAAGTTGTAGCATTGTTTTGATATACAGGGACCTATGTGCAATTTACCCAGTTAAAAGGGTTAGCTTGCAATTTGCACATGTTGAGATGTTCCTCTGATGTTGAGACATCATGAGAATCTTTTTGGCAAAGTAGGAGGGATTTCCCAAGCTTGGGCACCAAGGTGCAGCTGTGGAAGCAATCCCGGTGCTTGAAACCTTAATTTGGGGTAAAATGCAATTTACCCAAATTAAGGGATGCAATTTGTAAAATATATCATCTAATGTATCTTTTTAGACTCTTGCCATCATTAAGAGAATAAATGATGAGGAAGTTACCTCAATTGAGTTATCAAGTTATGAAATATGCCTTGTGATTGAATAATCAGGGTATATGTGCAATATCTCTTTATGTATGTACCTCATTATTAGATTGTTCTTCTTTGCCTTCTTTTTCTAGACCTTAAGATAAGGTTGTCCTTATAATAAAGAGGAAGGGACGAGCAAGTAATGAAGGAAGGACTTAATTGGAATTATGGGGAAACTTATGGGCCTTTAATGAAACATCACCCAAGTATATGTATACTTCACCTCTCAAGCAAAGGAACTTTTCCTTCGTGCATATCACTGTTTCCTCTTTGCTTGGCCGACTAAGGACTGTCTTGGAGCTCAAGGGGAACGACCAAGGGTGCAAGGTAGGTTTGAACCCCTCTTCTTACCCCATTCCATGGTTAGAACTCGAATTCAAGGTCAACTTCGTGGCTAACTCTTGAAACCCTACCTTTCTAGCCATCTACTTTCGTTCTTCCTTGGAGTTTTCACCTTGGACAACCTGTGGGAACTCAAGGACGCCATTAGAGCTTGGAGCTTGAAAGCTTGGAGCTCAAGAAGCAAGCTTTAGGTGGGTTTTATAACTCTAAACCCAGCTTTACTATATACATCTCTTATATACGGTTAGATGATAGTTCTTCATGTTTCCCTACTTTTCCCTATTGTTTTGCAAGCAAATCCATGGGATATTCGTACTGTTCTTGAGCTAGGAGATGAAGGCGTGATTTCCAAGAAAACCCCACCGCTTTTCACTTTCTTAAACGGTCTCACCAGTTTTCTCTCTCGATCTCAAGACTGCGGGGTGAGCAAACGGTCTCGAGACCGCGACAGGGAAAACGGTCTTCAAGACCGTTTGTCCCCGTTGACCGAGTGTGGACCGTATAAGCAATCTGTTCCTAATTATATAGGCTAATGACCCTCAAAATTTGGGAGGCTAACTCCAAAGGAATCGGGAGATATGACCTTTTTATGTAACAACTTTAAATGAATTTATTCCTGATTCTCAAACAGTCTGAAATTGCCTTTTTGGGCAAACAGTCTCAAGACCGTGTAAGGTCGTTGACCAGGCGTTGACCGTGTGAGATTACTGTTCAAAATTATATTAATTAACAACCCACCAAGTTTGATGGTCTGATTCCAAACGGGCTAAGCGTTGAAGGGTGAATGCTAGGGCTAACCCTAGGTGAAATCAGTACTGAAATTATGGTGACCTAGTTAGGGTTTTTAGGGTTGATTGACCTAAACGGTCTCAAGACCGTTTAGGGGTCACCCAAACGGTCTCAAGACCGCGAGGGAAATCAACCATGACCTTTTGGAGGTCTGGGGTCAAGATTAGTTGACCAATTGAAGGTACAATTACACCAAATTACATTGCAATTAAAGTATTGATATAATCATCAACTCAATTTGTTCAACCTTGTTGAATTTCCACTAGAATCCAAAATTGGATGGGCAAACGGTCTCAAGACCGTTTGGGACTCATCCAAACGGTCTCAAGACCGAGAGGACAATCACCCAAGACCGTTTGAAGGTCTAGGGTTAAGTAATTTGACCAGTTGAGGACCTAATTGCAAATAAGTTATCAATTTAATCAAAATTCTGTTTTGTGGTACAATCATGGTTCAACCCCTATCCAATCACCTTAGACTTTGATGAAATCTTGGGCAAACGGTCTCCAGACCATGTGGGTTCCACCCACATGACCTCAAGACCGTTTGGGCCAAGTTTGGGCCCAATTGGAGCTCAATTGAAGGGTTCAACCTTGTGATAATGCACATTGTTGAGTGTTGATGGGTGAACATTGATAGACCCTAATGGAATCGATTTCAATCCTAATTGGTCAACAATTGAGGGTCAATTGAATGACCAATTGGTTAAACATAACCTTAATTGACCCAATTCATAAGTGGTCAACATAACTCTGACCTTTTGAGGGCTTCAACATTGGTTGACATTATCGGTTGTATCATTGAATCTTGTTGATAGTCCAAGTGGTTGAGACCATGTGAGCTCGCGGACTCGAGGTCGTGAGGAGGCTCGCGGTCTCAAGGTCGTGAGGAGGCTCGCGGTCTCAAGACCAAGAGGGGGATCATGGTCTCAAGACAACGAGGGGCCTCACGGTCTTGAGGTCAAAGAAGGGCAAACGGTCTTCATGATCCTCACGGTCTTGACATCAACTTGACCCTCGCGGTCTTAACATCAATTTTAGCTTCGCGGTCTTGAACCATTTGAAGAGGCTCGCGGTCTTGGAGTTTAAGGAGGCTCGCGGTCTTGGAGTTAGAGGAGGGCTCGCGGTCTTGGAAAGTCAAATTAGCTAAACGGTCAACACTATCAAACAATATCAAATCAGTTGGAGATTGATGGTTGAAGATCGATCAATGTGATTCAAGGTTGACTTCATCCAATCAATTGATGATGTAAATGGTTCAATGTTGCCCTAATCAAACCCTAATTATAACCTAGGATATTAAGGGGTTAATGGACTAAGGTTTTGACCATGATGATGAGCAATGGGGTGAATTACCAAAATACCCCTGAAGGGTAAATTAAGTAATACCTTGATCAAATCAAACCCTAATTCGCATGATGGTGATGTTTTGGGCTATGTTAGCCTAATGTTGACATCACCTAACATTATGATGAGAGAGAAAGTACTTCTAGAAAGAGAAAGTACTTCTAGAGAGAGAAAGTACCCTTTTCAGGTGAAAACTCAATTAAAGCATCTCCAATGCACATGAATGAGCATAATTAGGGTATGATCCACCTGTGTGAGATCATAGAAACCCTAATTATGATAAATGATGAACCTTTAACTAATCTAAGAACATCAATGGAGATGTTACTCATACATGATGATGTTATGAGTTCAATTCACCTTAAATGTGAATAGTAAACCCTAATTCAAGGGTAATGGCATGCTTTTGAGTATTAAACTCTATTTGATGTGAATTAGAGATTTAACTCTTATGACAAGAGTAGGAAGTATATTCCTTATTTTTGTATTACCTTTATCAGTTATAATAACCATGCAGGTTCTGATATGAAGGTAATCATATCCTGGTATGGATGTTGATGTTATATTCATTAAAGGCATGTTGTTAGCCTTATGAATAAGTAAAGTAATCTGATGCCTTGTCAGTGGCATCCTATGTTGATACTGGGCTGTGAGAGCCATGAATACCATCAAGGTCATGCCTTAGAGATGACTTGTGATGAGGATAATGAGAAATGATGATTGATATGAGTTAGGCCTGTTACATTTAGTATTCTTCTTTTATAGCTGCTATGCTACGGTTATTGTTTGGAGAACAATGTATGATGTTAAAGAATACTGAATGTACCTAACTAATCAAGTATAACGTAGAGCCCTGATCATAGATCCATCATTGTCAGAGATTAAGTGATGGTGAAACAGGTTTTCCTCAGGGAACTCCTGGAGCACATACTTTTGAGTATGTGGGGTACATGGATGTGTAGAACCTTACATCCTAGTGTAGGAAAGTGATGTAGATGTGTAATCCATCCATCCTTCACTATAATTCCATACCGTATCAGTGGTAGGTAAACATGAAACCTCCTGATAACGAAGAAAGTACAGATATCCGTATCAGTGGTAGGTGAATATGAAACCTCTTGATAACGAAGAGAGTACAGAACGCCACTGTGACTCTAGAATAGCAAAGGACCAGTTTACCCTGGTGAGCTATAGTAGTAGAGACACGAGATGTCCTACAAGTGATCCTCTTACTGACTGAGGAAGGTGAAGGTCATGAGAATCCGGCTCTCTTAATGACCTATGTATGATACTGATGTGACTTCTCAACGATCAGTTGGAGTATGAGTGGTATGCCTCATCTCCACAGGGCATAATGTTGTTTGTAAAACATAATCAACCATGTAGTATATCTTGTTAGAGATGACTCCAAGTTAGTTGATTGATGTTACATTGCAATAGTGTTTATATTTTCCATATCTCCTAAGTTGTAGAGATCTTGTTATACCTGCAACTGTTATAGAATACTTTGAAGGCTTTACTGCTTAAGATATTCTTTGATGTTATAATAAAGCTTCTGGCGAAGAGTTATAACTCTCGCTGGGACAATTATGTATAATTGTCTCACCCCGTAGACTTCAACTTTTTAGGTGGACGTCGGAGACGAAGGAACCAGCCTATAGGTGATCAGTCTCAGCAGCAGCAGCACCAGGGGCAGTAGTAATCTCAGGTGGAGATTGTCCTGCCATGTGGTGTAGTTAGAGTCAGTCCTATGTGTCCTCTGTACTCTCAGGTCTTGGAGTCTTTTGTATAGTGATCTTGAGATTTTGTATCTTGATGTATATAATTACTCAAGAAGTAATTATCCTGAGATGTAAACAGTTTATCTCTCTTTATGAAAGAAGTTTTATGGATCCAAGTTCTTATCTCGAAAAGTTTTAATTTCCCGTGATTTTTGTCTTCCGCTGATTACCGATTCGCTTCCGCTAAGTTTTAATCGTGTTTATGTCATGGTTTGGAGATCAGAGCCCACAACTAGTGGTATCAGAGCTCTAGGTCAATTGAGTCTACAGAGGCATAGGACTTAGGATGTCGAGTCTACCTTTAGTACTCCTTCCTTATCTAATAGAATCTTCTGCTCCTCAGGAGAAGAAGATACATAAGAATGTCAGAACATCACGATGAGTACGTGGCAGAGAGTAGTGCTAGTGCACCTCCAGGCGGTGCAAGAGTTCCAAGAATAGAACAACCTACACCGGAGTTACCAAGAGAGCCACCCCAGTTCGACCCAGCTGACATGAGTAACCCAACTGTACAGACAATGTTCAGGCAATTCATGACTGCCATGACACATATAACTGATAGGATGCCCATTCCTGCACCTAGGACACCTGTCCAGCCTGAAGCACAAGGTATCGGTAAGACATTCGAACGACTTCGTCGTGTCGGAGCTACCGAGTACTTCGGAACTGCCGACCCTGCAGATGCTGACTTATGGTTGACAGAGTTGGAGAAGGCTTTCAGGATTCTTATGATTCCGGAAACTGAGAAGGTTAGACATGCTGTCTATCTTCTCAAAGGCAGTGCTGGTCACTGGTGGAACATGGAAGAGCAGAAGAGGCCTGGAGTAGAGTTCTAATGGGAAGAGTTTCGTCGGGAATTTATCAAAAGATATTTTCCAAAGACCTTCCTAGATGAGAAGATCTCTCAGTTCGAGAAACTAAGGCAGGGTATGATGAACATTAGCGAGTATGAAGCTAAGTTCATGGAGTTGTTGCGGTTCTGTCCGCACATGGCTGCTACGGATGAGGAAAGAATCAGAAGATTTGAGAAGGGTTTGAATTCTGATATGTCAACCCCTGTATCTACCTTAGAGAACTGAGAGAGATTCTCTACCTTCGTTGAGTCAGTCCGAAGGATAGAGAGATCTGTGGTTGAGAAAAGACAAACCCATAAAAGATATCCACAGTTCCAGGGTTCTTCATCTAGGGATTCCAAGAAACCTAGATTCTCTGCACCTAACCCTCCACCACCCAGATCGAGTTTTCAAACTCAATGGACACCAAGCAGAGGTAGAGGACGGAGTCAACCGCTTCAAGGGATGCACAATTCTGCATCAGTGTCAGTTACTAGACCACCCAGACCACAGCAACAGGAGAAGAGTTGCTACAACTGTGGTAAGGTGGGACACTTGATGAAGGATTGCCATTCTAGGCCTGTCGGTGTGACACAACAACCCCCGAGACAGAATCAACAGGGATCTCAGAATAGACAACATCAAGGAGCAGCTCGAGGACGTGGACAAGCGTCTCAAGCTGGATCATCAGCACCACCTCAACACCAAGCGACTGTGAGGTTCTATGCTATGAACCCACCTGAGGCAGTGGTCAATCCACGGGTAGTGGCAGGTCAGATGAAACTTTTATATTCTGATATGTCTACATCATGTGTTGTATCCGTTCTGATTGATCCGGGTGCTACGCACTCTTTCATCACTCGTGAAGTAATTCTTAACTGCAATGTGACTGTTAGTCATAGAGCAGATAGTTTGTTGTTAGAGACTCCGTTGAGTGGGTCTGCCGTTTTGCAGGAGTTATGTTCTCCCTGCATCCTCTTCTTTTCTGACCATCGCATTCAAGTGGATCTTATACCACTTGATATGCAGGGATTTGATATAATCCTCGGGATGGATACCTTAGAAAGGAATAGAGTTGTCTTGGATTGTGAGTCCAAGTTGGCTGTGTTTGCTGATGAAAGCAACACATGGATCTTTCAAGGAGAAAGAAAGATTCTGCCCACCTGTCTTGTATCAGCTATGGTTGCTGATAAGCTGTTGAGGCAAGGATGTTATGCATTCTTAGCCCATGTGGTAGATGTTACCAAGGAAAGTTCCAATCCTACTAAAGTTCCTATAGTCAGGGAATTTGAAGATGTGTTTCCTGAAGAAATTCCTGGTATACCACCACCTCAGGAGATTGATTTTGAAATTAATCTGATCCCAGACACGAAACCCATAGCTCAAACTCCGTATAGGATGGCGCCTGCCGAGATGGCAGAACTCAAGAAACAGCTTCAAGAGTTACTTGAGAAAGGTTTTATCCGACCGAGTACTTCACCTTGGGGTGCTCCGGTCCTGTTTGTTAAAAAGAAAGATGGGTCAATGTGGTTGTGCATCGACTACAGACAACTCAATAAAGTAACAATAAAGAATAAATACCCTCTGCCGAGGATTGATGATCTCCTTGACCAGTTGCGTGGTGCAACAGTCTTTTCAAAAATAGACTTGAGGTCTAGATATCATCAACTCCGTATTAAGGATAGTGACATATCCAAGTCCGCCTTTAGGACAAGATATGGTCACTATGAGTTCACGGTTATGTCGTTTGGACTAACCAATGCACCAGCTGCATTTATGGAACTCATGAATAGAGTTTTTTGACCTTTCCTTGATCAGTGTGTTGTCGTCTTCATAGACGACATACTAATTTATAGTAATGATGTTCAGCAGCATGAGCAGCATCTTCGCCAAGCTTTGACCTTGCTAAGAGAACATAAGCTGTACGCTAAGTTTAGCAAGTGTGAGTTTTGGCTACCAGAGGTATCTTTTCTTGGACATGTGATATCCGCCTCGGGAATTCGTGTTGACCCTACAAAGGTAGAATCTGTTCTACAATGGGAACAACCGAAGACACCGACGGAGATTCGAAGTTTCTTGGGGTTAGCTGGCTATTATCGAAGGTTCATTAAGAACTTTAGTTCTATAGCCTTACCTTTGACCAAGTTGATCCGGAAAGATGCTCCTTTTTCTTGGAGTGATAAGTGTCAACAATCTTTCCAGTTGCTGAAGGAGAGGTTGACAAGTGCACCTGTGCTAGTGCTACCTGAACAAGGAAAAGGATATGTAGTCTTATGTGATGCTTCCAAGAATGGACTTGGATGTGTGTTGATGCAGGATAAACAAGTGATTTCTTTTGCTTCCCGACAGCTTAAGAAACATGAGGAGAATTATCCAACACACGATCTAGAGTTAGCTACTGTGGTTCATGCTTTGAAAATCTGGAGACACTATCTCTACGGAGAAACATTCCATATTTTCACAGACCACAAAAACCTTAATTATATCTTCTCTCAGCATGAGCTCAACATGAGGCAACGTCGCTGGATGGAGTTAATCAAGGACTACGACTGTACAATTGATTACCATCCAGGCAAGGCCAATGTTGTTGCAGATGCCTTGAGTAGGAAATCAGCAACATCAACCATGAATAGAGCACAACTAAACTCTTTAGTATGCTCTAGGAGAGATATGCTTATCTCTATAAGGCAAGACAATGTACAGTTGAAGGTGTCATTGTTAGCCGGTTTGTTAGCTGAGATGCATATTAAACCTACCCTAAGAGAGCAGATTAAAGAAGCACAGCTAGGTGATGCTGCAGTTCAACATATAAGATCTGAGTATGGAAATGAGAAGCAAGATGGTTTTCATGACTCAGAAGATCAAGTAGCTTGTTATAATGGAAGGATGATAGTGCCAGATGTGGACAACTTGAGAAAGTTAGTCCTGGAAGAAGCCCATTCTTCCATGTATGCTATGCATCCAGGGAGCACCAAGATGTATCGGAATTTGAAAGATCTGTATTGGTGGCCTGGGATGAAAAGGGACGTTGTAGAGTTTGTTCTGAGGTGTCCTGTGTGTCAGCAAGTTAAAGCTGAACACCAGAAGCCTGCAGGGACAATGCAACCTTTACCCATACCACAGTGGAAGTGGGACCATGTAACCATGGACTTTGTTGTTGGCCTACCCAGGACAAGCAAAGGAAATGATTCCATTTGGGTAATTGTTGATAGGTTGACTAAGACAGCACATTTCTTACCTGTCAAAACAACCTATTCTGCTGAAAGGTTATCAGAGTTGTATGTTAAAGAGATAGTAAGTTTGCACAGAGTTCCTGTCACAATAGTTTCTGACAGAGGTCCTCAGTTTACAAGTCGTTTTTGGGAATAGTTACACCAAGCCTTAGGCACCAAGATAAGGTTTAGTACGGCCTTTCATCCACAGACTGATGGACAGTCGGAAAGGACCATACAAACCTTAGAAGACCTGTTGCGAGCATGTGTTCTCCAGTTCACCGGAAGTTGGGATCTACACCTAAGCTTGATAGAGTTTGCCTATAACAATAGCTATCAGCATAGCATTGATATGGCACCTTATGAAGCCTTGTATGGTAGACGTTGTAGATCACCTTTGTGTTGGTTTGAGACTGGCGAACATCAGATGTTAGGTCCTGACCTTGTGCAGCAGACCACAGAAAAGATTAAAGTTATACAACATAAGATTAAGATTGCTCAAGACAGGCAGAAATCTTATGCTGACAAACGTCGTAGACCTTTAGAGTTCCAGGTTGGAGACAGAGTGTATCTCAAGGTCTCACCTTGGAAAGGGGTCCTTTGTTTTGGAAGGAAAGGGAAGTTAGCTCCTAGATATATGGGGCCTTATCCAATCATCAAACGGATTGGAAAGGTAGCATATAGACTAGAGCTACCACCTGAGTTACAGCGGTTACATCCTGTGTTTCACATTTCTATGTTGAAGAAATGTCACCCAGACACCGAGTCAGTTCTACAACCTATGGAAGTAGAATTGAATGATGACATATCCTATGAGGAGGGACCAGTGTCAATCCTTGATAAATGAATTAAAAAATTAAAGAAGAAAAATATAAGTCTTGTGAAAGTCCTCTGGAAACATCGTGGTGTTGAAGAAGCCACTTGGGAGTTAGAGGATGAGATGAGAAGGAAGTATTCTACCCTTTTCCCTTAGTATGTTTTATCGATTTCGGGGACGAAATCCTTGTAAGTGGTGGATAATTTGTAACATCCCTAACCTGGGTTATGAGTTAACCCTAGGTGTTTTGCCTAAATATGTAACTAAATCTTTGTGATTAACTCTGAGCATGTAATTAAGTTTCTCAAGAACATATATTTCAGTATTTGCTCCTTTTTATTTAAAGTTGTAGCATTGTTTTGATATACAGGGACCTATGTGCAACTTACACAGTTAAAAGGGTTAGCTTGCAATTTTCACATGTTGAGATGTTCCTCTGATGTTGAGACATCATGAGAATCTTTTTGGCAAAGTAGGAAGGATTTCCCAAGCTTGGGCACCAAGGTGCAGCTGTGGAAGCAATCCCGGTGCTTGAAACCTTAATTTGGGGTAAAATGCAATTTACCCAAATTAAGGGATGCAATTTGTAAAATATATCATCTAATGTATCTTTTTAGACTCTTTCCATCATTAAGAGAAGAAATGATGAGGAAGTTACCTCAATTGAGTTATCAAGTTATGAAATATGCCTTGTGATTGAATAATCAGGGTATATGTGCAATATCTCTTTATGTATGTACCTCATTATTAGATTGTTCTTCTTTGCCTTCTTTTTCTAGACCTTAAGATAAGATTGTCCTTATAATAAAGAGGAAGGGACGAGCAAGTAATGAAGGAAGGACTTAATTGGAATTATGGGGAAACTTATGGGCCTTTAATGAAACATCACCCAAGTATATGTATACTTCACCTCTCAAGCAAATGAACTTTTCCTTCGTGCATATCACTGTTTCCTCTTTGCTTGGCCGACTAAGGACTGTCTTGGAGCTCAAGGGGAACTACCAAGGGTGCAAGGTAGGTTTGAACCCCTCTTCTTACCCCCATTCCATGGTTAGAACTCGAATTCAAGGTCAACTTCGTGGCTAACTCTTGAAACCCTACCTTTCTAGCCATCTACTTTCGTTCTTCCTTGGAGTTTTCACCTTGGCCAACCTGTGGGAACTCCAGGACGCCATTAGAGCTTGGAGCTTGAAAGATTGGAGCTCAAGAAGCAAGCTTTAGGCGGGTTTTATAACTCTAAACCCATGCTTTACTATATACATCTCTTATATACGGTTAGATGATAGTTCTTCATGTTTCCCTACTTTTCCCTATTATTTTGCAAGCAAATCCATGGGATATTCGTACTGTTCTTGAGCTAGGAGATGAAGGCGTGATTTCCAAGAAAAACCCACCACTTTTCACTTTCTTAAACGGTCTCACCAGTTTGCTCTCTCGGTCTCAAGACCGCGAGGTGAGCAAACGGTCTCGAGACCGCGACAAGGAAAACAGTCTTGAAGACCGTTTGGCCCCGTTGAACGAGTCTGGACCGTATAAGAAATCTGTTCCTAATTATATAGGCTAATTACCCTCAAAATTGGGGAGTCTAACTCCAAAGGAATCGGCAGATATGACCTTTTTATGTAACAACTTTAAATGAATTTATTCCTGATTCTCAAACGGTCTGAAATTGCCTTTTTGGGCAAACGGTCTCAAGACCGTGTAAGGTCGTTGACCAGGCATTGACCGTGTGAGATTACTGTTCAAAATTATATTAATTAACAACCCACCAAGTTTTATGGTCTGATTCCAAACGGGCTAAGAGTTGAAGGGTGAATACTAGGGATAACCCCAGGTGAAATCAGTACTGAAATTATGGTGACCTAGTTAGGGTTTTTAGGGTTGATTGACCTAAACGGTCTCAAGACCGTTTAGGGGTCACCCAAACGGTCTCAAGACCGCGAGGGAAATCAACCATGACCTTTTGGAGGTCTGGGGTCAAGATTAGTTGACCAATTGAAGGTACAATTACACCAAATTACATTGCAATTAAAGTATTGATATAATCATCAACTCAATTTGTTCAACCTTGTTGAATTTCCACTAGAATCCAAAATTGGATGGGCAAACGGTCTCAAGACCGTTTGGGACTCATCCAAACGGTCTCAAGACTGAGAGGACAATCACCCAAGACCGTTTGAAGGTCTAGGGTTAAGTAATTTGACCAGTTGAGGACCTAATTGCAAATAAGTTATCAATTTAATCAAAATTCTGTTTTGTGGTATAATCATGGTTCAACCCCTATCAAATCACCTTAGACTTTGATGAAATCTTGGGCAAACGGTCTCAAGACCATGTGGGGTCCACCCACATGACCTCAAGACCGTTTGGGCCAAGTTTGGGCCCAATTGGAGCTCAATTGAAGGGTTCAACCTTGTGATAATGCACATTGTTGAGTGTTGATGGGTGAACATTGATAGACCTTAATTGAATCGATTTCAATCCTAATTGGTCAACAATTGAGGGTCAATTGAATGACCAATTGGTTAAACATAACCTTAATTGACCCAATTCATAAGTGGTCAACATAACTCTGACCTTTTGAGGGCTTCAACATTGGTTGACATTATCGGTTGTATCATTGAATCTTGTTGATGGTCCAAGTGGTTGAGACCATGTGAGCTCGCGGACTCGAGGTCGTGAGGAGGCTCGCGGTCTCAAGGTCGTGAGGAGGCTCGTGGTCTCAAGACCGAGAGGGGGCTCACGGTCTCAAGACCGCGAGGGACCTCACAGTCTTGAGGTCAAAGAAGGGCAAACGGTCTTCATGATCCTCGCGGTCTTGACATCAACTTGACCCTCGCGGTCTTAACATCAATTTGAGCTTCGCGGTCTTGAACCATTTGAAGAGGCTCGCAGTCTTGGAGTTTAAGGAGGCTCGCGGTCTTGGAGTTAGAGGAGGGCTCGTGGTCTTGGAAAGTCAAATTAGCTAAACGGTCAACACTATCAAACAATATCAAATCAGTTGGAGATTGATGGTTGAAGATCGATCAATGTGATTCAAGGTTGACTTCATCCAATCAATTGATGATGTAAATGGTTCAATGTTTCCCTAATCAAACCCTAATGATAACCTAGGATATTAAGGGGTTAATGGACTAATGTTTTGACCATGATGATGATCAATGGGGTGAATTACCAAAATACCCCTGAAGGGTAAATTAAGTAATACCTTGATCAAATCAAACCCTAATCGCATGATGGTGATGTTTTGGGCTATGTTAGCATATGATGACTTAATCCAACCTGATTTAGAGTGATGTTGACATCACCTAACATTATGATGAGAGAGAAAGTACTTCTAGAAAGAGAAAGTACTTCTAGAGAGAGAAAGTACCCTTTTCAGGTGAAAACTCAATTAAAGCATCTCCAATGCACATGAATGAGCATAATTAGGGTATGATCCACCTGTGTGAGATCATAGAAACCCTAATTATGATAAATGATGAACCTTTAACTAATCTAAGAACATCAATGAAGATGTTACTCATACATGATGATGTTATGAGTTCAATTCACCTTAAATGTGAATAGTAAACCCTAATTCAAGGGTAATGGCATGCTTTTGAGTATTAAACTCTATTTGATGTGAATTAGAGATTTAACTCTTATGACAAGAGTAGGAAGTATATTCCTTATTTTTGTATTACCTTTATCAGTTATAATAACCATGCAGGTTCTGATATGAAGGTAATCATATCCAGGTATGGATGTTGATGTTATATTCATTAAAGGCATGTTGTTAGCCTTATGAATAAGTAAAGTAATCTGATGCCTTTTCAGTGGCATCCTATGTTGATACTGGGCTGTGAGAGCCATGAATACCATCAAGGTCATGCCTTAGAGATGACTTGTGATGAGGATAATGAGAAATGATGATTGATATGAGTTAGGCCTGTTACATTTAGTATTCTTCTTTTATAGCTGCTATGCTACGGTTATTGTTTGGAGAACAATGTATGTTGTTAAAGAATACTGAATGTACCTAACTAATCAAGTATAACGTAGAGCCCTGATCATAGATCCATCATTGTCAGAGATTAAGTGATGGTGAAAAAGGTTTTCCTCAGGGAACTCCTGGAGCACATACTTTTGAGTATGTGGGGTACATGGATGTGTAGAACCTTACATCCTAGTGTAGGAAAGTGATGTAGATGTGTAATCCATCCATCCTTCACTATAATTCCATACCGTATCAGTGGTAGGTAAACATGAAACCTCCTGATAACAAAGAAAGTACAGATATCCGTATCAGTGGTAGGTGAATATGAAACCTCCTGATGACGAAGAGAGTACAGAACGCCACTGTGACTCTAGAATAGCGAAGGACCAGTTTACCCTGGTGAGCTATAGTAGTAGAGACACGAGATGTCCTACAAGTGATCCTCTTACTGACTGAGGAAGGTGAAGGTCATGAGAATCTGGCTCTCTTAATGACCTATGTATGATACTGATGTGACTTCTCAGCGATCAGTTGGAGTATGAGTGGTATGCCTCATCTCCACAGGGCATAATGTTGTTTGTAAAACATAATCAACCATGTAGTATATCTTGTTAGAGATGACTCCAAGTTAGTTGATTGATGTTACATTGCAATAGTGTTTATATTTTCCATATCTCCTAAGTTGTAGAGATCTTGTTATACCTGCAACTGTTATAGAATACTTTGAAGGCTTTACTGCTTAAGATATTCTTTGATGTTATAATAAAGCTTATGGCGAAGAGTTATAACTCTCGCTGGGACAATTATGTATAATTGTCTCACCCCGTAAACTTCAACTTTTTAGGTTGACGTCGGAGACGAAGGAACCAGCCTACAGGTGATCAGTCTCAGCAGCAGCAGCACCAGGGGCAGTAGTAATCTCAGGTGGAGATTGTCCTGCCATGTGGTGTAGTTAGAGTCAGTCCTATGTGTCCTCTGTACTCTCAGGTCTTGGAGTCTTTTGTATAGTGATCTTGAGATTTTGTATCTTGATGTATATAATTACTCAAGAAGTAATTATCCTGAGATGTAAACAGTTTATCTCTCTTTATGAAAGAAGTTTTATGGATCCAATTTCTTATCTCGAAAAGTTTTAATTTCCCGTGATTTTTGTCTTCCGCTGATTACCGATTCGCTTCTGCTAAGTTTTAATCATGTTTATGTCATGGTTTGGAGATCAGAGCCCACAGCGCTGCCTCCGCATCAACCACAGTAAGGGCAACAACAACTTGCTCAGAAAAATACCCCTCCCAGCCAGAGGACGAGATGACATTGATAAGGCAGATGCTACAATCCCAACAAACTATGCTTGCTAATCAACAAGCTCAATAAAAGGCTGTAGAGGCTCAACTAGCCCAAATTGTTGCGCAACTGAAGCCTACAGCAAGTACATTTGCAGGACAGCCTGAATCTAACCCTAGACACGGCCAGAATAGGCATGAACAGTTGAATGATGTTACTACGAGATCTGGATGCACCCTTCACGAAACTATAAGGATCACTCTTGATGATGATAATACACCTACCCTTATGCCAAATGAGAGCCCGAAGCTAGGAACGGAGAAGTCCACTGAGAACGCAAAGGGCAAAGAAAAAGAACAAGTGTCCACAGAGCCAGAAATCTTGCAGTATAATCCAAGGATCCCGTATCCGGGAAGATTACGAGAGACAAAAATGGACACCAGGTTCCAAAAATTTAAGGAGGCGATGAAGAAACTTTACATCGACATCCCGCTCCTCGATGCTCTCTCTGAGGTACCGGCTTGGGCTAAATACCTAAAAACTATGTTATCAAGGAAATACATCACTGAGGAACAAGAAACCGTCAAACTTGCCCAAACCACCTCCGATATCATCCTCAATAAAATGCCAAAGAAGAAGAAGGACCCAGGTTCCTTCGGAATTCAATGTTGTATTGGAAATGCATAAAACAAAAAGGGATTGGCTGACCTAGGGGCCAACATATCTATTATGCCCTATTCAATGTGCAAATGATTAGGTTTCATCGACTTGCTGCCCACAACAATGACAATCTAGTTAGCTGACTCTACCATCACCGCACCTCTAGGAATTATTGAAGATATTCCAGTTAGGATAGGAAAAGATGCCTATGTCCCGTGCGATTTTGTCATCATGGATATCAAGGAAGATCTGAGATACCCGATAATATTTGGCAGACTTTTCCTTGCCACAGCTAGGGCGCTTATTGATGCTGAAGCTGGCACGATCATTCTAAGACTCGGAAAAGAAGCAATTCAATTCCGAGTTCTCAACAGCATGAAAGGCCCCAACATTCAAGAGGAGGTCTTTCTCCTAGACGCAATACATCAAATGTCCGAATTAGAAATTTCTGAGCCATCGGATGAATTAGAGAATGTTCTAACCAACCCAGAAGTCAAATTCTCTGCAAATGAATTGGTCCAACAATGTCTTCAACACTTAGAGAAAGTTGAGGAAGCACCAACGACCACCTTTGAGGAACTCAAAGTTGTCACCATTTTAGAAGCAACAGAGCCACCTAAGGCTCCTGAGATGAAGACTCTACCCATGGGACTTAAACATGTCTTCTTGGACGAGGAAAAATTATGTCCGGTTATCATCAATTCCACCCTAACAGAAAACCAGGAAGAAAGGCTTCTTGATGAGCTGAAGAAACACAAGAAGGCCATTGGGTACAAGATAACTGACCTGACGGGCATAAACCCAGCCTTATGCATGCGTAGACTGCCCATGGTCGAAGAATTTAAGACATCACGCAAACATCAGAGGAAGTTGAACCCCAATCTCAAAGAAGTGGTTCGCCTTGAAGTCCTCAAATTACTGAAAGCCGACATAATCTACCCAATTTCAGACTCCCAATGGGTCAGCCCTGTCCAATTAGTTCCTAAAAAAGGAAGCCACCACTGTCGTTCTTAATGACAAAAATGAGTTAGTACCTACTAGGTAGGTGACGGGGTGGAGGATGTGCATCGACTATAGGAAACTAAACAAATCGAAGCGAAAAGATCACTACCCTCTGCCCTTTCTCGATGAAGTCCTAGAACGTTTAGCCCATCAGAAATAGTTCTGCTATCTAGATGGTTATTCCGGGTTCTACCAAATCCCTATACACTGATCTAGTCACCGAAGATTTTCACTCCCTACGAGGGCGTTACTCCATGGAGCTTATTTGTGATAGAAGGTTCTTCAAGGACCCGACAATGGCACCAGATGACGTCCCCCGTTACCTTTTTTCAGAAATCCAATGTCTGCAAAGGAGACCTTTCAGACAAACTTTCAAAGAATTGGAGAAAACCAAGCAGCCAACCATAGTTCTCGAGCAAAGAAAAGGAGACATAGATCTTTTTTCAGGGGCAACCATTAGGAGATCGCCATCACAAATGGTGCCCCTATCTGCCATAGAACCAACTTTCCCAGATTTTGACCTCAGTGCTTGCAACGGTCTTTTTGACAATGAACTTCGTCTCATCATGTCGAGGCTTTATGCTGAGAAGGATGAACTCATCTTCATGTCCGGTGACATTCTAATCATGTCCGTAAGCTTAATGGCCGCCTATCAATTTCTCCTCGGCCAAAATCACCCTACAACATATATGGCATCCCCGTACATGAAGGATGATCTTTTAAAGCTAAAGAAGTTCAGAACAACTGAAGCACTAATATCCTTCCTACAACATACACCATCGAAGTTTATCATGCTACCCTTCCTTTACCATGAGCACTGGATGCTTCTGGCAACAAATCTACCCGAAGGAACAACTACCATCTATAATAGTTCTGACAGCCAGTTCAATCCCCGGCAGAAGAATTACGTAGTGACACCAAAGACGCCCACAGAGGTAGTGGCGAAGGAATGTGCAGACAGATTAATCGCTTTATTAAGTCAGCACACAAGGGCATACGGCAAAGAACACTTTCATCACCCATCCTTCAACCACAACTGTCCCCAACAAATCGGGAATCAAATGACTGCGGCTTCCACATCCTCTATTGGATATACACCATCATGTTCCTTCAAAGACCAGTAGAGGATATGACTGACGTGGATTACAACGCCCTACGCGGAAAGTTTGCAGCTAATCTACTCAGAACACCAGGGGCAAACTCAGAATTAACATAGCCTGACGCCCTTGTCATCGTACTTCTCAACCTATCACTTTGACACTCTAAGGACAGAGTGAGTGATAAGTTGGGGGGGTACATTAGACAAGGGTGAGGTATCATTCCTATATCCCTCTTTTTCCATCTTCTCCTTCATTTTTGTACAAATTTTCTTAGTTTCCTTTACACATTTAGCTTTCATTTTAAATAATTCATCCGATCATAAATCTTTGGAATAAAGTCACCCTCAGCTAACTTTAGAATCATGTTAGTCCTCAAAAGTAAATAGCACTTAGACATATAATGGTGACTTAATAATGTCTCTCCACTATTGATTTTCATGCTTTTATTTCACTTCTACATCTGACTCTCCACAGGTCAATATCAAGGCAGAAATAAGCCAAGCTCTCAAGGATGAGAGGGGCATCAGGCGACTTCCAAATCAAGAAGTCTCGCAAGTGGACCACAAAAAAGAAACCAAATAAGTGCATGTTGAAAAAATCTAAGAATAGCTTTCCTCTCTTAAAATAAAAGAGGCTTGGCCACCCAAAACAATTTCCCAAAAACCCCAAATCCTAAGCCTGTGAGTCTACGAATAAAAGCCAGAGAGTTGAATAAAATTATGAGAGTTGTGCCATAAATAAGGATCTATATAAAGAACCAATGAAGGTCTCACCCGGCCGGTACATTCAGCTGCCCTCACGAAGGCAGATGTGTCGTGCCCGATAGTGAAACCCTAAGGTATCTAAATATATGAAAGGATTAAAAAGGACTCGCCCGACCGGTACATTCAGCTGCCCTCACAAAGGCAGATGTGTCGTGCCCGGTAGTGAGATTCTAAAAAGCATAGACAACCCCTCCCCCACTTGAAGGGGGAGTTACACTTCAAGCCTTTAGCCAACCCGCATACCCACTCTAGCTTCCAGTAGGTTTTTCAAGAGAGGTATAAAGCTTATTAGAGTCAAAAACATGCACAGAATAAAAGGTGGTCCCAATACAGGCTATGAGATATGGAAGGAACCTGAGACCCAAGCAACTCTCAAAACCTAAAAGAGTCAAGGCAAGCAATAAGACCTGATACGACCTTAGGAGAACTCAGGTTGAGAATTGAAGCAAGAGTATGGAAATATTAACTAAATAAAATCACCTCGCCATTACATGCCTCGGCTCTATCTAACTTGAGGACAAGCTAGACTCTAAGTTGGGGGGGGGTGATAACCTCCAATTTTGGGATGTTATCTTAGTCTTTTCTTCAATTTTCCACACTCTTTCTCAATTAAAATTAGACATAATCCCTAAATATCCCCTCTTATTGAAAATATACTATTAGACTAACTTTTTCCCTTTTTACTTGTAGAAAAAGACACAAAAAAATCATAAAAGACTCAACTGGTCCCAAGACCGCATGGACTCACATGGTCCCAAGACCGCATGAAGCCAATCGGTCCCAAGACCGCATGGACTCACACGGTCTTAAGACCGCATGGACTCACACGGTCCCAAGACCGCATGAAGCCAATCGGTCCTAAGACAGCATGGACTCACACGACGCCAAGACCGCCTGAAGCCAATCGGTCCTGAGATCGCATGGACTCACACGGTCCCAAGACCGCATGAAGCCAATCGGTCCTGAGACCGCATGGACTCACATGGTCCCAAGACTGCATGAAGCCAATCGGTCCCGAGACCGCATGGACTCACACAGTCCCAAGACCGCATGAAGCCAATCAGTCCTGAGACCGCATGGAGTCACACGGTCCCAAGACCGCATGAAATCGGTCCCGAGACCGCATGGAGTCACACGGTCCCAAGATCGCATGAAGCCAATCGGTCCCGAGACCGCATGGAGTCACACGGTCCCAAGACCGCATGGAGTCACACGGTCCCAAGACCTCATGAAGCCAATCGGTCCCGAGACCGCATGAAGCCAATCGGTCCCGAGACCGCATGAAGCCAATCGGTCCCGAGACCGCATGGAGTCACACAGTCCCAAGACCGCATGAAGCCAATCGGTCCCGAGACTGCATGGAGTCAAACGGTCTCAGGGTCCAAACGGTCTTGAGGTCCAAACGGTCTTGAGGTCCAAACGATCTTGAGGTCCAAACGGTCTTGAGGTCTAAACGGTCTTGGGGTCCAAATGGATCCAAAACTGACCAAACTGTTTAGACTTCACTTAAAGCCTATAAATAAGACCCCAAGGGTCCTTCAAAGGACATCAAGTTTTCAGACGTCCAGAGGCTGCCTATATCACTCCAGAGAAAATCCAACTTCCATCCTCTGCCCAGGGGCTGCCGGTCTGAGATCCACACTCCATCTTGAAGCTTCTTTCTCTCTCTCTCTGCAAAGAAGGTGGGAAGAGGGTACCTCGTCATCAAGCAACCTGTGAAGCTAGAAGATCGTCTCTCTCTCTCCAAGGGGTTGACTTTCCTCTCTCCTTTATGGGGATGATGCTCTCTCTCTCTCTCTTCTTGCCTCCTTCATTGTCCTAGCTATGAGCGAGTAGTCTCTCTCACTGGGGTGCGGGGAGTAGCCCCGCTACCCATGTTTTCATCTCATGTAATGTAATCCATAGTTTGCAATGTAGAGATGCTATCTTTTCAGTTCAACATCAAACATTTAATGAATGCTTGTTGGTTGATCACCAACTTGTGTTATCTTTTATCTTTTAGTATGAATTGTCTACATTTGTACTACTAGATTCGAAACTCATTTGAATGTTGGTTCTTGGTGCATGTATCCACCATGCATCTTTTTCGATATCTAGAAGTGTTTCTCAAGAAGTGGAGTAAACTCACTTCCATCGTTGTACTTTCATACTATGAAATGGAATCAGTTGACGTATGAAAGTACAACCTTGATGAGTCGAGGAACACACTTTGCGAAGGGAATGATGAAAAGTAGTTGACCATTCATTCGGGGATGGCTGACTTTGCAACATTCCCGCACTTCTTGTAGTTAGTTCTCTGAAAGGAAACTAAGTCTACAAAGATACTAACTGACTAAACTCTTGTTGCAGGTTATGTTTTATTTTGCATGTCTTGATCCATGTGTAGTGGCGGTGAAAACCGATCACACCCTAGTGACTTACTATCATTGTTTAACATCCTTAAATTTACTTGCTTTACTTTACTTGCCCTTAGTTTGAAACAACCAAACCAACCTTTTGATCTAAGTACCTACTATTAAGAGATTAAGTGAAGTTCTAACGTTTTTCATCTTGTTGCTCCCAACAAGACCGTTGTCCCGTGGATTCGACCCTTAACTATACTACGATAAGACTTCCACGTATCTTAGCATACGTGGGTGGAGTTCTCAATCTAGTATAAGCAAGGCTAAACTTAAAGACTTACCATCTTTAGGATTTTTAGTGGTGCACGCAATTCCACGTGAGTGGAAGCTCCATCAACACTCTATGCCCGTATTTTCCAATAAATACAAACTTTTAAATTTATCTCAGTTGCTTGAGATACAGAACAGGAATAAAATCAAAGATAGAATCAAAATCAGAAATTTAAAGAGAACTTAAAAGAATAGAAAATGGGACTAGAATATAAATTAATATTATATAATAATTCCACAAAGAATAGAAGTCTTGTAGTACACAGACAGAAGACATTTATTTTATACAAGGTGTGTTGCACCATAGAAGGCACATTGTACCACAGAAGACACCTCAATGTCACTAGAAGGCATCTCATGCCATAGAACACTCAAGGTGTGTTGCACTATAGAAGGCACATTGTACTACAGAAGACAACTCGATGTCACCAGAAGGCTTCTCATGCCATAGAAGGCACATAGTGCCAAGAAAGAGTTCTCATTGTATAATAGTGGCCACAAAAAGATAAAACATGTAAAGAAAAGATGTTTACCTTAGTGGTACAATTATAATTTTTATGATTCAATTATGAGTTATTAAAATTTTATTCCACTTACTCTAACCAAGGTTTTCCTTAATGCCTGACTAGGTAGGAGATGTCCATAGGTATTGAGATTCAGGGAGACTCGTCAAGGTAGAGATACACCTACAATTGTAATAGGTTTTCTTGGTGGGGCACATCTACATAGTCAAAGATATCTAGACAAAGTGCAAGATTTTTCATCTTGTATCTATTCTTTCTAATAAAGTTTGATGTAACCAAGATTCTTTCCTATAAATTTTTGAGAATGCATTTTCACCCTAGTCTTTGTTGGTTTCATTCTATTATTATTGTGATGAGTATCGTGTTTGTAACACTATGTGAAAATTGGGGTGTTACAAGAGCACTATCTCACAACTTTTCTCAATGATACCCAAGAAAATTTAATAGGTTAAGAACAATACATTTAAGTGGCCAATGTTATCATGACTGTATAATCTCTTTGTTGCAAGTATCTATATTTATACCTGAAGTATGGAGTAGTCTCCTCTTAGTATTCAAACTATGTTTCTTTAACTAGCGAAAAGTATTAACATTGTGTGAGTTGAATATCATATATTGACTCACATGAGCATTGAAATGTATTCTTTAGTCTCACATATTAAGTGACCGACATATTACTCCAATGGGAGGAATAAATTCCATCTACATCAATCACAATAATCCATAAGTGTCATAGTGCACCCAATCACTACATGTTTGGAAACCCTTAATCAAAGTCATGTTGGGTGGTGTTAAAGTACAAAAATAACATGTAAGCATTGTAGTAACTTTGATCTAAGGATCGTAGTCAGAATTGCCATAGTGAGATATGACTCAAATTCCCATGACAATATTTCCATGTGTCATTCATTAAGTGGGTTTCTCCAGTATAACTTATTCTATAACAAGTACCTATGTATATGAATTCATATCCAATATCATGACTAAAGAGACATATTCATCCTTTTCATAGGCACTAGTCATATATATAATCCATAATAACAACTGACTAGGGACATATCAAGAGTTAATACTCTAATAAGTCATACGATACCATGGTCAGGTTCTCATTCTAAACCATATGTCATTGATTCAAAATATTCTAAGGATATCATAATATTTATTCATTAGCTTAATACTAAAATAAAAGTAATGAGTGAAATTTCCTTTCATTAATCATCAAATCATGTATATTGTATCATGTTACAATCATTACATACATAGCATGAATAGTCCCTCAATTGCACTAGAGTCGATCACTTGTGAATTGAAGTCCAAGTGATCGAGCATGACCAGAATGGTTTTACTTAAATTATTTTCCCAAGAGATCAACAACATTACTTCTGTTGGTACTCTGCAAATCATTAAATCTCCCCATTGTATGATCTCTCCTATAAGACAATATCATCATAGTATATTCTTGGAACACTAATGTGATTTGGGTTTCTTAGCACATGCAATGGATGCATTATTGTCCATATAAAGATCTATTATGTCTTCAATGGTTGGAACCACCCCGAGTTCATTAATGATATTATTCATCTACAACACTTCCTTTACTACATTAGATGAGGGAATATACTCATATTTTATTGTCGGATAATGTTTTTTATAACTTACAACTTTGTCATATAGGAAAAAGTGAACCCTGATTGCGATCCATAACAATTCTTATCAGTTTGGAATCTTGCACAAGTGTAATCCTTTGTGAATATCTCTTTGTCACCATTGTGTATCATGTATTGATATATTTCTTCTCAATCACTTCATGATATCCTTTATGGAAATATAGTCACCTATAATGGGATATGACTGGAATTCTTTTCATTCTCAAAGCATATGAGAAATATGGTCATATATAGCTAGTGAATGATATATTTATTTGTTGAGGAATATGGAATCTTACTCAAGCATGACCATCTTCCAAAGAGCTAGGACATTGAGTAGTTTTTCTCTCTTAGAATCCTACATGTAGAGAGACTAATTTTATGAAGCATGGGTAGGTTTTCTGTTTTAGAATCATACATCTCAAATGTATTTAGTATTTTGTCAGTGTATGTACTTTGTCTTGAGCCAAGAAGCCTTCTAAATCTATGTCTATTAATCTTGAGTCCTATATGGAATTCTTTAGAAAAATCCTTCATGGAGAAGGTATTTTCAAACCAAGTATTAACCAATTGTACAATAGGTATATCAGTTCCCATAAATAATATGACACCCACTAGCAATATGAGCAATACCATTATGCTCTCATTAACCTTCTTGCAATCATAAGGTTCATCCTTATTTATGGTAAAGACAAACTCTCGACTGTAATATTAAAATACAAAATCTTGATTTTATAAGCGTGCTACAGTCAATAGATTGACCTTTTTTAGCTCATTGTTTGGCTTCACTTAAAGTTATAAATCATTTAATATATGTCATGTACACATCCTCAAGAATATCCATGTTAAGGACAGTACTTTTAGCATCTATTTGACAAATATCATACTCACAATAAGATGCAATGCCAAGCATGATCTTGATGGATTTAACTATGTCAACTAGTGAAAGTGTTTCATTATAGCCAATACCTTAGACATGTCTGAATGTTTTTTGCAACTATGGTCCTTTATAGGTTTGTACATTACCATCCATGTGAGTCTTCTTCTTGAATACCATTTTTTGCCCTATGGGTTTACCCCTTCATGTACACCAAAAGCCATCTTTTTTGTTATATATGGAGTCCATTTCAGATCTCATTTCTTAAAGCCATTTACTAGACTTGGGTCCCTCAATGGTCTCCTTGTAGGTTGTTGTCTCATCATCATTCATGTCCAACACATCTCCTAGTGAGTCATGAGATATCCAGATCTTTCTAGCTCCATACGTATCATGCTAGACCTTCGAGATCATAGTGCCACATGAAGATTTTTAGATTCAAAAATCAAATGTGATTCTTATTGTTTCTTTCAACCTCTATCATTTCAATGTTGCTTTGTTGCCTCAATCTTCTATAACATATGTTCTATTCCCACTAGTTCCTTTAGTAATGAATTCCTATTCAAGTAATATAGTAGTTCTGGAAACAAATATTTTGTTGTCAAATGGAATATGAGTAATAACCCTTAGTTTCCTTAGGGTATCCAACAAAGAAGCATTTATCCAATTTGGGTGCAAGATTTTCAGAGAATTATTTAGTGACATAAGCTTCACATTCCAAACTCTTCACAAAAAACATATTGGGACATTTTTGTCATATATCTCATGTTGTGTCTTTCTAACCATTTTATAAGGTATGTACTAAATTCTAAATGCATATATTTTAAGAGTATATTACCATAAGGAAGTCAAAATCATAGCTAAACTTATCATTGATAAAATCACGTCAAAAATGTTCTGATTACTTCTTTCTAGTACATCATTATGCTTTGGTGTTTCAGTTGGAATCAACAATGATACAATGACACTATCTCTCATAAGTGAATTAAACTCTTGGTATAGATCTCCACCGTGATCAAGTCTTGGTGCTTTAACATTCTTTCCATATTCATTCTTACTTCATTCATGTATTACATGAACTTCTCAAGGTTTTGTTAATTGTTTTTATGAAACATGCATATCCATATCTACTAAAGTCATTAGTAAATATGATGAAGTATTGATATCCACCTGTATCACTTATGCAAAATGGTACACACACATCAGTACGTATGAGTACTAATAAGGCACTTTCCCTCACATTATTACCAATGAAGGGTGATTTTTCATGTTTTCCAAATAATCAATATATGCATGTCACAGTTGATTCAAGATCACATGAGTCCATATCACCATCTTTAGGGAGTTTATGAATGTGTTTCTCATTTATGTGCCCTATATGGTAGTGCCAAAGATAAGTTTGTTTTAGTAATTGAGTTTTAACTTCATGGTAATCGTGTTATATGTACTTGTCTCAAAATCCAATAAATAAATACCATCATACATTAGGGTACTACCCTAAAAGATCTCATCTCTTGAAATATAAACTTGACCAATCTTTATAAAAAATTCAAAACATTTCTTGTCCAAATAAGATTTAGAATCAATGTTTTGATTTTATCATAGTTAAATAATGTTGATTCTCTAATTCTACTACCATCCCATTGGGAGGATATAAAATAAAGGTTCCTATAATTGTTATGAAAAATATTATCCATTAGAGACTTATAGATCTACTTCTCCCTTCATTAAGAATTTACTTACCTTTAAATCATGTATATTAAAGCATGTGTCAGATCCACATCTGGTGTCCAATTACCAAAATAAATAAATATACAACTTTATCTCTATAACATATATACATGGAGTTGAGATTTCTATCCCCTTTTTATTTTTTAGTTCCTCAAGGTAAAGTAGGAAACCTCTTTTACAGTGTCCAATCTAGTGACAATGGTGATAATTTCCTTCCTTACTTACTCCTCCTATATATTTAAGTACAGAAGATTTAGGTTTATGGACAAATTTAAAAAGTTTCATAGATTTGCTTTTACCCTTTAAATTTCCCTTTCCTCTGCATATCATCAACATAGACTTTGACCTACTTTCTTCATCTGAGTCTCAATGTCGAATACCAGTCATGAAATTTCTTTCCATTAAGTTTTTCTAACTCCAGGAAAAATCACAATTATAAGTTTTCATGTGTGTTTTCCATTAGATGTACTAAGAAAATATTAGCACAAGTCAACATTATGAATTGAATAATAATTTATTTGATGATATTGATTTGTCCTTTAATTATAATTATCTAACTATTGTGATCAAACTAATAAAACTCACCATCAATTTGGGACATTAGAATGAGAAATCTTCTAGTGGGTCATGATCCATAATAAATTAGGTCATGAGTCAACTTCTGTTGACTATTCAGACATTAATTATTAACATCGATAACGATTAAATTGAATCAATTACAAATCATAGATATACTGTTGCATGTCTCATTGTCAAAAATCATCATATTGGGGATACACCATTTGTATGACTCTATAGTCTTAATCCTATAAAAATTACCATAGCTTATTCAATCCAAAGGCCTACACAATAAGTTATGTACCTAGCTTTGGAAAACCCACATACATATTATCACACTTCCCTGAGTTAGACAGTGCACCATGCTTTGGCACGTACAGACTTAGTTGATCAAGATTTCATGTATAATGCACATTTAAAGGCATCTAAATAATTTTAACTTGAGGGATTTGATATTATATTCATATTTATCACCACTAAATATTCAATAAGAATGGAAACTAGTACATCATCTTAAACTAACAAGAGTTGTAAAGATACAAAAAAACAATTCACATCAAATATACCATAATTCTGCCTTTATAGGGTTTTCCTGTCAATCAGATAAATTCCATGTTTAAAAAGTTCTTTGATTTTGATGGAGTATTGCCTTATCATCATCAGGAACCATCCAAGGTCTTCATTGTTGGTTTGTGCTTCTAGTCATATCATCTTTTCCATTGCTACAATGTTGATGTCATTCCATTATCCTATTCCAATTTATAAATGCAATATTTCCATGAAGAATTAGAGAGAGGGGCATGGCATGCAGGCCATTTACATATTACATTATTTGATCATATATCAAAACAATGGATTTACATCTTTCATATCGCAAGAATTTACCCAAAAACCTATTTTACATATGCACATCCACCAAATCAAATAATATTAAAGGTATCATTATGTTTTTTTATATAGATATATCATATCATATCTTATATTATAAGATATTTGGTGATTAACTTGAATTCACATTACATGTGTCGTAAACAATACCATTTTTTGATTCAAAACCCAAGTCATTGTGAAAGGCAAATGACATTGTCTGTAATTCCACTATAGGGATTTGAGGGAAGGGGTGTTGTAGAAATATAAAAATATTACCAAAAAAATATCCTAGATAACATATATGTTTTAGGCTAAAAACATCAGTATATAATGCATGTAGAAGGGATATGGAATATATGTTGACACATATTGGTTGTCTAACAAAAGGAAACATCTTATGTTTGTGTGGAACTTGCACATCAAGATCTTGACCTAAATTTGTGATTGTTATTGTTGTCATTTCCACATCTTCGCAACAACACCTTCTCTTCTCCTTGAAGAAGTTTCTCACTCTCTAACCCATGTACAAGTTCCTCAACCTCTACATTAACCGCACTACTTGGGAGATGTTGGCACAACACCTTGGTCGCTCAGATGAAGTGAAACTTAGATTCTTTGATGTGCTAGCTTCACATTCTATCCTTCTCCTCCTATTGTGAACTGTCATCCTTAAGATGCACTTCTCTCTCTAAGATAAAAAACTTAGACAATCTATGGGTTTATATTTCTATATATCCAATCTCATTTCTAATCACAATTCAAAAAAGAATCCAACTAGGAAATTTGGACATACTTTCCTAATGACCACCTATTTATCCAATCAATTAGTTGATCATCAAATCAATTATTTGTTGAATCTAATCAATTGGCTATCCAAATAAGGAAAATCTTAGTCTAATTGGATCAACTATTTGGATTTTAAATAAAATAAGTTTTCTTTTCCTTATTATCTGTTAACTTTTATGCAATTGACTGGTTGGGTTAATCAGTTGAATGGTTGGCTAGTTTCCTAATTTGAATCAATCAACTAATAGTCAGCTGGTTAATTGATCTACATCATCGAGTTGACTAGATGTCTTACCCAATCAATAAGTTGGGTAAGAAATCGACTTTTACATAATTTAATTAGAATCATTCTCATAATGCATACGATTACAAACTTCAATTTCCTTAAGTATCCTTATTCTTGTGATCACATTGGTTCCATAATACATTAATAGTGATGCCACAGACCTCACAAGAATAGATAGGTTGCTAGCAACATGTCATTGCTACCCAAGAACTTGGAATAAGTTGAGAATGGCATTAACATGTAAGTGGCCAATGTTACCATGAGAATATAAATCCTATGTAAAATATATGTATGATGAAACCTAAGTACATAGTATCCATCATATTAATATTCAATCTATATTTTTGAACTAGAGAAAACTATTGGGATTGTCTATAATGAGTATCATATATTGACTCATTTGAGAATGGACAAGAATTTTATTTTCTCACTTATGAAGTGACCAAGATATCAGTCCAATAGGAGGGACAACTCCATCGACATCATTGGCAATAATACACAAGTTTCATGGTGCACCCCAATCATTAAATGTATGTAAACTCTTACTCAAAGTCATGTTGGTTAGTGATGAAGTACACAGAACAACATCAGATTATTTTTGTGACTTTTTGTCAAAGGATCACAATCACCACTATCACAGTTACATGTGACTCTAACATCCATGACAAGGCTTCTATTTTTCATTTTCAAAGTTCATATTTCTAGTACAACATATTCTCTTGAATGTAGCAATGTATCTAAATCGATATCCAATATCATGAATAAAGTGACATAGTCATCATTCATCATACACAATTGTCTTAAGTGTTATTTTTCTCCCATAAAATCCACAATAACAATTGATTAGAGACATGATAATGTTACATAGTCTAAATATACACATGGTCTCTTGTTTAAGTCCTTAATCCATCATTGAGTCAAAATATGATTATGACATTATCATATTTATTCATTATCTCAAAATTGAAACAAACACAATAAGTAGGAATGCTATTATCAATAATCAAATCAAATACAATTTTTCCTATCACAATCATCACTTGATGTTTATCAAGACATTCAACCAACAACTGTATCACCACTTTGTAACTCAATGCGACATATAACACTGAATGCATATGAACATGTGTAACAACAACACAATGTCATCCATATTTAGTCTCATTAGTCTCCTAAATTGAAAATAACAAGCTTCATATTAGCAAGTTTTGTTTAACCAAAAAGATTCAAATCAATTAGATAGTAAAAAGATCATATGCTTCTGGTGGAAACATGCTATTGGGCGGCAGTCTCTCTTATGGGGTCAAATGAAAACATTATAAGAAGAAATATTGGAATATAAATATCATCAATCTCATAAACAACATGCCAAATCTCATCAATTGGATCACTTTTTCGATAAATACAAGAAAATTAAGTCGTACAAGTAAAAATATCTTTTCATTGATAAGAAAATGAAAAATGTGAACAGTGATTAGATTGATGAGAAAATAGAATCACATGTCTCAAACAATGATTCAATTAATAATAAAGAAAGAGAATTCTTGGTTCAATTCTCCACCCTTACAATAGAAGAAAGAATTAATCAAGTTCTATTGAGTTTGACTCATAGTGATCATTTAGCAAAGAATGACTCTGGTAATCAAATGATTGAACAACAAAGATCTATTTATTTAAGTTACCAAGTTGACATTCATAAAAATGATCTAATGAATTATCATTTTCGGATCGAAAAATCCTTCCCCTTCTTCAAACTTCAATTCATAACTTTCATATAAAAATATATGATCAACGATAGAACAAGACCCATTTTGCATTGTATCTAATTGCTTCCTTGGTGTGGACCAAATACTTTGTTGTTCAAATCAAATTTATAAGGTACAAAATATTCTATAAAATTTTAAAGTTAGCTGATAACTATTCCAATGGTTACATCATTCAAATTAGTAAAAGTTAATAAACATCAAATGAGTGAATCAACTCAACTCAACATTACTTCATTAATCATAAATTCTTTTTAGTTTACTTCTATATATATTAATATTAGTTTTAATATCCAATATACAACTATGAAAAGGTCATCAAGTCAACACCTTGGTCAGCTATGATGATACCATATCCACTGGAAAGGGAAGTATGGTTGTCTTGAACTACAAATCATGGTCTAATGGAGTTACAAAAGGATCAACAACAAGTGAAAAGTAATAATATAGTAAAAAGTTGTTTGATTACTAGAATAGCCTTCTCAATATATAGAAATACTAGAGTTTTTGCATACTCTACTATATGGGTTCTTTCTCATATGAAAATGATTGTTTTAGGGAGATTTGTTGTTCCATATTGCATATGACTTAATTGGATGATTACATATGGTTTTCAGATCCTCAATGATAGATCAATTACTTTTTAATCTATAAATAACCCTCTTAATAAAATTATATGGATTATCTCAACATATTTTTTCTATATGAATACATGGTAAACAAATTATAGAAAGAGTGTAAGGCTTGATTTCAATAAAAATACATTAATGGATACATCTTTAACAAAAACTAGAACATGATCAACAATGTAGTCTCAGTTTTTGAGTCCCTTTCTGAACCTAATCATCTCATCTCAAAATCATTCAAACATTTGACAAAGACTAGGAATCCCATCAACATCATATTTAGTTTAAGAAAACATCTTAATATTTAGTTCTCAATATTTCTCGTAGTTCATAAACTAATTATAATAATGAAAATTAATAAAAAAACATCTTCACTTAATCATGTTGCAATCTCTTCTTTAACCATAGCAACATGTTCAACTCTACTTAAGATTTAACATCTCAACAATCAAGTAATTCATTCTCTGTTAAGCATATGAGCCACCCATAGATTTAATGTTTAACATTTCAATAAACAACCATTTTGGTAAATAAATCAGATACAATAATTTATACTTTCATAAGAAAAAGAATATAGCCATGGTGGAAGTCATTTGAAGTCCTAAACTTCTCGATTAAAGTATTAGTCTTCAAGAAGGTTGTGATCAATATGATTTGATGATATAATGATACCACATTCTAGATAGACTTATATTCAATTATGGAAATAATTTGATTAATATTATTTCTTCATAAAAGAATATTAAAGTTATTTTAATATGTGAAATACCTTGTCATACTATTTAGTATTATGTTTGGTATAATTACTACATGTTCTTAGCCTTACTATGTTTTCTAAACCCTATTGGATAGTAAGCATAATATATCATTTTATTTATGTTTTTATGATATTAGAATATTTATTTTGTTTCATATAACCTAGTCTAACTTAATGACTAGGGTTAACATGTATGTAACGTGAAATATAATATGGCCACAAAAACCTTTGTGTATCATGTAATATACATGTGGTTTTCATTTTAGAACTTCTGTTGAAAAGTCAAAATTGACCCCAAAAAAGTAACCTAGAACCAAGTTCATATTATTGTACTCTTGATACTTGTGTAGTCCCTTTGGTCAACATTCACGATATTCATATTAAAAATGTTGGCTATTTAATATTGGATAATTTGACATGCATAACTAGTTGAACTATCTTTCATATGTTATTTTTTCAAATTGTTTCTAAACATTACATTGAGTACTATTTTCTATTGTACAATATATGAATTTAGAAATAAGTATGTTTGTAGCATGTTCCATATAAATATATAAATACTATCTTCAATCTGGAGTGGTGGGATCCAATCTATAGGTAAAATTCATTGAAATCATAATTCTTCGATACTCAAGAGGAGATATACATTGATATTCAATGGATAATGTTAAGACTATTGTATATAATGTAAATATGATCACAAGTGTGCTTCTTTCAATAATGTAATTTACTATTTACTTTTCTACAAAAATGTTAACTACAAAACACTTCATTTGGTGTATTTGTAGTGTCATTTACTATGAAAAATGTATGCCACACTAAGCACATTTGTGCTGACATTTCATATGTTTCAATGCTAGATTTTAAGATATCTAGAATGGATGCATGGCATGACATGTGTGTTGTGTGAATAATTATTAGGTGCATGTTTGTTGTCATCACAATGAAACGTGTACATGAAATTTTAGAATGTTCATGTCAAAAATGTAACTCAATGCTTTAAAGAGAGTGTAACTTATATACAGTTTTGCATTATAATATGTTGTGGTTACTTTTATACTTGTACATGTGCATACTTAATATAATGCAATATAAAATTTTACATAATTATAGGCTCGAGGATTTATCTTTGAACTAGAACTTCTCCTAGATGTGAGGGTTTTAATGTAGATCTTATTTTTCCTCTAACTCCACATAGAACCTCTTTTCGTGCATGTATAGTGTTGCATCACATAAGAAACTATATATGATATATAATATAAAATTCTAAGTTCATTAGAAACATTCCCAGTTAAGATTTTTGAAAAATAACAATAGAACTGATAAAATGATTAACATCAAAATGACACTATAAATTTATAAAGAGCTTAGCCTTTGCTGGTAATATCACTACAAAGTTTTCAATACTATAGGAACATTAAATAACTAAAATTTTACTTTGTTAAAATATGAAAAAAAAATCTAAAATAGTTATAAGGTTGCCCTATACTGTCGACATATGATTTATCCTACAGTATCTCAAGACCACTGGATTCATGTAATGAAAAATTTACATGATCCCTATGAAATAAAAAAATATACTTAAAAGTACAACAAAGTCAAATAAAATTGCCCTGAAATCGTATAAATTTTGCATACAATTTGAATCAAAGAATATGACAAGTGTACATAACTAAACCTGTCAACTAAGTCGAGGGAAATTAGTTCACAATACACAATGTATATTCAAAATAGAATATTCTTTGACTCTATGACCTATATCAATATAAGAGTCATATTCTCCTATATATTGAACATCTTCTATTAGAAACACGATACTTAACATGATAGATTCTTTTTTGTTCATGGGCCATTACGCCCATCAAAATGAATACTATATGTGTCATTTTTATATTTTAAGTATGAATGAATTATGACCTTGAAATAGACCATACACTCTTTTTGGGCTCCTTGGCCAAAATTATATTATAGAAAAATGAATCTTACCTTAAATTCTTTTGTGCCTTAAACAATGCACTTAAATTAGACTCACATGATATTGAGAGCCTGAATATCTTCTTATGCCCTAGACAATGACCTTAAATGATGAATTCTTCCTCTATTTTATTATATGTCCCTACGCAAAATCCTTTTTATCCTTTTATATATTTTCCTCTACCATACAAAATGTGTGTTCATCTCCTTCTTTGAACTTTATTTTGTTCCTTAAGCCTCATGAACAACGTGCATGTTTCTCCATTGTGGTTTTCTTTATATTTCTTGGTCCTCACATATTAGGTGTATATGTTTCTTTTTCTCTTATTTTGAGTATGTTCCCTAGATTACCTAAACTAGGATCTCTTCCCCATGTCCTTTTATCAAACCATAGCCCTAATATTAATTGTTTCTCATAGAAATAACCTAATGTTTTTTATCCCTTATTTTTATATTTGAGGCTTAAAAATAGTTGTATCTCCTTTGAATCATTGACTTTAAAGCCTTACTATTAGGAATATCAACATAGATTTTTTTATTCCATGCCTGTTCTTTAATATTTTTCAGTTTATACAAATCTTAGATTTTGTGTAAATCATGTTTTCGTTACACGTCGAAATGAATGAGGGATAGATCCAAGTGCTTCTTAACCCTTGATTCCTTTTCTAAAGATTAAAGAAAGATAATATCTATGGATAAATGAAAATGCTACTTCTTAGCATATACCTGATGAGCTGAAATAGGAGAAATCAACAAAAATTGGACTCTCAAGGATTAATGATCTTGGAAAGTATATGAAAGTTCTAATTATCCATCGTAGACTAAAGAAGGATACACCTGGAAGCATCAATTCTTCAAATCAAGATAGGATGAATAGTTGGACATTGTTTCATGTACAACTCACTAGAAAAATCACTCTGGGTAAATCAACTTTAAAAGCAATATTAACTAATACAATGCAAATGCTTATAATCTCCAGATCAATGTTGAATTAACAAACACATGATATAAAAGGAAACTCAAAAAGGCCTCATGAGTTTCTTAAAAACTAACTCTAAAAATGATGTTGGAGGACTAGATATAAAGGATTCTTGAGGCAAAAAACACTCCTCTGATGATGAAAAATGATTGGATCTTTTCTAAAACTCGTCAAAGCTCTAGGTTCATGTAAAGAAGTGAAATCAATCAACCTCTCTACTAATAACAATGGTAAACAAAACATATTGGAAAGCATCGGAATAATTTTTTTTCAGAATACATTCAATTTCATAAAAGATTGTACAAAATACATCAAAGATCTCCCTTTCAGGGTTACATCATCATATACAACTAGGATCTAGATAGAGGGAAGTCTAGACTACTCCACTTTTGTCTCCAAGCAACAAATAAAATAGCTAGTCCATGTCAATGCTAAGATCTTCATGCCATATCCATCACCTTGCTCCACATATGGGTGGTTGGGAAAGCATCCAGCAAGAGGGAAGGAAAATAAACGTATGTGTTACAAAACTATTCTAATGCAACAAGATAGCAAAGAAAATGTAAACTCGATAGTGTTCATCATATAATGAAGATATCAAGAGAATGAGTACATATATATAAAAGAATATTTCAATAGATGCTTGCCATAAACATTATATCACCAAGGATTGCATTTATGATTAATTTGACTATCTTAACTATGTAGGGTTGAGGCACCTACCGGACCTTCAACCAAAAGGGTGACGGGAGAGTAACACATTCCCAGTCACCTACACATATTTCATGTGCGGGGGAAATAACACGTTCCCCAGGGGAGAAATAACACATTCCCCAACTATGGGTGGTTGTACATACAAGTACCACTACACTAGTTAATTAGTCTAATAAAATCAACATGCTAGAAACCATGGCAAGTAATAGAATATCATATGTAGAACATGGAAATGGGGTACCAAGACCCAAGAAAAATGTTCCAAACTGATTATGAGGCAAGTATAGCAATAGATTCAAGAGAGTAGAATATAAGGTACAAATAAGCCTCATTATGGAAAGCATAGGTTACGGAACAAATAATTCCCAAATAAAGTGTATTAAGCACATACCTTATCATTAGAACCATAAAACCACTTTTCATAATCTTTATACGAGATCAAAACCAGTTGCCCTAATTTCATCATTATATCCATGTATTAGATCTATGTATATTCATTAGAGGCTTAAAACCTCAAAACCATCGACTTTTTTCACAAACGATTGAATTTGATTCTGAAAACCTCACTAATGTTCTAGTTAGATTCTCCTGATCAAAATAACATATAGGTTTGTATATTTTTGTGATACTTACTTTTTAGGTTATTATCCATATTTTTAAGTAATTTCATTCATCCTTAAAAACGCATATACGAAAACATCAGAATCAACCCACAAAAATATTTGTATTAGATAGATTACGTTCTTCCCATTCCAAAAGATATTTTCATTTTAAATTAGGATAATTGAGTAAAAAGATATGATTTTTTAAAATAGACCAATGGAAAAATGCTACGTAGGCACTTCGTTTGAAATCAGAGACAGTGAGAAAGAGAAGGGCCCCCGCTGCCTTGGCCCAAAACAAAGTCAAAAGACCAACACGCCCATGTGCAAAAATAGAATCGAAAGAAGCACAGAATTGGGCAAAAGAGTAACTAACCATAGGGGTTCTTCCCCCACTCCCCCGACGCCATGGGCAGCGGCAAGGAGCTGCTTGCTCCAAAAATTTGGGCGAAATCATAATACTCGGTCAAATGAGAAAACAAAAGCACAGAAAGAAAGAAAAAGTTTCGAGAAACTTACAACTAAAATCAATTGGACGGAGGTGGTGAGGAGAAAGAGAGCGAGCCGCCGCAAGGTCAAGCTCCAATCAAGGTTCCCGACGTCCAAGAACGAGAGCAATGGAGAAATTGACTTGAGAAAAAGGTTTCTTATGGTGAGGCGAAACCCTATATGGGTATTTATATATATAGGATTGGGTTCTATGGTGTATGGAGTCGGAGCTCCGGGATAGACTTGGGAAAAAGATTGGGGGTTTCATGAATACTCGATCAACACATGAGATCTTGTACTAGTAGGATGCGCAATTGAATTTGCAATCTAATGCAACTTGTTTCGCGAAGTTTTGTTGAATAAAGAGGGAGATATGGCTAAATAACCGAACTTTCTTTGTCTATGTTTATTGTTCACGCGGGTGCCTCCTACTCAAGGTAGGAGACAAATAGGAAGCCGTTCGATCTGCATCGGAGGGTCAACACTGCTCCGCAAGGAAAGCATTTAATACAACCTTCCAACTTAGGTCTTATGATGCATTAAATGTATAAATCTTTCTATAATTATTTGAAGGTACAAACAAAGTCCAAATAAACTCAAATTTTTTAAATTAACTTATTTTGAGATGAGCAATCCGAATATAAAATTATATTTATATTTTGAGAAAGTTCGATTATTTAATTAAGCAAATTACTATTTTCTCTTTCCTCTCTCATTAATGACTACTAGATTCTCCAAAAATAATATAAATTCACCCACAAGTCTTATTAAGTATGTTGGATACGAATTTGTTATTATTTCTATTTGTTGAAGTTGTTTGTTATTTTAAATGAGTTGAACGTTTTGCACACTTTCTCTCTCCTAAATTATCTTCTCAGCAAATATTTTCCAAATTGATTCAAAATTCATATATAGATATATTTTAACATGTAGAACACGAATTTGGCATTATTTTTTTTGAAGACATTTAGTATTTTATTTAATTCGTTTACATTTTACAACTTAATTATCCTTTTAATTTATTATAGGTATCTAGAAACTTTCTAAAAATATAAAACTTGGCCTATAAGCAATACTAAACATGTGGAACACGATTTTGGCATTAATTAATTTTTTTCAACATAATTTAATATTTTTGGTCTTTAAATCATTTTCTCTCTCCTAAATAAAATAAAATATTAAACATTGGCCAAATTAAATACAAATTCACAAATAGACTAATTTTGATATATAAATTACAAATTTGGAGTTATTTTTCCAATTTGAGAATGTTAAATATTTTGTTTTACCTTATTGGCTTATCTCCTATTTTCTTTTAATAAAGACTTTAATATATGCATTTATCTTCCAAATTAAATGATACTTGGCCCTTAAGTTTCTTTTAGATCAAGAAAATGAATTTTTTTATCATATTATCTCGTGTATTCCTATTTATGATTTTTGAAAGAACATATTCCTCATTATCCCCTTTTAATCCATTATATCCCATATTATCTCCAATTATTGTCCTTATTATCTCTTTTATGTGTATTTTGATATTTCTCTCTTTTTTCATATTCTAAAAAGCACTAAAAAGTTCTAGGATGAAATATTTTATTATTTTTATTACTTAGTGTATAATTTTCACTTCAAGACCATTATTAAAAACCCAACTGAAGTATTTGTGCATATAACCCTATATTAAGAATATATGGGAAATATTTATTTGATTAAGTTCTTTAATTTCTTTTTATCATCTAAACGAGTCATTATTAAGTACAAAGTATATTAGATTCTCTTAATTACAAGTATTAGATTATCCTTGTTTGGCTAAGTCAAAAGGTTAAAACTATTAGGGTAGGATTCTATTTCTGGTATGTTACAGCACACCACCCCTTAAAGGGATTTCATCCTCGAAATCAAAACATCTATAAGAAAACTAGTCCACCACCCCTTAAAAGGATTCCTATCAACAAGTCAAGCTAATCATCATCAAGGTATTAGGACTACCCACATATCTTTTAGTTATGAAAGTTTTTGAGTTTTATGTTTCTCTTTTATCCAGCTAGAAGTCATACCATCTAGGGCTGAGTTTTAGGTCCTCATGTCTCTAACCTATCAACCCTACATGATCATCCAAAAGTCATAAGGTTTCTTACACAAGGCAAGGATACTAGGTATAAGAAACCTAAGATAAAGGTAAACATCCCAAGGGAGACGAGTTTCAAATAGTTAGATAACCGACTGCTAGTGGCTCTGATACCATGCTGTAAAGAAGTGAAATCAATCAACTTCTCTACTAATAACAATGGTAAACAAAACATATTGCAAATCAGCAGAATAAAAAAAATTTCTAACTATATTCAATTACATAAAAGATTGTACAAAACACATCAAAGATCTCCCTTTCAGAGTTACATCATCATATACAACTAGGATCTAGATAGAGGGAAGTCTAGACTACTCCACTTTTATCTCCAAACAACATATCCAACAGCTAGTCCATGTCAACGCTAAGATCTTCATGCCATATCCATCACCTTGCTCCACATCTGGGTGGTTGGGAAAGCACCCAGTAAGAGGGAAGGAAAATAAAAGTATGTGTTACAAAACTATTCTAATGCAACAAGATAGCAAAGAAAATATAAACATCATAGGGTTCATCATATGATGAAGATATCAAGAGAATGAGGACATATATATAAAAGAATATTTCAATAGATGCTTTCTATAAACATTATATAACCAAGGATTGCATGTATGATTAATATTGACTATCTTAACTATGTAGGGTTGAGGCACCTACCGGACCTTCAACCAAGAGGGTGAGGGGAGAGTAACACATTCCCAGTCACCTGCACATGTTTCATGTGCGGGGGGGAATAACATATTCCCCATGGGAGAAATAACACATTCCCCAACTATGGGTGGTTGTACATACAAGTACCACTACACTAGTTAATTAATCTAATAAAATCAACATGCTAGGAACTATGGCAAGTAATAGAATATCATATGTAGAACATGGAAGTGGGGTACCAAGACCCAAGAATAATGTTCCAAACTGATTATGAGGCAAGTATAGCAATAGATTCAAGAGAGTAGAATATAAGGTACAAATAAGCCTCATTATGGAAAGCATAGGTTAAGGAACAAATAATTCCCAACTGAAGTGTATTAAGCACATACCTTATCATTAGAGCCATAAAACCACTTTTCATAACCTTTATACGAGATCAGAACCAATTTCCCTAATTTCATCATTATATTTATGTATTAGATCTATGTATATTCATTAAAGGCTTAAAACCTCAAAACCATTGACTTTTTCCACAAACGATCGAATTTGATTTTGAAAACCTCACTAATGTCCTAGTTAGATTCTCCTGATCAAAATAACATATATGTTTGTATATTTTGGAGATACTGACTTTTTAAGTAATTTAATTCACCCTTAAAAATGCATATTCAAAAACATCAGAATCAAACCACGAAAATATTTTGATTAGATAGATTACGTTCTTCCAATTCTAAAACATATTTTCGTTTTAAATTTGGATAATCGAGTAAAAAGATATGATTTTTCAAAAATAGACCAATCGAAAACTGCCACATAGGCACTTCGTTTGAAATCAGAGACAGCGAGAAAGAGAAGGGCCCCCGCTGCCTTGGCCCAAAACAAAGCCAAAAGACCAGCAGGCCCATGTGCAAAAACAGAATCGAAAGAAGCAAAGAATTGGGCAAAAGAGTAACTAACCATAGGGGTTCTTCCGCCACTCCCCCGATGCCATGGGCAACGGCAAGGAGCTGCTGCTCCAGAAATTTGGGTGAAATTGTAATATTCTGTCAAACAAGAAAATGAAAGCACAGAAAGAAAGAAAAAGTTTCAAGGAACTTGCACCTAAAATCAATTGGACGGAGGTGGTGAGGAGAAAGAGAGTGAGCCTCTGCAAGATCAAGCTCCAATCAAGGTTCCCGACGTCCAAGAACGAGAGCAACGGAGAAATTAACTTGAGAAAAAGGTTTCTTATGGTGAGGCGAAACCCTATATGGGTATTTATATATATATGATTGGGTTCTATGGGATATGGAGTTAGGAGCTCCGAGATAGACTTGGGAAAAATATTTGGTGTTTTACAAATACTCGATCAACACATGAGATCTTGTACTAGTAGGATGCGGAATTGAATTTGCAATCCAATGCAACTTGTTTCGTGAAGTTTCGTTGAATAAAGAGGGAGATATGGCTAAATAACCAAACCTTCTTTGTCTACATTTACTTTTCACACGGGTGCCTCCTACTCAAGGTAGGAGACAAATAGGCAGTCGTTCGATCTGCATCAGAGGGTCAATGTTGATCCGCAAGGAAAGCATTTAATACAACCTTCCAACTTAGGTCTTATGATGCATTAAATGTATAAATCTTTCTACAATTATTTGAAGGTACAAACAAAGTCCAAATAAACTCAAATTTTGTAAGTTAACTTATTTTGGGCTGAGGAATACGTATATAAAATTATATTTATATTTTGAGAAAGATCAATTATTTAATTAAGCAAATTACTATTTTCTCTTTCCTCTCTCATTAATGACTATTAGATTCTCCAAAAATAATATAAAGTCACCCATAAGTCCTATTAAGTATGTTGGATACGAATTTTTCATTATTTCTATTTGTTGAAGTTGTTTGTTATTTTAAACAATGAGTTGAAAGTTTTTCACACTTTCTCTCTCCTAAATTATCTTCTCAACAAATATTTTCCAAATTGAGTCAAAATTCATATAAAGATATATTTTAACATGTAGAACACAAATTCGGCATTATTTTATTTTTTTGAAAACTTTTAGTATTTTATTTAATTCATTTACATTTTACCACTTATTTATCCTTTTAATTTATTAGAGGTATTCAGAAACTTTCTAAAAATATAAAACTTGGCCTATAAGCAATAATAAATGTGTGGAACGCGATTTTGGTATTAATTAATTTTTTCAACATACTTTTTATATTTTTGGTCTTTAAGTCATTTTCTCTCTCTTGAATAAAATAAAATATTAAACATTGGCCAAATTAAATACAAATTCACACATAGACTAATTCTGATATATAGATTACAAATTTGGGGTTATTTTTCGAATCTGAGGATGTCAGATATTTTATTTCACCTTATGGCTTATCTCCTGTTTTCTTTTAATAAAGACTTTAATATATGCATTTATCTTCCAAATTAAATGATACTTGGCCCTTAAGTTTCCTTTAGATCAAGAAAATGATTTTGTTATCAAATTATCTCGTGGATTCCTATTTATGATTTTTGAAACAACATATTCCTCATTATCCTCTTTGAATCCATTATATCCCATATTATCTCCAATTATTGTCCTTATTATCCCTTTTATGTGTATTTTGAGATTTCTCTCCTTTTTCATATTCTAAAAAGTACTAGAAAGTTCTAGGACGAAATATTTTATTATTTTTATTACTTAGTGTACAATTTGCACTTCAAGCCCATTATTAAAAGCCCAACTGAAGTATTTGTGCATATAACCCTATATTAAGAATATATGGGAAATATTTATTCGATTAAGTTCTTTAATTTCTATTTATTATCTAAATGAGTCATTATTAAGTACAAAATATTTTATATTCTCTTAATTACGAGTACAACCTTATCCTTGTTTAGCTAAGTCAAAAGGGTAAAACTATTAGGGTAGGATTCTATTTCTGGTATGTTACAGTTCAAGTCTGCAATGGAAAGTATGTAAATAGATGCAATCTTGAAGAAACCTTGTTCAATAGTTTGGAACTCCATGATGAAATAATGGATGTAGTCAAATTAAATGTTGTAATATGCTCAACAATGACATCAACTAAAATGAGAAGAATCATTGGTGCTTCTAAAATTTGTTTACATTTCATCTAACCAACCAAATATTGAATAGAAATTGAATGCTCATAGTTGACCTAATGAAATTATATTTTTTGAATGGGATTGGAGATTTATTCATGCTTAACTTTCTTAATAGTCATGGGATGCCAAAAGAATACAACAGGACCTAACTTGCAGGCTTCGTCACTTGAAAAAAATGGTCACCCGCAAGATCGGTATATATGAGGATTAAAGAAATGAAAGGGACCAAGGTAGTTCATAACTACCAACACCTATGGAGAAGAAAGCTACCTAACTGCATATTTTTGTTCTTGTGGGTGACGCAACATATAGCCTTTCTCACTAACCTAGAGAAACGTTGACATGATATTGATGTTGTGATTGATTTTCCACTATGTAACAACTATGAAGATACCATAATACATTCACTTCAGGGCTATATCTTCAAAAATTAATGTGAATTGATATTTGCTTTTGTAGTGATCACATCTCACTCAATGAGAATGGATGGATATCTCTTATTACAAGCAGTTACTACAACAATATTGAACTGACAATTATCAGGACAACTAGCTAATGACATCTATGGAATGGTAGAAACAAAAGAGAACATAAGAGAAACATGTAGTCTACTATACTCAAAGTGAAATTCAAAAGAGAACTCTCAACCTAATCCAAAAATACATTAGCATGATTGCACTAGTCATACCCCAAAAATCTCAACACAACACAAGGACTTCTAGATCTTCTCTAATTTTGCATACCAAACACACTCCAACCTTAGGGATATCAACATTCATATCATTGATTACAGTGGGATATGCTAGTTGGGTATGTAATTTCTACATCTTCCACCTTAGTACTAGAAAAAGACTTAAAATACACAATTAAAGTTGTACAGATCTTCAAAGAGAACAACTCGGACGGCAACCTTGTATACTCAAACTCTTCCCAAGTGTATTAAACATGGATCATTAAGTTTTTATACCTATTAGGAACCAAACACACATGAGAAAATATATGAAGCTCAAAGATGACCTCCACTCTTATGATGTTACTCATATCTCATGTACTCTAAATACATTAGTTGATTTAATTACCAAGCAAGCGTTATTTTCTCAAGAAGCTCGTATTTTTCTATTAATAGGCCTAGTTGAATGTTTTGTAACACCAACATGAGTTTGGTATGGATTTTTCTTGCACTATAAAACATGACCAATAATATTTAATCTCTTTCTGGGAAAAAATATGGAGAGTAAGTTGTTGGATTAGCCTGATAATATTACATGTTATGAGTCGTGTCTATCACAAACAAATATGCAACTATAAGGTAATGAGTTTGACTCTCTACATTATGAAACTGAGTTTTATGCTCATAAAGTAAGTCCTCTATGAAGAAAACAATCTGAAGAGATGTGTATCAATCAAAGGATCAAGCTAAAATTTCTTACAAGCACTCACTTGGGAGAAGAAAACTTGTGACACATCAATCCAACCACATTTAATATATTTTGTGCCATATTTTCCATCACATTCACTTGTAACCTGGAAGTTTTACAGATGATTAATTTCATCATGCATCATATTGGAATTCCTAATTGGATTTGGATTGTTTGAGTGTAAATTGTAATCAATGGTTAGATAAAACAACATTGAATAACATTTTCCAAAGATGACCCAATCGATCAAACAGTTATTAGACTCGATTGCCATTTATTATATTCTAGACTACTTTAATTATAGGAAATGAATGTAGTATTTACACAATGATATAAATTATTTCTTCAAAACTATGAGCAATAAAAAAGTCACTTTATTTATTTCTCTGAAAACATATGAAATTACATTAATTCTACCAAGAAATGAGGACTCAATTTTATTATCCAAAAAATAATTCATTCAATTTTAGTGTATAAGAATGACCCACTCGCTTATATGTCAATTGTAGGTTTGTCAAAAGGAATCATTGCCAACATGAGTTGTGAGAATGAAGTGTCCACATACTAGTTGGAGTATGATGGAAGACCAATCCTTCTCATTAATAATTGGGAAGATAACCATGTGAAAATGAGGATTATTCTTTTTTCTACAAAATGTGGATAATTCAAAGGGCTCACAACATCATATCCCTAAGTCAATTTAGTTTTTTAGGTACCTTACTCTAGAAATAAAACCCCCTCTTAAACAAAAAAGGGTCATTGATTAAAAATCATCTATGAATCTTAAACAATGAGATTTGAACCTAAGTTGAAAACCTAATCCTGATCATTTAGATTTTATTCTAAGGATATCCCTCTCACATGTCTTTTCAATTTCCAAAGTGCTCTTATTGAAACAATGGGTTAAGGTAACTAATTATGTGATATATAGTTTTTTTACATTATTCCCTTATTAAAACTCATTGCGGTGACTAGAAAAGATTTTATAACTACTAAATCTTGATAAATCACAAAAACATGTTGATCTTTCTCCGTCTTGGTTTATATTGTTACCATAGAGGCATCTACTTATATTTCCTCAAGTTTTCTATCACATTGTCCATTTGAAGTCACATAATTTTGATCCACTTCATATAAAACTAGTAACCATTGGGTTCCAATATTGGTAGTATGATAGTAAAACCTTCAAATGGCATCTATCCCTTTTTTTTTAGCCCAAACGATATGTCACATACTAACACGTAGGTTAGTCATCGAGAAAGTTTAGTAACAAGTATGAATGGGTACCCAAAGACCATTAAAAGGTTCCACCTCTCCTACCTCATATGAAATTAATCAATCAAAGAAATTTGTGAAATAACAACTATCTAAGTTTTCACCCAAGAACATGGCTTGAGGAGAGAAGTAGAAATTATCTGGGTTAATCATTGTTGATGGTAAAATGTATTAGTTGGTCGCTTGTATCTTCCAAGAAGGGGGGTTGAACAATGTGGGAATCATTATGATCTAGCCAGAAGTTGGAACAAAAAAACTATATGTGCCCGCTTCTAAGTAGGGCTATGCCAATTCATCAAACACCAAATTACAAACCCCAAAATATTCTTAATCATCATGTTTTCTTCATTCCTTTAATATTTCTAATTAAACTATTTGGTTAGTACTTTCATCTAGCTCCATTTCTTCACTTGCTCTAGTTATACCTCACTTGCATCTAGCTCCCTACTTCACAATGGTGATTAGTCCATAGAAGAGGGGCCAAGAAAAGTATCTCATGAAAAAGTAAACAAGGAGATAACCAACAAAATCATCATCACATGGTGATAATGTGGCCAAGGGGTACCTTCTAGTGTTTGCAGGAATATGCCAAATGTTCTTTGTGGTACATGTCTCCTATCTCCACCACCTATCCTTTTAGAGCATATATTAGAGGGGAAGAGTTTGGGTTTGACCATGGCATCAATGACCTCCTAGTGCACTTCCACAGGGATGCCTTATACAACATCACCTCCCAAATGTGTTCAGGGATGATTAGATAAAAATGACCGAATGTTGTAAAGAGTGGGACCCGAGAGGGTATCCACTCTTCTCTACATGGAGAAATAAAATCATCATATTCCATATATGAAGGAAATGTGGAATTTCATTTATTTCACAAATGGTATATATACGTAGTGCATGATACTTAATAAGAAGTAGAAAGTATCTATTACAAAGTTACATCTTATATCATATTCAATTGTTCCTCACCACAAAACAAGTACTACAAACAAAATGGATACAAGAACTAGTACATGAGCGCATCTTTAGAGGGAAATCAAGTCATTTCAAGTTATTCTCATGTACACATCCTTAGAGTGATCTTCTGAGTTGTATTTATCTAACACTCCTACTACTGAGTTGTATTTATCTAACACTCCTATAACTAGGAAATTTTAAGAATGACACCCATCAAAAGAAACAAAAGGTACGTGTTAGAACACATCTGAGTATGTGCATATAAATACATTTGGACATTGTTAGATTAGTTAGGTATAAAAGTGGGGGTTTCCATTCAAGAAGGTGACTATTCACAGGTAGGTAAGTTCAAGAAAGAATAAACAAGAGAATGAGGCATTTAAAGAATAATAGAACATCATAAAGTTTTGTTCTATTATCACTTCAGAATATCATCAATACAAACAGTTGCATGCATATATGAGATAGAATAAATGTCTAAAGTAGGACCAAGACACCAATAGTCATTGGACTAAGATGGGTGGAGAAAGCACATCCTCAAAAGAACAGCATGCCCTAACTAGTAAATGGGTGGAAAAACACACCCTAGGTAGAATAACACTACCTGGTAAGTAAATGGGTGGAATAACACATCATGGGCTGGACAACACATCCTCATATAGAAGTAGGTGGAAACAACACATGGGCAGAACAACATGCACTAATGGTTATCACTACATCAGATAAATAGTCTAAAAAACATGATTGCATAATAGAGAGTGACAAGAAATATATAGTGCAAAGGTTAATCAACTTTTCCAAAAAGGAAGGTAGGTGGGGTCATAGACCCAATATAAACTTATAATTAATGTATTCCCTGAAATAATGGAATTATATTTTAGGAATAAATCAATCTAATTTGAATGATAAGATGAGTTGATCAAGAAATTTTTTGTCTCATTATCAGAAGTTCGTGTCATAATTAATTATAATGTCAAAATATATAGGGAAAGAGCACACACTTGATTTTTGTAACTAACCCTATCTCTAGGGAAACATTCCCAATCTATCCTTCTCACCCTAAATGTGTTTCTACACTCATTAGTCCATTAATTCCAAATCAAATTGAGAGTGTACCTAAATCCATTAATTGGTTATCTAATGTGGAGTTAGGGTTTATATGTCTTGGTTTTACCCATGTATATGGTAAGAAATGAGATTAACTATATAAAAATACCATTACTGGGAATATCTAGGGTATAACATAGTGTACTATACATATGTAAACTGGTCATATACTCATACTTAGATCTCAGTATATGTATGAATAAAATTATATGCTATGTGAAAATATGAAAATCTAGTATGGTCATATGTAGTGCATCTAACATGTCATATGGTATCCATCTTTTCAAATATAAAGTCATTGTATTGAGTGGAATCTGAGAGGGGATCTACTTCCTACAAAAAATTGAGGAATGAATCCATCTATTAAAAGACACTATAAAGGTATGCTGGAATAGATGTAAAATTTCATTTTCAAATGATGATATAAAAAATAACCTAATTAGTATAGGAATAAAATTTCATGACTATATTCAATTTACAAAAGTACATCACCATCATCTCCCATATACAGTATACATGAAAGTTGCAACAAAAGGATTTAAGTAGAGGGATATCTAGCTATCTTAAATCTATATCACCAAGAGCTCCATCTAGTAGGTACATGTCACCATGTATATCATTCCAAGTCCTACACCTGGGTTTGAAAGCATACCTAAAAATAGAAGATGAAAATGGAAACTTATCACCAAAACACCGGTATGTTCATATAAAATATGGATTGAGCAAGTTAAGTAAAAAGGACATCATATATAATAAGGATTTCCATAGAAGGGGAAGTACCAACCAAGTGGGTATAAAAAGAATAAGAATTTCCAAGAAGATGATAATCAGTAAGAAGAGATATCTTGCCTTGAAACAATGTCACAATAATAATATCACAAAACATTAAAAAATTTCATGGTGAGTAATAAGCAGACTAGCATATATTAAAAAGTAGGGTAGAAACCCACATGCATTCTATACCAAAGGGCAAGAAGAGTAATGCCTCAGTTCCAAACAAATATATTATTTTGTAGGGGAAGAAAACAATGCCTAATGTCATACATGGCAGGGGAATAAAATCTAGTACCTAGAAGGGGAATAAAACCCAATGCCTAAATATCAAACGTGGTAGGGAATAAAGACCCAATGTCTATATGGTGTCACTACTTATAGATATGACTAATCAATCACCTATGCAAATATGACAGTCAAGATAAAGTATAGTAAGTACAAATATGGGATAAGAACATCCAACTATTTTCAAATAGAGTTAGAGGACCCAATAACAAGTATTCAACAATCCCACAAGTAAATGCATCATGAGATTAAATTCACCACAAGAAGGTTAGGGTATAAAATATGCAAATTAGGGTTTACATGTGGCATAAAGTGAACAAGATATAAATATGAGTCCAAAAAAAATATCCAACAAAGCTAAATGATCACAATATCAAAACCAACATAGAATATTTCACACAAAATAAATTCTCATAAGAGAGAGAAATTGCGTATGTTAGTCTATCAATAGGATCAAGAGAGAGAATGAAAATAGGTGATTGCTCAATACGAATAAAATGGAATGCAACATACCTCAAATAAAGTTTACATAAGTCCAAAGTTAGACCTAGGTCCAAGCCTTGGTCTTCAAAGCACCTATTCAACATATATGTAGAATTAGGGTTAGGTTTACATTAATTGTATAAACCATAAAAATTGCCTTTTTACCTTTAGTGAATTAGGTTATGAAAATCTTCCACTTATTAGATTGTATTTTGTTAGTCCATATCATATTTTATTTTAATTTTAGGACTTATAAATTATTAGTTATGAATTTTGTAAGTTTAATCAATAAGGTCAGTCCATTAAAAATCATGTATATATTAGACCAGAATACGATCATAAAACCAAAATCATGTATATATTAGACTAGAATACGGTCATAAAACCAACACCATTGGATGGTGAAAATCTAGAGATTATAAAACACATTTTACTTTGTTTTTCTGAGCTATATATAAATTACAACGAATTTTGTAAAAGTCGTCCAATAAGAAAATTCTAGCAAACCAATTAAATAGCATTATCCATTTAATTTTAAAACCCTAGTGAAATGGGACTATGAAGATTGACCAAGTGGCCCTAGTCAATAGAGAACTTGTGCACAAACATATAGGATGAAAAAACCACTTTGCCATGTAAGGCAAAGCTCATGCCTAACTTCTAGTCAGGGCACAATGGGGAAATCATCAGGAACTTTGTTCCCTTCAGCCCCACCATAATTGGTCGAGCAAGAAGCTCAAGCTATCTCCTGACATGCCGACATGGTAGGAAACCACCTACACTCTACCTCTGAGGAGATCTTGATTTCAGACTAAAGCTGATGAGTTCCTATTCTAGGCAACTTGGTCAACGACGAGGTGAACCATGATCTTATCATGAGCACGAGAAGGAGGAGGGAACCAGGGGGCAGACATTGGGAAGCTATGGATTTTAAAAGGAGTTTGAGAGACTCAAATGATCCTTGTAGAGAGAACCACATGAAACCCAGGTCACAGAGATGAATAACATAGAGAAAAACTTGTTGGGGACAGAGGAACGCAACAAACAAGTCAGACTTTAGAACTTGGAAAAAGATATACTACGAGAAGAACAAAGGGACGAGAGACATCCATTGAGGTTTGAAAAACGCCCAAGCATTCCCTTTTTTCCTGGAGAGCCACCAGACCAACTTGGTGAGGATTCTCACTGGCACCTAATGTAGTGTCTTGTGGGTAGAGAGGGTGAGAAAAACCCATGAGAAAAAGACAATTGAAAAGGGAAGTATAGGTGTAGTAGATGCTTACCATGTTGCCAATTGAACACTTGGTGATGGGAGCAACGAACACCACCTCCTCACTATGGAAGAAGGAAAATGGGTGTGGCACTGTAAGTTAGGCACCCACAAATCAAATTGAAGGGGGTGTTGAATTCCTAGAAGGATTGCGGCTGAGTGTGAATCATTTTTTATACATAGAATAACATTTATGGGGTCTATGAAACAAGAGGAAAAAGGGGCTGTAAGGCCCCATTGGGCATTTCTTATGTCATACAAGAGGGGGTGTTTTAGGGTTTGACTGGTTTGGGGAGGGAAGAACACTCCATTTAAGAAAGAATAGCAAGAAAATATTAAGTGAGGTGAGAGAAATCTAAGAGCGAAGATCTCAGTTCTTGTTGATGTTGAAACAGGAAACCAAGTCGGAGGTAGGGGACAAGCAAGCGGTCTAAGATCTACATCAAACATTCCAGATTGAATCCAAAATATTGTAAACTAAAAGATATCACTGTGACAGCGAGGAAACTACAAACTTTAGGGAAATAAATACATTTATTTAATACTTCGCACATTAAACACTTAACACTTTTTTTCTCTCCTATTTTGTTTGAGCGCCCAAAAAAGATCCAACTAATATGAAATTTTACTTATAAACTAATTAAGAGATGTAGATTCTGATATTGGCATTAGTTTTTTACCTTTGAGAATTTTACTATCTTATTTATTATTTTGCATTTAAGTTATATCCACTCTCCTAACTAAACTAGGATAGGTGAGATTGTCTAATTAAAATAAAAAATCACTCATAAACTAATTTTTGTATCTAGAATCTGATATGGGGCTTATATCCACTTTTTCAGATACTAAAAATATTATTTTATATTTTGGGAGAAAAACTCATATTTTCTTGACCAAAACAAACTAGGATATCTAGGATTATTACTTTAATGTGAAACTTGGCACCCAAGTTAATCGGGACATGAAGAACACATTTATACCATTATATTTTACTTTTGAGATTTCCTTTTATGAGTAATGGCACCATTAGGATTTTTGGCACATTACCATTGTATCTATCAAAATATTATATATTTGACATCAAAATTTACATATTTCAGTCCTACTATCTTTAATTCACTTCCAAAGAAGTTATATTATATTATTATGCACAAAATTTCACATTTTTCTTGTTAAGTATATTTAGTCCATTAAGTAGTCTTGAATTTAGATGTTTGCACATAAAAAATCTAATTGTTATTCGAATACATGTTTTAAGTACATTATTCCTCTTATTTAACGATTATGTGAGTATTAGTTATCTAAAAACATATGTAAATCTTTCACAAATTAATTAAGTTATTAATATGTGTGATGTTGTTTATAGAACTTATTGCCAAATAATATGTTATATGCATTAACATTATTCACTAGGTTAAAAATTTATCTTTTTTGGTCAAATCTAGGAGACTTATCACACATGCCTTCTAATTGGAATAGGGTAAGATTCTAGGTTTTAGGACGTTACAATTATCTACATACATATTTATAAAAGTGCATTATATATATATATATATATATATATATATATATATATATATATATTAGTTCTCTCCTTTTCCATTGAATCCGATGGTCGGTTAGAAAGGTTAGACATGCTTCTTTATGTTCATATCAAATTCAAGAATAAATATATGTATATGTCATATGCATCTAGGGTTTTAAACTTATATCATGGAAACCAATATTTAAGATATAGTCAATTTCTAGTTTGTATAAATATATATACATATATAATATCATTGTAAAATATAGGAATGCCAATCAATTGTCACGGTATCATATTTTACATATTGAATATCCTAATTGTGATCCTATATATGTTTAATATTCAAGTATAAAAAAAGTACATTTGTAAATATGCATTTCCACTTGTTTAAAAAAGCATTATTGATGTGATATTTTTCCTCCTAATTGAAATAATATACTTATGATATATGTAGATCCTAGGTTTAATCAACTAAATGACTGATATATTTATCTAAATAAATCCTATTCTTTTCTCTAATGCCCCCATTTATCAAATCAACTAATTAATTTAATAGAAGTGAGAAATAAGAAATTGACTTACATTATATGTTGGAGAACTACTGGTTGGTTAATTGAGCCATGGTTTCTTTTGATTTTTTTGCTCCCAAAACTAACCCAAAGATTAGTCATCAAGCATTAGTATTCAGAGGAGGTTTTATAGATATTTAGTCTGTAGGTGGGTATAGACTAGTGCAGTGAGGCTAGAGTTGTTGGTCGTGAGTAGTTATAAGGTAAACAAGTCGAGCATGTTTGAGAGGAGTGGTCGTTAGTGTCAGGCACTCACATGGAGGAGGAGGTTCATCTAATTTATTCGAGGTTACTAGTGTTGGTGGTGATGCCCTGTGATGGATATGGTGGTCAGGAAAGAAGGTGCCAGTGTCATATTCTCTAATGGACGTTGTGGAAATAGAAATATCATATATGCAAGTTGTGAGGGAGGAAGAAGATAGTAGAGAAGAAGGAGAAGTCAAGGAGGGAGTTTGTTCATGTGGGCAGATATGCTTAGCACATCCATTGATGTCCTTTGTAATAGATTACCTAGCTAGTAGGGTTGTTGTAGTAGCTGGCTTGGTTAGTAAAGCTGATGCAACATCTTGCTATTGTCTTGGGGGATGGAGAAAGGAAATAAGAGCATTGTGCAACCATGAAAATAGGGAGATCAAGGGAGATGAGAGGAACAAATAGAAAGGGGGAGGAAGTAACAGAAGATGAGAAAGACGATGGGGGAAGAGAGGAAGAGGAAGAACAACAATGCCATTACAGGCCTTATGACCATGTCAATGCATGTCTTGTAGATAGTGGTGAGGGAGGATATGTTGTGCCTATGAAAAAGGGGAGAAAGATGGAGGGGAATAGGAGAGGGAGGGGGAGGAGTAGGTAATAATATTTATTCGTATGGCCTTCACGATCGGCACCAGAGTGTGGGGCACGTGGGTCAGGGTTTAAAGGGAGATGAAGGAACACATGGGCTATGTTTTTTTTGTGAAACAAGCATAACTATATAAATCCAAAACTTTGGGTACAAAAGAGATTGGACCCCCAAGACTCAGGATACAACTTACCTTTCTTGATTTAACAAGAGAGGCCAAACCAGAAAAGAAAAAACCAACTAAAACAACCAAGCATAACCAAGGTGTTAACTTCCACGCGGGGATGTTTACCATCCTACTACTAATCTGAATAAGACAATCAAGAAGATAGAACACAGAGACTGCAGATAAGTAGTAGTTGAGACTGAGACCAATCGACCAACAGCTAAAGGCAGAAATCCCTTACATCCAAGATGAACACTAGCAATAGAAGCACCCACAAAGAGTGATAGCTTAGTATAAAAAATATCATCCCAAAATAACCACGGGATCGATCCCAAGTCATAGCAACACCAATAATTGGAATCCAAAGTTCAAACTCCCAAAAGCTATTCATATTTACCAATCCAAAGAAAAAAAAACCTGAAGATAAACTCGATAAATCAACTTCTTGGCTGATAACCAAAGAAACTAATTCACACAGAGGAGTACTTCCAAAAAAGGAAGTCCACTCAACCTTTCTTCCTGGTGCACTTTTTCTTCTTCTTTGATATGTACTCTCCCACTTTGATTAAGTGAGGTTCCGAATGATCAGAGACAGAACCTACATTATAAGCCTTCTCAGACGCATTCTCATCACTTTGATGTTCTTTCCCCTTTCATTGATACTCAAAGGAAAAGCCACAACTTTACCAGACCTTGTTAAGTTTCTAAGATTCCAAATCAGATTCATCATGATGACTCCTACGAATTTCCAACTCCCAATCTCCTTTTAGACTCCCAATGTTGGCCACGAGGTAGAACCTATCATCTCAGGTTCAACTAAGTGTGGTTGGGTTTCACAGTTTATTGTTTTGAGTGTGAGACCAAGGATAGTGTCAATGACCTGATTGACAATAGTTTCCTAGTATAACTCATCACCAGTTAGCTGCTCCTAGAAAGTATTCCCTTGGTCTGTAGTGGCTTGGGTGTTTTCCTTGAGTTGTTCTTTGGAGGCTGATTTGAAGCTTTCAACAGGCTTCTCTTTGACATTCCTTCGAACACCTAAGGTTTTCCCAAATCTAATCTTTCCTGATTGTTTGTAGGAATGAGGCAGCCATGTGCCCGAATCTTTTCCAACTTGAGCAAGTAAGAGGTCTAGAAACAACCTCAAGCTTTAGAAGTTTGGATTTGGCATCAAGATCCACCATAGTTGCTATAGGTAGCTTTGAATTGTAGCTAACTTCGACACAAGCAAAGGCATCTCCTAGGCATCCAGTTGTGATCGAGGAATCATCATAGTCTAGCAGCCTTCCTATAGTGATGGTAACCCTAGCTATGTGATTTTGAGTCCATGGAATCCCCATGTTCTCAATCCTAAACCATATAGGAACCTACAAGAAGGAGAGTGGCAAAAGAGGAACTCCAGGTTCCCAAGAATGGGCAACGACCAAGGAATCATCCATGAACCATGGAGCTTCATCCAGGACTCTCTCCCTTTCACTATGTGAAGGCATCTTAACTATGAAGCCTTCCTTCTCTTTAGTTACGATCTCAACGAGACCACTTGGTCTCCATTGTCTGTGAATCCACCCCGCAAGATGGACCGTGTAAGGTTTCCTACCAATGAAGTGGACATAGAGGTGATCTTCCCAATCCGGAATGGAGCACTCCATGCTAGAAATCGAAGCACACCTCACTCCATCTTTGAGAATCGGTTATATGAACTCAATTTAAGCTACATCTTCTTCCGCCTGACCTTGCCGGCTGGAATGCAACCAATCTACGAGGCTAGAGGGTCATGCTACTTTAGAAACATCATTTGGAAGAGGCTCCGGGGGTTGATTGGGAGGAGGTCCTTCTGCCTCCTTTCCCTTCAGTGGTGTAGCCCTGAACAAATCAGAGGAAGATACGAGGATAGCTTGCAAGCCTCCATCTCCATTAGCCACTTCTTGGCCAATTGGAGGAGTCAGAGATGACGACTCTGCAGCTATTGCTTATCCATTTCCTCTGCATCCACTAGGGTTGCATCCACACCCTCTCCCCCTTATGCCTCTCCCATTCCCTCGACCCATCCTTTTCACATTGTCTATGTTACACATAGGTAATTAAAGAAGTTATGATTTTAAAAGATATTCAATGTTATAGTCCACGTCATTCCTTCTAACTTAGATAAGTTAATTGAGTGGTCAATTGGTACAAACTTGAGATTTGACCTATAGACAAACTAAAGTATGGAGAATCCAATTTTAGTATCAATTTCATCTGTTGAAAATGTTTTGCATTTTATTTCAGTGCTTTTATATTAAGTATTCAATTAATGCATTTTGTAATCAATTTGATGCATTATTTAGCATATATTGAATTTCTTACATCAATTAAATTTAGGACGATTGTTGATTGCAAAATTAGGGTCAAATATTAATGGATCAATGAATTGATATACATAAATCCTGATTGAAGTCTTAATGAATTGATTTACCTTTAAACTTGATAAGAGGTGATATGACAAAATATTATATTTCTAGGATTTAATTAATTCTTGTTTAAATTAAACTAGGCAAAAAGGATTTATGTTAAACTAATCAAAAATAAGAAAAGGTAAATATTAGACTAGATACCAAGATTTGGGTATGTTATAAAATCTATTTGAAGATTGTATACTTAAGGGACACCTGCGAACTTGTTATTTTTGGTACCCATTTCCTACCTTTGACTCCCGTTCTTGCATAAATTGATGTAAATGTCAGAAGAAGTTTTTAGGATCAATCACATTGTGGATTCAACCAAAGTCCTCCACATACTAGTAGGATCCTATAGCATCTATACCTTCTTATTCCCATGTAGTTTTATATGTATGGGTCATTTCTCTTTTCTCATTTTTGATTTTTAATTTCTTGTTGCTCATTTCTTATATCACATCATTGATATATTGTCTATTAGGATTAAGGTATAAATTCCATCCTTATGGTTGCCTTGATCCTTTTGTCTATATCGAACTAAGGTAATTGAGGCCTCACTAGAACCTACCCCCATAACTCGCTACACATTATTACCCATGATCTTATCAATTGCTAATCATTCTTATCATGGATTACAATCTCTTACAAGAAAAGCATGCTTTATTTTCTAGAATAGCCATTAGAGAAGGTTCATTGTGTTCAACACAACTAACAAGATGACATTAGGTTATATCTTATTGCACTAAGTGACTTAATCATCTTAAGGTACTTAAATCATAGCATATTATAATATGATTCATACAAATTGCAACTAGATTCAAACTTAACGATTTTTCTAACAAGGAAAAATGTATGAAGAAACAACATTATAGTTTATAAGAGATAATTTAATAGCCAACTTAAAAGTAATTTTAATTCAAATTCTTTATTCAATTAATATCATTTAATATATGTTCTATTCCATACATTTTGTCAAAACGTCTCATTGAAACACAAATATTCATTATCTTCCATCATGCAAGTCAATATGAGTGTTTAGAATGTTACAAAGTCAATAGGCACACATATTTAGTAGGTAAACCTTGTTTCAAGTATTCTATCAAATTTACATTACTATACATTATAGAAAGAACAATTTCTATATATTTTTAATTCCATATTATGGCTAGGGTTTAGCAGTTTTCATGAATTGCTTTAAAGAAAGGTGAGATGATACTCAATCATCATTAAATATAGTCATCTACTTACTTGAGGAAGATATAAAAATTCATGCTTCTTATCCAAGGGGTAATATTGTTTACAAATACACCAACTAAGAGAGAATTTCACTTCTAGATCTACCAACTTACTCGGGGAATGACATATGATAAGAGAAAGAAGACAATATATTTTCTCCACTTTAGAGAATACCTACATGATATATGAGAATTGAAAGATAATAGAATAAGGGAAAATATAAATCTTACTTGAAGATCCATTTCTAAGGATTTTGGAGGTGATTCTAACTTGTATTTTCCTCATAAAGCTTTGATTCTCTGCTAATTATCCTCCTAGAACAAAAATTCTTGGGTGAGGGTGAAGATCATTGTAAAAGAAAGTATAGATATCTGAGAGTCAAGATGAGTTAGGTTTGGGTACATATGCAACTCTAGATAAGTCTTGTTTATTTTTTTATTTTCTAGAACAAATGATTGATCATACTTTAGGTTGCTAGTGTTGATTTTTTTAATTCTCTATATCACAACCAACAAAATAGGGAAACATTGCCAAAGGTGAGTTTTATCTTTTATAATTTTGAATGAATTTCAAGCCTGAGTAAAAAACAAGTCAAGTAATGTATGACCAATCGAACCATAAAAACCTGAAAGCTCAACTAGATCATTGCAAAGACTGGTCAAATCATTATTAATTTTTGATAACATAAACATAATCTTATAGATGACCATTTGAGGATCATAATCCCTACTGTAACCGTAAAGAGGCGAGATCACCTCCTCACCAAAATTTAGAGGAAGTACAAAACACCCATCTTTTTAGAAAGACAAAAGATATTGAGGGATGCATGTATAATATTCCAAGTAAATAAGCATGCACCAGATACATTACAAAATGTCAATAGCAGCGGAAATTAAAGAATTAAGCCTATTACATGGCTTTCATTGTTCATTACATGATTGTTCTCAAAAGAAAAAGATAAGAGAAAAGGATCTAGCTATAGCAACCTAGACATTCTTTTAGATAGCTTGAGATCTACTCCTGAGATGAATTCCTTCAAACTTGTCCTTCTCCTTGCTCAGTGCAAGCAGCTGGGTGGTTGGGAAAGCACCCAGAAAAGGGGGAAAGAAAATAAGGTATGTGTCACAAAACTAATCTAGGATATCAAGATAAGTACAACAAATAAAAACAGGCTAGGATTCATCATATGATGAAGATAACAAGAGTATGAGGCTATATTCAAAAGAAACTCGCCATTAACAATTATAAGAAAAAGGATTTGCATGTTAGATAATTATGCCTACCTAACTAAGTAGGGTTGAGGCACGTATCAGACCTCTAACCTTAGGTGAGGGGAGAATAAGACATTCCCAGTCACCTACAATATTATGGGGATAATAAGACATTCCCCATAGAGATTATTTACATGCCCTCTGTGGGTGGTTGTACATAAGTACCACTACTTTAAATTAAATAGAATATAAATCCACATGCTAGAAAAGTATTCATGGCAAGAGTAGTCATAATATTCAATAAGCATGGCAGTGGGGTATAAGAATCAAACAAGAAGAAATTATAATCTAATTTGAGGCATGAACAACATTAGGATTCAAGAATAGAATATTTAGGGTTCATTTAAGCCTCATTAGGGAAATATAGGGTTGGGCTGCAATTATCCCAACATAGGGTGTAAAGAATGCACATACCTCTCTTACTGATATCAATAACTAACTTTCACCACTTTAATTGAGTCCAAGTTCCACTTTGCCTATTTTCAATGTATTAACATGTATTAGAGTACATAGTGCACATTAATATATAGAAACCCTATTTTTAGAGATTTTTAGCATAATTCGGATTTAGCTTTTGAAAATATCACCAATGAACTTATTAGGTTTTCCTGATCAAGAAAACATATTTTTATGTTAATTTTGGAGTTATGATGATTAAGATGTAATTTTTATGGATTTTATGCATTAAATTCGTTTTACAAAAATCAACCTTCGTCAAACCATGAAATCATACCTTGAAAATATTTGTATTAGATAGAGATTAATTTTACAATTCCAAAACATATTTATTTATCAAATTTGGATAAGCGGTTTAGAAGATATGAATTTTGTAATACTAACCAATAGGAAATTGCCACATCATCAAACCGATCGAGATAATTAAAGAGAGAGGGAGAGGGAGAAAACACCATTTGAACCAAGATCAGGTTTGAAGTTTCTTAGATAACCAAACTAGAGATTGTAGAGAAAATAAAATAGCAAGAAACCAAAACCTTAGAAGAACATGGTAAAAAGAGATGAAAATCATCAATTATCAACATAGAAGCATGGGTTTTAAGCATGTACTTAAGCAATATATGAGAAGGGGGTTAACAAAACGTGCCTGTAAGAAGGTAATAAGGTTCAAACAGAAAGGATTCCGAGATTAGAAGGTCTGGTTGCTCCAAGCCAAGCTCCTTTCTTGAGCAAAGATCACCTTCTCCACTTTAGAGGTGCAAACCCTAGCAAAAGAGCATGGAGATGCGATGTTTTAGGGTTTTAGGTGGAGTTTTACCATGTATGGTCATGATTACGACCTATAAGAAGGTGTAAGGAATACTAACAGTATGAAAATAGGGAAGGAAGGGAGGAAACTTACTAGTTTTGGTCGAAATTACCAAGGAGGAGCTTTAGAAACCCTAACAGAGCAATTTGGAAGCCCTAGGAGCCTTCTTCACCAAGGTAGGCTCCCTCTATTACCTTGGGATAGATAATTCGTGGCCAAATACAGAAGGAAATATTACCTAAGCTAGAGGAAAGAAAAGGGGAGCAAGAGTTTTCGAATTGTGAGTTGGGAAGGGGTATACATGGCTATATATAGAAAGAGGTGAAGCATGAGGTGTCTTAAGGGACTTTCCATGTGTCTTTAGCCTAGAGCTTGATGGCCATGCAAGAGGACAGCTCATGGACTCTTCTTGGATATCAAAACTCAGTCCTAAGAGCCCATAGATCTTTCAAGGCCATCCCCACCGTTTTTCAAGAAAGAAATAACCTCATTGGTTGATAGCTTTTAAAGATAAGCACCTTTATAAAGAGGGTAATCCCTATAATGCCCTTGGAAAGAAATACCATCAAACCAAGGTGAAACTAGGTTCTCCAATGGTTTAAAATCTCTTTAATGGTAAGGGAATATCTAAGGATTAAAATTCAGTTGATAATTTGCAAAGAAAACCTCCTAATTGGATAAATTGCATAAAAGTCCAAAATGTACCTAAAATTGCATAACTTGCACAAACAACATCCAAATTGAACCAAATTTGAATCTTAGCCTCATTTTATGTTTTAAAATCATATCAAAAAGTTATATTAATGTTTGTAGTACTTAATGATGGTAATTAAACTTTCACTGAGGTATTTGTGCATAAACCCTTATATTGGTACAATTAGTGAATAAATGTTCACTAAACCACTATAAATTCCACTAATTAAACATAAATGACATAAAGGATAGAAATGATAGGAAAACTTGGGGAAAAGGTTTACATGGAGATTAAATCTAAGATTCATTATGTTACAGTAACTCTAAAAGTTTTTGTATTTTACCTTAAAATTTAAACTACTCATTTTACCACATCTATATAGTTCAAAAACCATGGCCATTCTTGATTTTTTTAATATACCATAAGAACTCTTAATTCACAAATTTAAAAAGTTATCTACTACTAAGACATATTGATTATTCTAGTTTACAATTTGGAGTATCTTCACCACGCATATCATCAGTAAGACAAGAAAATGACACATGTTATGGTTTCTTGACATAATAAACCATTATCTCAAATTCCACCAAATTAGGATTTAATAGTCATGATGTGTTCACATATGATTCACTAAATAGACATTTTAATTTCAGATTATCATTGATGATTAATTTACAAGATAATTATATTAGCTAAAGTAGGGTTTCGACATAACTTGAGATAGTATCATGACATGGATATTGTATGGATGAATATGGAAGTTGTCATGTGAGGGCAAAAAACTTTGTGATTGTTGGACTAATGAGACCCACATGGTCCCAATTGGATCAGGAATTTTTGACAAGTGGGGAAACCATGTTTTATGAGCTTAACAGTCTAGATTGAATGGTGGTGGATCCAAAGCCATTATATCATTAAGAAAAGGGGAAACATAACTACATGGGAATTTATGACGTTTTCTTAGTTATTTTATTGATTTGTTTCCTTTTTATTTTAGGGGAAATAAGGTCCAAATAGGCTCATGATTTAACTATTAGATGGTTAAGGAATCTAGATTATTACAATGTGGTTACATTATATCTTTTTACCATCAATTATCCAATAGCTAACCACATATGAACATTACTAATTTATTTATATAAATTAGTTAAGATGAAAATGTGTGTTGGGAGGTAAGGGTAACTTAGTCTTTTGGCTTGTTCTTTTACGTTGATGTGAGGCTGAGTATATGAATGGAGGGGGTGATGACCAAAGCGGTGGTGGCATCTGACCCTCCAGATCCAAGCCTTTCGGATCCACTGATGAAGACAAAAACCTCTAGACCTACTGGTAATGTCTCAGTTGCTAAGGAATCCATGGACTGGTTGAGTTTATTCCAAAGAAATGCAAAGCGCCGGTCAATCTTAGCAAAATAGAGGTTTAGATGGTCGATGGTGAACTTTGTTACTCCAGATCTATTACAGAGTGTAACCTGGCATACTAGAGCAGAATGATGGTAGGCTACGTGGTAGGATTGAAACCTCATTGGCCTGCATTAGTTCGCCACCTCGCTCAAGTATGGGGAATTAAAGGTTCTATTGAGATTAGATCTCGGGGCAAAGGATTTTTCAATGTTTTATTCTCTAATGACGAAGATCTAGCTACAACAGTCGACGACGGACCCTGGTTTGTGGCGGGTAAACCTCTCATCATCAAGAGATGGGAATGTTGGGAACCTCTTCAGAAGATTAAGCTCATTGATATTCCTATTTGGCTTAAGATCTACAATCTCCCCCTCGAACTGTGGGATGTGGAGATGTTTAATCATATAGGTTCAGTTCTGGGACGTCCTTTGAGGTCATAAAATGGACTTCGGAATTCAGGTTGTTGTCTCCGCAGACTTCACCTTCACAAAGAAACTCAAGATAGTTAGTGATGATGGGCAAGTTGATACTATTGAATTTGACTATGAATGGCAACCCAACAAGTGTTCGAGTCGTGGTCTCTTCTGACATGAGCCTGCATTTTGTGATGTTCCTAAGAAACTTGAGGAGAGGGCGCCTAAAAAGAAGATTACCAAAAGCTGGGTTCCTAAAGGGACAGTGACGGAAGAAGATACTAAAGGGGAAATCTTCATTGATGCAGTTGAAGAGGCCATTGATCCAACTCCATATTTTGTCATTCAAATGATGGTCAGCAATGAAGGGGAGTCATCTTCTCCATTTGTTCATCTTGTTGCTGGTAACGAAGTGGTCTTAGTTACCCCTGAATTGTCTCCTAAAGCTGGTTCAGAAACTAGCAAGAAGAAATCAAGGACAGTTCCTAAATGTATTCCAAAGATCTCAACTCGGTCCATTCCTAAATCCCTGAACAAAGTATCTCCCCTTTCTAACTTTGTGGGAATGGATGACTCTCAATTGAAGGGAAGAGATGGCACACCTGATGGTGAGGTGGTTCAAGGAATAACTCTCCTTCCTAATGGTTGAATCCTTCTCTATTTTATCTTAGAATGTGAGGGGAGCCGCAAACAAAATACCTCACATTCAAAACGAGATGAAGAGGAATAAAGCAAACATCTACATTATCCTTGAATATAGATTGTAGGACAAAGATATTGTAGGCTTTGTTGAAAGCATTTGTTCGGGTGCCCTTTTCATAGATAATGTGAAGTTCTACAATTATACTTGTATCCTCATTGTTTGAATCGAGGGTGAAGTTGATATTAAAATGACTCTCTGTAATGAGCAAGATATTCAGTGTACTGTCTCTAAGGATGTGATGTCTTTCTAGCTTACTGTTGTTTATGGAGATAATCGTGATGCTGATAGAGGTTTACTCTAGGATTCCTTGGCTACTTTTAAAAGGTCCAATCCTATTAAGTGGTGCGTGCTTGGTGATTTCAACACAGTTAGAAAATTAAATGAAGAGATTGGAAAGCAACCTCCCTCCAATAGAAGCATGTTGGACTTCAATAACTCTGTTTCTATTAATGATCTATTAGAGCTCGAGACCAAAGGCTTGTTCTTCACTTGGGACAGCCATAGCAAAAATGGTAAAAGTACCTTTTCAAAAATTTATAGGATCTTTACAAATATCAGTTTCCTTTCTGAATTTCCTCAGGGTTGGGGTGAAGTTGCTCTAGCTGTAGTGAGTGACCATTAGATGTTGATTCTCAGGCTTACCTCTGGGAAGAAGGGAGCCACTCCTTTTCATTTTATTAACTCCTGGGTTAAATAGGATTCTTATAAGAATGTTATTTCTCAAGCTTAGAATGATACAAAATGCTCTGGTACTCCTATGTTTTGAGTGTATCAAAAACTCCACTCTGTTAGAGCTTCTTTGAGGAAATGGAATAGAGAGGTTGTTGGAAATTTTATTTCTAAGGCGAGAGAGTTGGAGTTGAACTTACTTTATCTTCATAAAGAAGTTGATGAAAATTCTCTGGACGTTATCAAACAAGAACAACTTTCTGTGCTTAAAAGATGATGAAAGTTTTCTCAAGAAAAAGAGCTGCGTCCAATGGCTTAAACTTGGGGATAGAAACACATTCTTTTTCTATGCATCTTTGAAAACAAGGAGAATCAGAAACAATATCAATGTCATGGAAAATGAGCAGGGTTATAAAGTTTATGACTTGGATATTATTAGTAACAATATTAGAAGCTTTTATGATAACCTATTTAACAGTTCTCTAAAAGGCTTGTACCTATGGAAGGATGATTGGAAGCTCCCTAAAATCAGTCAAGAATAATTTGATAAGATGAGAGAAATAGTTACTAAAAAAGAAGTAGAGGATGTTATTGAATATGAAGGAAGGCAAGGCCCCTGGCCTGGATGGGTTTAACTCTCTCTTCTTTAAATCTGTATGGGATGTTATTGGTGATGAAGTTATTTCTTCTATTCAAAACTTCTTCAGTTCGAGTAAACTTCTTAAAGAGTGCAATAACACTTTGATTACTTTGATTCCTAAGGTTCCTGGAGCTACTGGTCTTAAGGACTTTAGACCCATCTCCCTTTGCAACATTATGTATAAAGCTATTATGAAAATTTTAGCAAATAGAATGAAGGCGGTCCTCCCTGACTTCATTGATTTCAGTCAAGTGGCTTTTATCCAAGGAAGAAGGATTGGTGATGCCATCTTATTGGCCGATGAGGTTCTTAGTACTTTCTTTGGATATCAAAGAAATATGTGCATTAAAGTGGATGCTAAGGCTTTTGAAACTGTAAGAAGAGACTACATTCTTTTTCATCTGTCTAAAATGGGGTTTCCTTGTTGCCGGTTGAATTGGATTCAAGAATCTTTTGAGACGGCTTCTTACAGGGTTTTGATTAATGGTTCTCCATCTGAAACCTTATAGGCTTCTAATGGGGTAAGACAAGGGGATCCCCTTCCCCCTATATGTTTGTTGTAGCTATGCAAGGTCTATCTTCTATGATACATGTTCAGGTAACTAGTGGTAACCTAAGTCTAATTCAGACCGGGAAAGCTAGTATCTCTCACAATATTTTCGTAGATGACTTGCTTTTGTTTTCTAAAGCTAAGGACAAGGATGCTCTTTGTTGGAAGATGATCTTGGATGAGTTTTGTTTGGCCTTGGGCTTAAAGCTAAACAATGAAAAAAGTCAGTTGTTTCTGAGCAAGAAAGTTGAGAACTCTGATATTTCTAATATCTTTTAGGTCGGATGTTCTGACCTCCCTATGATATATTTAGGAATTCTTCTCTTTACTGGTAGATTAACCAAGGGAATGTGTGGTCCTATTATTGATAAGTTCAGTTCTAAATTAGACTCTTGGAAAGGTAACTTACTTTCCCAAGGTGGTAGATGGGAGTTAGTCATCTCCACCCTTTCTACATATAACATTTTTTGGACTTCTGTCTTTCCTCTTCCTAAGTCTATCATCACAAAATTGGAGAAGATGATGCATGATTTCTTATGGAAAGACTCTAAAGATAAAAAGCATTTGCACTCTATTTCTTAGAACCTCATCTGCAGACTTAAGTCTGAGGGTGGTCTGGGCATTAGGCATATTATTGATTGGGTTAAAGGTTGGTTTTTTTAAAAACCTTTCGTGCCTGGCTGCTAACAATATGGTTGGCAAAAGCCAGATCCAACTCCTCTGGGCTCTGGAAGAAATTTCTTGAACAAAGGGAAGTGCTCTTAAATGAATTAGACTTTTGTTTGGGTAATGGATGTAAGTTCATATTTTGGAGAGATCTCTGGGTCTCAGGGAGAAGGAAATTAATTGAAGTATTAGATCGTAACCTAATGTTTATATTGGGAAAGGGGTTTAATTGTAAAACTATAGATTGCATTGTGAATGATGAGTGGCTCCTTCCAAGTTTTCGGGGAGTTCATCAACTTGAGAATTTTCTGCATGCACGGACTTCTCCATTCTTAGTTGAAGACCGCATTATGCTTAAAGGCAAGACGAACATGAAACTAAATATAACGACTGGGCCCACTGCCCTAGGCTCTAGTAGAGTTTCAGGAATGATGATTGGCCCCACAAACCACCACTAGCCCTAACTGCACACTTTGTCCACACTGACATGAAAGCCAGGATCAACTTCCTAACTGGTCACCCATCCTAGTACTACTCCAAGCTGAGCACGCTTAACTATGGAGTTCTTTAGTGAAGGGCTCCTGAAAAAGGAGGTGCACCTTAGTAATATGAGTAGTCCAATCATTCCTTTTAAGAGTATTTTATCTGAGGCCTCAAATCCTGGGATGTTACAATCTGCCCCACTTAGACTCTTGATGTCCTCATCAAGGCTCAACTATATGGCCTCATAATCTGACCCCATTTTAGTGCAGACCCACAATGGCCCATGGACATCCAACTCCCATCCACAGCTACCAGCGCAAGGGCGTCTCCATCTCATCTCTACGGATAGCCCTTTCCAACTTGCCAGGACCGCACGGCTCAAGACTGGCATGCCACATGCCCATGTGTGTAACATCCCTGACATGGGTTATGTACTAACCCTAGGTGTTTCCTTAATTAAGTGATTAGATGCTTGTGTTTATCCTTTGAAATGTAATTAAGGATTTTGAGGAACCTATATTTCAATTTCAGTCCTTTTTAAATAATGTTGAAACATTGTTTCGTTAACTTTGGACTAAAGTGTAAATTACCCAAGTTGAGGGGTTAACTTGCAAATTGCACATTTTAAGATTTTCCTCTAATTTTTAGACATCATAAGAATGTATATGATGAAGTGGTATGGATTTCACAAGCTTGGGTACCAAGATATCACTTGTAGAGAAATCCATGTGCTTTAAAACCTAGTTTTGGTGTAAAGTGCAATTTACCCAAAACCTAGGGTCCAACATATAAAATATACCCTTAAAGGATCTCTCATGTTTCTTGGCATCAAGTAGAGCAAAGAAAATGAGAGGGGCGCCTCATTTGAATGATCATAGAGGAGAGAGAATCTTGATATCGGAATAATCAAGATTTAAGCACAAAAGGCTCTTTAATATAATTTAATGCAAAAGGAAATATATAAATTATGAATCCCTTCAACCAAAAGTTGGAGGATGTGTTTGTAACAATATATACGAGCTTGTGTCATGCTTGGGCACCAAAAAGATCATGGTAGGAGTGGAAACTACTCACACTAATAATATATTAAGCAATATCCAGTAAGGGTGGATATTAACACATAACTCTTTTAGATGCTTAGTCTTTTCCTTGAAACCTTGGATAATTGAAAAGTCTTGCAAGGTTTTAGAGGGTGGCCACGTATCCAAAGAGTGGAGGAAGTTGTGGTGGAAACAAGTGGGGATTAAAAGAGATAACAGTCTTTTTCTTTGCCTAGAAAACCCATAAATATATAAAGGAATCCTTTTCAACAAAGCAAGGGATCGTTTCCCTTAGTTCTTTGCCTTATCTTTTTTCTTGGACCGACAAAGGAAGATATCTGGATCATAGGGAGGATGATCGACCTATAGGTGAGTCTTGGTCATCTTCTACCCCGGATTCTTGGGGGAAAACCCTAAAACAAGGTTGGATTCATAGTTTCCTTCACACGTTTTCCTTTTATAGCCATCTTCGCCATCCAAAACTTGAAGAACGAAGCTTGGGCAACCACTGGAGCTTCATCCACCATTAAAGCTACGAATCATGGAGCTCTGGATCAGTCCTAGAGGTGAGTTTTATAACTCTAACCCTTAAGCTTTGTTAATGCATCCTTCTTTCCTAAAATCGTTGCTTATACTTCTTCTTTAGATATCTTTGTGTGTTCTTGCAATCATTTCCGTGAAGAATAGCCCCTGTTCTTGGTTGAACAAGAGGTATAAGATGATGACGTTAATTTCTATGTTTATCCAATAATTACTTTATCAAACGATCTCCCAACCTTGCTCAAACGGTTTCCCAAACCGTTTGGGAGCAAACGGTTTCAAACCGTTTGAATGCAAACGGTTTCACCAGACCACATAGGAGCAAACGGTCCAAGACCGTTTGGAGGCGTTGACCATTTGGAGGACTATTGAAAATAATGTAGACTAATTACCTACCAAAAATCATCAATTAATTCCAAGTGGTTCACCAATCAAAGGCCCATTAACCATCTACACCCTAATCGGGTCAATTGCTGATTTCAATAATTGAATCATGTTGAAGTTTTGGTTGAGTGACCCAAATGGTTTCAAAACCATTTGGGGATCACCCAAACGGTCTCAAGACCGTTTGGTGATCACCCAAGACCGTTTGGAGGTCTAGGGTTAAGTATGGTTGACCAATTAAGGATCCAATGATATCAAGTTGATGAGTAATCGACTGCTGATTTGGTGACTAAACCTAGGATCCAAACCCTAATTGAATGACTTGGTTTTTGATAAAATAATGGGAAAACGGTCTCAAGACCGTTTGGAGGTCATCCAAACGATCCCAAGACCGTTTGGGGTCAGGTCTTGACCAAATTGGATGATGGTTCAATGGGTTCAAATCAATTAGACTCACATTGAAATATGTTGAAGGGTCATCGATTTCAAACCCTGATCTAATTGATCCAAGCCCTAATTGATGATCAATTGGGGGTCAATTGAGGGTCAAATCAGTTGAAGGTTGATCTAATTAACTCAATTGATGATTGGCTACCATGTGCATGATCGATTGAGGGGTTCAACATTGGAAGCCCTGATTCATTGAAGTGGTTGAGACACTTTTTGGTCCTTGCGGTTTTGAGATGGTTTGGACCAAATGATCTCAAGATCGTTTGGGTCCAAACGGTCTCCAGACCATTTGGGACCAAACAGTCTCAAGACCGTTTGGGACCAAATGATCCCAAATCGTTTGGTCTCATGTGGTTTCAAGGTCGGTTGTGTCCATGCGGTTTCAAAGTCAAACATGACCAAACGGTCTTCACCACCAAACGGTGTCAAAGTCAAACTTGACCAAACGGTCTTCACCTCTACTTTAGCAAACGGTTTTGAAGGTCTACTTTACCAAACAGTCTCAAGGGCAGACCAAGACCGCAAGAAGGTCCAAACGGTCTTAGACTGTTTGGAGGTTTAGTGTTCAAGACCGTTTGAGGTCCATGTAGGTCAAGATAGTTTGATGTTCTAAGGGTCAAGATGGTTTGGTGGTTGATTAACCTAAACCTCATGAATACTTAAAGAGATTAAAGGACCAAGTAAGTAGTTGATTAAGAATTGATGTGATCAATGGTGATTATAATAAAGGTACCCTTGATGGGATAGAGTGATTAATACTCTTTGAATGAGTAAGCCTTAATGATCACAATAGTAATGACATAACCCATGATGTCAATGTTGAATTGACTTAGACTAATCAAGGGTGATGCAAACATTAACTTATAGAAAGATGAGAGAGAAGACTTCTTATATGAATGTTAATCAAGTAATGAACTCTCAAAATGAAGGAATACCTAATTAGGGTATGATCCATGTTAATGAGATCATGAAACCCTCATTATGATGGTTAATGAATCATAACCCTACTTGAGGGCAATAATGGGAGTATCCCTAATATATGATGATGATATAATCCTAATTCATAATGCTGACATGGTAACCCTTAAATTAAAGGTACTTTGTTGATCATTCCTACTTAGGGTGAATAGTAAACCCTAATGGTGAGATATTAATGATAACCCTAATCAAGGATGATTTAATGTGAATAGTAAACCCTAACCCAGGGTAATATGATGAGTGCAGTAAATCTTAATTCAAAGTATGATAAATAAGAACTCTAACCTTGAGTGATGTGATATAACCTTGAGTGATGTGATATGAATAGTAAACCCTAGTCGGTTTGAAGTATTGATTTCATAAGTATAAAACGGTCGTGGTGATCTTCTGTAGCACAATCGTGCAAGGTAGCACGGATGTGGTGGCTTCCCCTTGCACGGACGTTCCTGGCTGCACGGCCGTGGTGCTCTATACTTAACTTGGAGTTGATTTTCAAGTAAAACCTTAACCAATAGTGATGCTATCATTATTGTACAATGTGCTAATATAGAAATAATGTGTCGGTTATCATTTATATTAATCATGCAGGTTTTTATGAAATAGTGAGCACATCCAGGTAAGAGCTATGATGCAATATTCATTAAAAGCACTTTATAAGCTTTGAAAGCAATGATATACTATGTTGCCTAGTGAGAGGTAACAAATGACACTGATAGGATGTATGAGCCATGAGAAATATCTGCATTGCTACTATCATGTTTATACTATCAATTGACTTGATGGCATTATGTTACTTGGTAACAAGTGTTTTGCCGAACTAAGGGTTTGAATACCCATGTTCTTGAATCATAATGATGAGATGATTAGGGATTGATATCCCAATGTCAACCAGATGTGAAATGAACTTGATACATTTAGTACTCTTTCTTTATAGCAGTTGTTTTAATGGTTATGTTTGAAAACATGCCTGATGCTAAAAGAATGCCATAATGTACTTAAATAATCAAGTATAATGATATCATGTAGAGCCCTGACCATAGATCCATCATCGTCAGAAGTTAGATGATGGTGAAACAAGTTTTCCTAAGGGAACTCTTGGAGAGCATACTTTTGAGAATGTGGGGGTTATGGATGCGAATATCCTTACATCCTAATGAAGGAATTGATGTGAGATAAACATCAAATCTCCCAATCCTTCATTATATGTATACGCCGGGATGATGTATCACTAATCTCCCGATGATATTGTTAATGCCGCATCGATGTGAGATAGACAAGAAATCCCTCGATGGTGAAGAGAGTACAACATGCCACTGTAACACTAATAGCAAAGTTGCCAGAATACCCTAGAAAGCTATTATGGCAGAGACACGAGATGTCCTGCATGTTGATCCTCACACTGACTGAGGAAGATGAGGTCCTAGGAATCCGGCTCTTCTGATGACCTATGTATGGTACCGATTGCGATTTCATAATGGTCGGTTGGAGTATGATCGGTATATCTCATCTCCTCAGGGCATAAGTATGTTTGTAAAATGTAATCGGTCATGTAGTATAATTGCTTATGTTGAACTACGAGAAACAATGATTGATGATGCATTGCTTATTAAGTCCTAGTTGGACAAATAATATACATGTTCTTCATATTCCTTATTAAATGAATGACTTGCTATTCAATCAAATTATAATTGAAATGATTGCATAAAGAATACTGCTTTATTTAGTTACTTATCTGTTGTTGAATATTTATAATTCTACTACTCAGTGTTATTCATTTATTGGCAATAACAATGCTTCGGGCGAAGAGTTATAACTCTCGCTGGGACAATTATTCAATTGTCTCACCCCCGTGGGATTCAACTTTTTAGGAAGACGCCGAGGGAGGAGGAACCCATCAGTGGGTGAGCAGCAACAGCAGTAGCAACATCGGGGACAGCAGTGACCCTCAGGTGGAGACATTGTCTGTCGAGTCTTGTATATAGAGAGTCCTATGTGTCATCTTTGTACTCTCAGGTCCTAGGAGTCAGTAGATAATTTAATTTAGATCTGAGATTTTTGGTGTAATGCCTCGAGAATTTTGTATACTGCCCATGTATAGCCTAACAGTGCATTCAGTGTTATGACTCTCGAGATGAGACATTACAGAGATGTAATGACGGATTAGCTTGTAAATAAATTACCTTGTTTCTTTATGAAAGAGTTTTACCGTTGTGGATCTCTTTATAAAAAGTTTTAAATTTTTAGTGATTTTCAGTAATTCCGCTGCTAATTAATCATTCTGCATTCGTTGATATCCTTTTGCAAGTAGACGGACATCACAATTTAGTGGTATCAGAGCTCTAGGTTCGCTGAGTCTACAGAGACATAGGACTAGGGTTGTAGAGTTTGTTCTAGTGTCTTCCAGTATATCTGATAGTGTCTTCTGCTCGAATAGGAGGAGAAGAGAAAACTAAATATGTCTGGATCACATAATGAACATGTTGCTGAGAGTAGTGTCACTGCACCTAGAGAAGGTGCAAGAGACCAAGAAAGGGAAGAACATGTACCTAAACCACCCCAGTTCAACCCAGCTGAAATGGGGAATCCAGCCTTCCAAGCCATGTTCGGGCAGTTCATGACTGCCATGACACACATGACTGATAGGATGCCTATACCAGTACCTAGGGCACCTACCCAGCCAGAAGGATAAGGATCTGGCAAGACATTTAAACGACTACACCGGGTTGGAGCCACGGAGTATGCTGGAACAGCCGACCCAGCATATGATGACTTGTGGCTAACTGAACTAGAAAAGGCCTTTAGAATCCTAAACCTACCAGAAGCTGAGAAGGTTAGACATGTTGTGTATCTTTTCAAGGGGAGTGTTGGTCATTGGTGGACCATGGAAGAACTGAAAAAGGCCAGGTGTGGAGATTGCATGGGAAGTTTTTCGACGGGAATTTGTCAATAGATACTTCCCTAAGACGTTCTTGGATGAGAAAATCTCTCAATTTGAGAGGTTAAGGTAGGTACCTATGAACATTAGCGAGTATGAGGCTAAGTTCATGGAGCTGTTGTAGTTCTGTCGCATATGGCAGCTACAGATGAAGAAAGGATTAGACATTTTGAGAAAGGATTAAATGTTGAGTTGACCACCCCCGTGTCTGCCCTAGAGAATAGGGAAAGGTTTGCTACCTTTGTGGAGTCAGTCAGGAGGATAGAGAGGTATGTGTCAGAGAAGAGACAAACTAAGAACAAGAGGATGTATCCCCAATTACAAGGATCCTCATCTAAAGATTTTAAGAAACCAAGGTTTTATGTGCCTACACCACCACCTAGATTTAGTACCCAGACGCAGTGGACATCAAATAGGGGTAGAGGACGAAGCTTACCTTTAGAAGGAGATCATAGCTCAACATCTATGTCGGTTACAGGACCACCCAGACCACAACAACTGAACAGAAGATGTTACATATGTGGAAAGATGGGACATCTGATGAAAGATTGCAGAGCTAGAGAAGTGAGTGTAACTCAACCTCAAAGGAAGAGTCAGCAAGGATCTCAAAGATGACAGTTTCCAGGTAACGCTAGAGGATGTGGACAAGCGTCCCAAGTTGGATCATCAACACCTAGTCATCGAGCACCAAATCAACCACAGGCAACTACAAGATTTTACATGATGAATCCACCTGATGCAGTGGTCAACCCTTGGGTTGTGGCAGGTCAGATGGAGTTGTTTAATTCTGATATGTCTACATCTTGCGTCGTATCTATTTTAATTGATCTGGGTGCTATGCATTCTTTTATCACACGAAGAGTGATTCTTGACTGTGACATGACTACAAGTCATAGAGCAGATAGTTTGTTGTTAGAAACTCATTTAATGGGATTTTCTGTGTTGCAGGAGGTATGTTCTCCCTACATCCTCTTTTTTTCTGAACATCGCATTCAAGTGGATCTTATACCACTTGAGATGTATGGATTCGATGTAATCCTTGGGATGGATACCTTAGAAAGGTATAAGGTTGTCTTGGATTGTGAGTCCAAGCAAGTTGTGTTCACTGATGATAGTGACACATGGATCTTTCAAGGAGAAAGAAAGATTCTACCCACCTGTCTTGTGTCGGCTATGGTTGCTGCAAAGCTGATGAGGTAAGGATGTTATGCATTCTTGGCCCATGTGGTAGATACCACCATGGAGAGTCCTAGTCCTGTCGAAGTTCCGGTAGTCAGGGAATTTGAAGATGTATTTCCTGAAGAACTTCTAGGTGTACCTCCGCTGTGAGAAATAGATTTTGAGATTAATCTAGTTCTGGACACGCAACCGATAGCACAAACACCATATAGGATGGCGCTTGCTAAGATGGCAGAACTCAAGAAACAACTGCAATAGTTGCTTGAGAAGGGTTTCATCCGACCGAGTACTTCAGCCTGGGGTGCTCCGGTCCTCTTTGTTAAAAAGAAGGATGGGTAAAGGCGGTTGTGCATTGATTATAGACAGTTAAATAAAGTAACAATAAAGAATAAGTATCCTTTTCCGAGGATTGATGATCTCTTTGACCAGTTGCATGGTGCAACCATCTTCTCAAAGATAGATTTGAGGTCGGGATATCATCATTTGCGTATTAAGGAGGGTGACATACCTAAGTCTACTTTCAGAACAAGGTATGGTCACTATGAGTTCACAGTTATGTCGTCTGGACTAACTAATGCACCAGCTGCATTTATGGAATTCATGAATAGAATCTTCTGACCTTTTCTCGATCAGTGTGTTGTTGTCTTCATAGATGACATCCTGATCTACAGTAGAGATGCTCAGAAGCATGAGCACCATCTTCGTCAAGCTCTAACTTTGCTAAGAGAGCATAAATTATATGCTAAGTTTAGCAAGTGTGATTTCTGGTTACCAGAAGTTTCTTTTCTTAGACACATTCAGGTATACGTGTTGACCCTAAAAAGGTAGAATCTGTCCTACAATGGGAACACCCAAAGACACCAATGGAGATTCGAAGTTTCTTAGGGTTGGTAGTCTATTACAGGAGGTTCATTAAGAACTTCAGTTCTATAGCTTTACCCTTGACTAAGTTGACCAGGAAGGATGTTCCTTTTACCTGGAGTGACAAGTGTCAGCAATCTTTTCAGCTGCTGAAGGAAAGGTTGACAAGTGCACCTGTGCTTGTTTTACTGGAGCAAGGGAAATGATATATAGTGTTCTGTGATGCCTCCAAGAATGGACTAGGATGTGTGTTGATGCAGGATAAACAAGTGATTTCTTTTGTTTCTCGACAACTTATGAAACACGAGGAGAATTATCTGACACACGATTTAGAAATATCTGTTGTAGTCCATGCCTTGAAGATCTGGAGACATTATCTCTATGGAGAGACTGTGGCAACACATCCCACTATCACACCTACAGCGAGGTGTTACGTGAAAACGTGCGGAAATCACCATAACTACATATTATCAAAACACGGGTTAATTAAAGCCAATTGCGGAAAGCTGATAAGCTGAGAAACTATTACATTCCAATCCACATCCTGCAAGAAAACAAGTTATATACATATATACGAGCCTTGATACATGTCCACAGCTTAGAGCAACAGTTGTCTTGTCATCATGTGAGTTCATCACCTGTTTATAATACATAGAGGCCCACATCCGGCCAACAGCAGGATATACAAAACATCAACGATTGTACATCGTAAAACTATGTCAAAACACCACCAAGGACCTGAGAGTGCAGGGATGACTCTAGACCCTACTGCAAAACATCCAAAACAGAAGCATATCCATCACTTGCCTTCTACTGTTCTTCTTGTTGCTTGGCCGCAACTCCACGACCACCACCACACCTAGCTCGACCACCTAAAAAGGGTGTAAACCAGCGGGGTGAGACACACAGTCCCAACGAGAAACATAACTCTCTGCCGAAACTACAAAACCTCAGAAAGATGATGCAGATAACTGATAACGAAAATAGTTATAAGATAAAGTTGTTCATACTTAGCAAGCTTACCAAATGTACTCAAGCATATATTCAGCTATTTCTTTAAGGAACATGATTAACAAGATAAGATTTATAAGGATTTACCACATATGAGAAACGTATAAGCAACTGCAAGATATAACAAAGTTAACTACACAAACAAGGCCTCAACCAATATTTCGTGTTTGTCTTAAGCAATAATTACTAAACGGCTGGATTACGTATTATTATGCCCTGAGGAAGTGAGCCATACCGCTCAAATCCAACCTTTGGTTGCAAAACCCAAGCCAGTGCCATAAAAGGTCAATGGAAGAGTCGGACTCCACTACCTCTCCGCCTCATGGTCAGTGCATGAGTACAACACAAGTAGGACCACAGTCTCATGCTGAAGTGGTCTTAGCCACATGGTCAGGCTACCCTATGCCTAGCCCACCTCGGTACAGGTCTCAGCGCTATTGAAACTGAGCCACGGGCCTGTTCACCATGCTCTAAGCCATGAACACATTCATGCTCCTCATATCACATATCCTGATCCATGGGTCTATTCACCATGCTCTTATCACACTTGGGCTACGGGCCTGAATCCGCACCCTGGAGTCTACAACCGAAGTTGCACTCTTACCTCCTCACTTTAGGCTAGGAGAAACCTCGCATAATCAACAATATGCGCTCCGGGTTAACCCGTAGGAGAACTCGTTTCACCATCACCAATTTTTGACGATGATGGATCTATGGCCAAAGCAACTACATGATATATTCCACTATGATTAATTAGTAACTTTTATATGGATTGCAAGGTTTAACCAAGTTGTATAACATGCAATTATAACAAAAGGAAACAATATAAAACTCAACATTGTGCTTTTACTACATTTCACATTATACTGATCCATCACAAGGCTTCCACATTACATGTTATCACTTGGCTTCTTGCCAATCATCCAGATCCATCTCAAGGATCATCACATACCCTGGGATCATATATTGCCACTGCCTCTCAAGGCTCACATAATCATCATCATCAAGGAATAGCATTCCCCTGTACATTATACAGATCATATCAACATTCAGAGTAACAATCACAGCAGGGTTACTCTACACACACACACACATATATATATATAGATATACCTCATAGCCCTTTCAATTGGCTATGTATCACCTACATGGTTAGTATGTACAACAATCATAGGCTTAACAGAAGGACCATAATGTCAATATAGGGTGACATTAGTGATTAAGTGCTTTATCAATATAAAGTGACATTAATGATTATATCCTTTTCTTAATCATGCCTCATCTTATGATCACATGCATAGGGAACATCGTTAAGCAAACCCTATTACATGCTCATTATTGTCCTTAGCATTATACAGATAATCATGATGATAAAGTTTGTGTATAAAGATATGAGCGTTATATAAGCAAGTGTTACCATAATAGTTACCATTCAGTATATCGATTTATATGGGGTAGAGCCCTCACAAAAGCACCACAAACCCTCACTAAAAACTATATCGGGCAGGGCTCGCCCTCACTATAGGTTGTATCGGGCAACACATGGAAAGCACCCCATCCGTGCACTGTGCCGGGCAATGCATACCATGCACGTTTGCATAGCAAGCAACATTGGGCATCAAGGTCTGTCGTGCAACCCAGTCCATGGGCGTGTCGTGCATGGGTGTGACGCGCTCCCTGCCGTGCAGCACTGTCGGGCAGCATGGTGTCGGGATGGTGTGACGCGCACCCCGGGCGTGTAGCTCTGTCGGGTGACACGGTGCCATTCTGGGGTGACGCACACCCTGAGCGTGCAGCTCTGCCGGGCGACACGGTGTCGGGCTCAAGAGATAGTGTGCACGCCCACCACAACATAGCAACACTCACCATAGGTGTAAACCGGGCAAGGTTTTCTACAAGGGTATCGCTCATCACCATCACACTTGTGTTGTGCAAGGTTCTAGGTCTACCGGGCAGCACATCCTCAACTCATGACGACCAGGGTACAACTCACAAGATCATCATCCACCTCAAGCATAAGGACACCCGAAACCCTAGTGGGTCAAGAATATGGCTCACCTCAATCGACTAGGAAAGAGGGGTCTTGCACATCAACTATCACCAAACGGGCAACACCAAGGAAACCCTAGAAAGGGTCACCACCATAACCAAGCTCACCCTTCTAGTTCATGGTGAGAGGAGAGTATTGCTCAAACAACTAGAACGCAAGCTCACCTCAATCGTCTAAGAGAAAGAGGGGTGTTGCTCATGATACTAGAAGCTCAAGCTCACTCCTCTAGACCAAGGGGAGAAAGGAGTATTGCTCACCAAGAAACCGTAGATCATAAGAATCGGCCAACAGGGAAACTTAAACAAGATACTAGTCTAACAACATACATAACCGATCTTAAGCAACAAGAACATAAGGGATGGTAAAGTAGTTAGGGTTAGGAGTTATGTAACCCTCCTTAAGCAAGATCCAGGCTCCTAGCTCCAAGCACCACCAAGTAAGGAAGAAGGAGACTCCAAGGATCTCGGCCACCAAGCTTGCTTCTTCAAGGGGTATCGGCCACCAACTTGCAAAGGAGAAGGGTGTGTCGTGCACCAAGGTGGAGAAGAAACTAAGGAACCAAAGGGACTCCTAGCAAAGGAAAGGAACCACCTATATAGAAGGAAAGGGAGGAGAAAACAAAGTAGAACCAAGCAAGGTGTCGCCTACTTAGGGACACTTGTCCTAGTGCATGAGCTACCACTCTTAGCAAGCCCTAAACACATGTCCAAGGTCATTGCCACATGCAAGCATCATGCACCAAGTGTCCACTAGTGGTGACACAAACGAGGTCAAAGCTTGGTCAAGGCTCTAGGGCGACACACCACCAACACCATGGGCGACACACATGGACGATACACCCCTAGGGAGACACAACCCTGGGTGTCACAAGCTCTGGCCGATACAGCTTGTTCTTGCCTGACATAGGGCACAAAGAAGCAAAGGCAACACTCAACAAGGCCCAACAAGCTCAACCAAGCCCAACAGAACTCCAAGCAACGGGCCCAAGCCTTCTTCTCTACACTAGAGGAAGCAAAGAGAGAGAGAGGAACACCTCACAAGGTGGCAAACTTTCCCACAAACCCTAGACTTGGGTTATTTGCAAGTAGCACCTCCAACTCTCAACAAAGCACAACCAAACCCTAATCACCACTAAAGGTGATTAGCAAGCACCAAAGCATCAAGGTTAAGCAAAGCAAATAGGGTAAACCCTAAACAAAGGTCAGGGTCCTTATAAGCTAACCCCCTTCAAGGGATTTCATCCCCAAAATCTGAAGAGAAAAGCGAGGGATACTTCCTCCTCATCTCTTCCTCAAGCTCCCACGTGGCTTCCTCAACGCCACAGTGATGCCAAAGAACCTTCACAAGAACTAGGTCCTTCCTCTTCAGCTTCGTAACTCTTTTGTCAAGGATCGCCACATGACCTTCCTCGTAGGTCACATCTTTATCAAGCTCAACTTCAACTGGTTGTATCACTGTTCCCGACTCTGATGGCTTTTCTTCAGCATACTGACATGGAACACTGGATGTAACCTGTGCAACTTTGGAGGTAACTCTAACTTGTAAGCTACCTTGCCAACACGTTATATGACTGGGTAAGGCCCCATATACATGGGTGCCAACGTACCCTTCCGACCAAACCTTAGCACACCTTTCCACGGCGAGACTTTAAGATACACTTTGTCTCCTGCCTGGAACTACAAAGGTTGTCGGTGATTGTCTGCATAAGAATTTTTCCTGTCCTGTGCCACTTTCAACTGTTGTTGTATCACCTTGATCTTCTCTGTTGTCTGCTGTACTAACTCAGGACCCAACAATTGATACTCACCAGACTCGTACCAACACAAAGGAGATCTATACTTCCTCCCATACAATGCCTCATAAGGAGCCATGCCAATGCTCCACTGATAACTGTTGTTGTAGGCAAACTCTATCAAACTGAGATGCACATCCCAGCTGCCTAGGAACTGCAAAACACAAGCTCAAAGGAGATCCTCCAAAATCTGAATAGTCCTCTCAGACTGTCCATCTGTCTGCGGGTGGAAAGCGGTACTGAATCTCAACTGCGTTCCCAACACCTTGTGCAATTGTTCCCAGAAACGATTTGTGAACTGAGGACCTCTGTCAGAAACTATCGTCGCTGGCACACCATGTAATCGTATTATCTCCTCCACATATACTCTAGTGAGCTTCTCAGTTGTATATGTTGTCTTTACTGGTAGGAAATGGGCAGACTTCGTCAATCTGTCCACTATCACCCAATTGGAATCATGATTCCTAGTTGTCCTGGGTAGACCAACTACGAAATCCATGGTTATATGATCCCATTTCCACTACGGTATCGGCAAGGGTTGCAACGTACCTGTTAGCTTCTGATGTTCAGCCTTGACTTGCTGACAAACTGCACATCTAGCCATGAACTCAGCTACATCTTTCTTCAAGCCGGGCCACTAACTTCCTCAGATCATCAGCATCTGGAACCACCATCCTATCATGATAGCAAACTAGCCCATCCTCAGACTCATTAAATCCATCACGCTTTTCTCTACCGAACTCTGATCTGATCAACTGTACTGCATTATCTGTCTACTGTGCATCTTTGATTTGCTGTCTCAGCGTAGGCTTGACTTGCATCTGTGCTAAAAGTCCAGCTAACAAAGAAACTTCCATCTGCACATTCATCTGTCCCAAAGAGACCAACATATCTCGTTTATGACATACCAGAGAACTCAATTGTGCCTTCTTTGAAGAAAAATAAGAATACTTTCGGCTAAGCGCATCAACTACCACATTTTCCTTACCAGGATGATACTCGATAGTGCAGTCATAGTCATTGATCGACTCCATCCATCGACGTTGTCGCATGTTCAACTCGTGCTGCGTAAAGATGTACTTCAGATTCTTATGATCCGTAAAGATCTGACACACTTCTCCATAAAGATAGTGTCTCTAAATCTTTAACACATGTACCACTGCTGCCAACTCCAAATCATGAGTCGGATAGTTCTCCTCGTGTTTCTTAAGCTGTCGCAAAGCAAAAGAAACCACATGATCTTCCTGCATCATCACACAACCTAAACCTTTCTTGGAAGCATCGCAGAAAACAACACAGCCCTTTCTAGGCTCTGGCAGGATTAATACTGGAGCACTGGTCAGCTTCTTCTTCAAACTCTGGAAAGCTTGCTGACATTGATCATCCCAGACAAAAGGTACATCCTTTCTGGTCAACTTTGTCATTGGCAACGCAATCGCACTGAAGTCCTTGATAAACCTCTGGTAGTATCCTGCTAAACCCAAAAAACTGCAAACTTCTGTCGGCATCTTCGTCTGTTCCCATTCTGCAACGGATTCCACCTTCTTCGGGTCTACTTTGACTCCTTCAACAGATATCACATGACCCAAGAAAGTCACTTCTTCCAACCAGAACTCACACTTACTGAACTTGGCATACAACTGGTGTTGGCGAAGAAGAGTCAACACTCGACGAAGATGTTGCTCATGCTCTTGTCTGTCCCGACTATAGATCAAGATGTCATCTATAAAGACTACAACAAACTGATCTAAGAACAGACGGAACACTCTGTTCATCAGGTCCATGAAAGTAGCAGGTGCATTGGTTAGCCCAAACGGCATAACCACGAACTCAAAATGACCATACCTCATCCTGAAGGCTGACTTTAGTATGTCATCTGCCTTAATCCTCAACTGATGATACCTGGACCGTAGATCGATCTTTGAAAACACTGTAGCACCACGCAACTGATCGAACAGATCATCTATCCTCAGCAACGAGTACTTGTTCTTGATCGTGACTTTGTTCAACTGTCGGTAATCTATACACAACCACATCGAACCATCCTTCTTCTTGACGAACAACACGGGAGCACCCCAAGGAGATGTGCTTGGTCGGATGAAACCTTTGTCTAGCAACTCTTACAACTGCTTCTTAAGCTCTGCCACCTCTAATGGAGCCATCCTATATGGTGTCTGTGCAACTGGCTATGTTCCTGGCACCAGATTGATCTCCAAATCAATCTCTCGGGGTGGAGGAACACCAGGAAACTCCTCAGGAAACACGTCCGCAAAATCTCGGACAACTGCCACCTCTTCGAGACTAGGACCTTTCTCCTTGGTAGCTACAACGGTATCCATCACATGAGCTAAGAACGCCTCACATCCTTTCTGTAGCAACCTATCTGCCACCATAGCTGATACCAGACATGTTGCAAGAATCTTCCTGTCTCCCTGGAAGATCCACTTCTCTCCAGCATCATCAAACACAGCCTATTTGGAACCACAGTCCAAAACAACCTTATACTTCTCTAAGGTATCCATCCCAAGGATAACATCAAAACCATGTATATCAAGTGGTATAAGATCCACTTGTATACAGTGTCCCGAGAAAGACAAGACACAAGATGGACACTCCTCTCAAAGCAACGAGGAACCATCAAGAGGGGTTTCTAACAACAAGCTATCCTTCTTACGACTAACAGATAAATGACAGTTTTCAAGCATACTATAGGCGATAAAAGAGTGTGTAGCACCCGGGTCAACCAGAATAGATATAAAGCAAGAAGAAGACATATCAGAATGAAATAACTCCATCTGACCTGTCACCACTCACGGGTTGACTATCGCCTCCAGCTGACTCATAGCATAGAATCGAGCCGTTGCTTGCTGTCCACGTCCTTTCTCCCTTGAGCAGACGATCCTACTTGAGACGCTTGACCGCGTCCTCATCCTCTGCTACCACTGAACTACGGTCTATCTGACCCTTGCTGATTTTGCCTCGGCTGCTGTGTCACTTCAGCATCTCTATTCGGGCAATTGATCCTCTAATGCTCGATCTGACCGCACATATGGCATGCTCTATCATCAACTCGTGGCCTAGATGGCCCTGTCACTGCCATAGAGGTTGTACTATGTGCCTTCGACGGTGAAGAAACATAACCTCTTCCCTTACTTGGAGACCACTGAGACGGTACACAAGAACTTCTCATCACTGACGGTGCCACAAACCTTGGCTTCTTGAAGCCACCAAACCTCTGCCCCAGGAATTGAGCAGGTTTCTTCTTAGCCATAGACTCTCTCTTCTCCCTTACTGATCGTTTGATCCTCCGAACAGACTCCAAAAACGTAGCAAACCGCTCTCGATTTTCCAACGCAGACACAGGTGTTGTCAGCTCAGAACTCAGACCCTTCTCGAAATGTCTGATCTGCTCCTCATCTGTCGCTGCCATGTGAGTACAAAACCTCAAAAGATCCATGAACTTGGCCTCGTACTCGGTGATGTTCATCGTTCCTTTTCGCAAGCTCTCAAAATGACTGATCTTCTCATCCAGATACGTCTTCGGGAAGTATCTGCTGACGAACTCGCGTCGGAAAACCTCCCAACAGATCACCTCACCAGGCCGCTTCTCTTCCTCGATGGTCCACCAGTGACCAGCACTACCTTTCAGAAGGTAGACAGCGTGCTTTACTTTGTCTGCTTTGGGGATGTCGAGGATCCAGAAAGCCTTCTCAAGACTTGTCAGCCACAGATCTGCATCCGATGGATCAGCCGTTCCAGCATAATCCGAAGCTCCGACTCGGAGAAGCTGCTCGAAGGTCTTCCCAATACCCAATGTTTCGCCATGGGGAGCCTGTGCTCTCAGAGGAGGCACTGACAACCGCTCAACCATGAGATTCATCGTAGTCATCATCTTCCTCATAAGCTGTTGGTAGGCAGGATGTTCAAGAATGGCTGGGTTAGGTTGGGGGACCTGAGGCACCCGATCTTCATGTACCTATCCTACAGCTCCATCAAATGATGCAGCATCGCTATGCTCATCAGTGTGTTCTTCATGGTTTCCAGACATCTTGGCTTTTCTTCCGCTGAGAGCGGAAGATGATTGTGAGAAAATCTGGAAAACTCACAAGAACAGACACAACCTAGTCCTAAATCCCTGTAGACTCAGCGAACCTATAGCTCTGATACCAAAAACATGTGGCAACACATCCCACTATCACACCGACAGCGAGGTGTTACGTGAAAACATGCGGAAATCACCATGACCACAGATTATCAAAACACGGGTTAATTAAAGTCGATTGCGGAAAGCTGATAAACTGAGAAACTATTACATTCCAATCCACATCATGTAAGAAAACAAGTTATATACATATATACGAGCCTTGATACATGTCCATAGCTTAGAGAAACAACTGTCTTGTCATCACGTGAGTTCATCACCTGTTTATATATACATAGAGTCCCACATCCGACCAACAACAGGATATACAAAACATCAACGATTGTACATCGTGAAACTATGTCAAAACACCTCCAAGGACCTGAGAGTACAGGGATGACTCTAGACCCTACTGTAAAACATCCAAAACAGTAGCATATACATCGCTTGCCTTCTACTGTTCTTCTTGCTGCTTGGCCGCAACTCCGCGACCACCACCACGCCTAGCTCGACCACCTAAAAAGGGTGTAAACCAGCGGGGTGAGACACACAGTCCCAGCGAGAAACATAACTCCCCGCCAAAACTACAAAACCTCAGAAAGATGATGCAGGTAACTGATAACGAAAATAGTTATAAGATAAAGTTGTTCATACTTAGCAAGCTTACCAAATGTACTCAGGCATATATTCAGCTATTTCTTTAAGGAACATTATTAAGAAGATAAGATTTATAAGGATTTACCACATATGAGAAACGTATAAGAAACTGCAAGATATAACAAAGTTAACTACACAAACAAGGCCTCAACCAATGTTTCGTGTTTGTCTTAAGCAGTAATTACCAAATGGCTGGATTGTGTATTATTATGCCCTGAGGAAGTGAGTTGTACTGCTGAAATCCAACCTTCAGTTGCGAAACCCAAGCCGGTGCCATACAAGTTGAATGGAAGAGTCGGACTCCACTACCTCTCCGAGCATTTCTTTAGACAAAGACTCCGTTTTTTCCTCTTTGCGGATGGTAAATATTTCTCATAACACGGAGTGTGAATCAAACCCATGTTTGAATTGAAACTGAGATACTGATGTAAGTTCTTCCCTTCTGAATCAGATAGATTCATATCTGAAAAAGGTTCTTAAAAAGAAACAGTTTGAAAAAGTTCAATTGTACGAAATGAATTTCTAGATCCAGGAAAGGAATTACTTAACAGCAAGTTAATAAAAAGTAAAGGGCTAAATTGAGTTTTTAATTTTTGTGTTATGGGATGGATCAAAGACTCGTCCTATAAGAACTCATTGGAGCCTTACCCCTTTAGTATTATTTGAGGGGTAAGGTCTCGATGAGTTCTTACACAGGTGGTGCATGGCTGTCATCAGCTCGTGCCGTAAGGTGTTGGGTTAAGTCCCGCAACGAGCGCAACCCTCGTGTTTAGTTGCCACCATTGAGTTTGGAACCCTGAACAGACTGCCGGTGATAAGCAGTTTCTATTAACTTGGGCTCTTTACTTTTTTTCTTATGAGTATTGATGCTTTATCACATTGCTTTTTATTCTTATTAGATAATTCAGAGGCCATACATATTGAAATCATATTATATCATTGATATTTTTCTTCTCTCTTTCTATCACCCTCCCTTTTATCTACATCCCTCCTACTTTCACGCGATTCACAGGGTTCAACAAGCAATCCATATTTCATGATCAAAGGTGTAGTACTGCTTGTAGTAGCGGTCCTTCTATCTCGTATTAACAATCGAAGGATGGTCGAAAGAAAAAATCTCTATTTGATGGGGCTTCTTCCTATACCTATGAATTCCATCTCATGGTCAGTGCATGAGTACAACACAAGCAGGACCGTAGTCTCATGCTGAAGTGGTCTTAGCCACAGGGTCAGGCTACCCTCTTCCTAGCCCGCCTCGGTACAGGTCTCGGCGCTAGTGAAATTGAGCCATGGGCCTGTTCACCGTGCTCGGAGCCATGAACGCATTCATTCTCCTCATATCACATATCCAGGGCCATGGGCCTGTTCACCATGCTCTTATCACACTTGGGCTATGGGCCTGAATCCACACCCTGGATTCTGAAACCGAAGTTGCACTCTTACCTCCTCACTTTAGGCTAGGAGAAACCTCACATACTCAACAATATGCGCTCCGGGTTAACCCGTAGGAGAACCCGTTTCACCATCACCAATACCTGATGATGATGGATCTATGGCCAGGGCAACTACATGATATATTCCACTGTGATTAATTAGTAACTTTTATATGGATTGCAAGGTTCAACCAAGTTGTATAACATGCAATTATAACAAAAGGAAACAATATAAAACTCAACATTGTTCTTTTACTACATTTCACATTATACTAATCCATCACAAGGCTTCCACATTACATGTTATCACTTGGCTTCTTGCCAATCATCCAGATCCATCTCAAGGATCATCACATACCCTTGGATCATATATTGCCACTGCCTCTCAAGGCTCACATCATCATCATCATCATCATCAAGGAATAGCATTCCCCTGTACATTATACAGATCATTTCAACATTCAGAGTAACAATCACAGCAGGGTTACTCTACACACATATATATAGATATACCTCATAGCCCTTTCAATTGGCTATGCATCACCTGCATGGTTAGTATGTACAACAATCATAGGCTTAACAGAAGGACCATATTGTCAATATGGGGTGACATTAGTGATTAAGTGCTTTATCAATATAAAGTGACATTAATGATTATATCCTTTTCTTAATCATGCCACATCTTATGATCTCATGCATAGGGCACATCGTTAAGAAAACCCTATTACATGCTCATTATTGTCCTTAGCATTATACAGATAATCATGATGATCAAGTTCATGTATAAAGATATGAGCGTTATATAAGCAAGCGTTACCATAATAGTTACCATTCAGTATATCGATTTATATGGGGTAGAGCCCTCACTAAAGCACCACAAACCCTCACTAAAAATTGTATCGGGCAGGGCTCACCCTCACTATAGGTTGTATCGGGCAACACATGGAAAGCACCCCATCCGTGCACTGTGTCGGACAACGCATACCGTGCACATTTGCATAGCGGGCAACGTTGGGCATCAAGGTCTGTCGTGCAACCCAGTCCATGGGCGTGCCATGCATGGGTGTGACGCGCTCCCTGCCGTGCAGCACTGTTAGGCAGCATGGTGTCGGGCTGGTGTGACGGGCACCCCGGGCGTGCAGCTCTATCGGGCGAAACGGTGCCGGGCCGGGGTGACGCACACCCCGAGCGTACAGCTCTGTCGGGCGACACGGTGTCGGGCTCAAGAGATAGTGTGCACGCCCGCCACAGCATAACAACGCTCACCACAGGTGTAAACCGGGTAAGGTGTTCTATAAGGGTATCGCTCATCACCATCACACTTGTGTCGTGCAAGGTTCTAGGTCTACCGGGCAGCACATCCTCAACTCATGACGACCAGGGTACAACTCACAAGATCATCATCCACCTCAAGCATAAGGACACCCAAAACCCTAGTGGGTCAAGAAGATGGCTCACCTCAATCAACTAGGAAAGAGGGGTCTTGCACATCAACTATCACCAAACGGGAAACACAAAGGAAACCCTAGAAAGGGTCACCACCATAACCAAGATCACCCTTCTAGTCCATGGTGAGAGGAGAGTATTGCTCAAACAACTAGAACACAGGCTCACCTCAATCGTCTAAGAGAAAGAGGGGTGTTGCTCATGATACTAGAAGCTCAAGCTCACTCCTCTAGACCAAGGGGAGAAAGGAGTATTGCTCACCAAGAAACCCTAGATCATAAGGATCGGCCAACAGGGAAACTTAAATAAGATACTAGTCTAACAACATACATAACCGATCTTAAGCAACAAGAACATAAGGGATGGTAAAGTAGTTAGGGTTAGGAGTTATGTAACCCGCCTTAAGCAACCTCCAAACTCCTAGCTCCAAGCACCACCAAGCAAGGAAGAAGGAGACTCCAAGGATCTCGGCCACCAAGCTTGCTTCTTCAAGGGGTATCAGCCACCAACTTGCAAAGGAGAAGGGTGTGTCGTTCACCAAGGTGGAGAAGAAACTAAGGAACCAAAGGGACTCCTAGCAAAGGAAAGGAACCACCTATATAGAAGGAAAGGGAGGAGAAAACAAGGTAGAACCAAGCAAGGTGTCGCCTACTTAGGGACACTTGTCCTAGTGCACGAGCCACCACTCTTAGCAAGCCCTAAACACATGTCCAAGGTCATTGCCACATGCAAGCATCATGCACCAAGTGTCCACTAGTGGTGACACAAACGAGGTCAAAGCTTGGTCAAGGCTCTAGGGCGATACACCACCACCACCATGGGTGACACACATGGACGATGCACCCCTAGAGCGACACAACCCTGGGTGTCACAAGCTCAGGATGATACAGCTTGCTCTTGCCCAACACAGGGCACAAAGAAGCAAAGGCAACACTCAACAAGGCCCAACAAGCTCAACCAAGCCCAACATAACTCCAAGCAACGGGCCCAAGCCTTCTTCTCTACACTAGAGGAAGCAAAGAGAGAGAGGAACACCTCACAAGGTGGCAAACTTGCCCACAAACCCTAGACTTGGGTTATTTTCAAGTAGCACAACCAACTCTCAACAAAGCACAACCAAACCCTAATCACCACTAAAGGTGATTAGCAAGCACCAAAGCATCAAGGTTAAGGAAAGCAAATAGGGTAAACCCGAAACGAAGGTCAGGGTCCTTACAGAGACATTCCAGATTTTCATAGATCACAAAAACCTTAAGTATATCTTCTCTCAGCATGAGCTTAACATGAGGCAACGCCGCTGGATGGAGTTAATCAAGGACTATGATTGTACCATTGATTATCATCCAGGGAAGGCCAATGTAGTTGCTGATGCTTTGAGTAGGAAAACAGCAACACCAGTCTTAGACAGAGCGCAGCTGAATTCTTTGGTATGCTCTAGGAGAGATATGCTTATCTCTTTAAGGCAAGATAATGTACAGTTAAAAGTTTGGATGTTATCGGGGTTGTTAGCTGAGATGCATATAAAGCCTACTCTGTGACAGCAGATTAAGGAGGCACAGCAAGTTGATGCTGCAGTTCAATGTATTAGATTAGAGTATGGTAATGAGAAACGACATGGTTTCCATGACTCAGATGATCAAGTAGCTTGTTATCATGATAGAATGATAGTGTCGGATGTGGATAACTTGAGGAATTTAGTCCTGGAAGAAGCTCATTCTTCAATGTATGCTATGCATCCAGGAAGCACCAAGATGTATCGTAACTTGAAAAATATGTATTGGTGGCCTGGTTTGAAGAACGACGTTGCTAAGTTTGTTATGTGGTGTCCTGTGTGTCAGCAAGTTAAAGTTGAACACCAAAAGTCTGCAGGAACAATGCAACCTTTACCCATACCACAGTGGAAGTGGGATCATGTAACCATAGACTTTGTGGTTGGTAGTTTGACAAAGACATCACATTTCTTACCTGTCAAAACAACCTATTCTGCTGAGAAGCTGGCACAGTCATATGTAGATGAGATAGTGCGGCTTCATGGGGTTCCAGTTACCATTGTTTCTGACAGAGGTCCCCTGTTTACAAGTCATTTTTGGGAGCAAATTCATAAAGCCTTAGGCACACAGTTAAGGTTTAGTACATCCTTTCATCCTCAGACTGATGGACAGTCAGAAAGGACTATACATATTTTGGAAGACTTGCTTAGAGCATGTGTCCTGCAGTTTACACGAAGCTGGGATCTACATCTAAATTTGATAGAGTTTGCCTACAATAATAGCTATCAACATAGCATTGATATGGCACCTTATGAAACTTTGTATGGTAGACGTTGTAGATCTCCCCTATGTTGGTATGAAACCGGTGAATATCAACCTTTAGGTCCTGATCTTGTGCAGCAGACCACCGAGAAGATTAAATTAATACAACAACAGTTAAAGACTGCACAGGATAGGTAGAAATCATATGCTGATAAGCGTCGTAGACCTTTAGAGTTCCAGGTTGGAGATAGAGTGTACCTCAAGGTCTCACCTTGGAAAGGAGTTCTTAGATTTGGAAAGAAAGGAAAGTTAGCTCCTAGGTTTATGGGGCCTTATCCAATCATTGAATGGATTGGAAAGGTAGCTTATAAGATAGAGTTACCACCAGAGTTGCAGAAGTTACACCTAGTGTTCCACATTTCCATGCTAAGGAAATGTCATCCTGATACAGAATCAGTTCTGCAATTTATAGAAGTAGAATTGAATAATGATGTGTCTTATGAAGAAGGACCTGTGTCAATTCTTGATAGAAGAATTAAGAAGTTGAAAAAGAAAGATATAAGTCTTGTGAAAGTCCTCTAGAATCACCGTGGTGTTGAAGAAGCCACATGGGAACTATAGGAAGAGATGAGAAGGAAATACCCTGCTCTTTTCTCTTAATATGTTTTGTTGATTTCGGGGACGAAATCCTTGTAAGGGGTGGATAATTTGTAACATCCCTAACCTGGGTTATGTACTAACCCTAGGTGTTTTGCTTAATTCAGTGATTAGATGCTTGTGTTTATCCTTTGAAATGTAATTAAGGCTTTTGAGGAACCTATATTTCAATTTCAATCCTTTTTAAATAATGTGGAAACATTTTTTTTAATGAAACATTGTTTCGTTAACTTTGGACTAAAGTGCAAATTACCCAAGTTGAGGGGTTAACTTGCCAATTGCACATGTTAAGATGTTCCTCTAATGTTTATACATCATAAGAATGTATATGATGAAGTGGTATGGATTTCACAAGCTTGGGTACCAAGATATCACTTGTAGAGCAATCCTTGTGCTTTAAAACCTAGTTTTGGTGTAAAGTGCAATTTACCCAAAACCTAGGGTCCAACATAAAAAATATACCCTCTAAAGGATCTCTCATGTTTCTTGGCATCAAGTAGAGAAAAAAAATGAGAGGGGCGCCTCATTTGAAGGATCATAGAGGAGAGAGAATCTTGATATTGGAATAATCAAGATTTAAGCACAAAAGGGTCTTTAATATAATTTAATGCAAAAGGAAATATATTAATTATGAAGCCCTTCAACCAAAAGTTGTAGGATATGTTTGTAATAATATAGAAGAGCTTGTGTCATGCTTGGGCACCAAAAAGATCATGGTAGGAGTGGAAACTACTCACACTAATAATATATTAAGCAATATCCAATAAGGGTGGATATTAACACATAACTCTTTTAGATGCTTAGTCTTTTCCTTGAAACCTTGGATAATTGAAAAGTCTTGCAAGGTTTTAGAGGGTGGCCACGTATCCAAAGAGTGGAGGAAGTTGTGGTGGAAACAAGTGGGGATTAAAAGAGATAACAGTCTTTCTCTTTGCCTAGAAAACCCATAAATATATAAAGGAATCCTTTTCAACAAAGAAAGGGATCATTTCCCTTAGTTCTTTGCCTTATCTTTTTTCTTAGACTGACAAAGGAAGAGCTCTGGAGCAGAGGGAGGATGATCAACCTGTAGGTGATTCTTGGTCATCCTCTACCTCGGATTCTTGGGGGAAAACCCTAAAACAAGGTTGGATTCATAGTTTCCTTCACACGTTTTCCTTTTCTAGCCATCTTCTCCATCCAAAACTTGAAGAACGAAGCTTGCACAACCACTGGAGCTTCATCCACCATTAAAGCTACAAAGCATGGAGCTCTGGATCAGTCCTAGAGGTGGGTTTTATAACTCTAACCCTTAAGTTTTTTTAATGCATCCTTCTTTCCTAATATCGTTGCTTATACTTCTTGTTTAGATACCTTTGTGTGTTCTTGCAATCATTTCTGTGAAGAACAGCCCCTGTTCTTGGTTGAACAAGAGGTAGAAGATAATGACGTTAATTTCTATGTTTATCCAAGAATTACTTTAGCAAACGGTCTCCCAACCTTGCTCAAACGGTTTCCCAAACCATTTGGGAGCAAACAGTTTCAAATCGTTTGAATGCAAACAGTTTCACTAGACCGCATAGGAGCAAATGGTCCAACACCGTTTGGAGGCGTTGACCAGGCGTTGACCATTTGGAGGACTATTGACAATAATGTAGACTAATTACCTACCAAAAATCATCAATTAATTCCAAGTGGTTCACCAATCAAAGGCCCATCAACCATCTAAACCCTAATCGGGTCAATTGCTGATTTCAATAATTGAATCATGTTGAAGTCTGGGTTGAGTGACCCAAACAGTTTTAAAACCATTTGGGGATCATCCAAACAATCTCAAGACCGTTTTGTGATCACCCAAGACCGTTTTGTGATCACCCAAGACCGTTTGGAGGTCTAGGGTTAACTATGGTTGACCAATTAAGGATCCAATGATATCAAGTTGATGAGTAATCGATTGCTGATTCAGTGACTAAACCTAGGATCCAAACCCTAATTGAATGACTTGGTTTTTGATAAAATACTGGGCAAACGGTCTCAAGACCATTTGGAGGTCATCAAAACAATCCCAAGACCGTTTGGGGTCTAGTCTTGATCAAATTGGATGATGGTCCAATGGGTTCAAATCAACTAGACTCACATTGAAATATGTTGAAGGGTCATCGATTTCAAACCCTGATCCAATTGATCCAAGCCCTAATTGATGATCAATAGAGGGTCAATTGAGGGTCAAATCAGTTGAAGATTGATCTAATTAACTCAATTGATGATTGGATAACATGTTCATGATCGATTGAGGGGTTCAACATTGGAAACCCTAATTCAATTGAAGTGGTTGAGACACTTTTTGGTCCTTGCGGTTTGAGATGGTTTGGACCAAACGATCTCAAGACCGTTTGGGTCCAAACGGTCTCAAGACCGTTTGGGACCAAACGATCCCAAACCGTTTGGTCTCATGCGGTTTCAAGGTCGGTTGTGTCCATGCGGTTTCAAAGTCAAGCATGACCAAACGGTCTTCACCACAAATGGTGTCAAAGTCAAAGTTGACCAAACGGTCTTCACCTCTACTTTAGCAAACGGTTTTGAAGGTCTACTTTACCAAACGGTCTCAAGGGCAGACCAAGACCGCAAGAAGGTCCAAACGGTCTTAGACTATTTGGAGGTTTAGTGTGCAAGACCGTTTGAGGTCCATGTAGGTCAAGATTGTTTGATGTTCTAAGGGTCAAGATGGTTTGGTGGTTGATTAACCTAAACCTCATGGATACTTAAAGATATTAAAGGAGCAAGTAAGTAGTTGATTAAGACATGATGTGATCAATGGTGATTATAATAAAGGTACCCTTGATGGGATAGAGTGATTAGTACTCTTTGAATGAGTAAGCCTTAATGATCACAATAGTAATGACATAACCCATGATGTCAATGTTGAATTGACTTAGCCTAATCAAGGGTGATGCAAACATTAACTTATAGAAAGATGAGAGAGAAGACTTCTTATATGAATTTTAATCAAGTAATGAAATCTCAATATGAATGAATACCTAATTAGGGTATGATCCATGTTAATGAGATCATGAAACCCTAGTTATGATGGTTAATGAATCATAATCCTACTTGAGGGCAATAATGGGAGCATCCCTAATATGTGATGATGATATAATCCTAATTCATAATGATGACATGGTAACCCTTAAATTAAAGGTACTTTGTTGATCATTCCTACTTAGGGTGAATAGCAAACCCTAATGGTGAGATATTAATGATAACCCTAATCAAGGATGATTTAATGTGAATAGTAAACCCTAACCCAGGGTAATGTGATGAGTATAGTAAATCTTAATTCAGAGTATGCTAAATAAGAACTCTAACCTTGAGTGATGTGATATGAATAGTAAACCCTAATCGGTTTGAAGTATTGATTTCATAAGTATAAAACAGTCGTGGTGATCTTCTGTAGCACTACCGTGTAAGGTAGCACGGCCGTGGTGGCTTCCCCTTGCACGGTCGTTCCTGGCTGCACGGCCATGGTGCTCTATACTTAACTTGGATTTGATTTGCAAGTAAAACCTTAACCAATAGTGATGCTATCATTATTGTACATTGTGCTAATATAGAAATAATGTGCATGTTATCATTTATATTAATCATGCATGTTTTTATGAAATAGTGAGCACAGCCAGGTAAGAGCTATGATGCAATATTCATTAAAAGCACTTTATAAGCTTTGAAAGCAATGATATGCTATGTTGCCTAGTGAGAGGTAACAAATGAGATTGATAGGCTGTATGAGCCATGAGAAATATCTGCATTGCTACTATCATGTTTATACTATCAATTGACTTGATGGCATTATGTTACTTGGTAACAAGTGTTTTGCTGAACTAAGGGTTTGAATACCCATGTTCTTGAATCTTAATGATGAGATGATTAGGGATTGATATCCCAATGTCAACCAGATGTGAAATGAACTTGATACATTTAGTACTCTTTCTTTATAGCAGTTGTTTTAATGGTTATGTTTGAAAACATGCCTGATGCTAAAAGAATGCCATAATGTACTTAAATACTCAAGTATAATGATATCGTGTAGAGCCCTGACCATAGATCCATCATCGTCAGAAGTTAGATGATGGTGAAACAAGTTTTCCTAAGGGAACTCCTGGACAACATACTTTTGAGAATGTGGGGGTTATGGATGCGAATATCCTTACGTCCTAATGAAGGAATTGATGTGAGATAAACATCAAATCTCTCAATCCTTCAGTATATGTATACGCCGGGATGATGTATCACTAATCTCCCGATGCTATTGTTAATGCTGCATCGATGTGAGATAGACAAGAAATCCCTCGATGGCGAAGAGAGTACAACATGCCACTGTAACACTAATAGCAAAGTTGCCAGAATACCCTAGAAAGCTATTATGGCAGAGACACGAGATGTCCTGCATGTTGATCCTCACACTGACAGAGGAAGATGAGGTCATAGGAATACGGCTCTTCTGATGACCTATGTATGGTACCGATTGCGATTTCATAATGGTCGGTTGGAGTATGAGCGGTATATCTCATCTCCTCAGGGCATAAGTATGTTTGTAAAATGTAATCAGTCGTGTAGTATAATTGCTTAGGTTGAACTACGAGAAACAATGATTGATGATACATTGCTTATTAAGTCCTAGTTGGACAAATAATATACATGTTCTTCATATTCCTTATTAAATGAATGACTTGCTATTAAATCAAATTATAATTGAAATGATTGCATAAAGAATACTGCTTTATTTAGTTACTTATCTGTTGTTGAATATTTATAATTCTACTACTCATTATTATTCATTTATTGGCAATAACAATGCTTCGGGCGAAGAGTTATAACTCTCGCTGGGACAATTATTCAATTGTCTCACCCCCGTGGGATTCAAATTTTTAGGAAGACGCCGAGGGAGGAGGAACCCATCAGTGGGTGAGTAGCAACAGCAGCAACAACATCAGGGACAACAGTGACCCTCAGGTGGAGACACTGTTTGTCGAGTCTTGTATATAGAGAGTCCTATGTGTCGTCTCTGTACTCTCAGGTCCTAGGAGTCAGTAGATGGTTTAATTTAGATCTGAGATTTTTGGTGTAATGCCTCGAGAATTTTGTATGCTGCCCATGTATAACCTAACAGGGCATTCAGTGTTATGACTCTCGAGATGAGACATTACAGAGATGTAATGATGGATTAGCTTGTAAATAACTTACCTTGTTTCTTTATGAAAGAGTTTTATCGTTGTGGATCTCTTTATAAAAAGTTTTAAATTTTTAGTGATTTTCAGTAATTTTGCTGCTAATTAATCGCTTCCGCATTCGTTGGTATCCTTTCACAAGTAGACGGACATCACAATTTAGTGGTATCAGAGCTCTAGGTTTGCTGAGTCTACAGAGACATAGGACTAGGGTTGTAGAGTTTGTTCTAGTGTCTTCCAGTATATCTGATAGTGTCTTCTGCTCATATAGGAGGAGAAGAGAAAACTAAATATGTCTGGATCACATGATGAACATGTTGCTGAGAGTAGTGTCACTGCACCTAGAGAAGGTGCAAGAGACCAAGAAAGGGAAGAACCTGTACCTGAACCACCCCAGTTCAACCCAGCTGAAATGGGGAATCCAGCCTTCCAAGACATGTTCGGGCAGTTCATGACTGCCATGACACACATGACTGATAGGATGCCTATACCAGTACCTAGGGCACCTACCTAGCCAGAAGGAAAAGGATCCGGCAAGACATTTGAACGACTACGTCGGGTTGGAGCCACGGAGTATGCTGGAACAACCGACCCAACAGATGTTGACTTGTGGCTAACTGAACTAGAAAAGTCCTTTAGAATCCTGAACATCCCAGAAGCTGAGAAGGTTAGACATGATGTGTATCTTCTCAACGGGAGTGCTAGTCATTGGTGGACCATGGAAGAACAGAAAAGGCCAGGTGTGGAGATTCCTATGTGTCGTCTTTGTACTCTCAGGTCCTAGGAGTCAGTAGATGGCTTAATTTAGATCAGAGATTTTTGGTGTAATGCCTTGAGAATTTTGTATACTACCCATGTATAGCCTAACAGGGCATTCAGTGTTATGACTCTCGAGATGAGACATTACAGAGTTGTAATGATGGATTAGCTTGTAAATAACTTACCTTGTTTCTTTATGAAAGAGTTTTACCGTTGTGGATCTCTTTATAAAAAGTTTTAAATTTTTAGTAATTTTCAGTAATTTCGCTGCTAATTTATCGCTTCCGCATTCGTTGATATCCTTTCACAAGTAGACAGACGTCACAATGTGGGCCCCACCTACTGGAAGGGTTATGGCTCTGATACCATTTGTAACGACTGGGCCCACTTCCCTAGGCTCTAGTAGAGTTTCAGGAATGACGACTGGCCCCACAAACCACCACTAGCCTTAACTGCGCACTTTGTCCACACTGACGCGCAAGCCAGGATCAACTTCCCGACTGGTCACCCATCCTAGTACTACTCCAAACTGAGCACGCTTAACTATGGAGTTCTTTAGTGATGGGCTCCCGGAAAAGGAGGTGCACCTTGGTGATATGGGTAGTTCAATCATTCCTTGTAAGAGTGTTTTATCCAAGGCCTCAAATCATAGGATGTTACACTAAAGGATTGTTGGGAAGTGGTAAGAAGCAAAGAATAAAAAGTTAGATGGGACTCCTAGATTTGGTCTGATATTCCTAGGAAGTGGTCCCTTATTCTTTGGAAAGGCTTTCTGGGCGGAATTACGACCTGTGATTTCCTCATAAGAACGGGGTGCCAGCTAGCCTCTAGATGTCCCCTTTGTGAAGAACATGAACAGAATGTCTGTCATATTTTCTTCTCCTGCTCGTTCTCTTATTCAATTTGGATGAAATGGAATAACAATTAGAAGAATCTTTTCATTCCAAGGTGTTTTGACGACCTGCTTACGCTGAAAAAGGAGAAAAAGATGCCAGCTTGCTTTATTATCTACTTAATATGGCGAGAAAGGAACAATAGGATCTTCAGAGGCTTCAAATGCAGCTGGGAGGAGTTTAATCTGTTCACAAAAGACTTGGCTTCGCTTTGTATATAGCTTTGCTTTTTCTTCTTGTTTTCTTTGTATAGTTTTTCCCTTTTGAGGTTATGCTTTGTAATCTCCTTTTCAAGTTTATAGTAGAGAGGCACGATACCCTTAGTTCACCAAAAAAAAAGATGTGTGTTGGGACTTTTATGGCATCTCATTTAGGGACCCTTAGTTCACCAAAAAAAAAAAGATGTGTGTTGGGACTTTTATGGCATCTCATTTAAGTACCTTGATCCCATTTTAAACTAACGAGTGAATAACAAAAATACTTTACTTTCCTATTTAACAATTGAAGAGAAGAGAGAGATATTCCAAAATATGTTATATAAGATAGAGAAAAATTCCTTTTCAGAAATTTAAATATTGACGAGTTAGGGATGGTTGATTATAATTACTTGTTTTTATATAGATATGTTATCATTTGTTAATTTTGTTTTCCTTTATGAAAGTTATGGATGTGGTATTAGTCTTCCCCACATGTGAACAAAGATGAGAAAGAAGAGAATCACACCTAATGTGTACAAAACCTCTTTCTTTACTTGATCTCCTCACGAGTCCGCTGTCATTACTGGGAGACTGTTTGATGTCGTTGTGACCGTTGACTGGGTCAGACCATAGCCGCTATGACAACACTGCGTTTGTAACTGTCAACCGCTACTTTACTTCAAGGCAAAGCCGTTGACCCTCTCTTATCAACTAAGATGGCTGCTATGTCAGTGCACCCAATGTGTCACCGACTGTCAACCGCTATTTTGCTTCAAGGCAAAGTCGTTGACCCTCTTTTATTCAACCAAGAGAGTTCCTTCAGTTGTTCTTGTTCTCTGGCGCCTCTACCACAGAAAGCACCAACAAGCAACTGGAGGGATGAATCCAATGGCCTCCCTAAGGATCTCTATTTATAGACTTCCATGGTTTGTGATTGCAACCACAAATCCTACTCCAATTCATAATTCAATATCATGTTGTACATAGGAAACTATCTTTTTTCTCTTTTAGATTTGACTCTTATTAGGATTGGTAGCACAAACCAACTCCTACTCAAGTCCAAATCTAATTACACATGGAACGGATTATTTTCCTATTCTCAACATTTTCCACTTTGTTTACCTGGACGGAGCGAGGGCGAAAAATAGACTCCCTTAATTATAAATTAAAAAAAAAAAATGAAGGCCTACCGAAGATCCCACCACTCCCGCCTGATCTGAAAGCAACCAGTCGAAGCCAAATTGTGAAATAATGACAGTCCCTTTCACCCAAGAACATGGCCGGTCGAGAGAAGCAGCAATTATCCGGGTCCATCATTGCTCCTGGTAAGAGGTACTGGTGGGTCACTTGTGTTTGCCTAAAACTGGGGGCTGAACAACGCGGGAAGCATTATGAACCGGCCGGAAGTATGAGATGAAACAGCTATATATGCCCGCTTCTGAGTAGGGATCTGTCAAATTCATCGAACATTAGCAGCAAGCAGCAGGTTACAAACACCTGAACTTCTTATTAGTCGTGTTCGCTAGCTCCAATCCTCGAATCCCATACATTACACAATTGGGTCGGTGCATTGTTTGCTCCAATAATACATCGTTTGAGTAGCTGCAATTTATAGCACAAATTGTACTGTGGGATGGGGATCCGTCAACAGATGTTGGGCCAAGCAAAGCAGCTCCTTCAGAAGTCAGGCAGCAGGAAACCAGCCTCGTCATCATCAGGCGGCGATTATGTGCCCAAGGGGCACCTTCCGGTGTACGTCGGCGAATGCCAAAAGCGCTTCCTGGTACCTGTTTCCTACCTCCACCACCCATCCTTCCAGACCTTGCTTCAGAGGGCCGAAGAAGAGTTCGGGTTCGACCATGGAATGAGCGGCCTCCGGCTGCCCTGCCAGGAGGATGCCTTCCTCAGCATCACCTCCCAGATGAGGTGACGCGCGACAAGTAGATGAAGATGATGGGAATTCGTCCTCAGATTTTGTACACATAAAGGGCACCGGCGGATTTGCTATTCATGGACCAAGAATTCGTTCTCAAACTTGCTGCACAAGTCGGATAAGAATTCGGCATCAACCACGGGTCTTGCCACGAGGATGCTGTCCTCAGAATTACCTCTGAGATGAAGTAAACCAACAGATGAAGGCTGCCGCTTTCCAGATCAAAGCCCTCGAGCTCTGCCTTGTCTTGCTGTTATGCAGAGAGGAACATCAGTGGCTAGGTAGCCTATACACTTTTCGACAAAATTGTTGATCTGAGTTCACCGCCACTACCTAGCAGAAGGTTCATGCCGAATGGTACAGCAATGCTTTTCCGAGACACTAAAGGAAACTAAATTATTCGTGTCTGAGAAGAAAGACAGAGACAAGTGACCTATGGAAAATGTAAATTAATAAAGTGAGCTCGTTACCGATGTAAGTCTTGGTATAATTTTTATCATTGAAAATGTCTTGACATTTAATCGAATCCAAACTTCACCGAGATCACAAATATGAAACAACTTAATAAAGCAGACGGTATAATCTACATGTGTAAGTACAGAGAAACTCCCATTCCTATCGGAAGACAGCATTACTTCATTCAGTGACAAAGTACCTTAACTGTATCGATACTCTCTAGTAATGGATATATACTCAGGAATAATCAATATCTAATTGATAATGTTCTTGTACGATATACTTACGTATACTTTTTATGAAGTCAAGATTGAGTTAAAGAAATATGAAATATCAACCAAAGAGCGCGCACAATTACAGGATTTTTTATCCACGCACATTAATGTCAAACGAGACATGAAATTCTGGAGGAAATCCTCCTTAACAAGGTTGAATCTGGGTTAGTGTCCGGCCAACATAGTCGTTCTTCTATGACCCTGCCGGCAAATCATCGAATTGATCTTGCATATCTCAAGTTGTTGTACTACAATTGATAATCTGGTACGCTTTTACATTGATTGATGATACAACACTTATATAGAGGTACTTAGCAAAGATTTGAGCACCATTGTTGTATAATTTTCTATATTATTCTCTGTAAAATGTTAACTTTCAGCCATGCTACCCGTCCATACTTTGGGCACGGTTGGTTTAACAGATTTGTTCTGATTCTTAAGAATTCTGGACTTGGTTAATTCCGGATCACGAATATAGTACGATTTCGAAAATAATGATTCACTCAAGGTTATGTTTGGTTGAGATGTATTATCTGCACATGAGATCAGTGCGAATGATAAGACCAGAAGTAGCCGACAACTTATAGGTTTTTCCCTCGGTCCGTAGCAGCAGAAATAGGTAGCGAAAAAATGAACTGCAGTCTGTGGACAGCCTGTCACGGCAGGGACGGAGCTGGCATCAACTGGTGGAGGACGGCGTCCCGCCAATTTGAGAGGGAAATAGTCATCTAGCATTCACTATATATATCACGGAAGTGTAGGATTTGCATTTTTCCTAGATTCGGCAAACTAAACCTATTCCAATATGGTCTCGATTAAGGGCATGTTTGATTTGTGGGATATAAGTGGATTTAGATAAATACAGGATTCAGTTAATCCCAGTTTCAATAAATTCTTGGTTTCTGAAGAACCCAACATATTATAATTTAGGTTTGGTTTGCTTGTATTTATCCTATAGATTTTTCTCTGTCTGCTCGAGTTCCTCACCGGGGGCTGTTCAGAACTGCAGATTGTGCACAAATTGCTGCCCAATATCTTAGTTCACGCGGCTCGTGAGCTGGATTGCGGCGCCTGGCCGTTTTGAAAAGGGAAGCTGCATCCCCCACACTCCCCTCCAGCTAACCAAATGTGTTCTTTTCATTGATGGACTACTAAATACAATCTAATACGGAGGAATACAGTTAAGTAAACGTGCTCTAAGCCAGATGTGGCCTTTGTATCTCAAACATTGTATATCATATATTCTTTAATTTCTAGTGGAATATTCAACCATATTGCTCATTCATTCCAAAAGAAGTCCTTACAATTTATGAGTTACGTATAACATTCGCAAAATCCTATATGTTCTCATTTTTCAAATTCTAGAAATTAGTTTAATTTATAAGCCATCAACATAGTAAGATAGGGATGTAGATTATTAAAGTAATACATGAAAAGAATACCATGAATACAATGTAAAACATATTCCTTTATGCTTTTTCATATTATAAATGTATTGTTCCTAAATTTATAAGATTTCCAGCACAAGGAATTTCACACCTGGTAAGTAACAGTTTACAGGCCCTAAAGTCAAGATGATACAAACAGTTACAGAGAAAGATGGGTCGCTAATCTTTGATATTACAAGCATCTTGACTCTTTGGGATAAGAGCAATGAATGCTTTATTGACTTTGCTGACCTATTGCGTGGTAAAGAGAAGAGAGTACGAAAGAATAGTAAACAGAGCACACCACAGAAAGATTATAAATATGACAAGTCCTCCCCTATTCCCCCCGTTCGAGAAGAAGGAAATGAAGAACATGAACACAATGAAATAAAGCATTTCGGGAGGATGAGCATCTCCCCCTTCTATCTAGTAATAGCATCGGGCGGTGGGAATACTTGGACGTTCGAAACCCTAGCAGAAACCACCACCACCGCCAAATCTCTTCGATTTTTTATTATGGTGAGTTAAATATTGGAATATTGATTATTCGACTTGATCTTTGACTGTGTCTTGCTAAGAAAGTCAAGTAGTTTAACAATCACACATCAACTTTGCAGACGATATTGTTATCTTTGCAAGGGCGTCAATTGAACAAATTGCAACTATAATCAATGATTTAAAATCATTGAGGCTACTTTTGGGCAGCAAAATTCAATTGACAAGTCAAGAATCTTCTTCTCAACATCTATTGATCGCGTTACCAGAGCATCTATCAACTCCATTAGCGGCATCCCTGAGACCATAGATCTAGGAAAAAACTTAGGGATGCCTCTTTTTTTTAGAAATAGGTAAATATATTGCCAAAAACGTGTATAGCTAAGCTATACTGTGCAGAGCAGCAGTTACGGGCTAAGCCCAACCGCAAATCACACTATTGGGTTACATACAAAAGCCGCAATAGGTTCTCGTATAGTCATTTAAACTAGAAAAAAAATCTTTTTCTTTGTAAGTAGAGCACCAATAAACTGACCCAGTTCCAACACTAACTGATTCTCAGTCTTCAGTACTTTACCATGCAACCTGGCATTTCTTTCCTGCCACACATAAAAGCTAGCACCTGTGAGACACATGCCAACAAACTGTTTGATATGTTTGCAACCATTAAAATTGTTGTTAAGCCAGTCGACACAATCCCCTAGTGAAGAGGGGGCACCACTCTGCCAACGATTCCTCAAGCAGATAATACTCCACATTATTATTGAGAAATTGCAGTAAAAAAAGAGGTGAAAAATGGATTCATTCATCCTCCCACACAGGACGCACATCAGGTTAACAGGGACACCCACCCGGTCATTCTATCTTTAGTAGGAAGCTTATTTTTAATAGCTCTATAAGCAAGAGTGCACCATTTGGGACAATGCGTACCCCCCCAGAACAGATCAGCCCAAGGTACCAAAACACTTATACCCATGTTGACCTGTGGTGTATGGTTGTTGCGACGCCAGATACCAAACTGGTCAACAAAGTACATAGAGCAATTATCATCAAACGATCTGCAAAGGGCCCTCTAACATTTAGAACTCTTTTTACCCTCCACTTGTATAGGCAGCGCCCCATAACATAGTTGAATCTAGTTCCTCCAAATAGAATCATGTCTAGACAAGAAGTTGTTGAGCCTTTTTTCACGGCTATCATTCATAATCTGTTCGGGATCCTTTAGTTGCAGCCCCTTTTAGCAAAATGCTTCACAATAGTATCCCAAGACACACCATGAACTTTCCCTTGCCAAATAAAATTCAAAGTTAAGGCTTTGTTAATCTGCAGAGTACCATGCGGAAGTTCACACATCCTGGACCAGAAACACACAATACTCTGTATCACTGATCTGACCAGAATGAGTCGGCCAGCTATGGATATCTTCAACCCCACCCAGCCCTCAATTTTACTTCTGATTCTATCAAGGTAGTTTGTGTAATCTTTAGCAACGCCTCTACCACCAGCAATAGGTACACCAAGGTACCTCGTAGGGAACCTACCTCTTCCCATACCAACAACAATTTTAAGTTGACCCCTTCTATGATCTCAAGATCTAGATAGAAAAAATTTAGATTTAATCGTGTTCACGTATAACCATGTGATCTTACCAAAGCGGGTTAGGACCAACTCGAACTCTCGAAGACTTCTCGCATTATCGACAGAAAAAAGAAGCACATCATTAGCAAAGATGATAAGTAATTTCACTTTGGTGCCCTGGATCTTATAAGATCAGATTTTGCCCTCATCTTCAGCTTTTTCAATGAGGCACGTGAGACCCTCCATCACTATAGTGAAGAATAACAGGGACAGCGGGTCTCCCTGACGAAGGCCATTAGAGCCCTGAATAGACCCTCATGAGTACCATTAACAAGAATTGAGAAGGACGTCGTCTGTACACACTGCATCATCAGTTCAATCCATTTCGGATCAAACCCCATCCTCCTCATAATAATCCACAGACATTTCCACTGTACATGATCGTACGCTTTGCTTAAGTCAACCTAAAGACAAGCTTTGGCACTGGATCTAGAGACATTGAAGTCTTGGAGGAAATCATCAGCCAGTAAGGAACAATCCCCTATACTACTCCCCTTCACAAAAGCTCCTTATTCCTCTTATATGATGTCAGGTAGAATAAGCTTAAGCCTCGCTGCCAGTAGTTTGGAAATAATTTTTTACAGGACAGAGAAACAAGCAATAGGTCTGCAATCATTAATGCCTCTAGCATGCTTAGTCTTAGGAATGAGTTTAATAAAACTATGGTTGACCGCCCTCACCATATTACCTCTGTTGATAAACCATTTAACAGTAGCACAAATGTAACATCCCTGACCTGGATTATGCTTTAACCCTAGATGTTTTACTTAATAAAGTTAATTATATGATTGATATTATATTTTTAAAAGTAATAGAGGCCCAAGAGGAACTTATGTTTTAATTTTAGTCCTTTTTGAATAATGTTGAAACATTGTTTTGCTTGTTTTGGACTAAAGTACAAATTACCCAAGTTGAGGGGTTAAACTGCAAATGTTACATGATAAAATGTTCCTCAGATGTTAAAGTATCATAATAATGAAAATGATGCATAGGTATGTCTGCCACAAGCCTGAGTACCAAGAATGAGTTTGTTGAGCAATGTTGTGCATTAAAACCTAGTTTTGGTGTAATGTGCAATTTACCTAAAACCTAGGATTCAATATGCAAAATACTACCTCTAGAGAGTCCCTAATGTTTCTAGGTATCAAGTAAAGAAAATAAAATGAGAGGGGCATCTCATTTGAATCACTTTGGAGGAGAGAGAATCTTGATATTAAAATAATCAAGATTTAAGCATAATTGAAACCCTAATTCAATTTAATACAAAAATAAATATATTAATGGAAGTATCATTAAAAAAAATGAGATAGTTGGATTTGCATAATAATGGACGTCTTTGCGCCTTTCAAAGGCACCTAAATATCTAAAGTGAGTGGAGATCCCACTCACATTAGTAAAAGGAAAAGTAATATCTACTCAATTTTGGATATTATTATTATAATGGTTAAGGTGCTTAATTTGCTTTCTTTTAATTCATGGATAATGAAGAAGAATTACAAGGTGGGGGAGATGGCTTCATACGCAAGGGATGGAGGGGAGTATGTGGCACCAATTTAGGGAATTAAAAGATTAATATATCACTTTCTCTCTCATTGAAATTTCCTTATAAACATCTCATTTCCAACTCAAATGAAAGGCTTTTTCGACCCTTCTTTCTTTCATTTCTTTGGCCATGCAAAATTGAGCTTAGGGAGCAACAGGAGGAGATGCCCTAACCTATAGCTACGCTCCATAGTCATCTTCAACCTTGATTTCATGATGGAAATCGAAATTCAATGCTTAAATTCTTCTTTTCTCCATTCAATCTTCAACCTTGGTCATTCTTTTCATTCAAAGACTTGAGGATGAGCCTTGGACAGTTGAGAAAGCTTCATTCACCATTAGGAATGTGAAGCTTGAAGCTTGGATTCAACTTTGAAGGAGGGTTATATAACTTGAACCCTTAAATGCTATTATTACATTCAATTCTTCATCACTTGTTGATCATTTTGTTCTTCTTGAAATTCCTTTGATCAAATTGATAAAATTACCATAAGAATGGCAATAGATTTTGAAGGATCAAAGCTTGATGATGATGACATCATCTAAATCTCACACCTCAATGAATATTTTGAGCATACAGTTTCACCCCTTGAGACCAAACGATCTCAAGATCGTTTGAGGTCAAACGGTCTCCAGACCGTTTGAGGTCAAACAGTCTCAAGATCGTTTGAGGTCAAATGACCTCCAGACCGTTTGAGGTCAAACGGTCTCAAGATTGTTTGAGGTCAACTGACCTCAAGACCGTTTGAGGTCATATGATGCCATAAGTTAAATGATGATCCAATGGTCTCAATTTGATCTAATTCTAATGATTTCAATGTTGGAGGGTCCATTGATTGCAAACCCTATACCCAATAGATTGATTCAGTTTCAAATCAGTGGTTGATGATTCGGTTTCAAGACCGAATGGATGATTCAGTTTTCAAGACCGAATGGATGATTTAGTTTTCAAGACCGAATGGATGATTCAGTTTCAAGATCGAATGGATGATTCTATTTTAAGACCGAATGGATGTATTTGGTTTCAAGATCGAATAGATTGATTCGGTTTCAAGACCGAATGGGTTGATTCGGTTTTAAGATTGAATGTGTTGATTTGGTCTCAAGACCGAATGGATGATTTGGTTTCAAAACTGAATGGGTTGATTTGATTTGCAATTGGTCAAGACCATTTGAATGGTTGATCAAGACCATTTGGAGGTCTAAACGGTCTCAGACCGTGTGAAGGTCCAAACATTCTCAAACCATTTGGAGGTGTGGATCCAAACCGTTTGAAGGTTTATTAGTCAAAACTATCGAAGGTTCAATTGATCTTAGAACTAAATGAGTACTATTAAAGTAACTCAAGATTTGATTATAATGGAAGTACCTCTAAAGTACTTAGGTGATTAGTACCTTTAGAGTGGTTAACCTTTGATGCTTATGGAAGCAATTACTTGATACACTATGTCAACTCTTCATTCAAGTTGATTCAATCTAATCAAGATTAAAGTAATTAACCTCCTAGAGAGGATAAGAGAGAGGAACTTATACATGAGTGATAATCATGTAGTGATTTATCCTCAACACTTTCTACATGATTAAAATATGTAGTTAGGGTTTGATCCATGATGATGCGATCATGAAACCCTAATCGAGAAGGTTGATGAGATCTAACCCTAATTTAAGGGAATGCTTCATGAAAACCTTAATTTTAGGGAAAATGTTGTAAAGAACCTTAATTCAAGGTAATAATGTAATGAAAAACCCTAATACAGGGTAATGTGATGTGAAACCCTAACCCAGGGTGATGCTATGTATTATGAAACCCTAATTTGGAAATCTAGCCCTAATTTGTGTAAGGGGATGAGTAACCTTGATTGGTATGAATTGGGAAACCCTATCCCTAATAAGGGTATAAGTGGTGTTACTTTGTATAGCATGGTGCTAAAATGTAATTAATATAATTGTTATCAAGTATACTAACCATGCAGGTATCATGAGATGATGAGCATAGCCAGGTATGAGCTATGATGTTTCATTTATTATTGTTAAATGGGCCTTGTGAGCCATAACATGCTTTGTTGCCTAGTGAGAGGTAACAAGAGATGAAATGGGCTTTGTGAGCCATGTGAGATGCTTGTGTAGCAAGTATCTTGTTTACCTTGGTCAGACGACCTGAAGGTATTAGTTACCTGATAAGTGGTATCAAGTATTCCTTGATAAACTAAGGAGTTGAATACCCATTTTCTATAATCATGATGATGCGTTTGTGAAAGAATGAGAATGCTCCTGATGAGATGAGGGATTGAGATCCCAATTCTTTATTAAAGATATGAACAATACTTGATGAAAGTATTACACATTCTTTGTAGCAATTGTTAAAATAATTGATGTCTGGAAACTTGTTTGATGCTAAAAGAATATGGTAATACACTTAATTAATCAAGTGATATCATATAATGTAGTTGCCCTGACCACAGATCCATCAATGTCAGAATTTTCCGAATGGCAAAACCAGTTAAACTCGGAGCACATATTTTTGAATATGTGGTGGTAATTGGGCAATTATATCCTCTTACCCCATAGGAATGGTTGCGGGCTATGTCCTTTGCATGTGATTGCTTACGGACCATACCCCAGTTTGAGTATGACTTCGGGCCATGACTACATGATGTGATACCAGGCATTGGCTACGGGCCATAACCCTGAAGAGAGTATATGATGCGGGCTATAACTGTGGCAAAGCATCAGAACAAAACGTAATTTACCAAGCGGAAGCGATCATTAGCAGCGGATTACTGAAAATCACTAAAAATTAAAACCATTTACAAAGAGATCCATACACTGGAAAACTCTTTCAAAAAGAACCAAAGTAATTCAATTACATCCTGGTTCACAAGTACATATCTTGTATCATTCCTTCTCTAGGATTACAAGCATCAATTGTCCTATTAAAACTATACATAGGCAGCATAACAACCTCGAGGCATCAAGCCAAAATCTCAGATCAATTCATTAAACTAACTACTGACTCTGAGGACCTGAGAGTACAGAGACGACACATAAGACTCTATATATAAGACATGACAGCTAGTGTCTCCACCTGAGAATTTACTGTTGTTCCTGCTGTTGTTGTTGCTCTTCCTCTACTGTAGGGTTTCTGCCTCTTCCTCCGCGTCTACCTAAGAAGTGTTGGTGACTAACAAAGTGAGACCCAGTCCTAGCGAGAGATATAAATCCCTGCCAAAAACATTATTATTATAGTTTATTAGAATAAAATTGAGTAGAGTAATCATATATATTCAACAATAGTTAAATTAATGTCTAAACAGGTTAGAGGAATATTCTTATTCAAAGCAATTCAGCTATAACTTGATAAAGCAGCATGTTACTTATCCAATAAGGAATATGAAGAACATGTATAACATTTATCCGATATACTAAGCAAGATAACATCAACCAGTGATTCTCGTATTTCAACCTTAAGCAAATACGCTACACGACTGATTACATTTTACAATCATACTTAATGCCATGGAGAGATGAAGTATACCGTTCATACACCAACCGACCACAATTACGTAAAGCATCGGTACCACACAAGGTCAATGGAAGAGTCGGACTCCAAGACCTCAACCTTCTCAGTCAGTACGAGATTATATGGCAGAGACATCACGTGTGAAACTACAATTAGCTTGCCAGGGTATATTGGCATCTTCGCTATAGAGTTATAGCCCACAACATATACTCTCTTTAGGGTTATGGCCTATAGACAATGCCTGGTATCACATCATGGAGTCATGGCCCGAAGCCATACTCAAACTGGGGTATGGCTCGTAACCAATCCTGTGCATAGGACATAGCCCGCAGACATTCCTATGGGGCATGAGGATATAATTGCCCAATTACCCCCACATATTCAAAAATATGTGCTCCGATTTTAACTATTTCACCATTTAGCAAATTCTGACGCTGATGGATATGTGGTCAGGGCAACTACATTATATGATATCACTTGATTAATTAAGTGTATTACCATATTCTTTAGCATCAAACAAGTTTCCAGACATCAATTATTTTAACAATTGCTACAAAGAATGTGTAATACTTTCATCAAGTATTGTTCAAATCTTTAATAAAGCATTGGGATCTCAATCCCTCATCTCATCAGGAGCATTCTCATTCTTTCACAAACTCATCATCATGATTATAGAAAATGGGTATTCAAACCCTTAGTTTATCAAGGAATACTTGATACCACTTATCAGGTAACTAATACCTTCAGGTCATCTGACCAAGGTAAACATGATACTTGCTACACAGGCATCTCACATGGCTCACAAAGCCCATTTCATCTCTTGTTACCTCTCACTAGGAAACAAAGCATGTTATGGTTCACAAGGCCCATTTAACAATAATAAATGAAACATCATAGCTCATACCTAGCTATGCTCATCATCTCACGATACCTGCATGGTTAGTATACTTGATAACAATTATATCAATTACATTTTAGCACCATGCTATACAAAGTAACACCACTTATACCCTTATTAGGGTTAGGGTTTCCCAATTCATATCAATCAGGGTTACTCATCCCCTTACACAAATTAGGTCTAGATTTCCAAATTAGGGCTTCATAATACATAGCATTACCCCGGGTTAGGGTTTCACATCACATTACCCTGTATTAGGGTTTTTCATTACATTATTACCTTGAATTAAGGTTCTTTACAACATTTTCCCTAAAATTAGGGTTTTCATGAAGCATTCCCTTAAATTAGGATTAGAGCTCATCAACCTTCTCGATTAGGGTTTCATGATCGCATCATCATGGATTAAACCCTAATTACATATATTAATCATGTGGAAAGTGTTGAGGATAAATCACTACATGATTATCACTCATGTATAAGTTCCTCTCTCTTATCCTCTCTAGGAGGTTAATTACTTTAATCTTGATTAGATTGAATCAACTTGAATGAAGAGTTTACATAGTGTATCAAGTCATTGCTTCCACAACCATCAAAGGTTAACCACTCTAAAGGTACTAATCACCTAAGTACTTTAGAGTTACTTCCATTATAATCAAATCTTGAGTTACTTTAATAGTACTTATATAGTTCTGAGATCAATTGAACCTTCAACATTTTTGACTAATAAACCTTCAAATGGTTTGGATCCACATCTCCAAATGGTTTGAGAACGTTTGGACCTTCATACGGTCTGAGACCGTTAAGACCTCCAAACGGTCTTGATCAACCCTTCAAACGGTCTTGACCAATTGCAAATCAAATCAACCCATTCGGTTTTGAAACTGAATCATCATCAATTGGATATGAAACTGAATTATACATGCAGTCTTGAGACCGAATCAACCCATTCGGTCTTGAAACTGAATCAACCCATTCGGTCTTGAAACTGAATCAACCCATTCATTCTTGAAACCAAATCAATCTATTCGATCTTGAAACCAAATAAATCCATTTGATCTTGAAACTGAATCATCCATTCGGTCTTGAATCCGAATCCATCTATTCAATCTTGAAACCGAATCATCCATTCGGTCTTGAAAATTGAATCATCCATTCTGTCTTGAAAATTGAATCATCCATTCGGTCTTGAAACCGAATCATCAACCATTGATTTGAAACCGAATCGATCGTTTGGGTCTAGGGTTTGAAATCAACGGACCCTCCAACATTGAAATCATTGGAATTAGATAAAAAAGAGACCATTGGATCATCATTTAACTTATGACATCATCTAACCTCAAACGGTCTTGAGGTCGTTTGACTTCAAACGGTCTTGAGACCGTTTGATGTCAAACGATTTTGAGATCGTTTGGTCTCAAGGGATGCAACCATATGCTCAAAATATTCATTGAGGTGTGTGCTTAAGATGATGTCATCATCATCAAGATTCGATCCTTCAAAATCTACTTCCATTCTTATGGTAATTTTATCAATTTGATCAAAGGAATTTCAAGAAGAACAAAATGATCAACAAGTGATGAAGAATTGAATGTAATAATAGCATTTAAGGGTTCAAGTCATATAACCCGCCTTCAAAGTTGAATCCAAGCTTCAAGATTCACGTTCCTAATGGTGAATGAAGCTTTATCAACTGTCCATGGCTCGTCTTCAAGTCTTTGAGTGAAAAGAATGACCAAGGTTGAAGATTGAATGGAGAAAAGAAGAATTTAAGCATTGAATTTCGATTTCCATCATGAAATCAAGGTTGAAGATGACTATGTAGCTTACCTACAGGTTGGGGCACGTCCTCCTATTGCTCCATAAGCTCCTTTGTGCACGACCAAAGCAAGAAAATAAAGAAGGGTCGAAAAAGCCTTTCATTTGAGTTGGAAATGAGATGTTTATAAGGAAATTTCAATGAGAGAGAAATTGATATATTAATCTTTTAATTCCCTAAATTGGTGCCACATACTCCCCTCCATCCCTTGAATACTAATCCATCTCCACCACCTTGTAATTCTTCTTCATTATCCATGAATTAAAAGAAAGCAAATTAAGCACCTTAACCATTATAATAATAATATCCAAAATTGAGTGGATATTACTTTTCCTTTAACTAATGTGAGTGGGCTCTCCACTCACTTTATATATTTAGGTTCCTTTGCAAGGAACAAAGACGTACATTCTTATGCAAATCCAACCATCTCATTTTTGGTTGAAAGATACTTCCATTAATATATTTATTTTTGCATTAAATTGAATTAGGGTTTCAATTATGCTTAAATCTTGATTATTTTAATATCAAGATTCTCTCTCCTCCAAAGTGATTCAAATGAGACGCCCCTCTCATTTTATTTTCTTTAATTGATACCAAGAAATATTAGGGACTCTCTAGAGGTGGTATTTTGCATATTGAATCCTAGGTTTTGGGTAAATTGCACATTACACCAAAACTAGGTTTTAATGCACAACATTGCTCAACAAGCTCTTTCTTGGTACTCAAGCTTGTGGAAGCCATACCTCTGCATCATTTTCATTATTATGATGCTTCAACATCTGAGGAACATTTTATCATGTAACATTTGCAATTTAACCACTCAACTTGGGGTAATTTGCACTTTAGTCCAAAACAAGCAAAATAGTGTTTCAACATTATTCAAAAAGGACTAAAATTGAAACATAAGTTCCTCTTGGGCCTCAATTACTTTTCAAAAGATAATAGAAAGCATATAATTAACTTTATTAAGAAAAACATCTCAGGTTAAAGCATAACCCAGGTCAGGGATGTTTCAATAACTCTATAGAGAAGATGCCAATATACCCTGGCATGCTAATTGCAGTTTGACATGTGATGTCTCTACCATATAATCTCATACTGACTGAGAAGGTTGAGGTCTTGGAGTCCGACTCTTCCATTGACCTTGTGTGGTATCGATGATTTACGTAATCATGATCGGTTGGAGTATGAACGGTATACTTCATCTCTCCAGGGCATTAAGTATGATTGTAAAATGTAATTAGTCATGTAGTGTATTTGCTTAAGGTTGAAATACGAGAATCACTGGTTGTTATCTTGCTTAGTATATTGGATAAATTTTATACATGTTCTTCATATTCCTTATTGGATAAGTAACATGCTGCTTTATCAAGTTATAGCTGAATTGCTTTGAATAACAATATTGCTCTAACCTGTTTAGACATTAATTTAATTATTGTTGAATATATATGATTCCTTTGCTCAGTTTTATTCCAATAAACTGTAATAATAATGTTTTTGGTGGAGAGTTATAAATCTTGCTGGGACTGGGTCTCATTCTGTTGGTCACCAACACTTTTTAGGTAGATGCGGAGGAAGAGGCAGAAACCCGACAACAGGGGAAGAGCAACAACAACAATAGGAACAACAGTAAATGCTCAGGTGGAGACACTGGCTGTCATGTCTTATATATAGAGTCCTATGTGTCATCTATATACTCTCAGGTCCTCAGAGTTTGTAGTTAGTTTAATGAATCGATCTGAGATTTTGGCTTGATGCCTCGAGGTTCTTATGCTGCCTATGTATAGTTTTAACAGGACAGTTGATGCTTGTAATCCTCAAAAAGGAATGACACAAGATATGTACTTGTGAACTAGAATGTAATTGAATTACTTTGGTTCTTTTGGAAAGAGTTTTCCAGTGTATGGATCTCTTTGTAAATGGTTTTAATTTTTAGTGATTTGCAGTAATCCGCTTCTAATGATCGCTTCCGCTTGGTAAATTACATTTTGTTCGGACATTTCGCCACAAGTTTTGTGGTATCAGAGCTCTAGGTTCACTGAGTCTACAGAGACATAGGATTAAGGTTGTTCTAGTATCTTCCAATTTATCTGATAGTGTCTTCTGCTCATATAGGAGAAGAAGAAATTGAATATGTCTGGATCACATGAAGAACATGTTGTTGAGAGCAGCGTTGCTGCACTAGGAGGAGGTGCAAGGGACCGGGCTAGGGAAGAACTGAAACCTGAACATCCCTAGTTGGACCCAGCTATGATAGAGAACCCAACTTTCCATGCTCTATTTGGGCAGTTTATGGCAACTATGATGCATATGGCGGATAGGATGCCACCACCTGCACCTAGGGTACCAGCCCATAATGAGGGATAGGGACTCGGCAAGACTTTTGAGAGGCTTCACCGGGTAGGAGCCACAGAGTATGCTGGTACAACTAACCCAGCAGATGCTGACTTACAGTTGACTGAGCTGGAGAAGGCTTTCAGAATCCTCACTATTCCGGATGCCGAAAAGGTGAGACATGCAGTGTACCTTTTAAAAGGGAGTGCTGGCCACTGGTGGACAATAGAAGAGAGCAAGAGGCCAGGTGTCGAGGTTGGATGGGAAGAATTCCGACAAGAATTCATCACTAGATACTTCCCCAAGACTTACCTAGATGAAAATATATCTCAGTTTGAGAAGATAAGACAAGGATCCATGAACATTAGTGAGTACGAGGCTAAGTTCATGGAGCTTTTGCAATTTTGTCTGCATATGGCAGCTACTATTGAGGAAAGAATTGGACATTTTGAGAAGGGGTTGAACGCTGAATTGACCAATGCTATGTCTGCTTTGGAGAACAGGGAGAGTTTTGCCACATTTGTGGAGTCCGTCAGACGGATAGAGAGGTCTATGATCGAGAAGCGATAGACCAGTGGTAAGAAGGTGTACACTCAGTTTCAAGGACAAAGCTCTGAGGGCTTTAAGAAGCCAAGGTTTTCTATACTGGCAGCACCATCAAGATTCAATACCTAGACACAATGGACGTCAAGTAGGGGTAGGGGCCGTAGTTTTGTTCCAAATAGAGCCCCCAACACAACATCAACATCGGTGACTGGACCTCATAGACCCTATCCTGAGACCAGGATCTGTCATCAGTGTAAACAAGTGGGACATCTGGCAAGGGATTGTCTAGTCAGGAACACAATGGTGACTCAACCCCAGAGGTAGAGTCAGCAAGGCTCTCAGAGGAGGCAGTTTCGAGTGGCACTCGAGGATGTGGGCAAGTGTCTCAATCTGGTTCGTCGACACCCAACAACCGAGCACAGGGTCAACAACAAGCAACGGTGAGATTCTATGTGATAAATTAACCTGAAGCAGTAGTTAACCCACAGGTTGTGACAGGTCAGATGAAACTATTTTATTCTGATATGCCTTCATCCTGCTTCATATATGTTTTAATTGATCTGGGTGCTACACATTCCTTCATCACTATAGAAGTGATTCTTGACTGCAATATGATAGTTGGTCATAGGGCAGAGAGTTTGTTATTAGCAACCCCTTTGCTTGGATCTGCAGTGCTGTGGGAGGTGTGTTCTCCCTGCATTGTTTCCTTTTCTGAACATTGCATTCAAGTGGATCTTATACCACTTGAGATGCATGGGTTTGATATAATTCTTGGGATGGACACCCTAGAAAAATATAAGGTTGTCTTGGATTGCGATTCCAAGCAAGCTGTGTTCACAGATGATGGTGACACATCGATCTTTCAGGGAGATAGAAAGATTCTTCCAACCTGTCTTATGTCAGCTATGGTAGCTGAGAAGCTGATGAGACAAGGATGCATTGCATTCTTGGCACATGTGGTAGACACCATAATGGAGAGCTCTAATCTTTCTGAAGTTCTGATAGTTAGGGAGTTTGAAGATGTGTTCCCTGAGGAACTTCTAGGTGTACCTCCACCCCGAGAGATTGATTTTGAGATTAATCTAATCCCAGGCACGCAACCAATAACACAAACACCGTATAGAATGGTACCTGCTGAAATGGCATATCTCAACAAACAACTACAGGAGTTGCTTGAGAAAGGTTTTATCTAACCAAGTACTTCACCATGGGGTGCTCTGGTTCTCATTGTTATGAAGAAGGACAGATCAATGTGATTATGCATTGATTACAGATAGTTGAATAAAGTAACCATAAAGAACAAGTATCCTCTATCGAGGATCGACGACTTGTTTGATCAGTTGTGTGGTGCAACTATATTTTCTAAGATAGATATGAGGTCAGGATACCATCAATTGCGTATCAAGGAGAGTGACATACCTAAGTCTGCCTTTAGGATAAGGTATGGTCACTATGAGTTCATAGTTATGTCGTTTGGACTGACTAATGCACCAGCTTCATTCATGGAACTCATGAATATAATTTTCCTGCCTTTTCTTGACCAGTTCATAGTAGTCTTCATAGATGACATCTTGATATATAGTAGAGATGCTCAACAACATGAGCAACACCTCTGTCAGGCTTTATCTTTGCTAAGAGAACATAAGTTGTATGCTAAATTATGCAAGTGTGAGTTCTGGTTATCAGAAGTTTCTTTTCTAGGACACGTAATATCTACCTCAGGTATCTGTGTTGATCCTAAAAAGGTAGAATCTATCCTGCAATGGGAACAGCCAAAAACACCAACGAAGATACGCAATTTCCTAGGACTGACAGGCTATTATAGGAGGTTCATTAAGAACTTCTATTCTATAGCCTTACCCCTAACCAAGTTGACCAGGAAGGAGGTTCCTTTTGTATGGAATGACAAGTGTCAACATTCTTTCTAGTTGTTGAAAGAAAGGTTAACAAGTGCACCTGTACTGGTGTTACCTAAGAAAGGGAAGGGGTACATAGTTTTCTGTGATGCATCTAAGAATGGTCTAGGATGTGTGTTGATGCAGGATAATCAAGTGATTTCTTTTGCCTCTCGACAGCTTAAGAAACACGAGGAGAATTATCCAACACATGATCTAGAGATAGCTTCTATGGTCCATGCCTTGAAGATCTGAAGGCATTATCTTTATGGAGAAACATTCCATATTTTCACATACCATAAGAATCTAAAATATATTTTCTCACAACATGAGTTGAACATGAGACAACGCCGCTGGATGGAGTTAATCAAGGACTACTATTGTACAATTGATTATCATCTAGGGAAGGCTAATGTAGTGGCTGATGCACTAAGTAGGAAATCATCATCACCAGCCTTAGATAAAGCACAGTTGAATTCCTTAGTGTGCTTAAAGAGAGATATGATTATCTCTATGAGGCAAAACAATATAAAACTTGGGGTATCATTGTTAGCTGGGCTATTAGCTGAGATGCACATAAAACCTACTCTGAGACAATAGATTAAAGAAGCACAACAAGATGATGTTGTGATTCAGCATATCTGGTCAGAGTATGGTAGTGAGAAACGGGATGGCTATCATGAGTTAGAGGATCAGGTAGTCTGTTACCATGGTAGGATGGTATTACCTGATGCCAATGACTTAAGGAAGTTAATCTTGGAAGAAGCTCATTCTTCGATGTATGCAATGCATCAGGAAGCACCAAAATGTATCATAACTTGAAAGATATGTATTGGTGGCCAGGATTGAAGAAATATGTAGCTGAGTTTTAATGTGGTGTTCGGTGTGTCAGCAGGTTAAAGCTGAACATCAAAAGCCCACAGGAACAATGCAACCTTTGCTGATACCGCAATGGAAATGGGATAACATAACTATGGACTTTGTGGTTGGTTTACCTAGAACAACCAAAGGTCATGATTCCATATGGGTGATAGTTGATAGGTTGACTAAGACATCACATTTCCTTCCTGTAAAAATAACCTACACTACTGAGAAGCTTGCACAGATATATATAGATGAGATAGTGCGGTTGCACGGGGTACCAGTTACAATTGTTTCTGATAGAGGTCCCCAGTTTATTAGTCATTTTTGGGAATGACTACATAAAGCTTTGGGTACGCAATTAAGGTTTAGTACTGCCTTTCACCCACAGACAGATGGACAATCTGAGAGGACCATACAAACCTTAGAGGACTTACTTAGGGCATGTGTCCTTCAATTTATAGGAAGTTGGGATCTACACCTGAGCTTAATAGAATTTGCTTACAATAATAGCTATCAACACAATATTGATATGGAACCATTTGAAGCATTATATGGTAGACGTTGTAGATCTCCTCTATGTTGGTATAAAACTGGAGAATATCAACTTTTAGGTCCTGAGCTAGCGCAACAGAAAACTGAGAAGATTAAAGTAATACAACAACAGTTAAAGGCTGCACATGATAGACAGAAGTCATACACCGATAAATGGCAAAGACCCTTAGAATTCCAAGTTGGAGACAAAGTATATCTCAAGGTCTCACCTTATAAAGGTGTCCTTTGATTTGGGAAGAAGGGAAAGTTAGCTCCTAGATTTATGGGGCCTTATCCAATCATTGAACGGATTGGAAAGGTAGCCTATAAGCTGGAGTTGCCACCTGAGCTGCATAAGTGGCATCCAGTGTTCCATATATCTATGCTGAGAAAGTGTCATCTTGACACAGAGTTAGTTTTGCAACATGTGGAGGTAGAATTAAATGATGATATATCATATGTTGAAGGACCTGTGATGATCCTTGATAAAAGAATTAAAAAGATGAAAAAGAAATACATATGTCTGGTAAAAGTTCTCTGGCATCACGGTGGCATTGAAGAAGCTACGTGGAAGCTAGAGGAAGAGATGAGGAGGAAGTATCCTTCTCTTTTCTCTTGATGATTTCGGGGACGAAATCTCCATTAGGGGTGGATAATTTGTAGCATCCCTGACCTGGGTTATGCTTTAACCCTAGATGTTTTTCTTAATAAAGTTAATTATATGCTTTATCTTATCTTTTGAAAAGTAATTGAGGCCCAAGAGGAACTTATGTTTCAATTTTAGTCCTTTTTGAATAATGTTGAAACACTATTTTGCTCACTTTGGGCTAAAGTGCAAATTACCCCAAGTTGAGGGATTAAATTGCAAATGTTACATGATAAAATGTTCCTCAGATGTTGAAGCATCATAAGAATGAAAATGATGTAGAGGTATGGCTGCCACAAGCCTGAGTACCAAGAAAGAGCTTGTTGAGCAATGTTGTGCATTAAAACCTAGTTTTGGTGTAATGTGCAATTTACCCAAAACCTAGGATTCAATATGCAAAATACCATCTCTAGAGAGTCTCTAATTTTTCTTGGTATCAAGTAAAGAAAATAAAATGAGAGGGGCATCTCATTTGAATCACTTTGGAGGAGAGAGAATCTTGATATTAAAATAATCAAGATTTAAGCATAATTGAAACCCTAATTCAATTTAATGCAAAAATAAATATATTAATGGAAGTATCTTTCAACAAAAAATGAGATTCTTGGATTTTCATAAGAATGGACGTCTTTGTGCCTTGCAAAGGAACCTAAATATCTACAGTGAGTGGAGAGCCCACTCACATTAGTAAAAGGAAAAGTAATATCCACTCAGTTTTGGATATTATTATTATAATGGTTAAGGTGCTTAATTTGCTTTCTTTTAGTTCATGGATAATGAAGAATAATTACAAGGTGGGGGATATGGATATGTATTCAAGGGATGGAGGGGAGTATGTGGAACTAATGTAGGGAATTAAACGATTAATATATCACTTTCTCTCTCATTGAAATTTCCTTATAAACATCTCATTTCCAACTCAAATGAAAGGATTTTTCGACCCTTCTTTCTTTCCTTGCTTTGGCCATGCACAAAGGATCTTAGGTAGCAATAGGAGGACGTGCCCCAACCTGTAGGTTAGCTCCATAGTCATCTTCAACCTTGATTTCAGGATGGAAATCGAAATTCAATGCTTAAATTCTTCTTTTCTCCATTCAATCTTCAACCTTGGTCATTCTTTTCACTCAAAGACTTGAATATGAGCCTTGGACAGTTGAGAAAGCTTCATTCACCATTAGGAACGTGAAGCTTGAAGCTTGGATTCAACTTTGAAGGTAGGTTATATAACTTGAACCATTAAATGCTATTATTACATTGAAGTCTTCATCACTTGTTGATCATTTTGTTCTTCTTACAATTCCTTTGATCAAATTGATAAAATTACCATAAGAATGACAATAGATTTTGAAGGATCGAATCTTGATGATGATGACATCATCTTAAGCACACACCTCAATGAATATTTTGAGCATACAATTCCATCCCTTGAGACCAAACGGTCTCAAGATCGTTTGACATCAAACGATCTCAAGACCGTTTGAGTTCAAACGACCTCGAGATCGTTTGAGGTCAGATGATGTCATAAGTTAAATGATTCAATGGTCTCAATTTGATCTAATTCCAATGATTTCAATGTTGGAGGGTCCATTGATTGCAAACCCTAGACCCAATAGATCGATTTGGTTTCAAATCAATGGTTGATGATTCGGTTTCAAGACTGAATGGATGATTCAATTTTCTAGACCGAATGGATGATTCAATTTTCAAGATTGAATGGATGATTTAGTTTCAAGATTGAATGGATGGATTCAGTTTCAAGCCCGAATGGGTGATTCAGTTTCAAGATCGAATGGATGTATTTGGTTTCAAGATCGAAAAGATTGATTCGGTTTCAAGACCAAATGGGTTGATTCAGTTTCAAGACCGAATGGGTTGATTCAATTTCAAGACCGAATGGGTTGATTCTGTCTCAAGACCGAATGGATGATTCAGTTTCATAACCAATCAATGATGATTCAATTTCAAAACCGAATGGGTTGATTTGATTTGCAATTGGTCAAGACCGTTTGAAGGGTTGATCAAGACTGTTTGGAGGTCTAAACGGTCTCAGACTATGTGAAGGTCCAAACATTCTCAAACCATTTGGAGGTGTGGATCCAAATCGTTTCAAGGTTTATTAGTCGAAACTGTGGAAGGTTCAATTGATCTTAGAACTAAATGAATACTATTAAAGTAACTCAAGATTTAATTATAATGGAAGTACCTCTAAAGTACTTAGGTGATTAGTACCTTTAGAGTGGTTAACCTTTGATGCTTATGGAAGCAATGACTTGATACCCTATGTCAACTCTTCATTCAAGTTGATTCAATCTAATCAAGATTAAAGTAATTAACCTCCTAGAGAGGATACGAGAGAGGAACTTATACATGAGTGATAATCATGTAGAGATTTATCCTCAACACTTTCCACATGATTAAAATATGTAATTAGGGTTTGATCCATGAGGACAAGATCATGAAACCCTAATCGAAAAGGTTGATGAGCTCTAACCCTAATTTAATGTAATGCTTCATGAAAACCCTAATTTTAGGGAAAATGGTGTAAAGAACCTTAATTCAAGTTAATAATGTAATAAAAACCCTAATATAGGATAATGTGATGTGAAACCCTAACCTAGGATGATGCTATGTATTATGAAACCCTAATTTGGAAATCTAGCCCTAATTTTTGTAAGGGGATGAGTAACCCTGATTGATATGAATTGGGAAACCCTAACCCTAGTAAGGGTATAAGTGGTGTTACTTTGTATAGCATGGTGCTAAAATATAATTGATATAACTGTTACCAAGTATACTAACCATTCGGGTATCATGAGATGATGAGCAGAGCCAGGTATGAGCTATGATGTTTCATTTATTATTGTTAAATGGGCCTTGTGAGCTATAACATGCTTTGTTTCCTAGAGAGAGGTAACAAGAGATGAAATGGGCTTTGTGAGCCATGTGAGATGCTTGTGGAGCAAGTATCATGTTTACCTTGGTCAGATGACCTGAAGGTATTAGTTACCTGATAAGTTGTATCAAGTATTCCTTGATAAACTAAGGGCTTGAATACCCATTTTCTATAATCATGATGATGAGTTTGTGAAAGAATGAGAATGCTCTTGATGAGATGACGAATTGAGATCCCAATGCTTTATTAAATATTTGAACAGTACTTGATGAAAGTATTACACATTCTTTGTAGCAATTGTTAAAATAATTGATGTCTGGAAACTTGTTTGATGCTAAAAGAATATGGTAATACACTTAATTAATCAAGTGATATCATATAATGTAGTTGCCCTGACCACAGATCCATTAGCGTCAGAATTTGCTGAATGGTGAAACAGGTTAAACTCAGAGCACATATTTTTGTATTTGTGGGGGTAATTGGGCAATTATATCCTCATGCCCCATAGGAATGGTTGCAGGCTATGTCCCACGCATAGGATCGGTTACGTACCATACCCCAATTTGAGTATGGCTTCGGGCCATGAATCCATGATGTGATACCAGGCATTGGCTACTGGCCATAACCCTGAAGAGAGTATACGATGCGGGCTATAACTCTATAGCGAAGATGCCAATATACCCTGGCAAGATAATTGCAGTTTGACACATGATGTCTCTGCCATATAATCTCATACTGACCGAGAAGGTTGATATCTTGGAGTTTGGCACTTCCATTGACCTTGTGTGGTACCGATGCTTTACGTAATCATGGTCGGTTGGAGTATGAACGATATACTTCATCTCTCCAGGGCATTAAGTATGATTGTAAAATGTAATCAGCCGTGTAGCGTATTTTCTTAAGGTTGAAATATGAGAATCACTGGTTAATGTTATCTTGCTTAGTATATTGGATAAATGTTATACATGTTCTTCATATTCCTTATTAGATAAGTAACATGCTACTTTATCAAGTTATAGCTGAATTGCTTTGAATAAGAATATTGCTCTAACCCATTTAGACATTAATTTAACTGTTGTTGAATATATATGATTCCTCTGCTCAGTTTTATTCTAATAAACTGTAATAATAATGTTTTTGGCGGGCAGTTATATCTCTCGCTGGGACTGGGTCTCACTCCGTTAGTCACCAATACTTTTTAGGTAGACGAAGAGGAAGAGGAAAAAACCGTACAGTTGGGGAAGAGCAATAGCAACAACAGGAACAATAGTAAATTCTCAGGTGGAGACACTGGCTGTCATGTCTTATATATATAGTCTTATGTGTTGTCTCTGTACTCTCAGGTCCTCGGAGTCAGTAGTTAGTTTAATGAATCGATCTGAGATTTTGGCTTGATGCCTCAAGGTTCTTATGTTGTCTATGTATAGTTTTAACAGGACAGTTGATGCTTGTAATCCTCGAGAAGGAATGATACAAGATATGTACTTGTGAACCAGAATGTAATTGAATTACTTTGGTTCTTTTTGTAAGAGTTTTCCAGTGTATGGATCTCTTTATAAATGGTTTTACTTTTTAGTGATTTTCAATAATCCGCTACTAATGATCACTTCCGCTTGATAAATTACATTTTTTTTTGGAAATTTCGTCACAACAGACATTATCTTTAATGACCTGCCACATCTTTTCGAAGAACATGCCATTAAACCCATCCAACCTAGGGGATTTGGATGGGCGTATAGAGAATAATGCGGTTTTTATTTCTTCATCAGCTGCTTCTCTACATAAATATTCATTCATAATGTTATTCAATCTATGGACGACCTCAATGCTATATGCACCATAGGTATCATGATCACTATTGTACAAGTTAGTAAAGAAGGTAACAACCCTTTCAACCACCTCTTCCCCGCCTTCACAACTTTGACCATCTTCATCAATAAGATCATGTATCAAGTCTTTCATCTCTTTCTTCTTAACTGCGGCATGGTAAACTATCGTGTTTCTATCACCATCCTCAATCCACCTCATCCAACTCCTCTGCCAAAGATACATCTCATGTGCCTTGTCAAGCTGCTTTAATCTTTTGTTGGTTACTTCTTCATTTCAAATGGCTTGCTCATCAAGCGGTTTATGTCTCAGCTCAGTGGAGGCTTCATTGAAGTCTATCTTGGCCTTGATCAGTAGGTTCGCAATATTAACTTTTTCTTTAGCCCATCCCTTTAGAATTATTTTTGTTCTTTGAAGCTTCTTCAAAACTACAAACAACGGGTTGCCCATGATAGGTTCCTCCCATGATGTTCTCACCACTTCATTGAAACCCTCCCAATCACACCAAAAACTTAGGAATTTGAACGGTTTAATCATGTGAGGTTGTCTGCTGAGGCTAACATGCATCCATGAGTGATCACTAAAATAATGATTACCCATTTCAGTAACAGCATGTGGAAACAAGTCCAACCAGGCTTCATTCACCATGCATCTGTCAATCATACTCGTGATCCTTCTCTTGAAGTTCTGGTTGTTGTTCCACGTCACTCTGCCGCTTATATTGTTCAACTCAATAAGGGCCGCTTGTTCAATGGCTAAATCGAAGCTCTCCAAGACTCTGTCTGGGCCCCCATATTTCTCCCTTGTTCTTCTCATATTATTAAAATCCCCAAGCACTAACCAAGGGATCTCAGACTGAGTAGTTTGCACCATACTCTCCCATAGGCTGTCTCTATCTCATTCGAGAGTTTTGCCATAAATGCCAGACACAATAGTAGAGAACCCCCCTGGTTAAAGCAGCTAACTGTGACCATTTGGTCCGATATCTTGATAGGTTCCACCTGCCATATATCATTCTTCCATCCCACAATGATTCTACCTCCTTCCACCTGATTGTGGTTTGACATGTACCCCCATCCAGGGGGAAATAGAGTCACTGTCCTCTCCCTAGTACATCTTTTGATCCTTGTCTCAAAAACAAAGATTAGCTCAAATTGCATCTCATTTAGTATGCTTATGAATCTCCTTTGTGTCCTAGGCAAAGATGCCCCTTGCACATTCCATGTGAGTATGGACATTTAAGAAACTTGCTTGTGGCCTCCCCCCTCCCATGTTTGGCCTTTCCCTTACCTTTTCCCACGACCGAGCTTCTAGTTTGTTTCGGGCTTCTACTTCTCTTTCCACTGTTGAACTCTTCTGACAACTCCTTATCCACATCATTTAAGATGTCAAACTGGTTCACTTTCAGGTCATCCTCTTCTTGTATATTAATTTCAACCAACTCAACCACCCTTGAACTTTTTCTTTTATTCTTCGTGACTTCAGTAAACTCATCTACCTCCACACTGTCAACAACAAGTAGTTTGACATCAGTGGTGGTTCAAGCCACCTCACCTTCCTCAATCACAACTGCCTCAGTAACCTCAAGGTTAGAGGTAGTAGTTTTATCAGAAAGGATAACTATACTCACCCTCGGCGGCGGACACGACTTGTTCCTTGTCTGCATTTTACGTGCTCAATGCAATTTCCCAGCCAGAATCATAGGAGAATCCAGTGCAACCTCACTTATTTCCACAGGGCATTCTCCATCACTGTGACCAAAAACCCTACATTTGTCACATTTATCAGGTAAAGCCTCATACCTGACTTTGACCTCCCATTCACCTCTGTCAGGGAGTTCAACCATGACCAGCAACGGTTTATCTGCAGCAATATCAACACAGAACTTGGCACAGCCTAGTAGACTGCCATCTGACCTGCAATCAATTGCTCTTGGCTCTCTAATGGCATGAGCAATGACTGTAATGGCCCAAGCAGACCAATGCTTACCCACATCGGGGAGGGAGACCCAAACAGGTGCCGTCTTCAGTGCCACCCTCCTGATATCAACCTCAGGTGTCCAACGATGAACCAAGACCAGCTGGTCATCGAAGAACCAGGGTCTGGTTGACAGAGCCACACCGATATCCTTATCATTCACAAATCTGGTGAGGATAAGGCCATTTACCAGGGTAAAGACCTCCACCTCTCCTCTGGGCTTCCAGGTCCTAATCATCCAACCTCTAATATGGAAGACCGAAGCATTCTTGTCAATGACTTGGACTATGGCAGAGTGTCAGTGGTAGTCATCCATCTCCTCCATGATTGGTCCTGTGAATCGTGTCCATGTTCTTTCATCACCTTCCCGGAAGAAGGGCTTCTTCGGGTCAGCCACCATAGTGCCCCTGATCTACGGGGGAGGCCCCTCCACCATTTTGGCCCAGTCACGGGCAATGGTGACATCTTCACGTTCCTTTCTAGGATTGATCCTAGTGTCAGCTCCAGAGGTAGCTGAGGAACTGCCCCCAATCACCATGTTCGTGCCCAATCTAGAGATGGACATGACCAAAGCTAGAGAGAGAAAAAAGAGGGTTGTGTCGAAAAAAGGGATGCCGCTTCTACACCAACGAGTCAACAAGATGACCTACTCCTATCTAGAAAGAAACATGGAGACGATGATCAATAGTTGGGAAGCCAAAACCTTATCCTTAGTAGGTTGGATCTATCTTGTGAAGGTTGTTCTAGCTTCTCTCCGTACCTATGTGATGCAAATTGCTAAAATCTCAAGATCGGTATGCACAAAATTAGACTAAAATCACATGTAGGTTTATCTGGGGGGTTTTCATAAGACACGACCTATCTCACTAGTTTCATAGCGGAAAGTCAGTACCAAGTTGGAGAATGGAGGCTTTGGCTTTAAGTCTATGACTGATTGGAGTAAGGCACTCCCTTGGAAAAACTCTTGGAAGTTTCTGAATAACAAAATATCTCTTTGGAAGGCGGCCTGAAGTAGAAATATAGAGGCTTCAGTGATAAAAAATGCAACCATGCAATTCCATTTTGGAGATCTCTATTCTCAGGGATGAATTTCATGAAAGTAAATTGTTTTAAACATCAACAATGGCTATAATACGATGATATGCATAGACAATTGGATACCGAGCTTTCAAAATCTAAGCAACATCAACTTACAACCTGTTGAAGTAAGTATCCGAGATTTGAGGGTCTCCAGCTTCATAAATCTTAACGGATCCTGGGATCTAGAGTTCCTAAATGCCTACCTACCAAAGGAATGTGTGAATAGAATTGTTAACCTGCCTGTACCAATGGAGAATGATGGCCAGGATAGCTGGAGCTGGAAGCATGACGCAAGAGGTAAACATACCATGAGTTTTGCCTATGATATTATTCACGAGGATGGCCTTGCACTTGAAAATGGTCTTTGGTCCTTAATTTGGCACATGCAGACACCTAACAAAATTAGAGTTTTCATGTAGTTGGCTGCTCATGAGGCCATTATGACTAATGTTTGAAGGAAGCAACGAGCATTCATGGATAATGGCATTTGTGTAAAGAAGCTAAACACCTATTTACTAATAATGGTAAACAAAATACCAATAGATAGAAGTCAAATATAAAACAATCACTATATTCAATCATATAAAGGGTACATCAAAATTGTTCCAATAAGGGTGTGCATGATATATACAACAAAAAGATTTAAGATAGAGGGAAACTAAACTATATCAATTTGTCTCCAAGAAACAACTATAATAGATAGGTCCATAATGAAAGGATGAACTCCTTATTCCTAATCTTAGGTTGGTCCATCATGCTCCTGTTGTGTACTCTGATCCTAAACCTGGGTGGTTGGGATCACCTAGCAATAGAAGAAACAAGGTACATGTCAATTGAGGAATAAGAATAAATAAAGTATGGAAAAATGTAAACATGGAGTAAAGATTAAACTATGCTAAAGAAATGTCAAAAGTTTGAGGCATATGAAAAATAGGAATTCTTCCATGACAAATAATAATAAAGTTTCATGCATGAATATTAATATGACTGCAATAAATAAAGTAGGGTTGAGGCACCTACCTAACCTCAATCAATAGGTGAGGGAGAGTAACAAATTCCCAAACACCTACAATGTATATAAAAGTAGCTAGAGTAAACACATTCCTCTGGGCAAAATAACACATGCCCAACTATGGGTGGTTGTACATAAGTACACTACATTAGCTATATAGTCAATAATTCATCATGCCAATACAATAATCATATGGCAGATTAAATAAATGAAATATTACACACAAGTTCAAAACCCAAGATTTAAATGAAGTAAATATGCCAAAGGGCAATGAAAAGATTAAAGTCTAAGTCTATGTCTTATTGGGATTGTTGGAGTTGGATTTAAAATGCCCAATGAAAAGGTGGTGATGCACATACACATATCTCATTTTAGAGTCCTAACCATCACTTTCACCAACTAGCTTGTATCCAAGACCACTTTATCCTAATTACATATTATATCACATGTATTAGGGTTTTGTAAAACATTAAGTGTAAGAAACCCAAATTTTGGACTTTCTATGAAAACCTCAGATTTATGATTCAAAACCTAGACCAATCGATCAATTAGATTCTCATGATTAAGAAAGAATTTTTTGTTTATTAATTTTGGAGTTAAAATAAGTTATTTACAAATTTTAGGACATTTTATATAAATAAATTAGTGTTTCTAATAAACATCAGAACATGACGGTAAAAGATGATTTAAAAACCCTAAAATCAGATTTTACCTAAAAAAGCCTTTCCAATGACTATTTATTCGTATTTTTCTTACCATACTATGATTTACTATGAATTTCCAAAATCTGACCAATCAGGAAGCAGGAAAACTATAATGTGACATCAATTAAATCCCGATTAAAAGACGATGTAAATAATAGGTGAAAAGACTGAAGATGCTTAGGCACGCGTTGCATGTAACTGATTATGCAGGGGCAAAAATGTCATTTAGAAGCAAAACAAAGCTTGCAGTTGATAGATAAAAAAATGTGCGTGAAATCTCAAAAATACCCTTGCCCCTAAACTCAATGAATTAGCATAGCTTGGCAGGCAAAGGGATTTTATTACCTAGATTCTTCTCATCATGCCATGGTGCTCGACCAACCGACAATGAGATCCAGACTTCTGCCACTGCGGGAGAAGGACGGTCGTTCTCGAGGAACTAAGGCATGCATTGACTTCCCTAATCTTGGCCGAGTGGAACAAGGCATGGCTTGTTGACTCTGACGACCTGAGCACTGTGCTCTTTCCATAAGTAGGAGAAAACTCAAAGATGAAAACCATGATACAGTTGGGGAAATAAGGAAACATGGGTAGGAAATCACTCCTTGAGGTCTCATGAAGCATGGTGTGAAGTTTCTGTGGCCAAGGAGCCACTGTGATGCCCTGGTGACGAGCGTTGGCAAGGTTCAAAATTGAGGCTTCTTCTGATTAAACGGGCATCAAAAAATGGAAGTTGGGGGTTTGAGGATGCTCATCGTGCTAGCAATTGCGCTAAAGGAAACACTAGGGGCTGAGGGGAGCTTGGTGTCGCCAGAGATGCAAGTTCAATAGGTGTTGGAGATTCAAAGTGCGGATGGTGAAACTGGTTGTGGAGGAGCATTGTGCGGTGAATGAGGGTTGTCTTAGATCCATTTTATAGGTGTAATATAGCTCTGTCTGTCATCTGCAGCTCAGGGGTTGCAAGACCAGCCAACTCTAGATTGGGTGTTTCATCCACCATTCATGGGAGAAGGTGAGTAAATGCTTGACCGTATCAGGAATATGAGGTGAAGTTGTTGGCAAAGAAAGTAAGTGAAATCATTGAGAGATGAGAGACAGGGACTGATGAGCCAGATTTAGTAAACTGCTCCAGACCCGTGAAATGGCCGCGGGTAGAGGATGACGCCCATGTCATTGGATCAGGGGTAAAGGTTGTTAGATATTTATGATTGAATGCAGGCCGTCAAATAAAATGCGTGAGATGGATATAAATGAAATATAATGCATGACATTAATTAAACTAGAACTATAGCTTAAATGTGATGCATCAATGAAATAATACTCAAACCATAGTCAAACTATAATCGTATCTTGTTTAACTCATTTGGAGGGTCAAACATTGACCAAATGACCTCAAATTTGGACCATAGGCTAATATTGACGTTTAGAATAATTCTATACACTTATATTTTGGTTTTGCACAATATTTGGCCGCTAAACACAATAGTAGTGATTAATATATTTATATTAATGTATAAAAAGGGTGACTTAATATAAAAGACTTTCTAATTAAGTTCTTGAGTGAAAATTTAAGATATTTATTAGTAATTTATCTGAGAGTCATAAGCCACCTTTTAAATCCCTTTTAAGCTATATTTCCCTCTTGGAGGAGAGAGAAAAGGAAAGATGATTATTAATCTCAGTAACTAACTCAATACCACATTATTACTCATTCCTTCTTCCAAATGGTAATAGGAAATGCTAGATTAACACAATATAATCATTCTCTCACTAGTGGTCATTTTGCTTTTTGGACTAAAATAAAACATGCTTATTGAGGTATTTGTACACAAACCCATTTATTGGCATAAATATGAATCAAATATTCTCCAAACCACCATTAGTTCCACGATTTCAACATTAAGGTCCAACATGATAGAAAAGATAGGGAAATTTAGGAAAAGGGCCAAAAAGGATATTAAGGAAAGGAAAAGCTTGAAAAGGGGTTAAAATGAAAATACTCCCAAGTTTCGATATGTTACAATTTGCCCCAGGTGTAAAGATGAAGAAGAAGATACCTTACATGCTCTCAGGGGATGTCCCTTTTCTATGGAGGTGTGGCTTAAATTAGAGCATGTGACGACCACTAGTTTCCAGAATGAGACCAGCTGTCAAACCTAGTTGATGAAGAACTTGAAAGACAACGATGCTTGTAAGGTACAGTTTGCAAATACCTGCTGGGCCATTTGGAAAGTGAGGAACAAAATTGTGTTTGACAATACCAACGTTAGCACTGAGAGACAACTGGTCCAACTCAACACCCTATGTACTGCAATAATTGAAGGTTGGACTAAAAAGGACCATATCGATGTGAACTCACCCAAGGAGTGCCTTGACTAGTCTGAAGAACTAAGAGGATGAAGGATAATCATGGTGGGCATTGTTGTTCGTGGAGATAGGGCTACCACAACAATTGTGTCAATAAATAAAGATGAGAAATGATACGTAGGCATAGCTAAGTACTATACATATTTAGTCGGTTATTGAAGCTGAACTACGTGTAATTGTTCTTGCTTTACAGACCTCCAACGTCAATTGTCAAGATCCAGCTACCGTCACAATTGACCATATTAATGCTGATGTGGGCACTAAAGAACATTCTAATGATTTTCCTATCTTTCTATCCTAAATAAATCTCATTAAGAAGGAACTAGACAAATGTGAAGATGTGCAGATTATCAAGGCTCATACAAAGAGCATTGGCCTTGCCGACTCTCTTGCAAAACACCACCTCAAAAACTAGCAGGATATCCATATGCATACAGACCCTCCTCTCAACCCTGTGGATCAACCTCTTCTCTTCCCTCTTTGCAATGGTAGAAGTTCTACCAAAATTTCTTTCTCACTAGGCATTGTATATAACCACCAGTTTATCTCTACAACAAAAGGACAGGCTGAATACAATCACCTCTTGACTTCTCCTTAAAAAATTCAAGAAAAGTCTTCCAAATTTTGCGTTAGTATATTTGGATCCTCCTTTCACTATTCATGATAGTCGACAACATTAAGGCAACTCAACATGTGTTCACACTTTCATCATATCTTGACTCCATCATGTTTTGAGCCAGATCAAATCCTACAATCATGACATGATGTATACTTGTAACAACCTTTTTTCAAACTCATCCCACAAAACTTTATAGACTATGTTTTGGCCAATCAGATCGTTGGGTTTACATGTGTAAGCAACACATGTCTACTGATAATGTTATGCCTTATCGTGCCATGTGCCTAATTTTATACATGAAAGGAAATCTAGATAGTGCCTCATCAATGAAGCTAATCTCCTTCAGTTGGGGAAATTGTTAATCCTTGTTGGCATGAAGCTAATCTCCTTCACCTGGGGACATTGTTAAGCCCTATTGGTTCAGTGTGTCAAATTTAATACAATATCAAAATTTTGTATTTACCATTTTGGAGTCTCAATCATGTTTTTTTAAACTAGCTTATGTGAGACAACATGTTTTACTAACCTATGTAAAATCCCCATCATCTAGGATTCTTATTGGGTATGGTAGGACTAATTTACAATGAAGAGTCGAGTTTGTATCCACTTCCAAATAAATGACCTTTTATACATCAATAGGGTGAGGTTATGACAGAATATGTTATTATATTCCTTATGGAGATGATATGTTGATATCATAAATATTACTTTTTATCATAAAACAAAAGCTTTGATGTTGGTGAAGCATTGCATAGGGAATAGTCACATCATAAACTATAATTGTAGATGTGTAATAATCACATTTTTTACTATAAACAGGATAAGTTTATGAGTTCTTTATCTGGGATGAAAAACCACATGTCAAATTTGCACTCTTATTTTCAATTGGACTCATACCTGTACTTGCAAGACATACATCTAGTGTGTCACTTTCAACTAGGAATGACTTACACACAAACTCACCTAGGAGTAGTTTATGCCAACTTCACTTTTAGGCATCAGTAGTGGGCATTAATCTTAGTTTTCACATTATTATTTCGTAACGATACCATAATACATAAACAATGCTTTAATCAAGTCTAGGGCTTTGGCAAATTTCTATACAAGGGGAGTTTGATTCACAACTACATAATATGATAATGTGTTATTCCACCTTTCCATTTTGTACAATATCAATACTTTTAAAGTTATATATGTTATGACCCCACCTCCAGATAACCCCCAATTAAGGGAGACCGAGAGGTCGAAGCCGCACCCATAACTTCCGAATCAAAGGTTTGGCAATTAACCAAGAATAGTTATCAAATTTTAATAGATTAAACGGGAAAACTATAAGAAAATAAACTTTTTCATACCTTTTTGAAAACTTGGATATCTAAACTTCTATCCACTTATGGATTCTATTCTAACTAATCCTCCTTGTATTTTACTTCATGTATTTCATAATATGATGATTTACTGTTTGTCCTTTTGGCTTGTACCTAAAACGCCGACAAACAAAACGTCAGTCAGCCGAAGCTGGTATGTGGGGGAAACAATAAATGTGCAACTATGATAACAATGTAATCATTCAATTAATCATTTAACAACCAAGATTTCATTTTAAATATAACTCCGCGATCCATGAGTACCCTATCCTCTGTGCTATCCCTGCAGTAGACCTGGATACTACCTTCCTTATGGTAGATCCCCATTAAACCCCTCATGGTCCCACCTATAGGAGAACCAGTTTCTAGGGTTGAGTCACATGGCACTACTCGTAAGTAGCCCACTCCTTAACTCATGGCATGCTAATGGGTCTCATGGCACTACACTTGGTAGCCCATTTTCTAACCCATGATAACCTAGACTTACTCTAGGTTACCCCTTTTTAGCCTTGACAAGCCCCAGAGGTGGACCCGGATCTAGCCAGTTATACATGTATATTCATAGTGATAGTCATAGTCACTCTATAGTTGCATGAAATAAAAGCATCCAACAGTTATTTCAAGCCATGAGGGAAACGTTCGATAAAATCCTCAAAAAACTAGTTGGGATAATCATAAGCGTAACCACATACCTGATTTGATGATTTCACAAGCATTAAGCAAATACAACCAAGAATGCAATCCAAGCAAGCAATTCAATAATCACATAATTCCTGAAAGGAATATGTACTCTATTTATTACACACTTTATCAAGAATATACTTTATTGACTTGGATTCACTTTCTAGGATTTTTGTATCCATTTTAGGGTTTCATTTTGCAATTAGGTTTCCCTTCATCTTTTACCATATTAAACGCTAATTTTGTGCCATTACTCATAAACCCTAATTATCTCATCTATTCTTCAATATTAAGGTTATCTTAACAACATATAACTCTATTTTCATATTATAGGCACATTTATCATCAATTAATTTCATTAAGCTTCTTTTAGATTAAAGCTATTATTTTTATCCTTTTAATCCATGACAAGATCATTATGTGCATCTATCATCAATTCAAAGTTCAGTAGGGTCTAATTAACATATGAACTCATTTTACCATCAATTCCATGTTTTATTCGTGAAAAGACCCTAATTACTACATTTAGGGTATTTATCCAGAATTAATGACTTTTATATACAAATGACTTAGAACCATCATTTAACAATCATATTTTCACAATTTTCAAATTAAATATGATCTTATCCTCTTTGACCCTAAATTAGGGTTTCTAAATACTTAATCATTCTCATATGAGGTATAAACCCTAAATCATGCAATTTTACATCTAGATCAGGTTCAAATCTAACATTATCATTCAATAGGTTATTAATACTTTGATTAACCCATTAAGCATACTAGATTCAACCTTTAATCACAAATAGGGTTTTTAACTTAACTTTAATGCACTTTTCATCTACTTATTTTACTTTTGTAATTAGGAACGGAATCAATCTTCAGTATTATTTTTATTGGATTCCTCTCGTTCTCCTGATCAAATTTCATATATTACTTGTCCTAATCGGAGTTACCAATCTTTAATTATGAATTTAGCAAGATTTTACTTACTTGGCCAATCAGGAGTTGCCACGTCATCACAGTCCATGCAACGTTGTGGATTTGGAAATATAACAGAATTACCATTATACCCTCACTTAAGTCAGCCGTTGCTTCATACCCTGGAGGGTATATCCGTCAAATGCGCAATAGCTTCTTGTTCCTCGCGCTATCCTAGTGTTGTCGCATTGGTTGCGCGAGGCGCAGCTTCCACACCCCTTCCCCGACTCCGTTAGTTGCCAAGGAGGGTTCTCCTCCCTCTGTCGACTATCCTCGTAGCTGAAGAAGCCCTCCACCCGCAGCCAGGGTGACTGGCCCATGCTGTCCGGGCCTGCGACCTGCGACCGGCCTGTCAGCCGTGTTGCATGTGCTGCACGGCGGTGGTTGGCAGGGGAAAGGTGGTCGACCACCCCAGTTTCTTGCAGTAACCCCGTGCCTCCTCAAATATCCTACTACAGCCACCAGTTGCTCCCGAGAAAGCTCTCCGCTTCTTGGTTAAGGTTTGTGTGCAAAGAAGAAGGAGAAAGGAGAGAGTTGTGTGAGATTCTACCTCCAACTCGAACCAAAGACTCTGCCCCTATATAGGGAAGAGAAACAAAGCCATAAGTTGGGTTATACACGACTCAAAGAGTCTCTTTCTAAAAGGATTCATTTTCCTTCAAGGAGAAGTAATCATTCTCTCTCTTTTTTATCCTTTTGATAATCCTTCTTCTTTAATTATTAGGATTTCGAAAATTATATCTTCTATATCTTCTTTGTACTTTCTTTTTAATTTATTGGCACGAAATTATATTCTCTTTTATTAGAAAATACTTCCTTTCTATCCTTATCACAAAATCCATTAATAATGTATCACATTATCCTCTTATTTTGCAATTTTAGTATTTTCTCTTTCCTTTCTCTTTATTGGGACTCCTTGGATCCCAAGAAACTCTATTATTTCGAAATCCTTTTTATTGGATATTCATTATCCTTCTAGATGCATCTATATGCATTATTTCTTCATTATCATGTTTATTTCTTATTAAAATAACTCGTTTTGAGGTTTTCTCTTTATTTCTCTTTTATTTTCCTCATTGGTATTCCTTTTAATATTAGTAACCTCATGGATACGAAAATTCATCAAGAAATCTCATTTATGCCTCTTTCCACTCATTTTTCACATTTTATCATTATTTTCAATTTCTTTCTTAATAAAGAAATACTTAATTGATCTTTTCTTTTCGTATTGCACTCTTTATGCAAATTTGGACTCCTTGGAACCAAAGGAACCCAAGAGGCATGAAATCCCTCTTTGAATTTGTCTTCTAGAGGTTTCCACATTTTTCTTTTCTCAAAAACTCAATTATTCATTTACTAATATAATAATTGAATTTCCTTTCTTTATTTCCTTGTTATTGGGCCCAATACCAATAAAGCCCACAACATAATCATCAAGTCTATTGTAAATGAAATCCATTTATTCGAACCTAATTATATCATTATTTGTTCAAATATCTTTAATATGAAAAATTACATTTCTCACCAATTGAACCCAAAAATTGGGGTTGTAACATCCTTCCCCTCTTATAGGAATTTTGTGCTCAAAATTCTATCAAGCAAATAAACAATTTAGAATAAGACTTTTCCATGTCCATCATTAGCCCCTATGTGGCTTCACCATACTCATAGCGCTTCCAAAGAACCTTCATCATCACATATTCTTTTTTCTGGGTTCTTTCATCCTGGCGTCCATAAACTACACAGGTGACTCAGGTCATTTCAGCCTCCCTTGGGGCTCATTAGGTTCATTGCTCAACACATGGTCGGGGTACCTCACATAGTATAAATTGGACACATGGAACTCATCACACATTACTTTATCCTGAGGGGTAAGGTCAAACTTAACCTTCTCCACCAAAACATGTCAAAAGAACCCATGCATCATGGACTCAACTCTCTTAGCTATAACTTAGAGGGGTCAGATTTTCATGTCACATATTCTCCTATAGTGAACTTCATGTCAGTCTACTTTGCATCTTCTCACGACTCTTGTCATCTCTAGGCTCCTATCATCCATTGCACGATCAAAGCGACTTCATCTACACACACTGTGGTCCTTTTCTAACCATCACGTGGTCCTTTCACCAACATCACCTTACTGAGGTGGTGACCGACACAACCTCACTTACAGAGTTTCTTTAAATCCCAATACTGGCTATGGTGGTTATCTTCAAATCTTGCATAGGACAAGAACTGTCTCTAGCTATCACCTTGAATGAACACATATGCTCTCATCAGACCCTTTAGTCTGGATCATACTAACCATTAGTTAGGGGTGATAAATTATACTAACATCGAGTTCTTCATGTACCTACTTCCACCTTTTGGAAGGGAACCTTTAGGTCAAACTCAAGAACTTTTATACTGAATCTCATGGTGTAGTTGAGTCATCTCTCTCATATGTAGTTCAACCCGATCTTGTCCCTTCACAGTACTCGTTCTTTCTCATGTCATCTAGGTAAGGCGATCTACCATAACCCATATTGCATCTCGACCTTCCTTGATCCAGGGAAGACTTACAACATCCATAGTGATGAACTCCCTTTCTCTTTCATGGACTCTTTATCCTTTATATCCAGACACTGGGTTACTGTTGTTCATCTTTCACCCTCGGCTTGCATGGCTATATACCAAATGCAACATAATCTTAGTTATCTAAAGTACTACTATCAGTTATTATCTTCGTAGTACGGTGTATGGTGATCTTAAAATCATGATCTCCTGTATGTCATTATTCCTCAAGATCAAAACCTCAAAACCCCTAAACCATTCTAGTCGGGGTTTCATCACCTTCTTTTCCAAAGAAGTGCATCTGAGGTTCTACCACCATCCTTTCATTGCATCAAGGACTAGACTGGCTAACCAAACATCCATTAACTGATATCATTACAATAGAGTGTTATCCAAACATATCTTCTTTTCCAAACTTAGGGTTAGTCTAACAACCTCTTATAACCAACTAGGCAGATATATCTCAACCAGGGCATCCCTTACCACTTCACATCCTTACATATTAGGTAACATTGAAGACCTACACTTCCATGTATTTCACTTATCATCTCAAACTCTAAGTCTACTTCATTAAGAAAACTCTCTGATTTCATCATCATGGTGGTCAAATCTCAACCTGGTATAACTTGTAAGTTCCACATAGCTCATGATAAAAACATCCTCATAAGGTGACTACCTCATTCCTCTTAGTGTTTGTAAACCATCCATGTATCATTCACTTTACCAGGGTATGTTATCTTCTCTATCCCCATATCTTGTGGCAACGTTCCAACCCCCATTATCCTTGGTGTATGGCATGCGTACTGTCCTATCTCTCACCCCCATAAACAAAGGAAATAAGCATTTGGCTGTAGTCCAAATACAGAGTTCTTCCTGTTCCAAGAGTAGAGATGGTACATCCCACCTTGCATGTACACCTTTAAATCTAAGTTGAAACATGTTGTTTATGCCTCTATATTACAGTCATCTTGATATCAAAGTTACCTCCATGGAAAACTGGTTTCGAACCTACTTGGGTCATCACACAATCCTTGGTCATCTCCTCTAGGTCTATAGGGTGTCGACACTTTTAGGGTCATCCCTCTTCCCTTATGCATCCAGAGAGTGCCCTACTCATCTGCCCTTTGGGTCCCATGAGTTCATGAAGGTGATCAATCTCCTAACCCATGGCCCTTAGACAATGATAGTTGTTATCTCCCGACCCTATGGTCCTGTGCAACTAGGGAATTAGGCAACTCCTACTTCCATTGGTCTTATCCCTAGCTGACCCTAGGATAGACTTAGGATTCCATTATAGTACATGTTCAACTTAGAACCTTACCCAAGCCTTCATCATCTCTCTCTGCATTCCTGGGCTGACTTTCATCCTTTCCTAAGGGTCATGGCGACATGCCTACCTTGGTCAGGCCCCATACCGGTTACCTCCATGGTAACACATCCACATGCACTTAGAGATGGTTATCTATGGGTCTACAGGTTCATTATCATACCATGTACTTTTCACTTAGCTTCTCAAGATCCTATGAGTCCTCTTTAGGTTTCCTCAAAACCCACAAAAATGGTATACACCCTACCAAAGGGTCCCTCTCCTAGGATGGGAGGAAACTACGACTCTTGACAACAAGGTCATAAACATCCTTAAGGTTTACATCCATATTAGCATGCTTAACCGAGCAGCTACTAAGGCACAAGCGGACCACTGACTAGCAATGCTAGGTCGTACTTGTTCTCATTCCTCAACATTGGATCAAGATCATACCTTCCCTTGTCATCAACCTAGCTGTGAGGGGTTCATCAACATACCTTAAACTTAAGGGGTTTCTCTTTCCTCTAAATGTGAGGAGTACCACACCCCCATCTATAGGAACTCAACTCTCATCATGGGTATCAGGTACACCACTTCCCCTCTTAGGCCTAGGAACCCTAGGTTCACTTTTAGGTGTCCAACTGCATGCCCAACCTCTTAATCACGAACCAAACATGTATAAAGTATGTCACACACTTCCTGTCATCCATCTACTCGAGCACCACTTTAGAGTTGAGTCCTCCTTAAGGACAACCAACAAGGAACAAGGCCTCACAACCTATTACTAAACCTCTCCAGGTCTAAGGAACTCTTCTCCCTATCTCAGTAGGGTAACACCTATACCAAAGGCACAAAGGTATGAGCAGATTCATCCTCTCTCTAAGGTTTCGCTCCTCTCATGGCAACCAAGACATCAACAACCTCCAGGGATCGATCATCTGGCGACCACTATCATCCACATAGGTCGCATCATCCTCAACGCCCTACTTTTCCTCATATCTCAGAGTCTAGGATTCCGACCTTCTTGCTTGGTTTCCTGTTCTCTCTCTAGAGCTAACACTACAACCAATCCTCACCATTAGAGGTCCTCTCTTCATGAAGGATCAACCTCAAAAGCATCCTATACATGGGTGAAGCCTAGGATCGAACTTATGTTGGCTCAAGATCATCCATAACCCTTTATGCTTATTTCATAAGTTTTCCATCATGATTCCTTAACCAAGGTTTCATCCTACTGTCGACACTACTGACGTGCCCTAGGTGCAAGCTAAACCCTACTTGCACAAGTCCATAGGGTTCTATAGGTTTTTCTCTAACCTCATTAATGAAGGAGTTAGCCTTCACTCTAACATGCACGACCCTTCCCAGGGTTGGGTCGCCAAAGGTACTAGGTCATCCAACCTCTCATGGCTCATATGTCATCCAAGGCATGTCCATCCAAACACTTGGTTTAACTCATCATGCCATCTCTCCTTCACTTAGGGTTAGGGTTAACATCATCCTTAGAGGATGTTCCAGGTCTCTACTTGTAATGGAGACCTCTATCTCCAAGACTAACTCTCCTTATGTATCCTCCTGACAAGAAGGCCTAGCCTCAGGTCTCTTCTGAGGGCATGATAACTTATGTCATATGACCTAAGCATGTATCTATCCTTTAGTTTACACTTAATCTATTAAGATTATGTCCATGACATCTTATTTACATGCTTTTTATTAATTTGGTGGAGGATTCCTTAGACCTTATTAACCTTACCCATACCTCAAGAGGGTGAGAAGAAGAGAGAGAAAACCCTAATCCTTAATGTCCTTAATAGAATTTGAGTTGAGAAGGCATTAATCAAGATGAGAAAGTCCTAAAGGTATCTTATTTCGATTCATACCCTAAGACTTTGTCCAGGAAGTCACACGGATGTGGGAGTCATCGTATTCCGACTAGCGGTGCGGAGGAAAATATTGCCAACCCCCAGTCGTGATCATTTTCTAGACACCACATTCTTTCGGATAATCCTCTAATAACTCCCTTGGGTTCTATGGAGTTTGTAAAATTTAATAATTATTAATGGTTAAGCGAGGAACCTACGCTCTGATACCAAATGTTACGACCCCACCTCCCGATAACTCCCAATTAAGGGAGACCGAGAGGTCGAAGCCGCACCCATAACTTCCGGATCAAAGGTTTGACAATTAACCAAGAATAATTATCAAATTTTAACAGACTAAATGGGAAAAATGTAAGAAAATAAACTTTTGCATGCCTTTTGAAAACTTGGATCTCTAAATTCTATCCACTTATGGATTCTATTCTAACTAATCCTCCTTGTATTTTACTTCATGTATTTCACAATATGATGATTTACTGTTTATCCTTTTGGCTTGTACCTAAAACATCGACAAACAAAATATTGGTCAGCCGAAGCTGGTATGTGGGAGAAACAATAAATGTGCAACTATGATAACAATGTAATTATTCAATTAATCATTTAACAACCAAGATTTCATTTTAAATATAACTCCACGATCCATGAGTACCCTATCCTCTGTGCTATCCCTGCAGTGGACCTGGATACTACCTTCATTATGGTAGATCCCCATTAAACCCCTCATGGTCCCAACTATAGGTGAACCAATTTCTAGGGTTGAGTCACATGGCACTACTCGTAAGTAGCCCACTCCTTAACTCATGACATGCTAATGGGTCTCATGCCACTACACTTGGTAGCCCAATTTCTAACCTACAATAGCCTAGACCTTACTCTGGGTTACCCCTTTTTAGCCTTTACAAGCCCCAGAGGTGGACCCGGATCTAGCCAGTTATACATGTATATTCATAGTGATAGGCATAGTCACTCTATAGTTGCATGAAATAAAAGCATCCAATAGTTATTTCAATCCATGAGGGAAACGTCGATAAAATCCTCAGAAAACTAGTTGGGATAATCATAAGCATAACCACATACCTGATTTGATGATTTCATAAGAATTAAGAAAATCCAACAAATAATGCAATCCAAGCAAGCAATTCAATAATCACATAATTCCTAAAAAGAATATGTACTCTATTTCTTACACACTTTATCAAGAATCTACTTTATTGACTTGGATTCACTTTCTAGGGTTTTTGTATCCATTTTAGGGTTTCATTTTGCAATTAGGGTTTCCCTTCATCTTTTACCATATTAAACCCTAATTTTATGCCATTACTCATAAACCCTAATTATCTCATCTATTCTTCAATATTAAGGTTATTATAACTCTATTTTCATATTACAGGAACATTAATCATCAATTAATTTCATATAGCTTCTTTTACATTAAAGCTATTATTTTTATCCTTTTAATCCATGACAAGATCATTATGTGCATCTATCATCAATTCAAAGTTCATTAGGGTCTAATTAACATATGAACTCATTTTTCCATCAATTCCATCTTTTATTCATGAAAAGATCCTAATTACTACATTTAGGGTATTTATCCAGAATTAAGGACTTTTATATACAAATAACTTAGAACCATCATTTAACAATCATATTTTCACATTTTTCAAATTAAATATGATCTTATCCTCTTTGACCCTAAATTAGGGTTTCTAAATACTTAATCATTCTCATATGAGGTAAAAACCCTAAATCATGCAATTTTACATCTAGATCAGGTTCAAATCTAACATTATCATTCAAAAAGTTATTAATACTTCGATTAACCCATTAAGCATACTAGATTCAACCTTTAATCACTAATAGGGTTTTTAACTTAACTTTAATGCACTTTCCATCTACTTATTGTACTTTTGTAATTAGGAACGGAATCAATCTTTCATACCATTTTTATTGGATTCCTCTCGTTCTCCAGATCAAAATTCATATAATACTTGTCCTAATCGGAGTTACCAATCTTTAATTATGAATTTAGCAAGATTTTACTTACTTGGCCAATCGGGAGTTGCCACGTCATCACAATCCATGCAACATTGTGGATTTGGAAATATAACGGAATTACCATTATACCCTCACTTAAGTAAGCTGCTGCTTCATACCCCAGAGGGTATATCTGTCAAATGCGCAATAGCTTCTTCTTCCTCGCGCTAACCTAGCGCTTCCGTGTTGGTTGCGCGAGGCGCAACTTCTGCACCCCTTTTACGACTCTGTTGGTCGCCAAGGAGGGTTCTCCTACCTATGTCGATCCTCGTCACAGTTGAAGAAGCCCTCCGCCCGCAGACAAAGTGGTTGGCCCATGCTGGCTGGGCCTGTGACCTGCGGCCAGCCTGGCAGCCGTGCTGCACGTGCTGCACGACGGTGGTTGGCAGGGGAAAGGTGGCCGACCACCCTAGTTCCTTGCGGTAACCCTGTGCCTCCTCAGAGATCCTCCTACAACCACCAGTTTCTCCCGAGAAAGTTCTCCGCTTCTTGGTTAAGGTTTGTGTGCAAAGAAGAAGGAGAAAGGAGAGAGTTTCGTGAGATTCTACCTCCAACTCAAACCAAAGACTCTGCCCCTATATAGGGAAGAGAAACAAAGCCATAGGTTGGCTTATACATGACTCAAAGAGTCTCTTTCCAAAAGGATTCATTTTCCTTCAAGGAGAAGTAATCCTTCTCTCTCTTCTTTATCCTTTTGATAATCCTTCTTCTTTAATTATTAGGATTTCGAAAATTATATCTTTTATCTTCTTTCTACTTGCTTTTTAATTTATTGGCACGAAATTATATTCTCTTTTATTAGAAAATACTTCCTTTCTATCCTTATCACAAAATCCATTAATAATGTATCACATTATCCTCTTATTTTCTAGTTTAGTATTTTCTCTTTCCTTCCTCTTTATTGGGACTCCTTGGATCCCAAGAAACTTTATTATTTCGAAATCCTTTTTATTGGATATTCATTATCCTTCTAGATGCATCTATATGCATTATTTCTTCATTATCATGTTTATTTATTATTAAAATAACTCTTTCTGAGGTTTTCTCTTTATTTCTCTTTTATTTTCCTCATTGGAATTCCATTTAAAACTAGCAACCTCATGGATATGAAAATTCATCAAGAAATCTCATTTATGCCTCTTTCCACTCATTTTCCACATTTTATCATTATTTCAATTTCTTTCTTAATAAAGAAATACTTAATTGATCTTTTCTTTTCGTATTGCACTCTTTATGCAACTTTGGACTCCTTGGAACCCAAGGAACCCAAGAGGCACGAAATCCCTCTTTGGATTTTCCTTCTAGAGGTTTCCACATTTTTCTTTTCTCAAAAACTCAATTATTCATTTGCTAATTTAATAATTTAATTTCCTTTCTTTATTTCCTTGTTATTGGGCCCAATACCAATAAAACCCACAACAAAATCATCAAGTCTATTGTAAATGAAATCCATTTATTCGAACCAAATTATATCATTATCTGTTCAAATATCTTTAATATGAGAAATTACATTTCTCACCAATTGAACCCAAAAATTGGGGTTGTAACATCCTTCCCCTCTTATAGGAATTTTGTCCTCAAAATTCTATGAAGCAAATAAACAATTCAGAATAAGACTTTTCCATGTCCATTATTAGCCCCTATGTGGCTTCACCATACTCATAGCACTTGCAAAGAACCTTTATCATCACATATTCTTTTCTCTGAGTTCTTTCATCCTGGCGTCTATAAACTACACAGGTGACTCATGCCATTTCAGCCTCCCTTGGTGCTCACTAGGTTCATTGCTCAACACATGGTCGGGATACCTCACATAGTGCACTAAATTGGACACATGGAACTCATCACACATTACTTTATACTGAGGGGTAAGGTCAAACTTAACCTTCTCCACCAACCATGTCAAAAGAACCCATGCATCGGGGACTCAACTCTCTTAGCTATAACTTAGAGGGGTCAGATTTTCATGTCACATATTCTCCTATAGTGAACTGCATGTCAGTCTACTTTGCATCTGCTCACAACTCTTGTCGTCTATAGGCTCCTTTCAGACATTGCACGATCAAAGCAACTTCATCTACACACACTGTGGTCCTTTTCTAACCATCACGTGGTCCTTTCACCAACATCACCTTACTGAAGTGGTGACCGACACAACCTCTCTTACAGAGCTTCTTTAAATCCCGATACTGGCTATGGTGGTTATCTTCACATCTTGCATAGGATAAGAACTGTCTCTAGATATCACCCTGAATGAGCACATATGCTCTCATCCGACCCTTTAGTCTGGATCATACTAACCATTAGTTAGGGGTGATAAACTGTACTAACATCGAGTTCTTCATGTACCTAGTTCTACCTTTTGGAAGGGAACCTTTAGGTCAAACTCAAGAACTTTTATACTCAACCTCATGGTGTAGTTGAGTCATCTCTCTCATATGTAGTTCAACCCAATCTTGTCCCTTGACAGTACTCTTTCTTTCTCATGTCATCTAGGTAAGGCGATCTACCATAACCCATTTTGCATCTCGACCTTCCTTGATCCAGGGGAGACTTACAACATCCATAGTGATGAAATCCCTTTCTCTTTCGGGGACTCTTTATCCTTTATATCCACACATTGGGTTATTGGTGTTCATCCTCCACCCTCAGCTTGCATGGCCATATACCACATGCAACATAATCTTAGGTATCTAAAGTACTACTGTCACTTATTATCTTCGTAGTACGGTGTATGATGATCTTAAAATCATGGTCTCTTGTATGTCATTATTCCTCAAGATCAAAACCTCAAAAACCCTAAACCATTCTAGTCGGGGTTTCATCACCTTCTTTTCCAAAGAAGTGCATCTGAGGTTCTACCACCATCCTTTCATTGTATCAAGGACTAGACTGGCTAACCAAACATCCATTAACTGATCTCGTTACATCAGAGTGTTAGCCAAACATATCTTCTTTTCCAAACTTAGGGTTAGTCTAACAACCTCTTCTAGCCAACTAGGCAGATATATCTCAACCAGGGCATCCCTTACCACTTCACATCCTTACGTATTAGGTAACATTGAAGACATACACTTCCATGTATTTCACTTATCATCTCAAACTCTAAGTCTACTTCATTAATAACACTCTCTAATTTCATCATCGTGGCGGTCAAAGCCAACCTGGTATAACTTGTAAGTTCCACATAGCTCATGATAAAAACATCCTCATAAGGTGACTACCTCATTCCTCTTAGTGTTTGCAAACCATCCATGTATCATTCACTTTACCAGGGTATGCTATCTTCTCTGTCCCTAATATCTGCTAGTAACGTTCCAACCCTCATCATCTTTATCCTTGGTGTATGGCATGCGTACTGTCCTATCTCTCACCCCCATAACAAAAGGAAATAAGCATTTGGTTGCAGTCCAAATACATAGTTCTTCATGTTCCAAGAGTAGAGATGGTACATCCCACCTTGCGAGTACACCTTTAAATCTAAGTTGAAACGTGTCATTTATGCCTCTATATTACAGTCATCTTGATATCAAAGTTACCTCCATGGAAAACTGGTTTCGAACCTACTTGGGTCATCACACAATCCTTGGTCATCTCCTCTAGGTCTATAGGGTGCCGATACTTTTAGGGTCATCCCGCTTCCCTTATGCATCCAGAGAGTTCCCTACTCATCTACCCTTTGGGTCCCATGAGTTCATGAAGGTGATCAATCTCCTAACCCATGGCCCTCGAATAATGATAGTTGTTACCTCCCGACCCTATGGTCCTGCGCAACTAGGGAATTAGGCAACTCCTACTTCCTTCAGTCTTATCCCTACCTGACCCTAGGATAGACTTAGGATTCCATTATAGTACATGTTCAACTTAGAACCTTACCCAGGCCTTCATCCTCTCTCTTTACATTCCTGGGATGACTTTCATCCTTTCATAAGGGTCATGGTGACCTGCCTACCTTGGTCAGGCCCCATACCGGTTACCTCCATGGTAACACATGCACATGCAGTTAGAGATGGTTATCTGTGGGTCTACAGGTTCATTCTCATACCATGTACTTTTCACTTAGCTTCACAAGATCCTATGAGTCCTCTTTAGGTTTCCTCAAAACCCATAAAACTGGTATACACCCTACCAAAGGGTCCCTCTCCTAGGATGGGAGGAAACTACGACTCTTGACAACAAGGTCACAAACATCCTTAAGGTTTACATCCATATGAGCATGCTTAACCCAGCAGCTACTAAGGCACAAGCGGACCACTGACTAGCCATGCTAGGTCATACTTGTTCTCATTCCTCAACATTAGATCAAGATCATAACTTCCCTTGTCATCAACCTAGCTGTGAGGGGTTCATCAACACACCTTAAACTTAAGGGGTTTCTCTTTCCTCTAAACGTGAGGAGTACCATGTCCCCATCTATAGGAACTCAACTCTCATCATGGGTATCAAGTACACCACTTCCCCTCTTAGGCCTAGAAACCCTAGGTTCACTTTTAGGTGTCCAACTGCATGCCCAACCTCTTAACCACGAACCAAACATGTATAAAGTATGACACACACTTCCTGCCATCCATCTACTCGAGCAACACTTTAGAGTCGAGTCCTCCTTAAGGACAACCAATAAGGTACAAGGCCTCACAACATGTTACTAAACCTCTCCATGTCTAAGGAACTCTTCTCCCTATCTCAGTAGGGTAACACCTATACAAAAGGCACAGAGGTATCAACAGATTCATCCTCTCTCTAGGGTTTCATTCCTCTCATGGAAACCAAGACATTAAAAACCTCCAAGGATCGATCATCTGGCGACCACTATCATCCACTTAGGTCGCATCATCCTTAACTCCCTACTTTTCCTCATATCTCAGAGTCTTGGATTACAATCTATTTTCTTGGTTATCTAGTATGTTGTTATGTAACCCTTGACATCTAGTCATACCATTGTTGTGTTGTGATACTTTGTACTTCAAATTTTAATAAATATAATTTTACTTTTATGCTTTTTTAGTGTGATATAATGACTAAACATAATAACTCCACTCAATGACATATGGGGTTAAGAGAGGCATTCTCTCCCCCTCTCCCATGCCCATGGCAAAAGCCGAACGCTCGAGAGGGTGGTAAATCATGGTGGCAGCTGGGATTCAAACCTGAGTCCCTTTGTTAGGGGACACCGTGCTTGACCACTTGAGCCACTCCTTGTCGGCACCACTCAATGGCATACTATTTTTTGGTAGATGACATGAACATGAGATCATGTCTAAGCTAAGCGTGTTCATTTATGTTGAGTCCTGATTCATATAAAATTATGGAAATCAAGAGAACAATAATACATTAAGACTATTATTTGTGTTGAACTATTACTATCTCTCATTAATCACGACAACACATATATCAAGTCAAACACATAGGTACATCTTAGACAATAGGTGTGTAACATAATGAATCTTAGATGTAATCTCCATGTAAAAATTTTCCCCAAGTTTCCCTCTCATTTCTATCATTTATGTCATTTATGTTTAATTAGTAGAATTTATAGTGGTTTAGTGAACATTTATTCACTAATTGTACCAATATAAGGGTTTATGCATAAATACCTCAGTGAAAGCTTAATTACCATACCTAAGTGCTATAAATCTTAATATAACTTTTTGATATGATTTGAAAAAATAAAATGAGGCTAAGTTTCAAATTTGGTTCGATTTGGATGTTGTTTGTGCAAGTTATGCAATTTTAGGTACATTCTAGACTTTTATGCAATTTACCCAATTGCAAGGTTTTCTTTGCAAATTATCAACTTAATTTTAATCCTTAGATATTCCCTTACCATTAACGAGATTTAAACCATTGGAGAACCTAGTTTCACCTTGGTTTGATGGTATTTCTTTCCAAGGGCATTATAGGGATTACCCTCTTTGTAAAGGTGCTTATCTTTAAAAGCTATCAACCAATGAGATTATTTCTTTCTTGAAAAACGGTGGGGATGGCCTAGAAGGATTTGTGGGCTCTTAGGACCGAATTTTGATATCCAAGAAGAGTCCATGAGCTGTCCTCTTGCATGGCCATCAAGCCCTAGGCTAAAGACATATGGAAAGTCCCTTAAGACACCTCATGCTTCACCTCTCTCTTTATATAGCCATGTATACCCCTTCCCAACTCACAATTCAAAGACTCTTGCTCTCCTTTTCTTTCCTCTAGCTTAGAAAATAGTTCCTTCTTTATTTGTCCAAGAAGTTTCTGTCCCAAGGTAATAGAGGGAGCCTACCTCGGTGAAGAAGGCTCTTCGGGCTTCCAAATTGCTCTATTAGGGTTTCTAAAGCTCCTCCTTGGTAATTTCGACCAAAACTAGTAAGTTTCCTCCCTTCCTTCCCTATTTTCATACTTTTAGTCTTCCTTAAACCTTCTTATAGGTCAGAACCATGACTATACATTGTAAAACTCCACCTAAAACCCTAAAACATCTCATCTCCATGCTCTTTTGCTAGGGTTTGCACCTCTAATGTGGAGAAGGTGATCTTTGCTCAAGAAAGGAGCTTAGCTTGGAGCAACCATACCTTATAATCTCGGAATCATTTCTTTTTAGATCTTCTTACATTCCTAGAGGAAAGTTTTGTTAACCCCCTTTTCATATATTGCTTAAGTACATGCTTAAAACCCATGCTTCTATGCTGATAATCAATGATTTCCATCTCTTTTTACCAAGTTCTTCTAAGGTTTTGGTTTCTTACTATTTTATCTTCTCTTGAATCTCTAGTTTGGTTATCTAAGAAACTTCAAACCTGATATTGGGTCAAATGGTGTTTTCTCCCTCTCCCTCTCTCTTTTATTATCTCGATCAATTTGATGATGTGGCAATTTCCTATTGGTCAGTATTGAAAAATTCATATCATCTAAACTGCTTATCCAAATTTGACAAATAAATATGTTTTGGAATTAGAAAACTAATATCTATCTAATAAAAATAATTTCAAGGTCTGATTCCATGGTTTGATGAAGGGTGTTTTTTGTAAAATGAATTTAATGCATAAAATCCATAAAAAATTACATCTTAATCATCATAACTCCAAAATTAACATAAAAATATGTTTTCTTGATCAAGAGAACCTAATAAGTTCATTGGTGATATTTTCAAAAGATAAATTCGAATTTTTCTAAAAAGCTATAAAATTAGGGTTTCTATATATTAATGTGCACTATGTACTCTAATACATGTTAATACATTGAAAATAGACAAAGTGGATCTTGGACTCAATTAAAGTGGTGAAAGTTAATAATTGATATTAGCAAGAGAGTTATGTGCATTCCTTACACCCTATGTTGGGATAATTGCAGTCAAACCCTATATTTCCCTATTTAGGCATAAATGAACCCTAAATATTCTATTCATGAATCCTAATGTTGTTCATGCCTAAAATAAGATTATAATTTCTTCTTATTTGGGTCTTATACCCCACTGCCTTGCTTATTAACTATTATGGCTACTCTTTCTATGACTACTTTTCTAGAATGTGGATTTATGTTCTATTTAATTTATAGTAGCAATACTTATGTACAACCACCCACAGAGGGCATGTAAATAATCGCCCTGGGGAATTGACGCAATTTTACTGTGCGCTAAAATGCAAGTGAACGCGTCGAGTAGTACAGGCCTTTGTGAGGCCCGAGTCGAACACAGGGATACTCGGAATTCTTGGTGACTCCTACTAACTAGTCGCGATCAGCTAAGCCGATTAACAAGTTGAGAGTTGTTGTCAAAATTAAAAGAAAATAAAAATAAAACAAAGAAAACAATCGATTAAAGGTTAATTTAATCAATTCAAAAAGGTATCTTTAGGATTGCGGTTTCACCATAGGTTTTCATTGTATTAAATTCTATATAGCTACTCAATTTTCTCTCCCTATCTGGGTAGTGGCCTGAAAACAGAAGTGCCCACTGTCGTGGTGCAATTCACTACTTAGGTTTAGGTCGGTTCCACCGTCGTAGTAACCTATCCCCTAAACTAAGTGCATTACGAACGATCTCTCAGTATCCACCATTAATTTTACACCACCTTGGTCAAGGGATTTATCGATTAATGTAGATTTCGTCTCTTTTCAGCCGTTAATTCTTCTTTCAAAGTGATTAAGGGCATTAGGTTATTATTATGGTGATCAAGCATAACAATATATGGAGAAAACGAAACTATACCATGGATTTAAGAGATAAAATATGAATTACTATTATAAAATTGTCATACAATGAATTCCCGGGCTACTCCCGGTCCTAAAGACAAAGGGGATTAGCCCCGCATGGTCATCTCAATGAAAGACAAAGGAGTAGAGAAGAAAAACATGGGAAACATGGAGCAAACTCGTGTAACCCCTGATACAAAGGTGTTCCTGGAGATCCTCCTCGAGAAACGTGCATTTTGCAGTCTTCCGACAGCAAAATCGCCCGTCGGAGGTGCCCAGATCGCTCGGTTGACGGCCTTCGTCTCTCATCTCCTATCTCCCTCTCTCCTTCTTGGATGTTGTGCAATACAATCTCCTCTCCCCCTCGGGCCGTCCGTGCTCTTCTTAGGTCATAGGACCACTTTACGGCTCCGAAAAAGCTCAACCGTCGGATTAAAACGCTCCGTTTTAGTGCTGAAAATCACCAGATCCCGACGTTGTCGATAGTATCAACCCCAAGGTCGATGGTATCGACCATGGGACAGGTTATTCCTTCCAAGATCGCGTTTTGGGGTTGCTTTTTGATGAAATGTCGATACTATCGACCTGGGGGTCGATAGTATCGACTCCGGACAATGCAAAAGTGCCTGAAAAAGTGCCGAAACATGTGTATAAGTCCGAGGATTATATAAAATCATATAAATATGATAAAAGAAGTATAATTTGATGCAAAAAGAGTTTAAGGGCCAACTATAGTGAATTATGCAAATATAATCAAGAAAATGACAAATACATGCATAAAACAGATATAAAATAAGCCTATAAAAGTGACTCAAAACCCATGCATCAGGAATGTCTTATTCTCCCGATAATATTGTAGGTGACCGGGAATGTCTTATTCTCCCCTCACCTAAGGTTAGAGGTCTAGTAGGTGCCTCAACCCTACTTAGTTAGGTTGGCATAATTATCTTACATGCAAATCCTTTTTCATATAATTGTTAATGGCAAGTTTCTTTTGAATATAGCCTCATACTCTTGTTATCTTCATCATATGATGAACCCTAGCCTATTTTTATTTGTTGTACTTATCTTGATATCCCAGATTAGTTTTGTGACACATACCATGTTTTCTTTCCCATTTTGGTGGGTGCTTTGCCAACCACCCAGGTGCTGGTGCTGAGCAAGGAGAAGGACAAGTTTGAAGGAATTCATCTCAGGAGTAGATCTCAAGCTATCTGAAAGGATGTCTAGGTTGCTATAGCTAGATCCTTTTCTCTTATCTTTTTCTTTTGGGAACAATCATGTAATGAACAATGAAAGCCTTGTAATAGGCTTAATACTTTTATTTCCACTGCTATTGACATTTTGTAATGTATCTGGTGCATGCTTATTTACTTGGAATATTATACATGCATCCCTCAGTATCTTTTATCTTTCTAAAAAGATGGATGTTTTGTACTTCCTTTAAATTTTAGTAAGGAGGTGATCTCACCTCTTTACAACATGGTATCAAAGCTTTTAGGCAACTATTAGGACATGAAGTTGAAGCAAAGGTGTCTAGAATGGATCAGGGTTTTGGGGGCAGACAATATTTTCCTCTATACCACTAGCTTGGTTTACGAGGACTCCCGTGCCCATATGATACTGGCCTGGCCTGAGATGATACGAATTTCCCAATATAGTATGCTTTTAGGCAATAGCATTCTAGATATTCTTTTCTCATCTATGCTTCTATTTTTTTTCATCCAGGATTCAAATACTCCTGGAAACTTAATATGTTAACCCTACCTTTCATGATAGGTGACTCGTTCGACAGTAGGAACAAGGGAAAGGAGTCAAACCCTAATGACTCCAATGTGGGAAACACTCCTGTGACTCCTATTGGCCATAGTATGGTCAATCCTGCTACTGTAGGCACCCCCTCCTTCACACCGGAGCAAGAGTTGGAAATGTTGTGCCAAGTTCTCTCCACCATGATGGGGCAGCTCCACACAGTGCCTGCCAATGCCAACAAGCCAAGGGAGTTCACCCTCACTGACTTCATAAAGATGCATCCACCCTACTTCAAGGGTGAAAGTGAACACAACATGGTGGACAAAGCTGATGATTGGGTGTTGGCTTTGGATCAGATCTTCGAGGGTATGGTGTGCCCTCCTCACCTGAAAGTTCGGTTCGCGACATATGTGCTGGATGGACCGACGCGTGTCTGCTGGAATGGTGTCGCCCACACTTGAGACACCTCTACCATGGAGTGGGACCAGTTCCTGAAGCTCTTTAGGGATAAGTACATTTGTCCTGCCTTCCTGAGGAAGAAGGAAGCCGAGTTCTACATCCTCAGGCAGGGAAGCATGAGTGTGGCCGACGACATCCAACAGTTCCTACTTCTGGAACGCTATGCCACTAACCTTGGAGTTGAAAGAAGGGAAATGATGTTCTCGGAGGACCTAAACTACCAAGTGGGCCAAAGTCTTGTTCCACAACTTCCACTCACCTTCCAGTAGATGGAGGATAAGGCCCTAGTCATCTAGTCCTACCAAGGACTCCAATCCTATGGACACAATAATGGATATAGCAACAACAAGAGGAAGAACCCTACCCAGAATGAGAATCACAGACGTGATCAGTGCAATAGGTGCTCTCGACACCATCCTACAGGGAGATGTCCTGTTAACAATGCACCTACTCGTAGAGACAATTGACCTCCTCTGACCTGCCACGAGTGTGGCGAAGTTGGTCATATCTGACCACTCTTCCCCCATTTCCAGCAAGGACAGAATAATGCCCAGCAGCCGCAGTAGCCAAGGTAGAATCCGCCTCTGCAGAATAATAATAACAACAATAACCAGAATCCGAGGTGACTGCTAGTGGAGAGGAGGAATGGGAGAGTGTTTTCTCTCAATGGTGAGGAAGTAGGTGAAGATAATGAAGTTATTGAAGGTACCTTGCATCTTAATATGCATTCTATAAAGGCACTGTTTTATTCTGGCTCATCTAATACCTTCATATCATGTTAGCTTGCTTCCATGTTAGAAATAGAATATGAGTATATGGATCATATATTAGATGTAAAAACCCCTAGTGGTAAGATCTTCTCTTCGTATCTCCAAACTTCGATCATGGACCTCTGTATATATGGTATAATGTTTCCCTCAGATTTCATCTTGCTTGACATGACCACCTTTGATGTCATCCTGGGAATGGATTGGTAGAAGAGGTACAAAACTGTTTTGTTTTGTGAAGAATCAAATGTTAGTTTATCACATCCTTTTGAGGGAAGATTGTGTGTCAAGGGTAGGAAGTGAGAAGATCGACAATTTGTTAACTCTGCTATCAAAGCTAAAAAGCTAGTCTCGCAAGGGTGTAGAGCTTTCTTAGCATCTATAGTCCTCGAGACTACACTTCCTCTTCTCAACCACATAGATGCGGTGAAGGATTTCCTGGACATCTTTCCCAAGGAGTTACCTAGTTTGCCACCAACTCGAGAGGTGGAGTTATCCATCGAGCTTGTACCCAGAACTACACCAATATCGAAGCCGCTTTACCGCTTGGCCCCTGTCGAGCTTGCCGAACTGAAGAAGCATCTAGAAGAGCTTCTCAACATGGGCTTCATCCGCCCCAGTGTTTTGCCCTGGGGAGCCCCTGTCCTATTCGTAAAGAAGAAGGATGGTTTGATGCGGATGTGTATCGACTACCGCATACTTAACCAAGTGATGATGAAGAACTGGTATCCTTTGCCTCACATCAATGACTTGTTCGACCAGCTAAAGTCAGACACTGTGTTCTCCAAGTTGGATCTATAAAGTGGCTACTACCAGATGCGCGTGAAGGATAATGATGTACCAAAGACGACGTTCAGAACTTGCTATGGGCATTACGAATTCATGGTCATGCCTTTCGGCTTGACAAATGCCTCTGCTGCCTTCATGGACTTGATGAACTGAGTGTTCCGTCCATACCTTGACAAGTTTGTGGTGGTGTTTATCGATGACGTTTTGGTTTATTTTGAGACGTTAGAACAACATCGTGAGCATCTACGTATTGTACTCAACACACTATGAGAAAATCAACTCTATGCAAAATTCTCAAAGTGTGAGTTCTGGATAAAGGAAGTGATGTTTCTGGGTCATGTGATTTCTGCCGGACATATAGTTGTTGATCCTGCAAAGGCAGAAGCTGTGACCAAGTGGAAAGCTCCAAAGAATCCCTTAGAGATCCGTAGTTTCCTTGGCTTAGCAGGTTACTATCGAAGGTTTATCAAGAACTTCTCTGAGTTGGCCTTGCCTTTAACCAAGCTGACGTGAAAGGAGGTCAAGTTCTCTTGGACACCAGAATGTGAGAACAATTTTCAGAAGCTGAAGAAGAGCTTGGATTCTACTCCCGTGCTTGCTTTGCCTATTGAGGGCATACCCTATGTCATCTACACCGACACATCCAGGAAAGGCTTAGGGTGTGTTTTGATGCAAGACGGAAAGGTGATCACCTATGCTTCTCGACAGTTGAAACCTAATGAAGCTAATTGGCCTACACATGATTTGGAGCTTGCTTCCATAGTTCATGCTTTGAAGATCTGGCGACACTATCTCTATGGTGAAAAGTTTGAAGTCTTTTTTTATCACAAGAGTCTAAGATATTTATTGACTCAGAAGGATCTAAACTTGTGACAACATAGGTGTATGGAATATCTTAAAGATTACGACTTCACCATTACCTATCATCCTGGTAAAGCGAATGTCATAGCTGATGCTTTAAGTCACAAGAAGGATGATGTTTGTGCTGCTCTGAGATGTTCACTATGGGAAAACCTTGAACATGTGGCTAGATGGAGACCTCAGCCTGTTGAATAAGTAGATGAAGGCAAGTTGTGTGTTCATATGGCCAACTTGACTGTTACACCAACTTGGATCTTAGAAGTCATGGCTGCATAGTTGGAGAGTTCTGATCTTGAGGAGATGAAAGCTCTAACTGAGAAACCACAATCTAACTTCTCTGTCGAAGTGATTGGTGTTTTCCGCTTCAAACAAAGGTTGTGGATTCCTAATGTTGGTGATCTGAGATAGAAGGTTCTGAGTGAAGCTCATGGGTCCAAGTACACTATTCGTCTTGGCACAACAAAGATGTATAAGGACTTACTATGAAGCTTCTGGTTGAAGAACATGAAGAATGATATAGCTCTATTTGTCGCGAAGTGCTTGACATGTCAACAAGTCAAGATCAATCATCAATGACCTGGTGATCTTCTTTACCCTCTTGAAATTCCAAAATGGAAGTGGGGGAAAATCACAATGGACTTCATTACTGGTTTGCCCAAGTCCAAGAAAGGTTATGATGATGTTTGGGTGGTTATTGATCGCCTAACAAAATCTGCTCATTTCATGCCTTTCAAAACCAATTACAAAGTTGCAGATATGGCTCAGTTATACATTGAGTGGATCGTACTCCTGCATGGAGTAATTGAGGTAATAGTTTCCGATCATGACCCAAAGTTTACTTCTCGTTTATGGGATTAGATTCAGGAGGAGATGGGTACTTACTTGCGTTTCAGTACTGCTTACCACCCACAGACTGATGGTCAATCTGAGAGAATAGTTCTGATTCTGGAGGACTTACTTCGTGCTTGTGTGATGGATTGGGGTGGTGCATGGGATCAGTATCTACCATTAGTTGAGTTTTCTTACAACAATAGCTACCAAGCTAGTATTGGTATGCCACCTTTTGAAGCTCTCTATGGTAGACCATGTCGTTCACCTTTGCATTGGGATGATGTCGGTGAACGTTCTTTAGTGAAGACCAATGACATGCAAATGATGATAGAAAAGGTGCAGTTGATAAAGAAATGCATGAAAGCTGCTCAAGACTGACAGAAGATGTATTCTGACAAGAAGAGGTCCGATGTTAACTTCCTAGTGAGTGACTATGCATTTCTGAAGATCAAGCCTATTTGTTCTATTGTTATATCTAAAGTTAAAGGCAAGTTGAGTCCCCGCTATGTTGGACCATTTGAAATCTTAGATAAGGTTGGAGACTGTGCATACCGCTTAGCCTTACCTCCTTCCTATGATAAGATTCATAATGTGTTCCATGTCTCTATTCTGAAGAAGTATGTGAAGGACTCTCCTCATGTGTTTACTGTTGAGCCTTTGGAGATACATGAGAATCTGACCTATGAAGAGCTACCTGTGAAGATTCTTGATTCCCGAGTAAAGTAGCTGAAGAACAAAGAGATTGAGTTGGTAAAAGTTTTGTGGAAATATCATGGTCTGGAAAAAACCACTTGGGAGTTGAGATATCAAATGTTACACACTCACCCTTGTCTTTTTGCTTGAGATTTCGAGGACAAAATCCTTTTAAAGGGGTGGAGTGTTGTAACATAAGGAATGTTAGATGTAATTTCCATGTAAACCTTTTCCCCAAGTTTCCCTCTCATTTCTATCCTTTATGCCATTTATGCTTATTTTTTGGAATTTATAGTGGTTTAGTGAACATTTATTCACTAATTGTACCAATATAAAGGTTTATGCACAAATACCTCAGTGAAAGCTTAATTACCATAATTAAGTTCTATAAACCTTATTCTAACTTTTTTATATGATTTTAAAACATAAAATGAGGCTAAGTTTCAAATTTGGTTCGATTTGGATGTTGTTTGTGCAAGTTATGCAATTTTAGGTACATTCTGGACTTTTATGCAATTTACCCAATTGGGAAGTTTTCTTTGCAAATTATCAACTGAATTTTAATCCTTAGATATTCCCTTACTATTAAAATATTTTAAACCATTATAGAACCTAGTTTCACCTCTGTTTGATGGTATTTCTTTCCAAGGGCATTATAGGGATTACCCTCTTTATAAATGTGCTTATCTTTAAAGCTATCAAGCAAAGAGGTTATTTCATTCTTGAAAAACGGGGATGGCCTAGAAGGATCTGTGGGATCTTAGGACCAAATTTTGATATCCAAGAAGAGTCCATGAGCTGTCCTCTTGCATGGACATCAAACCCTAGGCTAAAGACACATGGAAAGTCCCTTAAGACACCTCATGCTTCACCTCTCTCTTTATATAGCCATGTATACCCCTTCCAAACTCACAATTGGAAAACTCTTGCTCTCCTTTTCTTTCCTCTAGATTAGATAATAGTTCCTTCTGTATTTTTCCACGAAGTTTCTGTCCCAAGGTAATAGAGGGAGCCTACCTTGGTGAAGAAGGCTCCGAGGGCTTCCAAATTGCTCTATTTAGGGTTTCTAAAGCTCCTCCTTGGTAATTTTGACCAAAACTAGTAAGTTTTCTTCCTTCCTTCCCTATTTTCATACTTTTAGTCTTACTTAAACCTTATTATAGGTAGGAACCATGACCATACATGGTAAAACTCCACCTAAACCCCTAAAACATCTCATCTCCATGCTCTTTTGCTAGGGTTTGCACCTCTAAAGTGGAGAAGGTGATCTTTGCCCAAGAAAGTAGCTTAGCTTGGAGCAACCATACCGTATAATCTTGGGATCATTTATTTTTGGACCTTCTTACATTCCTAGAGGAAATTTTGTTAACCCCGTTCTCATATATTGCTTAAGTACATGCTTAAAACCCATGCTTCTATGTTGAGAATCGATGATTTACATCTCTTTTTACCATGTTCTTCTAAGGTTTTGGTTTCTTGCTATTTTATCTTCTCTAGAATCTGTAGTTTGGTTATCTAAGAAAACTCAAACCTGATCTTGGGTCAAATGGTGTTTTCTCCCTCTCCCTCTCTCTTTAATTATCTCGATCAGTTTGATGATGTGGCAATTTCCTATTAGTCAGTATTGAAAAATTCATATCTTCTAAATCGCTTATCCAAATTTGACAAATAAATATGTTTTGGAATTGGGAAATTAATATATATCTAATAAAAATATTTTCAAGGTCTTATTTCATGGTTTGATGAAGGGTGATTTTTGTAAAACGAATTTAATGCATAAAATCCATAAAAAAATTACATCTTAATCATCATAACTCCAAAATTAACATAAAAATATATTTTCTTGATCAGGAGAACCCAATACATTCATTGGTGATATTTTCAAAAGCTAAATCCAAATTTTTATAAAAAGATGTAAAATTAGGTTTCTATATATCTAATGTGCACTATGTACTCTAATACATGTTAATACATTGAAAATAGGCAAAGTGGAACTTGGACTCAATTAAAGTGGTGAAAGTTAGTAATTGATATCATTAAGAGAGGTATGTGCATTCCTTACACCCTATGTTGGTATAATTGCAGTTGAACCCTATATTTCCCTAATGAGGCATAAATGAACCCTAAATATTCTATTCTTGAATCCTAATGTTATTCATGCCTCAAATTAGATTGTAATTTCTTCTTGTTTGGGTCTTATACCACACTACCATGCTTATTGAATATTATGACTACTCTTGCCATGACTACTTTTCTAGCATGTGGATTTATGTTCTATTTAATTTAAAGTAGCGGTACTTATGTACAACCACCCATAGAGGGCATGTAAACAATCGCCCTGGGGAATATCTTATTCTCCCCATAATATTGTAGGTGATTGGGAATGTCTTATTCTCCCCTCACCTAAGGTTAGAGGTCCGGTAGGTGCCTCAACCCTACTTAGTTAGGTAGGCATAATTATCTTACATGCAAATCCTTTTTGATATAATTGTTAATGGTAAGTTTCTTTTGAATATAGCCTCATACTCTTGTTATCTTCATCATACGATGAACCCTAGCCTATTTTTATTTGTTGTACTTATCTTGATATCCCAGATTAGTTTTGTGACACATACCATGTTTTCTTTCCCCTTTTTCTGGGTGCTTTCCCCTTTTTCTGGGTGCTTTCCCAACCACCCAGGTGCTGGTGCTGAGCAAGGAGAAGGACAAGTTGGAAGGAATTCATCTCAGGAGTAGATCTCAAGCTATCTGAAAGGATGTCTAGGTTGCTATAGCTAGATCCTTTTCTCTTATCTTTTTCTTTTGGGAACAATCATGTAATGAACAATGAAAGACATGTAATAGGCTTAGTACTTTTATTTCCGATGCTATTGACATTTTGTAATGTATCTAGTGCATGCTTATTTACTTGGAATATTATACATGCATCACTCAATATCTTTTATCTTTCTAAAAAGATGGATGTTTTGTACTTCCTTTAAATTTTAGTAAGGAGGTGATCTCACCTCTTTACAAGGTGTACTAGATATGCCCACTTTGAGAATGATACATACAAGCCATGGTATGGAAGTCAAAATTATATCTTAATGTGGTAGTGTTGGCTGTGATCTTTAGACTTGAAGTGACTACAATGATCATATATTTATCAGAGTACCATAACACTACTCAATGTGACCTTGAATAAGGGTTGCCATAAACAATAAAATGGGTTCATTGTGACAACATATAAAATATTGTTAGTGGCATAGATGGGATTTTTCTCTCCAATTGAAGTGGTATCATGGCCACTTGATGAGTAAGAGCATGAATTACATGGCCATGCCGACGCGACTCAATATTGGATATTCAGCTCATGTATATCTCAATAGTCACTCAATATTAAGAAACATAGATTGCATACTAAGAGGATGATGATTCCATGTCTCATATTAATTCAAGATATCAATGACTAGGGTATGATACATTCATTGAAATACTAGTTAGAGAAAGGTTGAAGTTGTTCTTCAACTTGTCTAGTTACTATGATGGAAATGACATATTACTAGATACCACTTATTTCTTGTAAAGACATAACATGATTAAAAACATCAATACCAATTCAATGTGGAATCTATAAGGTCACACTCATAGAATGCATAGTGAAGAAGAGAATAATCATGAATGTGTTTGAAATGTTCCAATTGAAAATGTTCTAAATTGAATTGGTTAGTCTAAGATGAAATCAATTAGAACTTTAATAAACTGTCTACATCCCTAAAAGGTCACTGAAAATTCTTTTGAGTCTTCTTCGGCTGTTCACAAGTCTGCTTTCAGAAGCTGAGAGTGAAAGACATGAGGGAACGACTTAGCGAGTGAAATGGAAAGTGAGAGTAGAGGGAGAGTCTGAAGGTCAGTCGAAATATAAAGGCTAGGGGAAGAGGGGGTCACTAGCCCATTTGGATAAGATAGGGCTATCCTATCATCCGCCTTCCTCAGATGAGCCCTCCTCCCTTGTGTGCCAGATAGTGACTTTTGCCCCGTTGGAGATGAAGCATCAGATTCTCGGAATTGCGCCCAGCGTGTGATCACGGTCGGTACCACATTTCTCTTTCTATTTAGAAAGAAATAAGAATATATAAATAAATATATAAAATAAATAGGAAGAAAAAAAACTGTAATATAAAATTTCGAAAATCAAAATAAATAAATAAAAAAATGAAATGATTTTTTTCATTCAAATTTCAGTGAGGGCGTCTAGAAGACAAGAAGGTTCACATGTGTTTTCCAGCAACCAACTGTTACAGATATGCAGAGGATTACTAGTCTTCCTGATGAATCAGAAAAGTTATCTAATTGACTAGATATTAAGGTTAGCTATATGATTATCCAACTATCTAATTAAATGTCATTGATACATTCTCAACTAGTATGTCTCTAGTTAAATGATATAATTAGTCTATCAATACCATAATAGTAGGTATTCTAGAATATTTTGATCATTCTAGATGGTTGGTTCTTTGCTTGTAATGCTTAATTTGAAAAATGTATCTTCTTCCACCATACTTAATGGGGCATATTGTCCATGATTTTTATTACACCTTAGATACATAGGAGGTTTCTTGTTATGTAGCCAGCAAGCACTATCCTAGTTGGTCACAACTCATGGCCTCTCACAAAAGGTCTCGGGTTCGACTCCCACTGGAAGTGTCATTCGGAAATGAATTTCTCACAGTGTCATCCAACCTCTGATGTGACTTATAGATGTACCAGTGTGAGGGCATATGGGTATCCCGTGTTTACCATCCCTTCTATTTGGGCCTCTATCTGGGGGGTGGGTTTCTGTCTGCAATAAAAAAATTATGAAATGGACTTGTTGGAAACCCTAACTATCATTAACCAACAAAACATATAGAAAAGGAGTTCAAATGACACTAGCACGTGGTTGATAGGATACTAATTATTGATTATTCTAGCATTGGGCCATTATATTGTTGTCTTCAACATGGACTATGAAGAGACACATGCTCCAAGAAGTTCAATAGGCATGACACCATTTGTATTGGTAAGTACATTGCCATGATGAAAACATGCCACCCCATGTGGAACATCATTTGATTTGTTTCATGATAAGGTATATATCGTACCCTTATTTCTACATAGTTTTGTTACTTGAAATATCTCTACAAGGTCTTGGGAAAATTTTTGTTCTTTTTGCTACACCTCTCTCCTTCTAAAATCCCCACAATGGGATCAAAGCCATGTTAATCTATGCCATTTTTTTGGGTGCAAGCTAAGAGCTCTTCTATTCATCCCCTTCTCCTCAGATGGGATAAAATGAAAAAATTAGCTACTAATGTTTCATACCTCAACTGAAATGGAAATTGGGGAGTACTACTTGCCTTACAAAGTTCAAAAATAAAAATACTTTATATTCTACAGTTTGGAAGTTGGGTATAGAACCACCACTCCGTATTGTTTTGGTGTTGTTTAATGAGGACATCAACTATATTTCTTGCATCTCACTTGATATGCATGATGATAACTCTAGTATCCTCCTTCAACAACCTTTGTATCTGCATGGTCCAATACATCACCCTAGGATTTGTTATATGTTGTTCCTTTAGGATCTCCACCACCCCTTTACAGTTTGTTTCAACAATGACCTTCGTCAAACCCCTCTCTTGTGCATGTTTGACACCCCAATATATATCTTCAAGCTTGGACATGATAGATGAATCATTGAAACTGGTCCTCGACCAAGCATTAATCCATTCACCCCAATGATTCCCCAAAACACCTGTTGTATATTTTTGTTTGAGACTCTAGGCTACATCTACATTGAGCGTACACCAATCTTCCATGGATTATCTCCAATATACAATCTTTGTAATAGGCACCTTAGCTACTGACTACTCTTGCAGAGTTTGACTCACCACATTTAACTCCTTGTTTTTGAAAACCTTCTGGTTCCTACTCAACCATATACACCAACACCCCACCACAAATAACATTTGGTTTTCTGATTTCATCCACTCCTTGACCACTATTAACAGGCTAGTTGAGGGATGTTATGTAGTGATTGTTATTGAGGGCAATTTAACCCATATCTCCTTAGCTTTAGAGCAGTCCTTCAGGGCATGTAAGTTAGTCTATGACATAGTTGATTTGAAATTTGTATAACTATATTTGTTTTATAGTGGTGTGTGTAATATCATAAGATGTTAATATAATTAATTTGTAGCACACATATCATGTAAATATTCCATATAAATAACAACTAAATAATGTTACTTGACGAATGAGGTCACCTATGGAAAAACTCACTTACCAAAGTGAAATGCATATTGAGTTTGGAGATCATTCAGGATTGATGCCCTTGAAACCTCATGAGGGGCAACATCCTCTCAACCCCCACCCAGTGACTTGGTAGTGGGATTCCAATGTACAAGAACTTCCCCTTAATACTCCCCTTGTTTGAGATGTCAAAATATTTTCTTGAAAATTCCTTGTATAATAATACTCAAAATCTAAAATAAATGCATATAAGCATACACATTGCTTTCCAAATGCTAATTTAGTGGATGTTTGTAGGGTTCTATCCATAGACCTCATGATTTATTTGTGTGTGTTTGAAATGTTTGATTACTTTTTGTTGTACATATACCCAGCTTGAATGTCAAGCCTCATTTTTTCATGAAAATGTAAATATTTCGGTTCACTTTTTATGCATGTGATGTGACAAAAATATCAGATATATAAATTTTCTTATTAAGGTCTTGGTTGTACAAGGAAGCCTAGAAGATCCATTTTCAAGGAGCATTCATGGAGTCATTCACAATGATGAAGGACTCATAAAGGTTGACATAGGAGTTAACCTCTTCGTGATTAATGAGGTGCAATGACCTTGGGTGGAGAACATTCTGTTATGTCAAGTGGATGCTCTTTTATTTTAATTTATCATGGTTCAGATGTATAGCTGAGTCTTATTTTGTCACTAATTGTAGTATGATCGGTATTTTGTGTTTATTGATCTTTATAGATGCATAATTAATTCTTGTATTGTTTTTAGGAACCTTAGAGTATACAATGATGATATAGACTAAATATCTCCAAGCATTATATTGTATGGAACATCAACCAGAGTTGGATATGCAATTGGTAATAAAATGGCACAAGGTATGTAACATGTGGGTAGACCAAAGTGCGCTCGTGGTTATTCCAGTATGCAATTTATGCAATCATGGATGGCCACACATGCTCATTTTGTATACAATTTGACAGCACTAACAACTTCTCTTTCTTGTTTTAGATGTCCCACACCTCCCAATAATGGAAACAACCACTGGTACACATTTTGGTGCATTCCTACTACTCTAATAAACACTAAGGCATGCATTTGAGGTATCTTCTTTCCTTCACTTACCCTAAAACATAGATACTATTTAAGAACTAATGGAGCAATGTATTGCTCGTTCATGGAACCCTAGTTTCACACCCTTCATGAAGTGGTAGAGGCCCATGGAGCTTCATATTATGAATACCCTCTCCTAGGTTTCATTTCCAAGCTTTACATCTCACAAAACCACATTCACCACCTCCAACATATACTGCAAGCTCTCAAACTTGTCATAAGAGTAGATAAAGAAGCACGACCCCCTCTACCTTTTCTCATACCATTTAATCTTTACTCATTACCACTCAATGAATGTTTTATATTGGTTTTCTACATTGATGTCCACCATTTACTTTTCATTTAATGTAGTATCATATTTCATAGAGGAGATATCATGTATTTTAGTGAGGGTATTCATTCATGCTCGAGCAAGTCTGTCCACCCATCCTTAAAAGAGGTTTTCCACCACTTCACCCACCACTACTTCACCCACCACCACCTCATGCCACCACCAGATCTCCCTTATATTTCCGTCAACCAACCATCCTTGATCAATTCTCACCACAAACACTCTCATACAACCCCTATGGGAGTATATTTTCTCACTTGTAGTAAGTGAGTCTTTACTTGGTGTTTGACCACTTGTTCACATTTTAATTATCCCCATTTAACCCATCACAATTCCATTCAATCCATCACCCTCTACAGAAGAGAGGACCCATGTACCAACAAGAAGTCAATGTCTACATTGAAGGAAAGCAGGAACTATTGAAGGAGGATTCTACATCACCATAATTATTAGTCGAATCTCTTTCCTCTTCCCATGTTTTCTACTGTACTTGTATGATCTTTCTTGACTTGATTAATGTATTTATTTTATTAGTTACTTAGGGCCCTAATTTCCCTTTCGTGCAGTTATGAAACCTTGCATACATAATATCATGATATGTAATGATTTGGATTTCTTTTTCAATTTGACTTGGTTGTTCCTAAATCTATCTATATCCATGATTTTATTTGCAGTTGTACAAGAAGTATCCAAGGTTTTTAATTGAATTGCATTGTATGTATTGAGATATATTTTACATATAATCAATTTTTTTATTTCTAATGCCTTGTGATATCTAATTCTCTAACCAATTAGAAATGCTCCTATCTAGGTTTTAGGCATGATGTTGATTGACTAAGAAACATTATCTTACCTTGTAGTATGATCTTGTTACCCTTATCACTAGTTTATGTACCTTGTGGATAGACCTAGATGATGGTTATTAGGTATCCTAATTTCATCATAACTTATTTAACTTAAGCTTATATTATCATTTGTTCTTCATCAATCATAACCAATATCAACTTATTTTTAAACTTTTGGCGTGTGTGTCTTCAAGAATCAATCATATGATGATTGTAAATATTATTTGCACTTGATTTGATTAATGATGAAAGAAATTTCTTTGTTATTCTCAAGTAAGATGTAATGCCTTTACATAATAACTTCCTATGAATGTTTAACACAATGACAAGCTATTTTTTGTTGAGGACCTAATCATGACGTCATGTGTGTACTAAGATTATAATTCTTGTCATAGTCCCTAGCCAAATATTGTTATGGAAATTAGGTCGAACACAATAAGGTCAAGATTAGTATGTGTGTTCACTTATGCCAAAATCTTGTTATTCATGATCATTGATATATAGTCATACACATAGATACTTGTTAATGAGCAAGTGTATCAAACAAACTCACTTTGATTATGGTACATGGAGGCCAAAAATGGCATTCTGAATCACACCTTAATATAACAATGGTGATTGTAGTGCTTGAACAAAAAGTCAATACAATGATTTCCTTTTGATTGGTGTACTTTACGTTATTCAACATGATCCTGAATAAGGTTTCCTATACTAGTAAGGATTGGTTGCACTATGACATGTGAATTATTGTGAGTGATGTTCATGGGATTTTAACTTCATTTTGAAGTGATATTTTGACCACTCAATGAGTGAGATTATAAAATGTATGGTCATGATCTTGTGACTTCATATTTATATCAAAATCATGTATATGTCAATATCTTACTATATATCAAGAAGCATAGATTGAACATTAAGAGTAAGATGGTTCCACATTCCTGATTCAAACTGGATATTAAATACAATGTGATTATATGATCATGGTAATAATGGTCATAATATGTTGAAGTCATTCTCAAACTTATCCAATTAAGTAGGTGGTAATGATGTGTCTCTAGATACCTCTCATTGCCTGGGAAGTCATAATATGGTTGCAAACATCACTACAAACATGATACAAAGCCCATAGGGTCACACACGTAAGATTCATAAATAAAAGGAATATAATCACAAACACAAGTTACATTTTCTAGTGAAATGTTTAAATGATCAATTAAGATAACAATGTACAATATCAAACCTTGACAAACAACTATAATGTGTAGCCAATCAACTACAATCAACGCATATGATTCTATTTGACTGAATAAATATCAATTTACTAAAACACCATATGGCTAACATGAGTCAAAAACTGATTGACCAGACAATAGTTGGTCTACTAATGTGATTAGTTGATCGATTGCTTAATGACATTGCTTCCTTAATGTTCTAACTCATCCAGTTGATAAGATGAAAAGTCCATGACCATCCACATAAACTAGTTTGTCACTTTTTGTTTATTAGGTTTTTAAATCGAGACCTTATTCCCTACCTACCATGTATAAAGGGGCATCTGGACAAGCTTCAACTTACACATTTTGACATGTGATGAATTGTATCCATCATTACCCACAAGGGAGTGAGAGAAGGATTACTGCAACACTAGTATGTCTCCAAGAGATACTTCTCATTCTTTTTGTCTCAAGTGGCATGAAGTGAAATTCATGTCTTCCACATAGACTCAGTAGCAATATGGGTCAAATGACTATCATAGGATAATTCCATCAACCACAATTTGTGCATTGCCTTAGGTGACACACATCATCGTTCAAGGAACATTGTCAAATGTACTATTAGATAAAGATGAACCTTGTGTTTACATGAAGGTTAGTGCAATAAAATTGTATTCCTCAAATTCTATGTTGATGACATACTACTGACAGGGAATGATATCCCTACCTTATATTAGATGAAAAATGGCTAGAAATACCTATCATGTGAATGAATTAGGTGAAGAATCATATTTAGTATATGAATTATGATATATAGAGACCGATATCAAAGGACTCTTAATTTAAGTGAAGGTATATATATTGATAAAGTGTTAAAATGGTTCAACAATTAAGATTCTAAAGCAGAAAACTTACTGATGTATCATGGAATAATTATTCTCTAAAGCTAAATATCATAGCTGTTCAAAAGAAAGGCACAAATAACTAAAATTCCATATGAATATTCAACTAGATCCATAATGTATGTGATGTTATTTACATGTCCCAACACCTAATATGCTTTGACCATGATGAGCAGATGCTAGTCGCTTCCCATTGATGGTTAATACATATCTATAAAGAGATTCCTCATTTACTTGTGAAGAACTAGGCATCATTTCCTTATGTAGGGAGATGATACATAGTTGGTTGTAAAGGGTTACAATGATGTGAGCTTCCAAATCAATAAGGATGGTTATTGGTCACAATTTTTTTGTGTTTTCTACTTAATAGAAGAGTAGGGATTTTGTCTCATATAAGTTGTTCGACATGTTTTTAGGTTAACAACAACTAACATATCTCATGAACTGATCTTTATAGTGGATTACTTAAGTGTAGGTACGAACTCCCTACTGTGAGGTGGAGTGTTGAGTTTAATATCTATAGTAGTTATAGTGTCATCCTTGTTTACTTGGGTCTTATGGACTTTTGGTTTCTTTTGGAGGCTGATGTGGTACATGTCAGTATTTATGAGATGGATTCGTTTTCTAAGTGTTGTATGTGTACTTGTTGGATGTGATGTGAACTACTTCTTGTATATATTACTTGAGCAGACTTAATACTATATGCTTGCATATGCTATTTTGTTTCTATTTACAGTTTGATATACTCATGGAGATAATGTTGATATTCTATTGTTGATTTTACTATTAAAAGGGTCTATCTTAAAAAATAGTAAAAATCCATATGTGGTTTTCATGATAAGTAACATGACAATTTTCTTAGTGTGACCTTATCTCCTGGATTTTGTTTAGTCATCATCATGGACGGGGAATTCACATTAAATATAGGTTAACCTAGTTTTATGTTCTTTATGATATTTTCATAAAAAACAAAGAAATACAACCAATGTTTGGTAATATAGTATTTACAAAATATCAACATTGAGGAAAACTTTAACATATATAAATTTTGAGTCTAACTAAATTATGAAAAAATAGACCTAATCCAATTGTTGATACTTCTTCCTAGGATTTTTTAAAATGAACTTTAAAAAGTAACTTACATACCAAAAATATCTAGCCCTAGAAAGAAACACTTGTTCATATACTTAAAAGTAATAAAAAAGATAAAAATAAAAACATTATTTATTTATGAACAAGTAATAGAAGAATGCATTATGTGAATTATATAATATGCAGATAATTTTTTTCATTGTGTCCACCTCATTCAATGATTATTGTTTCTTATTCTATCTCAAGTCGAGTCACGTAGTGGAAAATTTTATTGTTGATCATTATCTATGTCGCACCCTCATCTTCCTCTATGATTCTTACTCTTGGGTTTTGAGATATCCTATAGTGTATAATGATCGCAAATCGGTCAATTGAAATGCTTATAATGCAAACATCTCTTTCTGCATTCTTGCATGCGATGTGAAGATCCCAATAGAAGAAATCCCATATACTTATATCAGAAAATCAATCTAATCCTATCAATTTGTATATAATCATAGACTCCCGTGCAATATTCTGTTATCTCCAATTTGGTCTCCCTATGGACATTCCCATCTAACATATCCTTCATGGAAAAGAATGATGACCTCTTCTTGCCTCGACAAATAAATTGTTTTGTAAACACCCTTCCAGAGAAGGATGGAGTGGTAAAATTGTTATTTTGGTCTATGAAGGACTCATTTCCCTCCCCAAACTCTAGCTTGTATGGATCACTAGAGAAGGTATTTAGGTCCATTCAAGGCTCCTCAAAGAACATGGCATACGACATTGTGCTCAGGTAGATCCCATAAAGCTATATGCCACTCCTTTTTTTAATTTTTAGGCATCTATCCATTACATTCATCCTAATATTAATTAGGTATTTGTAGACCTCATTGGTGACGCTCTCATTGAGTTTCTCAATCTAGTTAATTTATTTAGTGATTTGTAAACATTTCTTGAAGATGGAATCAATTTTTGTTTGTCGAGTTTTTGTGGTTGCAAGGAATATCACTTTCCTCATCTACCATCCATGGTAGAACCTTTACATGGATGTTTCTGCCACATAATGACACCTGCTTGTGGTCACTAAGAACAATACAGTAGGGGGGACCTTGTTAGGTCTTCCCCAGACTGTATCTCCTAATATTTGTAGGGGTAAACACCCTATATTGAGTTTCAAGGACATGGGTCCTTGAAAGCTATTGGCCTAAAGAAATCAAAGTGATGACTTACAACTTCCACACTCACCAAAAGTTGATTTTTGTCACATGGTGGTTGTCTATAATGGTCTATTGACGTGTTTTATTTCCCTATTAATGTGTAAGGGTTTGAGTGGTATTTTATGCATTATGACCTATCACACATGTATGCTTAAGCTTGTGAAGCAAAGTCAAGTTGGTTTTTCAAGATTTGGTTATTCTTTCCAATTAAATGATTTAATTTAAAATTGTGGATATTATAGGAGCATAATAAAACTATATATTGAAGCTTTTGGAATCATACAGTTAAATCTTTTTCATGTTTGTATAATGATGTAATTAAGTAAACATAAAGAGTTGACTTTTAGGGTTCATAAATAATGACAAATTCAATATAAAATATAAATGTCTAATAGGTTAAATGTCATTAGCATTGATTATAAGGTATATTTGATTCTCTTTTAAGTCATACTAGACCATTGATTCACCATTTTTCTTTTTAATGTACAAGAGGGATGTTGCAATGGAATTTCTCGTTTCAAATATTATTAGTTCTGTTGAATATAATATTTTTGAAATTGATCTAATGTCATCATAGAAATGTTGACATTTGAAGTTGAACTCCATTTTATTGCATTTGTTCTTTCATTTATATTTGCACCAGAACTTTACTTGATCCATTTATATAATAAGAACAATGATTTCCATTTGAGTGGCCACATTATCTCAATTTGTTTCCTAATTCTAAAATTAAATGTTTTAGTTCATTTGTGAGGTAAAAATGCTAATTTTGATCATTATTTGATATTTTGGACTAAACATAATCTTCTCTCTTTATTTGAATGTGCATAATATTATAATGACAAGAATAACGTAGTGAGTTGTAAAAACATAGGTGGTGATCATTATGTGTATTGTTTGATGTGTACATTAGGTGGTGATCGTTGTGTGTACTATTTTAAATGGGATTAGGTGGTGATTCCTATTGTTGAGTAATGAAAAGGTGATGCACTGACACACATACTCATAGTAATATCTTGTCAGAATTAGGCGGTGATGCATCTTTTGAGGAATCAAATGCTCGTGTATGTCTTTTGGTAATTTAGTGGTGATGCTCATTACCCATAAGAACTTACTATAGGAATTTAGTGGTAATTCATGTTCCTAGGTAATTGGGTGGTGATTCCCATTTATCTTTTATTATTGAGTTGGGATGGTGATGCATCTTCACTTTCTTATGGAGGTGATGCTTATTTGGTTGAGGTGGTGATGCCTCTTCTCTTTTCTATTAGATGTTGATTCCTATATGTTTGAGATAGTGGTGTGTATTCTCTATATTTTTGGGTGGTGTGCCCATTTGTTAGTGTTGGTGATTCCAAGAACCTTTTTTTTATTATCTTGATCTTGCTTTTATATTAATCTACATCCTATTTTATAGTTGTAAACTAAATTGTATTAATCATGACTATCCTCCTTTATGTATGTAAGTATAATCTTGTTCATTGGTTTCTTTTCACATCCATTTTATAAACTATTTTCACTCTCTTTTAAGGGATCCTTGATACTTTCTTAAGTTTCCTTACTATTATACAATTTAATATGTACTTACAACTTTCACTAAGATCTTGCACTTATTCTTAGTTTGTGCGATTTTTATTCCCAACCCCTTCTGTGAAGGAAAGTGTTAGAGTCTGACCTTATTGCTTCTAGATATACACAAGAGTACTTGTTTAATTAGAAGATCGAGCTGAGATAGTCAGGTTAACCTTTCTAGCAAAGGATAGTTTTTCTTGTGTATCATCCAATGGGTGTTGATACTGGTGAAGTTGTAAAATTCTAATAGTCAAATTCTTATACTCTTCTACTATCTTTCAATATTTAAAAAAGCACACTATTAAATATCTTAAAATATCCCCACTATAAAAAAATAGTGTTTGCATGAGGCATGCTCAACTTATTCAATTGAGTAATGAGTGATTCACCTCTTGTCCCGCTCATTTCAAGGACATATATAAAATAAGATAGATTATTATAAGAATATGTGTAGGCCAAAATATATTTGAATTATGTTTATCTCTATGATTAATCCTTTTCTATGACACTTATAACACAATATACAATGTTCACAATTTCAATCATACAAAACTAGATCCAAGTTGCACAATAGGTCAAGGATGTTGGGACAAGGACATTATACAAATTTATTTTGATGGATGGCCTATTTCCTATTAAACTTCTTTTATAACTATTCTACTTTGTGTCCAAGATCATATGAGTTCCGAAAAACTAAAACAGACACATCAAATTCAACAATAAAACATTTGATTATAATTTATTCCAATTAAATATATATTTTGTAAAATTCCATTTATGTTTCATCTTTAGTAGGAATAATCATCATGAGACTATTTGACCATTTTGTATTAGTTAGATCCATGGGAAGCCATATATATTTCTATCTTTTGTTTCATGAGTGTCTACAACCCAAATCCCTTTTTAGTACCTATTTAGTTCAGTTAAATTCTTGATAAAACTTATAGAGTGACCGAGATGCATTTGAACTTTAAGTTTGACTAACTCATCTTGGATGAACTCTAGTTTGATTGAAGAGTTGTCAAAATGGCCTAATTTATATTTTCTTATCCTTTGTGTTGAACAATACATTTTCCTATACACTCCATCCAAAGTACATTCCGGCGACCAAAATACAACTTATTCTAATTAAAGTATGACCACAAGTTAGTTAGATCACATTGGCTTCTAAAACTTGTTTCCTTGTCATCCCAATCACTATATTGACCAATGATGCTCCTGAACACTCAAATTGGATTTTGAAGACTAACCCTAATCTGTTCCTATATTTAGGACCATATTTGTTCACTTGAATATGCACGTATCCACACAACTCATTAAAGAAAAGATCATAGTGACATTGAGTATTTGGAATCTTATTTTATGCTCAAGTCTAGCTACTCCATTTCCATAAGATTTCCTATTCTTTGGGAATACCATAAAAATCCTATTTTTCTTTATTGTAATTCATTCATACAATATTTTCACTTGTGACTAGATCTTCTAGAGGCGGCTCAAGGTGAGTGAAGAGGCAACTGATTGAGAAGCAAAAGTGATCCTTCTTTATCCTGGTAAGGAGGACAAGATGTGGGGAGCTTCCTTCAACAATGAGTAAGGGTGTCTGTGGTTTACCAGAGTCCCTAAAAGGAATAAGTGGTTATCTCCCTTGTCCAATATCTAAAGGAGAAACAATTTTATCTTAAAATGAGTTATTAGAATCAAATACCCTCTCAAATTTATGAATATTCCCAGTCCTAGTCGTTGGATAGGTGCGGGTTAGAAAACCTTTTGGGTTTTGAACAATGTTAAACAATTATGTTCATCATTGCTACTCTTCCCTCCATACTTTCATTGTTTTTATCATAAACAAAATCTAATAAACATTTGTTTGATAATGATTTCCAAAATTGTATACATATTCTATTCACCCCTACTCTAGAATTTTCTTAAAATTGGTATGGATTAAGTTCTTCATGCATGGATGTTATTCAATAGTCATCACTAAGAGAATCACATATGGTCTTTTATTCCTATTTGGGAACAAAAGAGTTTGTGCAAATGAATCCCTTATGGGTGAATGGGCTGAATCAATCCATGACCAATCTCCTCAAACTTTTAGTCCTTGTGACCATGCAAATAATTTTTTATACATGTGTGGTTTTGGAAGTCAAATTGATCTTCATCATGAGTACAACCACCAACATGAAATATCTCAACTCTAGAATTATTCAACTCAATCCTTCTCTAGTAGAAGATATCCTAGACATGGTTTTCATGATAGAATTTGTCCCTTAAAACCATCCTACAATGATGCTCAACATCCATGACAAACAACTTCAAGTCATCGTCGATTCACTTTTGCCTAAACTCCAAGATGTTTTTGTACACTTCGATTTTGATAGAGCACCCACCTTCTTCGAAGCCTATGCACTCAATATTACATGGTCATTCCACTGAAATCACACAATTTTATAATATAATATGAATATTTATATGGGTATAGATCCAAATGTTGATACCCTATTGCAAACAATTTAAACAAATTTAGATTTTAGTAGTTGATAGTGTGGTTTTTCTTTTAAATGTGCATGTTCTCTTATGAGATGGATTAACTACATCAACAAATATTTTTGCATTGCCATAATCTTATGTATTTAGGATCTTGATTCAGATGACTACATAGTTGTAGTCAAGTGTGAATTCATACATTAAAATATATCTTTTGGGTTTCCTAAGTAAAGTGATTTAATAACTTTTTTATATACTTTAATCATTAAGGAAAACATTTCTCTTCATTGATCATCTGCATGGGTCTATTTCTTTTTCTAAGGGAAGTTTCTTTTTGTAAGGGAAGGTAATATCAAGAGGGACATATTATGTTACTTTCATGTATGCACTTTTTCACTTTGCTTTTGAGAATTAGGAAGAATGAAACCAAATAATCTTTAAGAAAAATGTTTTTTCACCATGAATTTTCTTTGAGTTTATATAATTTTGATTTTAGTGCTCAAAATTAGGGTATGAAAAATTCCATATTCTTGACCAAGAGAGGAAATTTTGTGAAATTCAAGTGCATCATGCACAAGAGATGGAACTTTGTTTCCTACATGCATGAATAAAACCACATACCATTTGTCATATACTCAGTTATAGATTTTGAATTTTAATATGGTATGATCTGTAAGATCAATCTACAAGTCCACCTTAATATATTTTCTTTTATGTAGAAGATAATTATCATCATCAAAAAAGCAAGAAATTGTAGGACTAAGTGCATTATATAAACCTAATTTGATGAATGACATATATCCTATTGTGATTTTTCTAACTAGTTAACTAAATGTTACAGGATCAAATGAGCTACAAAAAAACTAAAATGGACACATCACATGCCATGATAAAACATTTTCTTGTATTCCTTTCCAATGAATTATAAAGTGTTGTAACAAGTCGCCTAATTATATATATTATAAAATGATTAATGGTTATGGATGAATAGACCATTTTGTCTTGGTTAGTCCATAAGAAGCCATAGTGATTACTTTTTTTGGATTGAGCATATAGAGTAAGAGATTCATATTTAGTACCTATTTAGGGATGTTAAATTCTTTTCCGAACTTATAGTTCAACACAGAGTGGAGTGCATCCAACTTTAATTCAATTATGCCCGTTTGAGACAAACTCTACTTCAATAAAAGGGTAGTCAAAATGGACAAATTTCAATTCACTGGCTTTTGTGTTGAATCAAACATTTCCCTATACAATTTGGTCAAAGTACAATTTGACCAAAGTACATATCGATCGATGTACAATTCAACTAAGAGTTAGTCCGATCATGTTGGTGTAAAGAAGTGAAACCACTCCTCTACTAGAAAGAAAAGTCTTCATCCCTTGAACCAAACAACACATAAAAAAAATTTCACCAAAGGGATGGAGATCAATTCATTCAACATGTAAGTATCATTACACAATGAGTAGCAGCAGAAAAGAAATATTATCTAACAATTTACAAAGCTTGATAACATGATACAACACTTCACCACATATAGATATCTAACAAGAAAACTAAGCATAAAATCCAAAGACCAAGCCGAGGGTCATCTAACCACCTCTTCAAGCCTCCCAAAGATCAGCTACAAGGTTGATGTTGAAGTTCACTCCCCTCGACCTAACCTGGGGTTGGAAGCACACCCCACAAAAGAGAAGAAGAAAAGAAATACATAAGAAAAAAGCTGGTATGTTTATGCTAAATGAAACTTTGAGAAATTAAGGCAATAAGGACATTAAAAGTAAAATGCTTCCCATTCGAGAGAAATGGACTACCCACATGGGCATAAAAGAAAAGAAACATCATAACTTGATAAAAGAGGATACTTTCCATGAATAAATAAATATATTTGTGCAATAAAAGCACATAGATGGGTAGTAGGGCACACACCCCACAAACATCATCAATCTGCATGCATGTGAGATAAACATAGCCCTAGAACAATATAAACACAATTGGTGGCCAAGCACAAACTTGAACTTGATAGAGAAAGGAATACCACCAATCTCCCAAATATTAAAAAAATTGAGTATGGATTACTGCCACACTCAAGTATAGAGAAGTGGTATACTGCCACCCTCCTTAATAACCAATAGGGGATTATTGCCCCAAAACCAAATTAATTTATACTACTCTAGTGCTACTGAATCACATTGCATGTAAATATAGAGACAAGTAAATAGTTTAGTTAGAAGATGAAACAAAGGTTGCCATCACACAATGGACAACACAAACATATAACATCCACGTCAAAGTGGCACATAATGATAATAGAGACCAACATGCACCACAACACAAGATATGATATCAAGAAATTATCCAAGTTCATAACCATCAAGTTAGTTCACACGAACCATGTTATCAAAAGATAAGACATATTGTATAGGCCAAAATTCAAAAGAATGATAAAGTAGGTGAATTTCTCAATATGGATTAATAGGGGATACAACATACCTCAAATCAGAGTTCAAACTACAAATCACTCCTAGATCCAAATCTAGGTCACCAAAGGCCTATTAAACACGTATACAAATTTTATGTCAATTTCATACACATTAACCAAACCCTAAAAACTACCTTTTTATTATTATGTGAATTAGGTTATGAAAACTATTCCATATTTTAGGTTATGTTATTAGGAGTCCAAAACATATTTTATTATATTTTTATGACTTATATATAATTAGTTATGTTTTTTACAAGTTAATTCATCATTAATTACATCCATTGAAAACACTTGTTATTAAACATTAGATTTAGTCATCAAAACTTATACCATTAGTTAGATATTCTTTTTCTGATTCCAACGAATATTTTTCCATGTTTTTTCTGATGATCCATTAATTAGTTATTATTTGTTATGCATCAGCCAATCAGGAAATTACGAGTAAACAAAATCGTTTGAAATAGGGAAGAGAGGGGGGGCCACACTGGCTTGGGCCGGCCACTCAGAGCCACCCAAGTCAGCAAACAAACCCTTCCATCTCGATGGCTCTCACAAAATAGAAAAGAATGAACCACGTGAAAAGACGAAATTACCCCTGTAAGAAAAATGAAACAGAAGAGATAAAATTAGGGGGTAAATTAAGGTGGAAAAGCACCCAGGGGAAAGATGTCCCTGATACCTCTGCGTCCATGGCGAAGCAGATACCTTAGAAGACTAGATTGAGGTTAGGATTCATCACACCACGATCACCAAAATCACTACAATCTGGCCAAATACGTTCGCGAGAAACCAACAAGTCTAGCAACACCAAACTTGAACTTGGAGAAACAGGGGGCAAGGAGAACGTCTCCGCCAGCAGATAAAAGTAGCCCAGGGTCAAAATCCATCGCAGCCGAGAAGAAGACCGATTTGAAAATGTGAAGAGGTTCACAATGGTGCACGGAACTAAACCGAACACTTACCAGCATCAGAGGATGACTGGAAAGCACTGTCAACTGGGCTAAGGTCAATTGAAACTCCGTGAGTAGGGGAGGCCAACCCACAACAGGTTAGGTGAGGGGGATGCTTCTGATTCCCTCACAGTCAATCGAGGAATGTTCTCGCACGAGGAATTCACTGGAGTTGAACACAGCAGCAAGCTTAGATTGCCAAAACCGAAGGTAGAAGATAGTAGGTGGAGGATATCCAGTGGGAGTCGGGTGCAATTGAGGGTAAAGGAAGTTTGCCAGGATACCAAGGAAAGTTCTAGGGTACTCACGAGAGGATGGGGTGTCGAGGGTGTCTTTGGAAGAAAAATGATGGAGAACCTGATTTTAGGTGTTTCCTATTTATAAGGATTTAGAGCTTGAGTAAGGGGTCCCAAGAAGCAGAATCTAATAAGGAATCTATAGGAACAAAAATCGTGAACAAATATGGAGTGTAGACCGAGAAATCAGGATCTGAAAATCATGCATTGAACTGGCCTGGTTTCCACTTTCATCGTGAGGTAGAAGAGAGGTTGGTAGTCGTCCGGTCAATAATTGAACGCCCCTGATCCAAATGTGCTAAAATAGCCGCGTGACAAATAAAAACAAAGGAAACTTTATACAAATCGAATTCTAATGGAAATGGAAATGAAATGAATATTCTATTTTATCTTTCCTCCAAAGAGGGTGCAAACGAACTCCAAATTAGGTAAAATTTTGCACAGAGTCTAATTAAAGCATGTAGATTCCGAATATAAAATTAGATTTCCTTTTGAAGTCTTTTAATGTGTTAAGTAAATCGAATCTCATTTTCTCTTTCCTCCATCATTAATGGCATTAGGATTATCCAAAATTGATGAAACTTGACCCACAAGTCTCCCTAAGTGACTTGGGTATGATTTTATCATTAATTTCACAAGTTGATATTATTTCATTATTTATTTAATAAATATAAGATACTACACACTTTCTCTCTCCTATAATTACTCATTAATCAAACATTATCCAAATTAGTTGCAAATTTGCCCAAAGGCTTATTTTAATTTTTGGATTGCGAATTTGGAGTTATTTTTCCAATTTAAGGGCATTAACTATTTTATTTCACTTTATTGGCCTAATTCCTAATTTCTATTGATAAGAACATTAATACATGCGTTTATCTTCCAATTTAAAAGATACTTGGCCCTTAAGTTTCTTTTAAGTCAAGAAAATGAGATTGAGATCCAATTTATCTTCATTGGTTTCCACTTATGATTTTTGAAACAATACATTCCTCATTATCTTCTTTTATCCATTACCTCCAATTATTGCATTTATCATCTCCTTTATATATATTTTGGATTTTCTCTTCTTTTTCCTATTCTAAAAATTACCAGAAAGTTTTAGGATGAAATATCTCATTATTTTTATTACTTAGTGACAAATACCCTTCGGACCCATTAATTAAAACCCAATTGGGGTATTTTTGCATAAAACCCTATATTAATAATATCTGAGAAAGATTTATCCAATTAAGTTCTTTAATTTCTTATTATAATCCAAATGAGTCATTATTAAGTACAAAGCATTGGGTATTACCTTATATACTTGAGGTGTCACGTTTTATGTTCCCTTATTGACTTAATCACATGTATTAGGTTATCCTTGTTTGGCTACGCAAAAAGAGTGAAACTACTAGGGTAGGGTTCTAATTCTTATATGTTACAATTGGCTTCTCATATTCATTATTTTTCACAACCTAGTTACTCTATTGATCAAGGACATTTCTAGATACTCAAATTGGATACTCTAGACTAACCCAACTCCATTCCTATGCATAGCAGCCATATTGGTCTACTTTAACATAAACTTGAGATATACAATTCATTTCAGAAAATACCATAGTGATGTTGAGTATAAGAATCTCGTTTTATTTGTTCTCAAGTTTTGCTTCTCCATTACCATCAGATTTCATATTTTTTGAAAATCTCATCATCAATCCAATTGTTCTTGAATTGTATTTTTTTTCTTTCAACCATATTCACGTGTGATTAAATCTTCCAAACACGGTTCACAGTGAGTGACACATCAATCGGTCTAGAATAGAGGTCATCCTTGTTTATTCTAAAGAGAGAAAATAAAGCATTGAGGTGGTGTCCCTGAGGCCCTACGAGAAGAAAAGGGTGATCTCCCATGATCAAGATCCCAAGAAGAATGTATTTTTTTAATTTTATTTTTGAGAAATATAATTGTAAATATATCCCCTATCAACTATTTCAATAAACCAAAATAATGGTTAAAAAACAAAGACACATATTAGGAAACCTTTGTGGTTTCTAAAGCACATTGAATAAATGTGTTCATCGTTCTCCCCATCCTTCCTTACTTTAGTATTTTTTCTCACAAAACTCTTGACACTACACATTTGTTGTTGATAATTTGGAAAAATATCCATATAGTCAATTCATCCCCCATCAAGGTTATGCTTTCAAAGAGGCTCCTTTATGCAAGAACAAAACAAATTAATCAACAAATTCTTTTATTGTCTACATATATTACTGAGTGTTGGACCTAGTCACCTTGAAGTGGATGAATGAATTCATATCCTAAAATGCATTACTCGACTCAATTCACAGGAATAATTTAAAGGTGAGGAGATTATGGTGAAGTAAAATTTGATTACAAAATGATATAAACAAAAATATTGTAATCTTAACCCAAGATCTCAATAGTATAATAGATATGAATGAATAAAAAATATTACTATAAAGGAACAAATGGCATAAAAATATTTAGTCTATTGTTTCACTAGTAAAGTATACATTATGAGCACCAATAATTATATTTATATGACTTAATACTATCAAAGTATTATGAGAATAACATATTATTACAACAACTCATACAATCATTTTTGTTTGATGATGATATTAGAATAAGAAAGAGAGGTCCTCATTTACAAGGTTATCTTGAACGATCATTGATAAGGTTCAAAGAAAGGGTGCTAAAAACATGTCAGATTAGTAGTATTCTCTCTTATAGTGGAGTCTGCTACAAGATCACTATAAAATGATAGAGGCAGTACATTATCATACTAGTTTTGAGGGGGTAAAAGAACTTGGGTTTTAATTTTATTTCCAAATTACAATACCTTGAAAATAATAAATGTCACTACCAAATAAATGACCCAAAATGACTACTTCTTTATCAGGGCATAACTGCCTTCTTATGGCGCATGATAAAGAATGTGCCTAAACATCTAAGAGATATAGAGATTTAGATTTTCTACTAGTTTTGTATTACAAGGGAGCATGTTAGAAGAAATTATTTTTAAATGCAACATGAAGAAGTAGTGCACGTTGTAGAGTTATTGAATAAATATGAAGACATGGAACAAGTTTGCATTCTCTTTATAGTATTGGAGATGTGAGATTGTTCATGGCACCTCATCGAGTGAGGTGTATATGAGAAAGGTCTCTAGTTTGAGAATGTTCAAATAAAATTAATCTTGAAAACTTTATATGCGGAAGACACCAAAAAAAGGATATTTTCTCATTTATATTATGCCATAAGAAGTCAAGAATGTCATTATTAGCAACCTAGAACAAAGAAAATAAATTAACTTTTTGCATAGACTCGTAGCTAATGTAGGACGCATATTAAGTCCCATGTCCCTTCTTCATTGCCTTGGTCCACAAAAACAATAACATAGAAATCCAAACTATAAACTTATAACTTCATTCAAACAATAATTATTTCCTCCTAGTAGAATAGGATGATTCCATATCATCCACTATCATTTATAGAATGATTGGTGATATACTAATACATCGAGGAATGTTCTCCCCTTTCAGATAAGGAAATTACTATCCATAACGTACAAAGACCTTTTTTGGCTGTTAGGCCAACAAAAAGTCTCCAAAATCCTCATAGTTTGAGAATGACATTAGGGGTCAAGGAGTAGTTTATGGAAATTTGACCCAAATCATTGTAAATAGAAAAATTTCTATAAACCAAATTGTATAGATGTCCCCACCAAGAGATTACATAAAATAAATTTGGACACTAACACAATATTAATGAGAAGTATGATACTTGTGACTTGGTGGATCACAATAATGGAAAACTATAGTTGAGTTTTGGCACTTTATATCATTCAAATAACTCTCTTGAGGTAGAACGACAAGGTATGAGGAACATTGTATAACTTTTGCTTTGGAAATGTATTTCCCATGTTGTTATTATAATATTTTCTAGTAAGGGGTTTAAAGTAAGAAGTCGCAAGTTGGTATTTATATAAATTTAAAAAAGTTCATAATTATTATTTTTTATTGTTATCTAACCATCGTAACTTGCATTACGCTCCACATGAAGAGGATGCAAATAAATTATTATTAAACTTTTAAACTTGTAGTAGGAATTATCACTTAACTAGTATGTTTATGGGACATGTTCTACGATGTTTACAACCTATATTTTGTAAGAATTTCTTCACAAATATGTAAATTGTGTGTTAGTTCATATACTTCTTCAATTTTGTTTGAGCAAGGAGGGATAGATGAATAACACAATCTCTTGACATCTAAAGGATGAAACATTTTATTTGTTGATCCAATGTCACTAGCCACTATTTAGTAATACTTTTTCTACGTAATTAAATTTTAGTAGAATAAAACAACTAAACATTTTGTTTATCAACCAATAAAAATTTGTCTCATAGGACTGAGGGGTGGCAACAACCACTCAATGGATTCAAAAAATAATGTGGAATTTCCAACATGAATTACTTTCAATACATTTGTACACTTTCTTTATAACAAATGTTTCTAGATATGATCCCAGTTAATATTTTCAAGGATTTTTTATCATGTGTGAAATTTGAATTGAAGACTTAGATCTTGGAAGAGAAATAAATTTAGGATCAATTCATTAAACCTTTCCTTAACTTCATAATGGAACATATCCAAATGCCATCAAATTTTATATACCTAAAGTGGAAGCTATCTTTGAGCTAGGATAAAAAATTCAATTCCTACATTTGTTTATGATTCTATCAAGGTATGGGTACACAATCAAAACTTAATTTCTTTTTCTCTTTTTTGGCCATGTGATCGATTCTTGAAATGTGGATGGTCCAATTAATGCCATAGGATTAGGATCTGACAGATTGGGTCCAGATTTGAGTTGACTTGGGTTATCTTCTAACTCCAGAATTCACAAGGGGAGGGGTTGGACTTGGGAACTCTAGCACTTTACCAACCCTCCAAGCCCTAAATGGGGATCTTTTCCCTACCAAAATCTCTATCTCACCAATACAAGCCTAAACCAAAAAAAATTAATAGGTTTAGTGGATAATGGAGGGTGATCTAAAACCTTCTCCTCTTTGAAATTCACTCTGGTGAGGAGAGTGAATGAAAATCATAAGGGTTGATGTGAACATATAAATTGCTCTTTTAACCTCACAACTTCATCTTCTCTCATATCCACCCACTTCAATAGCCAAATTTAGCTCAGTTACCCCCTCCATGCATCTCACCCCTGTTGTTGTGGCTTTGAGGGACCACCATATCCAAAAAGAGTGGGAGCTTCATGTTAGATCCAACTTGGTCACATGGATTACATCTCCCAACATCAAGAGTCATGGCTTGATGCAGGTCGATCATTTTTATGCCAATTGCATCATCTTCCTCCTTATATCTATATATATAGTGAGCAACTACACCGTAGTGGTAGTGTCCCTCATGCACAAACAATCATAGGAGGAGGCTTGCATAATTGTTCAATCTTCGACCATTCAAATAGTAACTTAATCCAAAAACCATGATCTATATAATGTCCCCAAATTCTGTCATCTCGAGACTTTGAAGGCCCTAGAGGACAAATATGAAAATGTTAACTAATTGTATCAAAGTGAAATGCGAAGCAAAAGCATTCATGAACATTCAAATATAATTCTACACCATGAAAAATCTCAACATTCAACATGTATATAATTACATCATGAATGATTTTAGCATGAATTATGATTATATATAGGAATAAGATCTTACAAGTTTGAGCATGTATGCTAACCAGGATGTATACAATAGGTAAAACCTGAACAACTACTCCCTTGCGTCCTTTTTACCATACTAGATCTAAACCTATAAAATATGTGAATTAGATGAATCAACAAAAGTTGTGTACATGGGGAGAAAGACACAAATATATTTATGGTTTTCAAAATTTTGAAAAGATTTTCAAAAGAAAGAAACAAGATCATAGAAAGCATTTCTTGATTAAGCAAAATATACCAACTTTAGTCATTTTTCTAGATTAACTGCATTACTAATGTGGTCTAGTATCAAAACATATATATTGGGCCCATCCCCATGTAACGAGTACTCTAGGGAACTCCCTACACATTGTGTGATCTCGGGAGGTGTACTTGTCAACATTAATTCATTCACGCATAAGGGGGATAATGAACACCTTAAATAACTACAAAACGTCTACTCATCATTAATGTTTTCAAATGATAAAACATTGAGTACTATATAGTGTTACTACATCCAATATTTGCAAAAAGAAGAGAGCATACATACATATCATGATTGCAACTAAGAAAACCATAGTCATATACAAAAATAAACCCACATACCTGAGTACAGAGATTCTTATTTATATTTTGGATGATCTACATCTCTAGTCATCACCCGGTAAATAGCAATCAATCATCATTAATAAATGTTCATCATATTCTAGGTATTTTAGGTCCAAATTAGGGTTTGGCCAAACCTAGATTCCAATCGATCGTAGGATGGTGTCTGATATATTTCTACTAATCATGGGGTCATTTTAGGGGTCTGGTCCAATATTGATAATTTTTTGATGATTTATCTATTTTCTAGAATTGAAGTGAGGCTAAAACACTTGATTATATTTTAACACCAAAAGACCCAATATTGAGCTATATATTTCACATCACAGTTAATTTATTGTCTCTAAATAATATTAGAGTTAAACATTATTTTCTCATATTTAATCTCGATCATTTGCTATTTATTTCAATTAGCTAAACCTAAAAAGAAACCTCATCATTTATATTGGTTATCGACATTAATTATTCTTCCAACTACTGATGTATGAGTCTAATAAGAAGGAGGGTATTTTTTTGAGCCTAAAAATATTTTTGGGGAATTATTCCGTTAAGGGAGCTATTTATTAGACATTTAAGAATTTTACCTTGTCATTGCCTGCGGTGGCAACACTTGATTGGTCCATGCTGGCAGGACTAGCTCTACGACTTGTGCCCCTAGGCCAGTTTGGTTAGGATCAGACCAATTTATTTGATGGTCTGACACGGTTCCTCTAAATTGGGTACTGGACCAGTCTGGCTGCCCCTAAAGTCTGGGTTCTCAGGCTAGACAAGATCACCATCTCTGTAGGGATGATTGGAGTCAGTAGGGCTATCGATGTGTGAGAACTCTGTCATCTGCAAGCATGTCACTGCCATGAAGTCCAGATCCAGTGTGATGGGGGTACTAACCACGGATCTCCAGAATAAGATTCGATCCTCGCTCCTCCTCGAGTTTCTTCCTCCTTCAATTGCAATGAATTCCTCCATAGTAGCGAACCAAGGTGGGTGATTTTGCAGAGTCTAGGCCTCCATATTCATGGAGGAGGCTTGCTCTAGGTCCTGTGATCAAGGGAACATACACATTGATGTATATTGGCTGTGTGATGGGTCTCCACATCCTATCTTCAATTGCCTTTCATCCGTCGTTCCTGCAAGCCCAGACACCACCACAAGGGAAGAGCTTGTGGTGAGTTCTAAGGATTGATTCTTCACCCCTTTTTTGACCCAAATCTCACAGTTTCCTACGATCATCATCCAGGAGGCAATGTAGCCTCCAGATTCCCCTTGCAGAATAGTGTCACCATCATGAGCTCTAGGTCCGACAAGCTCTATAGTCCATGAATAGCCCTATTGTTGACAAATGAAGCCCCTCATAGCTTCCTGGTGAGTAGAGGCATTGTTGAGGGGGATGTAGTGGGGACATTGGAAGACTCATCCCTCTAGTCATCATCCTTCTCCCTCGGTGGCTGGCTTGCAGCAACAGAAATTGTTGTGGTTCCAGATTTAACAGGTCGAATGGATTTGGGTAGTAAGGAGGATGGTTTCTCCCTCATGCCCATGTCACTTATAAACCCTCTTCCCTCTAATTCTTCTTCCTATCAACCCCCACCTTCTATGGTGGAGAGGTAGGGAAATGAAGGAGTTCGGTCTCTCTGATCCCTAGTTTGTATACAAATTTTACGGATCCCCTAAGACCCTCTTATCGGCCCAGGCTTAACGACGTGGAGAGAATTATGTGGTGACTTGTGACACACAAGATGGAAATGGCCAGGAGGTCGCAACAGACTTTGGTATCTGCTCTACTAGTTTTGGAGGTCAAAGACACAAGATAGTGGTTGCATCATCTCCTTCTAAGTGGATCTATCCATGGCTTTATTACTTGTGTGAACCTCCACTTATATATTTACCACTAAGAGCATTGTTGTGTGTGACATGTGGCTAAAGTAGGTGAATAATATCAAACTTGGTCCTATTTTTTAAAAACCTTAGTCATTGTTGCAACATTCAGTGATCATTACCTATCAAACAATTCCTCAAATTCTATGATATCAAATGATTACTAAGATTAAAAGCTGACCAATATTGCATTCAAAAACATTGTCAAAAGAACAATTAACATTAATATCAAAGAGGGTTGATTCCAAGGATCACTTATTTCATTATTAATTATGAAATCTTGCCAAAGGAACCTCACATAATCACATTGTCTATCTACAGTTACACTTACCTCTAAAATTCATTCGATATCATCTTTATGTATCAATAAATTCAATTGGTCATCTAGTGATCACCCTTGAGTCAAAATACTATATTGGGTATCAAAACCCTAAAATTTAGGGTTATCACAATCTCACATCTTGATCCCCCACTCTTACATCCAATTTAGTGGTGACAATGAATCTCAATCGTTCTACCCTCAATAGAACATCTTGATCATGTGAAACAATGATGCCCAACTTTCCATATATGAAGTTATCATCTTCTGCATATTGCAAAATTTTAGAAAATACCTTTATCATCAGAAGCTCTAGAAAATGCATTCTTGATCGGAATATTACGTGCAAGTAGTCAATTTTTATCAGAAAAATGAGAGTAACACATTAAAATATTCACAACAGATAAATCCACTTATTCAACAAATATATCTAATTTCAACCTTGTTGTTTATCTAAAATTTATTATTGACATCGCCATGATTTAGATAACTCTAAAATTCTACATCTGATCATAGGAGTAACTTAAGTGTTTCTCCCAATCCTAAATCTGACTTTAATGACTCATACTCATGATCATGATAACTTGTATATGAAATATTATGATAAAGTGAATTCATTTTTTATGATATAAACATAATTTAATATTAACATTCCCAAATATAAACCTCAATTACACCTTTAAATGTACAATTGAGACAAAAAATCAAATCTTGAATCTTAGATCACCCTTAATGATAAAGTAGACTTTTGATGATGACTTATAGTTACTTCTTATATAACCCAGGTGTGGAAACATCATTTGATTTTAATGAATTATATTATTAAAGACTTGATCTAGAATACTAAAAAATAATGATGTTGATGATTGATGTCTAACAAAGCTAAATTTAATATAAAAATGCAAATCCAATATTAATCTTTGAGATTGTTTAGGATTATCTTGTATTTTAATGCATGTTTACCAATGTGAATTCTAGGACCTTGATCCTAATCTTGATTTGATATTCTAAGATCAATTCTCTATGACAAAATGGCATGCTTATATTTCTCCTCAAATATATTAGTGGTATTGAAGATATTTGGTATGAAATATTTTGCATTATACTTGTCTATGGCACTTATAATGTTCCCTAGTAAATAGTATTTTGATTTGATATTTATTTTCTGCAAACTATTGTAAACATAAATATGAAACCATTGTAGTACACCTATTAATATCCCACCAACAAGTGATTATATATAAAAATTAATGATATCTAGACGTCCTTCTCTTTATCATTGGTTATTGGGTCGAGTTTCGTCTTCATATATTGATTCCTTTCCCTTTTTGCATTGAGTGTCTTCTTAACATATAGACTTTCCCATTTTAAGCTGAGTAGAATCTATAGGACCTACCCTCACACCTATACATGTGAGGTGGGTGGTTGACCTTCTTTTTTGGTGATTGAGAGAACCCACACTAGGCAAGCCTGACATCATAAACTTTTCAAGGCATAAGAGGGTGTGTCTAGTCACCCCCTCCCGTGCCAAATCAACATAGGTTGTAATTCATAGTGTGCCTTTGGTATGGTTCAAACCCAAGTCCCTCATTGGGACTTACATAGCTCTTACAACTTGGGATACTCAACCCATACTAGATGGTTGACCTTTCGTTTGCAGTACAATGCAAACATGTAATAAAATATAACATGTCATGTAAACTAATTTTTGAAGGCATGTTGTTTATTTCCTCTTAGAATACCTTCCAACAATATGATTTTGTCTTTGATACACTTCATTCTTTCTTAAGAACATACCGATGTATTTGCATTTATGTAACCATGCTTTGTTATTTAGGTAGAAGATGTTGATTGATGAACACATGTGATATTGTAATGCTTTGCCACTTATGTTGGGGAATAGGGAGATAGAGAACATAGTGGAAATAAAAATGTTGTCCCTATTCCTTGATCAAGAAATCACATCAACAATGATGTATCTAGGAAAGAAGGTATCAAGAGATATATCTGACCCTAGAGCAAGTTTAGTGACTATGCTTGTACGGTGATGTGCACTCTTTGCAAAGCGTACATGAACAACTGGTGATGATGGCCTCCTGGTGCAGCACCATGAACGATGGTAGTTATTGTCCTCTTAGCGGGAGGAAATGACCTCCACGCCTCTACATAGTCCGCACGGACCACCAGGAACATCATGTGGCATCGACTTGCTCTCCCTTATTGTATCTACCTTGTTGTTTATCCCTTTTACGGGTAACACTTGCCCGGGATCTCACATTACCACAATTGTGAGAGGAAAACAATTTTAAGAGCTTATTGTTGTGTCTTCTGAAAGTCTTGACTGCCCCCTATTTATAGGATGGACAAGGTTAGGGTTTCCATACTATCTAGGGTTCGAAGAGACAAAATCTAATAAATTTTCTAGAATTTACAAACCATGAAAGGATCAGTTCATTATTGAACCAGTTAACTTGAACCAGTCAGTTCACTATGTTTGCTATTCGCATACATATTGGCTTTTAGTGCGATGATTAATGCACAACATGATGTCAGCATCAGTCCTTGACCCAATCTCATTGATCATTGAATCGGGCAATTCACGAGTTGAATCGATCATTTCAGACCTTGAATTGGTTGGTTCACCAACTGAACTGATTGATTCGTATCCCAGTTCAAGCAATGTTCAACCAATGCAGTTTAAATTGTCCTGACACTTGAATCTATTGGTGCAAAACTTGAATTGGTTATTTCATTATCCAGTCAAGTCAATTTTTAGCCACTATAGTTAAAATTGAATACCTAAACACTTTTGTAATCAAGTTAAGCATCATTCATGAATAACCTCCTATTCCAAGTGCATCATATGTGTGTGACCCTATATGTCCAAAATTATGTTGGAAGTGAATGTCCATAACTAATTTGTGACATCACAAGCAATGAGGAGTATCTATCAACACATCATTGCTACCCAAGTAATCAGAAAGTTGGAGAATGACTTCAACCCACAATCTGTTATTAGTGTTACAGTGATTGTATAGATCTTTTGTCTCTGATATCTAGATTGAACTTGAGACATGGAATCGTTATCCTCTCAACATTCAATCCATGTTCCTTGAACTAGAGAAGATTGTATGAGATGCATGTGAGCTCACATATCACATATTCAGTTACACGAGTATGGCTATACATTTCTTTATCTCTCTTATCAAGTGTCCAGGATATCAATCTTCTATAAGAGGGACAAAGACCATCTACATCACTCACACTCAATCCCCATGTATCACAATGAACCTTATCATCACCTTTATGGCCTATCCTTATTCAAATTCACATTGGATGATGTCAAAATACATCGAACAACATGTGACGTGTGTAGTGACTTCAAGTCCATGAATTACAATCACCACTTTCACTATTAGAGCTGATTAAACTACCATTCCATGGTCTCCATGTATCACTCTCAAAGTGGGACTATCCAATACACTATTCTTTAAAATATACCTATGTGTTTGGTTTGATATCACATATTAGATTGATGAGAATCTGTCATCAACCAACACATATTCTAGTGTTGTGTATTACTTTTGTCTATTTTTCTTCCACTGTAATATTCAAATAGGACATAACAAGAATGCATGTGATCTTATCATACATATGGTATCAATGTTCAAGCCCGCATACCAATGTTCAAGCCCTCAACCTGAAGACATATGTCATCTAGCAACAACATTCTTTTGACATCTACAATGTTTGTGTCATCATCTCATGATTGAGACAAAAATAATAGATAGAATTACCTTTATAGTTATCAAATTAAGTATATAATGCCCCATTACAATCATCATATGATGGCTCTATGGGCATACATACCAATATACTCCCACTTTCACTTATAGCCAATCACCTATGAATCCTATTCAAAGTGATATTAACATGTCCATCATGTTTTTGTTGTGCAAGTGCTTTTATAGCGTGTTAGCAACATTTGCTTCTACTCAATATTTTGCAAGTTTTCACATGTCATCAATGTATGACTTCTCACATGAGATGGAATTACCATAGTATGCTATTGAGATTCCTTGCCTATCCAGTAGCTCCATTTTTGTCACAATATTTCTTCTTTGTCATCAATAGTTGGAACCTCCCATAAGTTCATCTACAAGAACTACTCAATCCATACAATATCCTTTATTATTTTTAAAATACCAACATACTCAGATCCTATTATAGAATTAGTAACTATCTCTTTCTCTGAACTTTTCTAGCATACAGTTCTATTTTAAGGTCAAACACAAATCTATATTGTGATTTACTTTGTTATTTTTTGGAAGCTTGCAATGTAATTATATACACCCATCTCGTCTTTATTACCATAACCAAGGAGCCAATCATTTTAGTGTTTCTCAAATACTTAAGGATGTTCCTTATAGAAGTCCAACGACTCTCAATGGGATTTGACATATATCCACTCTTCATGTCCAATGCATACTAGACAATGAGATGAATACATAACATTGCATACAAGATAGATTAAATTGTGAATGCATATGGAATCTTACACATGTTTTCTCATTCTTTAAAAGAACTAGGATACTAGGCTCTTGAAAAGCTAATCCCATAAATATTCTCTCATTGAGTCCTGCATGTTGAACCCCTTCAACATCTTGCCAATGTATGTGCTCTCATATAGTTCAACAAGCTTTTTAGGTCTATCTCTATAGATCTCAATTCCTAAGATATAGGATGCTTTGCCAAAACCCTTCATAGAGAAGGTAATTCCCAACTAGGTTATAATATTTGCTAGGTATGGACGGAATTCCCCATCATTATGTGGAATATAAATATGCTCCCACACAACTTTTGTAATCACAAATTTCATCTTCATTTTGACTAAAGTCAAACTCTTTGACTATCTTGTCAAATTGAAGATTCCTACTCTAATATTCTTGCTTTCATCCTTAGATTGACCTTTGTAGCTGATAGACTTCATTTTCAATAATTGGATTTATAAAAACTTTTAGGTTTTATCACACACACATCCTCTACAGCATTCTTATTAAGTATTATGGTTACATGCATTTTCCAAATCTCATAGTCATACCAAGTTTCAATGGGAAGCATAATCATGATGGATTCAACCATGTCAATTGATGAAAAGATTTCATGTTCAACACCTTGAACTTATTTGAAACCCTTTCGAATCGATCTACCCTTATAGGTTTGCACATTACCATCCATGTCGATCTTCATTTTTAAGATCAAATTGAATCTTATGGGTTACACCCATTCAAGTGGATCCACCAAGGTCATTTCTTGTTGGTGTACATGGAGTTCCTTTTGTATACAATGTCTTCAATCATTTCTCATACTTTGGTTCCTCAATAGCTTCTAGGTTAGTTGTTGGCTCATCATCTATGACCAACACATCACCTTCTTGATATCATAATCTTTCAAAATAAAGGTGTGTTCTACTAGATCTATTAGGCTTTATGTTACATAAGGAAATTGAGATTTCGACAACAATTTGTGATTGTACTTATTCCTACCACACATCTTTAGGTTCAATGTTTTCTTGTTGGTCTTGAACTTTTTGATTTCTACTTATCTCCCACTATTTCGTTCATATTTAATTTCCTTTGCTGACACATTTTTGCTGACAAATTGGAATATGAAAGTATTATTCAACAAAATAACATTTACGTGATTTTTGGACAATTCTTTTCAAGAAACTATTTTCTTATATAAACTTTCAATCCTAACCTTAATAAAGACATATAAGGAAACATCCCATTCCATGTCTCATATGGTATCCTTTGAACCATTTTAGACAGTACATTTTAGTGTAAAACATGTAACAAAAAGGAAATTAAAAGATCACCTAGATTTGTTGATGATCACACCATGACTAATAGGGTTTGATTCCATCTTTTTGATACACTACCATTGCATTTTAGGTGGAGTTCATCATGATACACTATCAAGGTCCTCCAGATGATCCTCAAACTCTTGGTTAAAATATTTCCACATTGTTCATATCGAAGTGCTTTAATACTTATATCAAGTGGGTTATGTACTTAATTCATGATCTCCTTGAACACTTCAAAATATTTAGACTTGTATTTCATTAAATAAAATGTACCGTATCTACTGAGAACATCAGAAAATATAATGAGGTATTATTAACCACCTCTAGAATTTATTCTAAAAAGCTCTATATACATCAGTATGTATGGGCCCTAATAGAATACATCATTATCTATTGGTTCAATTACCAAAAGAGCCTAGACAACCATCTACATGGGTTCTAGAAATGCATGTCTCATTTGTGTGCTCAAGATGACAATGTTATCAATATTCATTATTTGAATCATCAAGTCATTCATTTTATGTGTATTACATATCTATCTCTATAATTATCAAGTATAGATTTTGAGACATAGGGCACTGCCATATAATATCTTATATATAAAAAAACATATATTATTCATAATATTCTTGTCCATACATGATAAAGGATGTTTTTCATTTATGGTAGGTACATAAAATCAATTCACTAATTCTATTACATGCCCATGAATGACAGATTTCAACTATAATGGCAACAACTCCTTCTATACACATTTCTAGGCTACTTCTTCTCAGGTCCTAGAGTGGAGATCCTCTACATAAAGAGGGACAATTCCTTTTCCAGTGTCCATGCAGGTGATAGTGGTGGCACATTCCTTCCTTATTCACTCCTCTCTTAGCTTTTAATGCAGAAGACTTTGGTTTCTTGCTAGCTTTAGAACCCTTCTTAGCTTTGCCTTTGACCTTGGACTTCCCTCTATTGATCATCATCACAGTTTTGGGTTTTTCCTTCTTCATATGTGCTTCATCTGTCCTCAACGTGCCAAGTAATTCTAAAAATGACTTGTCAAAATCATTCATATTGTAGTTCATGACAAATTGGCTATATGATTCCGATAGTGACTGCATAATCACATTTGTGACCAACTCTTTACCCAAGGGAAATCCCAATCTAGCAAGGTTCTACACATACCCAATCAACTGAGTACAAGGAGAACTACTGGTTCTCCTTCTGTCATGTTGCACTTGAATAATGCCTTAGAGACATCATATCTCTCTTGTCTTTCCTAATCTTGGTACATTTTCTTAAGATGTGTAACCATCTCAACAACTTTCATATTTTCATGTTGTCTCTGCAACTCATAGTTCATTGAGCATAGCATCAAGCACTTAACATCCACAACATCTTCAGAGTGCTTCCAGTAAGCATCTCAGTCAGCCTTAGGAGTGTTGGGAGTGGGTTAATATATTTTTGGTGTCTACAAGACATAGAGCTTGTACTCTTGAGTAATAATGACTCTCAAAGTCCAAAACCAATTATGTAATTTGTTCCTATTTAGCTTGCCCTTATCAAGAACCAATTGCAAAGAAAACATATTTGTGTTTGCCATTAGATTCTACAAAAGAAAATTTGCAAATTTTGTCAAAATATTTTGATTGATTTGATAAGTTTGATGATATTAATAAGGACTTTAATGAATTATCACTCCCACTATTTTGTTCAAATTGATAGATCTAACTACCATTTTGGAATATTGCATTAAACAACCTTCTAGGGAGCCAAGATCCAAAATACTTAAGTTATTACCCAGCCAACGCCGACATCCATAACCAATTATTAGGGTAGGCAACATTTGAAAATTGCTTCTCAAGCCATTCTTGAATAGATGGTATGTACAACTCTTTGACATAGTTCATTTGTATGCATCTAGGTACTTAATCCCATTAAGTTCAGCTAGTGAAGCCCGACATATAAGCCAACAAGATAGCAATGCACCCTGCTTGGTAGACCCACATAACTACGATCACACCTCCATTAGATAGATGACACACCACTCTAGGACGTGCGCCCAAACTTGGATGATCAAGCTTTTCTTGTGTGTTGCTTATGGAAAGCATCTAAGGCTTAATATTTATTGAGTGATTTTGTATACATACATATATATATATATATATATATATATATATATATATATATATATATATATATATATATATGCATATCCAATCACCATATACTTATAGTTTGTATCATATATATGCTATAACCATAGACAAAACATGCAATCATAAAACATGAGTGATGATTATGGCCATACTAATGCAATTCTTTGGAGCCACAAAGAATCTCTACCACCTAAGGCAATAAATGTCATGTAGGAAACCTATATTGTGTTGGCCCAGTCGGTCCTCTGAACCCTTCAGTCAATCGGTTGGCCTTCAGGTCAATCGATTGGCTCCTCCAGTATGATGGCCTCCTCAGTCCTCCATTTTATTGTCTAGACTCTCAATTGGTCGACTCATCAAATGCATAATGTCTTCTCACTATAAAACATAAACAAAAACTATCCTATTCCCTGTTACATTGTAAAAAGAAAAAGCTCTAGTTACATTTGAGGCAAATATAGGAAGAGGATCATTAATTTACATTTGGAAAGGAGGGAAGAGGCTTGGTATGCAAATTGAATAACAACATGACATAAACCAAACAACCATGCACACAATTCATCGAGGTTTTGACCATAACCATTTATACATCCACCTTCAAAATGCTTTAAGGACAATACATATAGATTGCATATATATCATATCATATATATTGGGATTGCATGTGGTATTTAGTTAGATATGCACAATGATCATTTTAATATTTGCATCATATGCAATAAAATAAATCTGATCGTATAGATTAAAATCTAGATACATCGTAACTTAATGTGGTTTCGATATGACTATTTGGGAATAGGAATGACAGAGAAGGCAGCGAAAACAAAAATTTTGTCCCCATTCCTTAATCAGGGAATCATGTCAACAATGATGTATCTATGAAAGAAGGTAGCAAGATATATACTTGGTCCAAGAGAAATCCCAACAACTACTCTTGTATGGTGATGTGCACTCTTTGCAAGGTGCACACAAACAACTATAGATAATGACCTCCTAGTGTAGCACCACAGATAGTGGTGGTTGTTGTCCTCCTAGAGGGTTTCAATGGCCTACATGCTTATATGTAGTCCACGCGGGCAATCAAAAACTCCATGTTGTTCTACCAGAGCCAATGGGAAGAAGTTTTCCATTTGAATGCTAACATGCTGGCATCATCTTGATCTCCCTTGTTGTCACTCCCTTTTATGGGTAAGACTTGCTCGGGCTTGTGCGTTATCACAACTGTGAGTGGATAGCAATTTTAAGATCTTATTATTGTATCTTCCTAAAGCCTTGACTGTCTCCCATTTATAGGATGGCCAGGTTCAAGGTTTCCAGATCATTTGGTAGTCAGAGAGACGAAATTTCATGAATTTTTTGGAAATTGCAAATGTAGAAATGATAAGTTCACTATTGAAGCAGTCAGTTCACATGTGAAGCGGTCGGTTCAAAACTTTAACTGGTCAGTTTACTATGTTTCCAATTCACATACATATTGGCTTTCAATGTGACAAATAATGCACAACATGACATCAACATAAATCTTGGAAACCATCTCATTGCTCATTGAACAGGGTGATTCACAAGTTGAACCAGTCGTTTCAGACCTTGAACCGGTTGGTTCACTGACTGAAGCGGTCGATTCATTTCCCATTTTAGACAATGTTTAGCCAATGCAGTTGAAATTGACATGACACTTGAATCAATCAGTTGAACACTTGAACCGGTTGGTTCATAGTCTAGTTAGTCAATTTTCAGTCATTTATATTTAAATTGAATACCTAAATACTTTAGTAATGAAGTTAAATTTCATTCATGATTAAAATCCTATTCTAGGTGCATTCTATGAGTGTGACCCTATAGGTCCCAAGTTACATTGGAAGTGAATGTTCATAACTAATTTATGACATCATAGGCAATGAGAGGTATCTAGCAACACACCATTTCTATCCAAGTAATTGTAAAGTTGGAGAACTTCAACCTACAATATTTGATTAGTATTACAATGATGATATAATTCCTTTGTCTATGATACCTAAAATGAACCCAAGGCATGGAATCGTCATCCTCTCAATGTTCAATCCATGTTCCTTGAACTAGAGCAGACTGTATTAGATGCATGTGAGCTCACACATCACATATCGAGTCACACGAGTATGGCCATATATTTCTCAATCTTACTTATCAAGTGGCCATGATAGCAATCTCCTATAGGAAGGAGAAATCCCATCTACATCACTCACACTCAATTCGCATGTGTCACAATGCACCCGAGCATCAACTTTATGGAAACCCATATTCAAGGTCATTTTGGATGATGTCAAAGTACATTGAATGGCATGTGATGAGTGTAGTCACGTTAGGTCCAAGAACCAAAATCATCACTATCATTATGAGAGTTGATTCTAAGTACATTCCACGGTCTCCATCTATCGCTCTCAAAGTGGGTTTGTTTGATGCAATGTTCTTTATCATGTACCTATGTCTTTGGTTTGATATCACATATAATGACTGATGTGATTCTATCTTGTTTATTACTTTTGTCTATTTTTCTTCCACAGTAATATCTGATTAGGACATAACAAGAATGCATGTGTTGTTATCATACATATGATCTCATTGTTCATATCCTCAACTTGAAGACATATGTCATTGAGCAACACCATTCTTTAGACGTCTACCATGTTTGTGTCATCATCTCATGATTGGGACAAACATAATAGATGGAATTACCTTTAGAATTATCAAACAAGTATATAATCCCCCATTATAATCATCATATGATTCACTCTATGAGAATATATACTAGCAACTGCACGATAATACAACTTGTCATATTTATCTTCTCCATATATTAGACTATTACTACATGATGGAACACTAAATCACAACACAACATCGGAATTCTTTGGGGATTATATACAATATTCAGAATTGTGATCAAATAAAAACTTCTTGTTTATGGTAAGTTGTAAAAATAAGCTTCTTTGCGAATTTGTTGGTAAAATCTATTATAATACTAAAATAACCTATTAAGATTGATTTAAAAGCTTTTATATATTTAAAATATGATTGCAATACTTTTTGTCAATCCTTGAAAAATAACAATTTGGTGGGTAAGCACACAAGCAGGTAGCTAGGTGGCAAGCAAGGTGCTTGTAAAGATAAGCATGTAGCTGGGTAGCAAGTTGTAGCTTGTGCAAAAACACTACTTGGTAAAGCAAGTAATTTAGTGGCATTCTCATCTCTTAAACACCTAGAACTTCTTAATGTTTGACACATGTCCTACCATGTGTCAACTAGTAATTGATATATATCTTAAGATGATACATATGCATCCGTGTGTCATCTAAACATGAATTATATCTATTAAAATGAATCATATGCATACGTTTCATTGAACTATAAATTATCTTTCTTGTGTTGACACACATATACCCATGTTTCATCTACATGCTTTTTGCAAGTAGGACCATGCTACTATCACCCACCCCTATAAATAAAAGCCAACTTAACTCAACATTAGTCATATTCCAAAACATCATGTTCATACACGAAAGGAAACGACCCCTTGTCCCTTTCCATTCGACTAAAAAAAGAATCCCTCTCCCTCTCATTAGAAACCATGAACTTTTCCCTATTCCACAACTAAAGAGAAGTTTTTCTTATAGAAAATGTTGAATAGGAGAGTTACTCTGACATCATAGCCTATAAATTCCAAAGGATTGACCCCTAAATGTGATCCCTAAATATCATTTTTGAAATACCAACCCTCTCACACCTTGACCTCAGACTCTCTATTTTGATAAGAAACTATTGTAAGCTAAAATTATATCAAATCACTCTTGGAATTTGACATTCTCACTCTATCTTTAATGTGTTGCAACATCACACTTTAGGGAAAGGTATGATCCTCACTCCTTATAATAGTCTCTTATGTAAGAATCAACAGATGTATGATTTTTTATAGTCTTCACTTCTTGACTTAATCCCTTGTATCACCATTAATGAAAAGTAGGGTTTATTATGGTTTAGTATAGTTAAGTATAATCTTCACTTCTTATCATAATCCCTGATATAAACATCAACGAAAATTATGGTTTAATATAATTTAATATTGTTTAGTATGATATTCATTTCTTATCACGATCTATGATTCCAAAATCAATGAAAAGCATGATTTGCATGGTTTGATATTGTATGTAGAAACAAACAGGCATACTTCATATGCTTTGAAAGGAATGAATAAATGATATACTATATACAACTATTTTATTAATAATCTAGATTAACTATTAATGGATTTCCATTCATGACCCTAAGATCTTACATATATTGGGGTTAAAACTCTAATCCTTGTTAATCTTATTAGTCCCCTCCATCCTTCGAAATTGAGTTAAGATTCCAGATTATGTATAAGCATGCATTTGTCAAATTTAGTTTTATTTTCTTTCAGTTTTTTATCCTTTATTTCTCCATATTATTTGAGTCATGTGATATTGTTTGGAAGTGGAATTTCTTCAGACATTTCTAAAGTGGCTAGGAGTCTATTTCATTGGTACATGTATCCAGTAAAGAGCAAAAGTTGTTTAATTAGTTTCGTGTTCGCACAATGGAACTCCCTAACCTCTTGAATGCTTCTGGCCATAGATTTATTTGATTCAAAACCAAAATCCCACAAGTTTACATTCAGGTGTCATAGTGAAATACTCAACTAGTGATTTATTCATTCATAGCTACCTTTTGACCGCATTAAACTTTCACTAGCCGCATATTTAGTTGTATATATTTGATGATGTCCTTTTGATTCTAAACCTCATACTGGGAGATGTGTTGGTAATATAGTCAAAAATTTCTTGACCGGGGATTGATACATTTGGTATTTGGATCTAGTTCGTTTGGAGTCGGGTATGGATGAGTATAATGCTCTACCATACTTCGACCCATACTTGGGTTGGTCATATAGAGTGAGGCATGATCATGTTATTAATGGGGAATATTCTCTTGCAAAGATTAAACCGGCTAACTAATGATACCCCAAGTTGTATTTTGTGTAAGGAACACTCTCTTCCGGTCTTGGAAAAGTGATTGGTTGTTGCATGTGGTAACCTAATTCATATTTTATAGAACATGCAATATGCATGAGTAGCTAGGGTTGTTCCAGGGTACTTACAAGTGTTTTTTAATTCTAATGAACTAAAGTCTTGGCTAAGAATGTTTATGTGGTTGCATGACAGTTTCCATGTTGATTTGACACTTTGTCTGAGAGTTGTAGTTAATCATGTTTATGGAATAAGGTCCCCCATTTATTAAGATTTATGAAAGAAATACACAAAATACCAGTCCTCTCTAAAATATGTTTCATTATGCTTCTTTAGTAGCAGTCTATTTTCTTTTGATATAGTTGTCATTTGAATAAATGATTAAGAATATAACTCAGTGAAATAAGAAAAATGTCATGTTGCTATATTTTTATTTTCTATCTACCACATTTTGACAATTGTGTAACTCTCTTTCTCCCATTTGGGATATGGGAAACCTTTCTTGCCATAGGTTGATTTTGTGGATGTAGTTGTATGCATGTATCTTGTCGTAGACTATTTTGAGAGATATTGGAAGTAATATCAAGACCATATTCAGTTTTCTATTTGTGTAGTTTTGCTAGACCTATGGGTCATGTAAACATATGTACAAATTTTGTAGTTTTGCTAGACCTATCGGTCGTGTAAACATATGTACACATTTTCTTTCAAGAAATGCTTATGTTAATGACTATGTTATCAATATAGTTTTAGGTTGCATCTTTAATTGATCTTGATACTTAAATTCTATAACCCTCAGAAACCAAGTTGATATATCATGTCATTAGTTTCTGGGACGTTACAGATTCAATGGTATTAGAGCAACAAGATGGACTCTCCACATGATACAAGCTTTAAAAGCCTTACAATTTAAATGTGGATTATGCATATCCTTACCTACCGGGTATTTACAATAAGTTAGAATAATTAAGAGATCATCCATATATTAGAATTTTGAAGGAACCTAGACACATGGGAAACAAAAATCAAAAGCCATATATCACTAAAAACATGTACTAGTATTTTTGTTACTTTCTTGGTACCACCACATGTAGTTTCAAAGATATCCATTTATATTGGACATGTGAATCCTTATCTAAAGCACCCTATCACATGTCCCCAATGGAATTGATTGAACTAAGGAAACAATTGGGAGAACTATTAGAGAAAGGATTCATCCGGCCTAGTGTTTCCCCTTGGGGAACTCATGTTCTTTCAGCCAAGAAAAAAGATGAAACTATGGGACTACGTATAGATTATAGAATGATTAATATGGTCACCATTAGGAATAAATACCCATTACCTAGAATTGATGATCTTTTTGATCAACTTAAGTCATAAATTTATATTTGTAAAATTCACCTACGGTTTGGATATAACCAGTTGATAGTGAAGGAGTATGATATACCTACGACAAGTTTTTTATCTAGATTTGGGCATTATGAATATTTAGTCTTTCCTTTTGTGTTGACTAATGCCCATGTAAGTTTTGTGGATCTAATGAATAGAGCATTTTGAGACATCCTAGACACCTTTGTTATAGTATCATTGATGATATTGTGATATATTCCCAATGTTAAGATAATCACAAAAACTCTAGAGGATTTTTCTACAAACCTTTAAGAAACACCAATTGTTTGTAAAGTTCTCTAAGTATGAATTATAGATGACGAAAGTAACTTTCTAAGACATGTTATATCTTCTGGTGGTATATCAATGGATCTAGAAAAAGTCCAATCAGTGATGAATTGGATATGTTTTTTGTTTGTAACTGAAATCCAAAGTTTTCTTGGACTAGCAGAATATTATAGAATATTTATAAAGGAATTTTCTAAGCTTGACAATCCTATGACTAAGTTAATAAAGAAAGGGTATCCTTTACATTGATATAAGAATGTGAAAAGAGTTTTCAACAGATAAAAAATAAACTTTTTTATGCTCCAAATTTAACCTTACTACAAGATGGTAAGTCATATGCCATATACTCTGATGCATCAAAAAATGGCCTAGGATGTGAACTCATGTAAGATGATCAGTTCATAGATAAGCATCTATAGAATTAAAGCCCATGAGATGAATTATCCTATGCATCACTTGGAACTAGCTTCTATCATACATGCGCTAAAAATATGGTGCCACTATCTTTATGGAGTACAAGTGAAATATTTTTATAGATCATAAGAGTATAATATATCTCATGACTAAGAAAGATCTAAATTTGAGGCAAAGAATGTGTATTTTATATCTTAGACTACGACTTCAATATTTCTCATCACCCAGGAAAAGAAAATGTGGAAGCAGATTCTCTGAGAAAAATGAAAGTATTATCAATAGTAGCCATGATGATTCAAGAATGAAGGATGATAGAGAAAATGATAACATGGGGAATGAGCATAGAAAAAGAAACTACTCAAATGGATAATTTCTCAATAGAGTTACAACTAAAGCATGAAATCCTACATACACAAAAGAGTAATTGTGAGTATGAAAACATGAACAAGGAGATAGAAAAGACAAGTCCAAGTTGAATCTTCACAAAGAGGGGGAGGGATTTGTTTGACAATAGAATTTGGGTACCAAATTATCTAGAGTTGAAGAAAAAGATTCTTGATGAAGCATATTTATCAAGATATTCTATCCATCTAGGAACAACTAAAATGTATAAAAATATACAAAAGAATTTTGGGTGCCTTACATTAAGAAAGAAATAGCTGAATATGTCCTTAGATGTATGAATTGCCAATTGATAAAAGCTAAACATTAGGGGCATGGGGGTCTTTTGAAACCACTAGAAATATCATTATGGAAGTAGGAGCACATAACTATGGACTTTGCCATAGGTCTACCCAAAACAATGAAAGGAAGTGATACTATATGGGTGATTGTAGACAGAAGACAAAATCAGCTTATTTCTTTCCTATGAAGATGACTAGTTCAATGGATAGTCTAGATGAACTATACATGAATGAAATTGGTAGATTACATGGCATACCTATCTCTATAACCTCAAATAGATACTCCCATTTTACATCCAAGTTTTAAAGCCAGGTCCATGATTCTATGGGAACAAAACTCACTTCAGTATAACTTTTCATCCTCAGAACTAATGGACAATCCAAAAAAGTAATACAAATTTTAGGGGACTTGTTGAGAGCCTGCATTTTCGATTTGAAGGGAAGTTGGGAAGAACATATTCTTGTGGCAGAATTCTCTTACAACAATAGTCACCAAGCTAGCATCCAAATGGCTCCTTATGAAACATTATATGGAAGACTATGAGGTCACCAATCTATTGGGATGATGTGGGAGAAGCTAAGGTCTTAGGACCTGATCTGGTGCATCAATGTGCTAAAAAAGTAAAAGTAATACTCAAAGGACTACAGATAGCCCAGAATAGTCAGAAACAATATGCTCACACAAAAAGAATAAAAGTCAAATTCAAGACTGGTGATTTGGTCTATGTTTAGATATCACCTACAAAAGGAGTGTCTAAATAGGGTAAGAATGGAAAACTTAGTCCAAGATATGTTGGACCATTTAAAATTATTGGAGAATTTGGAATCTAGGCATACCAACTAAATCTTCATTTTCTTTATAAGAATCTTCATAAGGTATTTCATGTATCCCTGCTTAAGAGATACATACATGACGAATCTCATGTCACCCATATTGAACCACGAGAAATACAAGAAGATTTGACATACGAAGAGATCCCACTTAGTATTTTAGACCAAAAGGAACAACAACTTAGAAATCAAAGCATATCTATTGTCCACAATCTAGGGAAGTATCAAGAACTGGAAGAAGTAATATGAGAACTAGAATCTAAAATGCAACAGAAGTACCATTCCTTGTTGGTAAGATTTAGAATTTTTAAGGAAATTTTTTTCTTTTAGGGTTAGTATTTGGAATATTCTGAATTGTGATAAAAAAAATCTTATTTAGGGTAAGTTGTAAAAATAAGCTTCTTTGGGAATTTGTTGGTAAAATCTATTATAATACTATAATAACCTATTATGACTGATTTAAAAGCTTTTATATATTGTAAATATAATGGCGGTTATTTTTGTTAATTTTTGAAAAATAATAATTTTGTGGGTAAGCATACAAGTAGGTAGCTACGTGGCAAGCATGGTGCTTATAGAGACAAGCATATAACTGGGTAGAAAGAAAGTAGCTTGCACAAGCACACTACTTGGTAAAGCAACTATGTTAGTTGCATTCTCCTCTCTTAAACAAATAGAACATCTTAATGTTTGACACATATCCTACCATGTGTCAACTAGTCGTTGATAGATATATTAAGATGACACATATGCATCCAAGTGTTGGCTAACCATGAATTATCACTATTAAAATGGCACATATGCATACATGTGTCATTGAACTACATATCATCTTTCTTATGATGACACACATACCCATGTGTAATCTACACACATTTTGAAAGTAGGATGATGCTACCCTCCCACACACCTATAAATAGAAGCCAACTCCACTCAAAATTAGTCATATTACAAAAACTCTTGTGCATACATGAAAGAAACTATCCCCCTATCCATTTAAATTCCTCTAAAATAAGAATTCCTCTCCCTCTCTTTAGAAACCATAAACTTTTCCCTCTACCACCACTAAAGAGAAGTTTTTCTTGGAGAAGATGTTGAATAGGGTAGTTACTCTGAATGTATAGCCTGTCATATCCAAAGGTTTTACCCCTACATGTGATTCCAAAATATCATTTCAAAATATGAACTCTCTCCCCCCTTGACCTTAGAGTCTCTCTTTTGATAAGAATATATTGTAAGCCAAAATTCCATCAAAATACTCTTGAAATTTGATCTTCTCACTCTATCTTTAACTTGCTACAAAATCACACTTCATGGAAAGGTATGGTCCTAACTCCTTATAATAGTCTCTTATGTAAGCATGAATGGAATGTATGATTTTGTATGGTCTTCAATTCTTGACTTAATCTCTTGTATCACCATTGATGAAAAGTAGGGTTTATTATGGTTTAGTGTAATCAAGCATAATATTCACTCCTTATCATAGTCCATGATATAAACATCAATGAAAAGTATGGTTTAATATTGTTTAGTATGGCATTCAATCCTTATCATGGTCTATGATACCAACGCCAATGAAAAACATGATTAGCATGGTTTGGTATTGTATGTAGAAACAATATAGGCAAACTTCATATTCTTTATAAAGAATAAATAGAAGATATATCATATACAACTATTTCATTAATAATCCAGATAAGACTATTAATGGATTTCCTTTCTTTACCCTAAGATCTTACATATATTAGTCCCTATCATCCTTCAAAATTGAGTTAACATTCGAGATGATCATTAAGCATGCCTTTGTGCATTCTAGTTATATTCTCTTTTGATTTCCTTTTCCTTTATTTCTTCATATTATTTTAGTCATGTGATATTATTTGAAAGTGGAATTCCATCAAACATTTCTAAGGTGACTAAAAGTTTGTTTCACTCATGCCTATGGCCAGTAAGAAGACATGATATTTAATTGGTTCCATGTTTTCATGGGGGGACTGCCTAACAACTTGCACGATCCTGGTCATAGATTTGTCTGATTCAAAACCACAATCCTACAAGTTTACATTTTAGGTTTCATATGAAACACTCTGCTAGTGATACATTTATTCATGTCTACCTTTTAAACTCATTCAATTTTAACTAGCCAGCATATTGAGTTGTATATCTTTGATGATTTCATTTTGATTCTAAACCTTGTATTGGAGATGTGTTGGTAACAATGTCGGTGTAACATACTAGATTTCAAACCCTACCCTGGAAGTTGGCATTTTGGACTTAACCAAACAAGGTTGAGGGTTGGATCTAAATTGATGATTAGTATAACCCCAATGAGCTAATGCATGTATATATCATCTTAATGTAACCTAATGTTCTAACATTAATCTTAGGTTTATAATGGATACATAAAATATGCCACAACTCATTTTGGTGGTAATATGAAGACAAGGAACTTAATTGGATGAATAATGTAGATAATGGGCTGTTAATGGGCCATATGACATATCTCATAAAAAGAAGTCTCAAAAGTGGAAACAAACTTCAAAATTCGAAATCTACATATCAAAATTAGCATATATGTCAAATTTCATCTAATTTGGGCAACCTTGGAATATTATGATAAGTTTAGGAGAGAAAATGAGTAAAAGACATAAGTAATGAATAATGTGATTATATAACTTCAAAATATGGATTTAATGGCAAATTCATATTCAAAACATCAAAGATAACTTGTGGATGATGTTTGATCCAATTTGAATGATGTTTGTGCAAGTTATGCAATATTAGGTACATTCTGGACTTTTCTACAATTTACCAAATTGGGATGTTTTGTTCGCAAATTGTCACATGCATGATAGTCCTTATATATTACCTTACCATTCTAGAGTTTTTGAACCATGGGGCACCTAGTTGCACCTTCGTTTGAAGGCATTTCTTTCCAAGGGCATTTTAGGGATTACTCTCTTTATAAATGAGCCTATCTTTAAAAGCTATCAACCAATGAGGTTATTTCTTTGATTGGAGGTCAATTGGGATGACTATAAGTGTCCATAAACTGACATTTGATATTCAATAAGCCTCTATGAGCTATCCTCTTGCATGGCCATGAAATCCCTAGGCTAAGGAACATGGAAAGCTCCATGGACACCTCATGCTTGACTTCTTCCTTATTCATAAAGGTTTGCATGTCCATTGGAACCCGTAGCATTGGACACATCAAAATTAACTTGACTCCTCATGCTTGACTTCTTCCTTATCCATAAAGTCATGCATGTCCATGGACACCCTTATACATGACACATGGAAATTCTCATAGACATCTCATACTTGACCTCTTTCTTTATATAAGCCATATCTACCCCTTCCCAATTCCAAATTAAAAAAAGCTTGCTCTTTGATATTTCCACTATCTTAGAGCATAACTCCTACTCTTTTTGGCCATTATGGTGTTGTCCCAAGGTAAAAGAAGGTACCTACCTTGGTGAAGAAGGCTCTTCGGGTTCCAAATTTCTCTATTTAGGAATCTTAAGCTCCTCCTTGGTGATTTTGACCAAAACTAGTAAGTATCCTCCTTTCCTTCCTTATTTTCATGTATTTAGTATTCCTTCCCCCTTCCTCCAGGTTAGAACCATGTCCTTCCATGGTGAAACCCCACCTATAACCCATAAACACCTCATCTCCATGTTCTTTTGTTAGGGTTTTAACCTCTAAAGTGGAGAAGGTGGTTCTTGCTCGAGATATGAGTTTTGTTGGAGAAACCAGACTCTCTAAGCTTGAACTACCTTATTTGATATTGATCATGTGATCATGGATATTCTTATGCTTTGTTCATGATTGAACTCTAAAAGATGACATGTGATGTCTTTTTCCCACTTATGAGGTGGATGTATATGTTGGTCACTTATGTGATGACTAGTTTATATATTCTGACTATACTTTCTACTTGACTCTACATTTAATATGCTATGTGATTTATTAGCACTAGAGTAGTGTAATTGCATTGGTTTTAATGGCATATGTGTTATTTCCTACCGAGCAGATGTGATATTTCCTACTCTTTTGGGATGGAAAGGAATCTCATACCCAGGGTAAGATGTGTTATTCTTGGCCCATGTTTTGTATATTTGGGAGATTGGAAGTATTCCTTTCTCTATCAGGTTTCAAGTTTATGAGACTTGGCCGTCTTTGTGTTTATATTGATCTAGGGCTATGCTTATCTCACATGAATGTAGGTTGATGATGATTGTAGGGGTGTGTGCCCTACTTTATTTACATGTGCTAGTATGGCAAAACTTTATTGTTTTAATTATGGAAAGTATTTATTTTATTATTGAAAATCGTTTCTCTTTATACCCACTTGGATTGTCCTTATCTTTTTCATGGAAAGCCTTTACACTTTGATGTCCTTTATTCCATATATTTCTCAATTTCCTATTCCGTATGCACATACCATCCTTTACTGGTGTCATCTATTTTCTCTTCTTGTTGGGGTATGCTTCCAACCCTAGGTGAAGGACTTAGATGATAAGGCATGAAGTTTTGGACTATCTTAAAGAGTTAAATCTTGGAGAAATTGTTGTTATGGTTTAGATTTCCCTCTACTAGATCCTTATGTTGTATCATACATGTAAGCCCTTATCAGATATTATGTTGTACTTTTGTAATAACCTTGTTATAAATTGAATATAGTCAACATTTTTATTCTGCTGCTGCACTTTAGTTGTTTTGAATACCATTTATGGAAATTTGAAAATGTTACACCTATTCCAACATACCTTTGAATGTGTTTGGAATGGATTTTTATTCTTCAAATTTTTTTTAGTAAGGGGGTGATCCCGCCTCCTTACATCATGGTACCAGAGCTCATGGTAGTCAGAATATGACTATTTTAATTTTGTCTCCCTAGTTAGAATTCTTTCTTTACCTTTAAGTGACTTGTTTTCCCTAAAGTTGATAAATAGATGATGAAGGGTTGATTTAAGATCATATAGTTTCACATTAGAGTAATGATGAATAGATCCCTAAAATACTTACAAATAAAAGCTGCATAAGTAACCATAGTAACTTGAGGTTGTTTAGCTTGGCCTTTAGGTAGCTACTAGGACATGAAGTTGAAAGCAAAGTTATCTAGAAAGGATCAGGGTTTGGGGGCTGGTAAGATTTTCCTCTACACCACTAGCTTGGTTTATGAGCACTCCTGAATCCATATGATAATTGCCTCGCTTGAGATGATATGAATTTTCCAAAATTGCATGCTTTTAAGAAATAGTATCCTTATACATCTATATGATTTATCTTTAGGGACCCTAATATGTTGGACTAGTCTCCCAGGTGTAAACACTTGTTTGAGGATGGACAAGAGAAAGTTAAACCTTAATTCATAGTTAGTCTTTACAAGTTATGTTTTTTTTGCATGATGCTTATGTAGTTGGATGTAAGGAAGTGTAGTTGAACCTTTTATACCTAAAGAATAGTTTTGACTTTATAAGATGAATCCTTTAAGGGGTGGTGAATAATTTGTTTTGTTATATGTGGATGTTTAGATTTCAAGGATGAAATCCTTTATGGGGTGGTGTGTTGTAACATACTAGATCTAGGACCGTACCTGGGAAGTTAACATTTTGGACTTAACCAAACAAGGTTGAAGGTTGGACCTAAATAGATGTTTAGGATAACCCCAATCAGCTAATGCATGTATATATCACCTTAATGTAACCTAATGTTCTAACATTAATATTAGATTTATAATGGATACATAAAATATGCCACATAACTCATTTTGGAGGTAATATGAAGATAATGAACTTAATTAGATGAATAATTTAGATAATGGTCCGTTAATAGGCCATATGAAATATCTCATAAAAATAAGTCTCAAAAGTGGAAACAAACTTCAAATTTGGAATCTACATATCAACATTGGCATACCTGTCAAATTTCATCTAATTTGGACAACCTTGAAATATTAGGGTAAGTTTAGGAGAGAGAAAATGAGTAAAATGCATGAGTAATAAATAATGTGATTATATAACTTCAAAATATAGATTTAATGTCAAATTCATATTGAAAACATCAAAAATAACTTGTGGTTGAAGTTTGGTCCAATTTGGATGATGTTTGTGCAAGTTATGTAAATATAGGTACATTCTTGACTTTTCTACAATTTACCCAATTGGGAGGCTTTCTTTGTAAATTGTCACATGAATTATAATCCTTATATATTCTCTTACCATTCTCCAGTTTTTGAACTATGGGGAACCAAGTTGCACCTTGGTTTGAAGGTGCTTCTTTCCAAGGGAATTTTAGGGATTACTCTCTTTATAAATGAGCTTATCTTTAAAAGCTATCAACCAATGAGGTTATTTATTTGATTGGAGGTCGGTTGGGATGACACCATAGTGTCCAAAAACTGATATTTGATATTCAATAAGCCTCTATGAGTTGTCCTCTTGCGTGGCCATGAAATCCCTAGGCTAAGGACACATGGAAAGCTCCATGGACACCTCATGCTTGACTTCTTCCTTATTCATAAAGGTTTGCATGTCCATAGGCACCCTTAGCATTGCACACATGGAAAGTAACTTGATACCTCATGCTTGACTTCTTCCTTATCCATAAAGGCTTGCATGTTTATGGACACCCTTATTCATGAAACATTGAAAGTCTCATAGACACCTCATATTTGACCTCTTTCTTTATATGAGCCATATCTACCCCTACCCAACTCCAAATTCAAAAAATCTTTCTCTTCTTTCTTTACTCTATCTTAGAGCATAACACCTACTATGTTTTTCCACGAAGGTTTTTTCCCAACATAAAAGGAGGTGCCTACCTTGGTGAAGAAGGCTCCTAGGGTTCCAAATTTCACTATTTAGGATATCCTAAACTCCTCATTGGTGATTTTGACCAAAACTAGTTAGTATCCTCCTTTGCTTCCATATTTTCATGTTTTTAATCTTCCTTACACCTTCCTCCAGGTTGTAACCATGGCCTTTCATGGTGAACCCCCACCTAGAACCAATAAAGACCTCATCTCCACGTTCTTTTGTTAGGGTTTTTACCTCTAAAGTGAGAAGGTGCTCCTTGCTCGAGATAGGAGCTTTGTTGGAGAAACCAGACTCTCTAAGATTGGTTACCTTACTTATTGGACCTATCCACCTTCCCTAGATGTTCTATGTAGGCCTAGGCTTGGATCTAGGACTGACTTAGACTATTTAGACTCTGAAGCTGAGGTATGATGTATCCCCTATTTATCTATGTTGAGCAATTCACCTATGCTTATTCATTCTCTTTGTCCTATGGACATTAGCCTATACACAATGTATTTTCTTTTGAAAATAATGGTTCATGTGAACTACCTTATTTTATATTGATCATGTGATCATGGATATTCTTTTGAACTCATATTATGCTTTGTTCATGATGGAACTCTAAAAGAAGATATGTGATGTATTTTCCCACTTATGAGGTGGATGTATATCTCAGTCACTTATGTGGTGACTAGTTTATATATTCTGACTATACTGTTTACTTGAATCTACATTTAACATGCTATGCGATTTAGTAGCACTAGAGTAGAGTAATTGCAATGGTTTATAAGGCAGATGTGTTATTTCCTGTCGAGGAGATGTGATATTTCCTGCGCTTTTGGGATGGAAAGGAACCTCATACCCAGGGCAAGATGTGTGATTCTTGGCCCATGTTTTATATAATTGGGAGATTGAAAGTATTCCTTTCTCTATCACGTTTCAAGTTTATGAGACTTGACTGCCTTTGTTTTTATATTGTTCTAGGTCTATGCTTATCTCACATGCAAGCAAGTTGATGATGATTGTAGGGGTGTGTGCCCTACTTTCTTTACATGTGTCAGTATGGCACAAATTTATTGTTTTAATTATGGAAATTATTTTTTTTGTAATTGAAAATCATCTCTCTTGATACCCACTTGGGTTGTCCTTATCTTTTTCATGGGAACCCTTTACACTTTGATGTCATTTGTTCCATATATTGCTCAATTTCCTATTTAATATACACATACCATCCTTTGTTGATGTCATTTATTTTCTCTTCTTGCTGGGGTTTGCTTCCAACCCTAGATAAAGGATTTGGATGATAAGGCATGAAGTTTTGACTATCTTAAGGAGTTCAAGCTTGGAGACAAAGTTGTTATGGTTTAGATTTCCCTCTACTAGATCCTTATGTTGTATCATACATGTAAATCATTATCGTATATTATGATGTACTTTTACAATAACCTTGTTATAAATTGAATATAGTCAACATTTTTATTCTTCTACTGTACTTTAGTTATTTTGAATATCATTTATTGAAATTCGAAAATGTCACACCTATTCCAGCACACCTGAGAGTGTGTTTGGAATGGATGTTTTATTCTTGAATTTTTTTTAGTAAGGGGGTCATCCCACCTCCTTACAACATGGTATCATAGCCCATGGTAGTCGGAATCTGACTATTTCAATTTTGTCTCCCTAGTTAGAATCCTTGTGGTACCTTTAAGTGACATATGTTTGCCCTAGAGTTGATCAATAGATGATGAAGGGTTGATTTAGGATCATATAGTTTCACATTAGTTTAATGATGAATAGATCCCTAAAATACTTACAACTAAAAGATGCATAAGTAACCATAGTAACTTGAGGTTGTTTAGCTTCACCTTCAGGCAGCTACTAGGACATGAAGTTTAAAGCAAAGGTGTCTAGAAAGGATCAGGGTTTGGGGACTAGCAAGATTTTCCTCTGCACCACTAGCTTGGTTTACGAGAACTCCCGAATCCATATGATACCGGCCTGGCCTGAGATGATATGAGTTTTTGAAAATATCATGCTTTTAGGCAATAATATCCATAGATATCTATATGATTTTTCTTTAGGGACCCTAATGTGTTGGACTAGTCTCCCAGGTGTAAAGATTTGTTTAAGGATAGATAAGAGCAAGTTAACCCATAGTTCATAGTTAGTCTTTTCAAGTTATGTTTTTTTGCATGATGATGATGTAGTTGGATGTAAGGAAGTGTAGTTGAACTATTTATACCTAAATAATAGTTTTGACTTAATAAGATGAATCCTTTAAGGGGTGTGATGAATGCATATTCATCTCTTATTTTTGCTTCATTTAGAATAATTAATTAGGACTTTTTTGTTAATTTTAGCTAATTCAAAAATAAATAGTATTTTCATCTTCTTGATATACTTTTTCTGAATTCTTGTGATATTTTTCTTAATTTTCAGGAATTATCTAAGTAATTAAATCGAGAAAATAAAAGATGAAGATATGAGGCTTTTCAAATATTCTCGCAGTGCCTGAGATACTCGTCACTAAAATGGCCATATCTTTTGCGTCTAAAAATGGAATATCAAGATAAAGTATGGATGAAAAGAAAATTTTATTGGCTACAAAAAAGACATATTTTGCGGCAATTTTGGTGTTTATTTGGATGCACAATTAACCAGTGAAAGTAGCCTTATGTTTTCCCACAGAGTCTGATTTCAGTATATACATTTCACCAAAATTGGTATAACTCTGACATCCCAAGGAAGAATTTATTGTGAAAGTATGCGTTGGAAAGATAATTCAATTATCCACAGGAAAAATATATTTTTGGGCCGCTTCCGAATTTCTGACTTCCCCAAAAATATGCTCGAAATTGCTGTTGCTGGAAATTAATACAAAAGAAAAGCAAAGCAATCAATTGTTTCCTCTATTGATTAGATCTAGAAAGTTAGCAGCAGCCGACGGCCATTTCTTTTGCCCTAAACCTAATGTATACCCCCCTCCTCCTATAAAAGGAGGGACACTTCCTCCTCTTTGGGCATCTGGGGAGCATTCTGGAGCAATCTTCTTGTATTCTTCTAGTTCTGAAATCAAGTAGCGTTACAATTTTGTTCTATTATTCCTTTGTATTTTAGATCTAGTATTTTCTTTTCTCCTCCTCCCCTCTCTTGAGCAATCGGGCAAGGTAGGAAGAGGGAGCCATCTTCATTGTCTCTAATCGAGGATCAGTAGTCGTAAGACTCGAAGATGGCTTGATCACTTCCTCCCTCCGTCTCTCTTTGTTCCTTTTCCATGAGTGAGTAGTTTTTTATCGAGGCAATGGGAATAACCCCTTAGCCATGACTTTATCGACTTTTCCTTAAAAAGCTATTCTAGATGGCTTTTGGGTTTGATAACTAATTGATCTATCCAAGTAATTAATTGATTTGATCAAAAGTTAATCTGGATGGATATGACCATGGAAGTTCAGATTTAGAACAACAAATCCAATAGCATAGAAGTTTTGAAACGACCGTGGTTCTTTTTCTTTTAGGATGATGTACTAAGAAGCATGAGCACCAAGACCAATGGGCTCATGTGGAGTCCATCTTTAGTGGATTTTTATTAATTCATTGGCCTTCATCGAATCCGTTGTTTATAAATGATTAGTGTGTTTCTGCCTAGGCTAAGGTGGTGAAAACCCCTAAAGCCTCGATTCTCTTCCTTTGATTTCAATCACCGACTATCTTGTTTGCCTTAATTTTTAGTCTTTTCAATTCACAATAGTTTCTTGTGCTAACAACAATCTTTGTTTACCTTTTTGTAGGGAAAACAAAATTCTTGTTCAGTGCTTCTTTAATTTCAGCAATTTCCTTCCTTAGTGTAACCATTCATCACCTAAATCGATTTTATTTTCTGTTCCAAATATGAAAATACCAAAAATAAATAATTTTTTTTAAACAATTGGGTTTTTAAGAAACAATCTTTAAAAGTTGTCATGTAGGATTCGACCCTTTCTATACTAGCCTTAACCGGAAAGTTAAAAGGTTTAAACTCTAGGATTAATAATCTTAGTGATTGGTGTGTTAAGCGACACATATAAATTTGGCGCCGTTGCCGGGGACAATAGATTGTTTTCTCGAACCCCCAAAAATCTTTTGAAAACGTTTTTTTATTTTTTTATGCTTTCCGAGTAACATTTCGGAAGTACTACTCCTCTTTCTGTCGAGTTTCCATTCTGACAGTCTATTTTTTCTGCACACGGTTAACAGCTTCATTTGTGCATGCAACGCCCGAACGTCGATTTTGAACCGTTTGACCCGAAAATAGAAAGGACTTTCCATCATTCAAACCGTCAAAATCTAGCAAGAATGAATGAAGAGGAAGTTTCCCGTAGGATCGACCAAGCTCTCATAGCTCAAAGAGAGCTTATCCAAGCCGAACAAGCAGAAAGAAAAGCCGCTTTACGAGTAGCCTATAGGGCTGAACAAGAAACCATAGAAGCCAATAGGAGGGAAGTCGAAAGGTACAAACAATTAAAGGAATTTTCTGTTCCCAAAACTGCCTATGCACAACATCCGGTCATACCTCCTGCCATTATTGCTCCTCAATTTGAGATCCGAATCCAATGGATCACCATAATGCAAGCCAACCCCTTCTCAGGCAACAATGGGGAAAGTTGTCAAGATCACCTTCAAAGGTTCATTGAGCTTTGATTTTTGAACAAACTTCCAGGTGTCTCTGAAGATGCCATCCACCTTAGATTGTTCAAGTATTCCCTCTCTGGTCAAGCTAGTAGCTGGTACAACATTATGGAGAGTGAATAACATGTCACAACTTGGGAAGTTCTACAAAAAAAGTTTCTTGAGAAATTTTACCCCCCTTCTCTCACCTACGAACTTAGGGGTCAAATAACTCACTTTTCCATGTCCCCAGGAGAGTCTTTAGGAGAAGTCTGGAAGAGGTTCAAAGACTTACTTAGGAAGTTCCCCCACCATGATATCTCTCAAGCCCAACTCATAGAGATCTTTTACCGTGGTGTTGATGATGATACCAAATTCTTTCTCGATTCCTCATCTAGAGGAAATTACATGCATCAAAGTTTGACTAGCACATGGGAAGTAGTCAAACGGGCTTCTGAAACAAGGGCTAGAAGAGGAATTGGTGGAATCCTTAAGGTAGCCAAGGCATAAGTTAATAATGATATCCAAAGCATAGTAGAAAGCCTCAAATTAATTGCCTTAAAACAAGATCGGTTAGAGTCATCCTTGGTCGCCCTTAGAGAGTCACCCCAACAACTAAAAGCCGTGGATTCTCTTTGTGGTATTTGCCAAGGATACGACCATACCACCCTCCACTGTCAACATCTCTACAACATGCCCATGCAACCTGAAATAGGACAACAACCAGAAGACCTCAATTCAATCCATACCATACCAGGACAAGGTTACTACAATCCCAACCAAGCTAGAAACCACCCTGGTTTTCAATATGGGAACCCTTCATGTGCCGAGAACTCTAGCCAACTCCAAACCCAACAAAGGTCTCCCTACCCTCAAGGTAACAATCGACCACCACCAGGATTCCCATAAAACAATCAAAGGAACTTTGGAAACCAAGGAAATTACCGAGGAAATCATCTAACCCAACCACCATATCAAGGACAACAATTTCAAAATTTAAACCTTCTTCCTCAAAACCTCAATCAACCACCTCCTCAACCAAATGTCCCTACCACCACCCCTACATCTGACGAAAGGATAGCTGCCTTGGAGAAAATCATCATTGCTCAACAAGCTCATCAAAAGGCGACGGATGCCCAACTAGCTCGTCTATTTGCCCAACAAAAACCCCCTACCGGGACTTTTGCACAACCTGAACCAAACCCCAGGCATATAGAACAACTTAAGGCTGTTACTACTAGATCTGGCCTTACCACGGAAGAAGAAGGAAGTTCCCCCATCATAGATTTTGACCAAGGGGGTGATGAAGAGGCCGTTATTGTTCCTCAAGTGCTGAGATCACCTCCCCCATAAGAAGAGAGTCATGTATATAAGCCATGTGTACCTTTTGCAAGTCAGCTGAAGTATACCCAATTAGACTCTAGGTTCAACAAATTCAAGGAAATTATGAGAAAGTTATGCGTCAACATCCCACTTTTGGACGCTATGACTGATCTACCTGAATGGAAAAAATTCTTCAAAGCCCTTCTAAACCGTAAGCGCACTACCGAGGAATCTGAAATGGTAAAATTGGCCAAAACTACATCAGACATCATCCAAAGTAAAACGCCAAAGAAACGCAAAGATCCAGGATCTTTCGGGATCACTTGTTCTATCAATGACTCTACCAGCCATTCAGGCCTAGGTGATCTTGAGCTAGTGTGTCCATCATCCCTTTGAGCATGTGTAGAAGGTTTGGTCTAACTGATGCTAGACCAACTCTGATGCGTATTCAACTTGCAGACTCTTCCATTACCAAGCCTCTTGGTATTATTGATGATGTTCCAATCAAGGTCGGAAATTTCTATATCCCTTGTGAATTTGTGGTACATGATATCAAAGAAGACACTAGCTACCCTCTCATCTTTGGTCGGCCATTCCTTGCCACAGCCAGGGCCCTCATCGACGTTGAGGCAGGACTTCTCACACTAAGAGTGGAAACGGAGTTCATAAATTTTCAAGCCTCTGGGGGTAACATGAAGTACACCCAGGAGGAAGAAGTCTATTTCCTTGAATGCATGGATCAGTTCAATAAGATGCAACAACGTTTCCTTAATTCTGAACCACCACATGTGATCGAAACCCAAATATCTCTGGTGGACAATCAAGTTGCTACTCAAACTGGCCCAGTCAGTCCTATCAAGATGGAGATTTACCCTCCCACTATTCATATTGTGGGTACAACCAACATCACCACTCAAGAAGTTCCCCTCCCACAACCGCCTCACCCATCTATGACCATACCCATTTCCTCTCCTCCCTCTCCCTTTGAGGAACCGCTCTATGATAATCACCAAACATCTTTTGATCCACTACTACATATCACTACCCAAGCACTACAACCAAATGTCATGGATGGATACTCCGACTATCGTCCCTTCATCCCAACCCCCATTGATACTAGTGGACAACATATAACCGAACAACTACAATTCAGTCAAAACAATGCTTCTTATAATAATTATCCTCATACAAATGAGATTCAATATGACTGTTCTCCACCATATGTCAAATCATGGGGACCTAACCATCTTGATTTCAATTTTTATCCTTGGTATACTGACGTAGTTCAGGATACATTTCGAGACACGCAAGCAAAGATGATGGACTGGTTTCGAGGAAATCAACCAAGTCACTACCACAACCATGCCTCCTCCTCCGCTCCTCCACCGCGATACTATCCGCCACCACCGTGATCCTCTTTCCTCCATCTCAGTCTAAGAGTTTTCTCGGGACGAGTAAAAATTCTAAGTCTGGGGTGGGGGTGGGTGGTACGTGATCCACCCCTATCTTTCCTTATTTTTTTATTTTTCCTTTTCATCTTTATTTTCATTAGTTACTTAAGTTTTTGGCCCTTATCTAGTCGGCCTTGATATGATCATTTGTCAAAACACTCCCCTTAATGATATAACTGCCTTACAACTAAAATTTTAAAACTTTCATGGCTAGAAATCCTGCTGTCACTTAGGTCCTCAAATAATAATCACTCTTTGGAAAAGATGGCAAGCCATAGAGGACTGATAGGATTCAAGAGTGATGCTTTCTTATCATGTACAACTTGTATAAATTTTCTTAATTTTTCGCATGATTTAGTAATAGTTGAACCAATGCATGGTACTCTAAAAAAAAGAGGAAAAAAGGTTGCAGAAGAACAACCGCTTCTACTCTTCATCCACCACTTCTAAATCATTCCATTCGTAAAAAAAAGCCAATAATGCCCAAAACGCTAAGTATGGGGTGGCACCCCTTCCCCCACTTCCTCTTCTTCCATACCCACGCAATTGGGTGTATCACCAAAAATCAAAGAAAAAATGCGGTCAATGTAACTGCAAGTCCACTAAAAAAAGGGCTCGAGTCGAATAGAGGAGAGACTGTCATTCTTCCATACCTCCTTCACTCCAATTTTCTACCCAGGGGAAAACTACAAAAACCCCAACCGTCCAAATCAGCCCTGTTCTTGTGTAAAACTTTTAAAAAAATGGAGTACCAAATGCAAAGGTGAAATGAAAATCTGTTTTATTGCAGGTCTTGAATAAATTCAAGTTTGTGAAGTAGGAAATATAAAAGTCACTTTTTGTGAATTCCGGAAGTCAGGGTCGCTTGGCCATATTTTGGTGGAATGAATCAAGTGATTGTTAGGAGAGTGAGGATGATAGGTTGAGAGTATGTCTTGAAAGTATTTCTTGATTTTAATGTTGCTCAGTACGAACAAAGTTTAAGTTTGGGGTATTTGATGAATGCATATTCATCTATTATTTTTGCTTCATTTAGAATAATTAATTAGGAATTTTTTGTTAATTTTAGCTAATTCAAAAATAAATAGTACTTTCATCTTCTTGATATATTTTTTCTGAATTCTTTTGATATTTTTCTTAATTTTCAGGAATCATCTAAGTAATTAAATTGAGAAAATAAAAGATGAAGATATGAGGCTTTTCAAATATTCCCGCAGTGCCTGAGATACTTGTCACTAAAATAGCCATATCTTTTGCGTCTAAAGGTGGAATTTCAAAATAAAGTATGGAATAAAAAGAGAATTTTATTGACTACAAAAAAGACATATTTTGCAGCAATTTTGGTATTTATTTAGCTGCACAATTAACCAGTAAAAGTAGCCTTATGTTTTCCTGCAGAGTCTGATTTCAGTATATACCTTTCACCAACATTGGTATAACTCTCACATCCCAAGGTGGAATTTATTGTGCAAGTATGCGTTGGAAACATAATTCAATTATCTACAGGAATATTATATTTTTGGGCCGCTTCGGAATTTTTACTAGCCCAAAAGTACGCTCAAAATTGCTGTTTGGGGAAATTAATGCAAAAGGAATGCAAAGTAATCAATTGTTTCCTCTATTGATTAGATCTAGAAAGTTAGCAGCCTCCGGCGGCCATTTCTTTTGCCCTAAAGTTAATGTATACCCCCCTCCTTCTCCTATAAAAGGAGGGGCACTTCCTCCTCTTTGGGCATCTCGGGTTTTCTCTTGTATTAGCATTTTGGAGCAATCTTCTTGTATTCTTCTAGTTCTGAAATAAAGTAGCGTTGCAATTTTGTTCTATTATTCCTTTGTATTTTAAATCTAGTATTTTCTTTTCTCCTCCTCCCCTCTCTTGAACAATCGGGCAAGGTAGGAAGAGGCAGCCATCTTCATTGTCTCTAATCGAGGATTAGTAGTCATAAGACTCGAAGATGGCTAGATCACTTCCTCCCTTTGTCTCTCTTTGTTCCTTTTCCATGAGTGAGTAGTTCTTTATCGAGGCAAGAGGAATAACCCCTTAGTCATGGCTTTATCGACTTTTCCTTAAAAAACGATTCTAGATGGCTTTTGGTTTGATAACTAATTGATCTATCAAAGTAATTAATTGATTTGATCAAAAATTAATCTGGATGGATATGACCGTAGAATTCCAGATTTAGAACAGCAAACCAAATCACATAGAAGTTTTGAAATGACCGTGGATCTTCTTCTTTTAGGATGATGTACTAAGAAGCATGAGCACTAGGACCAATGGGCTCATGTGGAGTCCATCTTTAGTGGATTTTTATTCATTCACTTGCCTTCATCGAATCTGTCGTTTATAAAGGATTAGTTTGTTTTTGCCTAGGCTAAGGTGGTGAAAACCCCTAAAGCCTCGATTCTCTTCCTTTGATTTCAATCACCGACTACCTTGTTTGCCTTAGTTTTTTGTCTTTTTAATTCATAATAGTTTCTTGTGCTAACAACAATCTTTGTTTACCTTTTTGTAGGGCAAATAAAATTCGTGTTTAGTGCTTCTTTAATTTCAGCAATTTCCTTCCTTAGTGTAACCATTAATCACCCAAATCGATTTTATTTTCTGTTCCAAATTTAAAAATACCAAAAATAAATAAATAAAGTTCTTCAAACAATTGGGTTTTTAAGAAACAATCTTTAAAATTTCTCCTTTAGGATTCGACCCTTTCTATACTAGCCTTAACCGGAAAGTTAAAAGATTTAAACTCTAGGATTAATAATCTTAGTGATTGGTGTGTTAAGCGACGCATATCAGGGTGGTGAATAAGTTGTTTTCTTATATGAGGATGTTTTGATTTTGAGGATGAAATCCTTTAATGTGTGGTGTGCTATAACATACTAGATCTCGGACCCTACCCTGGAAGTTGACATTTTGGACTTAACCAAACAAGGGTGAAGGTTGGACCTAAATATATGTTTAGTATAACCCCAATTAGCTAATGAATGTATAGATCACCTTAATGTAACCTAATGTTCTAACATTAATCTTAGGTTTATAATGGATACATAAAATATACCACATAACTCATTTTAATGGTAATATGAAGATAAGGAACCTATTCGGATGAATATTTTAGATAATGAGACATATGACATATCTCATAAAAAGAAGTCTCAAAAGTGTAAACAAACTTCAAATTCAAAATCTACATATCAAAATTAGCATACACGTCAAATTTCATCTAATTTGGACAACCTTGAAATATTAGGATAAGTTTAGGAGAGAGAAAATGAGTAAAAGGCTTTAATGAATAATATGAATATATAACATCAAAATATGGATTTATTTGCAAATTCATATTCAACACATCAAATATAACCTGTGGGTGAAGTTTAGTCCAATTTCGATGATATTTGTGCAAGTTATGTAATTTTAGGTACATTCTGGACTTTTCTACAATTTACCCAATTGGGAGGTTTTCTTTGCAAATTGTCACATTTATTATAATCATTATATATTACCTTACCATTCTCGAGTTTTTGAACCATGGGGCACCTAGTTTCACCTTGATTTGAAGATGTTTCTTTCCAAAGGCATTTTAGGGATTACTCTCTTTATAAATGAGCTTATCTTTAAAAGCTATCAACCAATGAGGTTATTTCTTTGATTGGAGGTCGGTTGGGATGACCTAGAAGTGTCCATAAACCTAAATGTGATATTCAATAAGCCTCTATGAGCTGTCATCTTTCCTGGCCATGAAATCCCTAGGCTAAGGACACATGGAAAGCTCCATGGACACCTCATGCTTGACTTCTTCCTTATTCATAAAAGGTTTGCATGTCCATAGGCACCCTTAACATTGGACACAGGGAAAGTAACTTGACACCTCATGCTTGACTTCTTCCTTATCCATAAAGGATTGCATGTCCATGGACACCCTTATACATGACACATGGAAATTCACATAGACACCTCATACCTGACCTCTTTCTTTATATAAGCGATATCTACCCCTTCCCAACTCCAAATTCAAAAAATCTTGCTATTCTATCTTTCCTCTAGCTTAGATCATAAATCCTACTCTGTTTGGCCATGAAGGTTCTATCCCAAGGTAAAAGGAGGTGCCTACCTTGGTGAAGAAGGCTCCTAGGGTTCCAAATTTCTCTATTTTGGATATCTTAAGCTCCTCCTCGGTGATTTTGACCAAAACTAGTAAGCATCCTACTTTCCTTACATATTTTCATGTTTATAGTCTTCCTTCCACTTTGATGACCAAAACATTAATCTTAGATTTATAATGGATACATAGAATATGCCACATAACTCATTTTGGTGGTAATATAAAGATAATGAACTTAATTGGACGAATAATTTAGATATTGGGCCGATAATGGGCCATACATCATATCTCATAAAAATATTTCTGAAAATCTGAAACAAACTTCAAATTCGAAATCTACATATCAAAATTAGCATACATGTCAAATTTCATCTAATTTGGACAACCTTGAAATATTAGGATAAGTTTAGGAGAGAGAAAATGAGTAAAAGACATAACCAATGAATAATGTGACGATATAACTACAAACTAAAAATTTAATGGCAAATTCATATTCAACATATCAAACATAACATGTGGATGAAGTTTTGTCCGATTTGGATGATGTTTGTGCAAGTTATACAATTTTAGGTACATTATGGACTTTTTTTCTTCCTAAAAAAAAGGTACATTATGGACTTTTCTACAATTTACCAAATTGGGAGGTCTTCTTTGAAAATTGTCACATGCATTATAATTCTTATATATTCCCTTACCATTCTCGAGTTATTGAACCTTGGAGCACCTAGTTGCACATTGGTTTGAAGGTGTTTCTTTCCTAGGACATTTTAGGGATTACTCTCTTTATAAATGAGCTTATCTTTAAAAGCTATCAACCAATGAGGTTATTTCTTTGATTGTAGGTCGGTTGGGATGACATACAAGTGTCCATAAACCAAAATTTGATATTCAATAAGCCTCTATGAGCTATCCTATTGCATGGCCATGAAATCCCTAGGTTAAGGACACATGGAAAGCTCCATGGACACCTCATGCTTGACTTTTTCCTTATTCGTAAAGGGTTGCATGTCCATAGGCACCCTTAGCATTGGACACATGGAAAGTAACTTGACACCTCATGCTTGACTTCTTCCTTATCCGTAAAGGCTTGCATGTTCATGGACACACTTATACATGAAACATGGAAAGTCTCGAAGACACCTCATACTTGACCTGTTTCTTTATATCAGCCATATCTACCCCTTCCCAACTCCAAATTCGAAAAAGCTTGCTCTTCTTTCTTTCCTCTAGCTTAGAGCATAACCCCTACTCTGTTTGGCCATGAAAGGTGATATCCCAAGGTAAAAGGAGGTGCCTACCTTGGTGAAGAAGGCTCCTAGGGTGCTAATATTCTCTATTTAGGATATCTTAAGCTCCTCCTTGGTGATTTTCACCAAAACTAGTAAGCATCCTCCTTTCCTTCCCTGTTTTCATGTTGTTAGTCTTCCTTCCACCTTCCTCCAGGTCAGAACCATGTCCTTCCATGGTGAAACCCTACCAAGAACCTATAAGCACCTCATCTCCATGTTCTTTTGTTAGGGTTTTTACCTCTAAATTGGAGAAGGTGCTTCTTACTGAAGATAGGAGCTTTGTTGGAGAAACAAGCCTCTCTAAGCTTGGGAACCTTACTTATTGGACTTGTCCACCTTTCCTAGAGGTTCTTTGGAGGCCTGGGATAGGATCTAGGACTGACTTGGACTGTTTAGTCTCTAAAGTTGAGGTATGATGTATCTCGTATTCTTCTATGTTGAGCAATTCACCTATGCTTATTCATTCTCTTTATCCTACGAACATTAATATATACACAATGTCTTTTCTTTTGAAAACCATGGTTCATATGAACTACCTTATTTGATATTGATGATTTGATCATGGATATTCTTTTGAATTCTTATCTTATTCTTTGTTCATGATGGAACTCTAAAAGATGACATGTGATGTCTTTTGCCCACTTATGAGGTGGATGTATGTGTTGGTCACTTATGTGGTGACTAGTTTATATATTCTTACTATACTTTCTACTTGCCTCTACATTTAACATGATATGTGATTCAGTAGCACTAGATTAGTGTAACAACATTGGTTTTTATGGCAGATGTGTTATTTCTTGCCGAGCTGATGTGATATTTCCTACTCTTTTGGGATGGAAAGGAACCTCATACCCATGGTAAGATGTGTAATTCTTGGCCGATGTTTTATATATTTGGGAGATTGAAAATTCCTTTCTCTATCAGGTTTCAAGTTTATGAGACTCGGTTGCCTTTGTGTTTATATTGTTCTAGGGCTATACTTATCTCACATGCATGCAAGTTGATGATGATTGTAGGGGGGGTGCCCTACTTTCTTTACATGTGCTAGTATGGCACAACTTTATTGTTTTAATTACGGAATTTTTTTCTTTTGTTATTCAAAATCATTTTTCTTGATACCCACTTGGGTTGTCATTATCTTTTTCATGGGAAGCCTTGACACTTTGATGTCCTTTATTCCATATATTTCTCAATTTCCTATTTAGTATGCACATACCATCCTTTGTTGATGTCATCTATTTTCTCTTCTTGTTGGGGTTTTCTTCCAACCCTAGGTGAAGGATTTGAATGATAATTCATGAAGTTTTGGACTAGCTTAAGGAGTTAAATCTTGGAGACAAATTTGTTATGGTTTAGATCTCCCTCTATTAGATCCGTATGTTGTATCATACATGTAAACCCTTATGGGATATTATGGTGTACTTTTGCAATAACCTTGTTATCAATTGAATATAGTTACCAGTTTTATTCCTTTTCTATACTTTGGTTGTTTTGAATACCATTTATTGAAATTTGAAAATGTTATAACTATTCCAGCATACCTTTGAGTGTGCTTGGAATGGATGTTTTATTCTTCGATTTTTCTTTAGTAAGGGGGTGATCCCGCTTCCTTACAGTCGGCATGTCTTGGTTGGGGATTCATACATTTGTGATTCGGATCTAAGTCCTTTGAAGTCATGGATGGATGTGTATAATTATTTACCATACTCAGTCCCACACTTGGGTTGGTCATGTAGAGTCAGACAAGGCCATGTTCGTAATGGGGAATAATCTCCTGCAATGATTAAGCATACTATCTAATGATACTTCAAGTGGTATTTTGTGCAAGGACCACACTCTTCTGGTCTTAGAAAGGAGATTGGTTGCTACATGTGGTAATATGATTCATTGTATAGAGTATGCAGTGTGCATGAGTGGTTGGGGGTGTGGCAGGGTATGTTTGGTAACCCTAATGGACTAAAGTCTTGGCAAAGTAAGTTTATGTGGTTGCAAGATAGTTTCCCAAGGTGAATTGACACCTTATATGAGAGTTTTAGTTAAGTTTGTTTATGGAATAAGGTCTCCCACTTATTAAGATTTATGAAAGAAATACACAAAATACCACTATCTTTGAATTATGTTTCATTATGCGCTTTAGTATCAATCTATTTTTTTTTGATATAGTTTTCATATAAATAAATGATTAAGAATATAAATAAGTTAAATAAGAAAAGTGTCTGGATGCTAAATTTTTATTTTATATCTTCCATATTTGGACAATTGTCTAATTCTCCTTCTCCCATTTTGGCTATAGAAAACCTTTCTTGTCATAGGTTGATTATTTGTATGTAGGTGTATGCATGTATCTTGCCATAAACTATCTTGTGAGATTGTAGAAGTAATATCAAAACCATATTTAATTTTCTTTTCTTATAGTTTTGCTAGATCTATGGGTTATGCAAATGCATGCATACATTTTCTTTCAAGAAATGCTTATATACATGACTATGTTATCAATATATTTTTGGGTTGCATCTTTAATTTGTCTTAATACTTACATTCTATAACCCTCAAAAATCAAGTTGATATATGCGATCATTGGTTTCTTGGACATTACATTATAATTAGAATAGGGTTGTTCTCGCCTCTCTCTAGAACCCCTCCGGCGGGCATCACTGGGGGGAGGGAGCGGCGTCTCGTTGCTTCCTCCCCCTGGCTTCATCGATGATGGTTCTAATTTGATATGTAGGGCTCCCGGAGATGGAGAAGGTGCGACGCCCCGGTTGAAGTCGCCTCGAGAAGCCTCGACGGTTCCTTCTTGAAGTTGTTACCAGCAGTTTTAAGGTGAAAGGTTGGTGATAGATTTGGGCTTATCCTGGGGGCGGTTGGGTTGAGGACGCAATGCGTAGGTAGAGTGTGGCTGGGCTTGCGGTTCGGCATAGTCGACTTTGTCGGCTCTATCCCACCTAGGAGAGGCAGATGGAGAAGAGCGGTGCCCTCCTGGTCATAAAGCTCAGGTGTGCTGCTCCGTCATCACAGAGTTTGGGGGTTCTTGCCCTCACCTCTGCTCCTGCTCTTCCGCGTTCTGGATTTTCCGCCCAGGGCTATTTCGTCCCCTTCGGCTTTGACTGACCTGCTACGACGAAGCGAGCTCCTCGACACTGTCCCGCCTAAAGGTCGTGTTGCTGCGCACTGGAGGTGATGGCCGGACCCGGTTTTGATCTGTCCTCGGCCTACAGGCGGACTCAGTTGGTGGTGGTGGCTGGTCTCTCACAGGGTAGCCTGGGTCACCCTTGCTTCCCTGCGGCAGGATTTCCTTTGGCACGAGCTAGCTTTTAGGTGAGCTCTGGTCTGCTGGCGGTGGGTCTCTGGCTTCTGCTAGCCTCGGAGGTCTTCCCCAATGGTCTGCAGCTCTTTGTAATGCAGGTTGTCGGGTCACCATTAGGTGTATGTTGATTTTCTCCTAAGACAGGATAGCAGCTCAGGCTGCATGAGGGGCTGTTTCCTTTGGTGCTGCTCCAATTTGGCGATCAAGGATACAGAAAATTAATCCAAGCCTCCTTTGGTTATTCGATTCATGACTCCTTGGTATAGCAGGGATGTGCAGGGTCTGTTATTTGTGGACGGATTCTGCTGCCTTCTCTTCTGCATCTCGGTGGTCATTTCGGTTTCTTTCTGACTGGGGTCCATCCCAGGTTCTGGATGATGTGCATCAGTGCACAGTAGTTGTAGGGACACCCCCGTGGTGTTTGACCTGCTACCAGGGATCCTGCTGCTATTACTTCGTTGAGTTCACCAGATACTAATGGGTGATGTTCGGTCTTTTATCTCAACCTTCGTATCTTTTCCGACCACTACTTTCAGAGGATGATCATATTGCTATGTGCGAAGGAGAGATATGATGGTTGGATTGATCATTGCTCCAGTCATCAATCTACGTTTGGAGTCTTCTATGAGATGATGGTATGACATGATAGACAGTGCGTTTTGCGGCTGTTTGAGACAGATAAATTCCAATTCTGAAGTGCGGCCTTGCTTGGTGCGTAGATAGAGGCTGGGTGTTCTTTGTCTTCCTTCTGTGCCTCCACAATTTGTGGGTGGTTTTATTGTCAGTGTAGCTCCTCAGATGGTTAGACTGATGGATAGTTGGTCTCTTGTTTATGTATTTTCTGGGACGTTTTCTTTTGGTTTGTAGTTTTTCTATTTAGAGATCTTATGTTCAAGACCGATTTAATCGGGTCTTTAGTTTTCTTTCTGTAATCCTGCAAAGGGTTAGGGGGTGCGTCTTCTTGTACCTAAAGTTTTGGAATTTTAATAGCAACAGAGTTTTTTGCCGACCAAAAAAATACATTATAATTAGCAACGATAATTATTTTTGACTTATATCTCAAATCATCAATCTTTTCTTTGTTTGTTGCCTCCAAGATCTTTGTTGTATACCTTTCACTACAAATAAATAGAAGTGATATTTGGTAATTTAATATGGTATATGTCCAATTTTTGTGCCACTATGAAATGAACACATAATTACCTTAACATTGTCTACCGGGCTCTAATTTTTCTGTCCCCAAGGATAGTGTCCCTTCTGATTCCAGCAATTAAACATCCAACTTCCCGCTTAAAAAAATAAATGGGAGCATTGACGGTAGAGATGATGGGAGACACGAATGAGACGTTTAATGGGTACATACAATTTGGGTCTTGTCCACCTATGTAGTTGGATTGAGATTGGAACAATAGTAGTATTGTGACAGAGGCATTAAGGAAAATAATGACTTTATGATGAATGGATGCGTGTAAGCCCGAACCACATTGCCCCTCCTTTTATTCTAAATTTATATGCACATAATGCATGTAGCCATATATATATTCAAAAATGTTCTTCACATTCATCAGTGGGGAATAATCTTTGGAATGATTTTTATTATTATTATACATTAATCATTATGATCATTTTCAAAAGCCATATAAGTGATGTAGAGTTAATGTAGTCATCTAATTCATTTCTTTCCCATATTGATCTAAAACCACACACTCTATCCACATAATTCTTTCCTTCATATCTTTTTTCTAACTACCACATTATCATGTTTGATGTGGTTAGATATTTTGATGATCTAGTATTAAATCATTTTAATGGTTTGAAATGACAATTACTTCTCCACCTTTTTAGAGAGATTTCCTATCCTAACATCTAATAGAACTATCTACATGAAAAAACTATACTATTGCTTCTGTTTCAATTTATGATCCTCTTTGTTTATCTTTCTTTATGAATAAGGCATTATATCACACTCATCACTTTCTTTACTATTTTTGGGATGTAATGGAGAATATACAAATCAAAATCTAAAATCAGATTCTTGTCACATAATCAACTTTATATCATCCTCTCTGTATCAGTCACTTACACAAGTGACAAATTACCTTACACTTATTTAATTCTATAACATCATATGACAAGACATATAAATTAAAAACTACTTCGAGACTCTTACATCTGAGGCAAAAAAACTAGTTTAGGTTCATTTTATTATATATTATCAAACAATTAACAAGTATGACTTAGCATTTTTCAGATCACATGTTATGTAGAAGTTGTATATGGTCCTCTACTATTTTCCATTTTATATCATTTTTTCATAAAAACCCACATAACAATTATCTGTAAAGAATAAAACTTACCAAAATAGAGTATACATCAATGTACCCTGATGGTGTCCAATGTCTAGACAATAAAAGGCAATTATTGTGCCGCATTGTCTGTCTTACACTTTTACCATTCATTGACCTCAATCTTTTTGTTATCCTCCAAAATCAACCACCACTCCAAGATTTAAATCTCATAGATTTCATCAATATAATTACAAATCACATGATCTATTGTTGATCAACCAACAATTACTTAACAAATAATGGATGTATATGTAATTAAATATGAATACTATTGAGAATGATAATCATATTTCCTCTACAAATATACATAGTATCAATTAACTATTTCTTGTGTTGCAACGTTTAAGGAGATGTATTTAGTTGTTTAATATTAACCATATCCTTTAAAAGGTCGGTTTTTGTTATCTATATGATGACTTGATGATGCTATATGCTTATTATGTCACTTCACTTAAAATTAAGGTTCAATAATGGGTTTATCACTTAATAACGTCATATGAATACATTTATTTTTCTCTTTAATGAAATTATCTACCAGTCATTAATTGAGAATTAACTTGAAAAATTGATATAATAGAATCACAATATAAGTATGCTAAAGTTACTATAGTCCACACATAAGATAATAAGTAGAGTGAGTTAAGAGGATTCTTCTTATCAAATGCTATTTAACTATTTGCATTTCAGTTTTGTAATATTTTGCTACTTCCTATGTTGTTACTTAAAGAACATTATTCTACAAACCCATTTAATAATAGTATGAAGAATAATATCCCATAGATAACAACATAGGAAGTAAAAAATCTTAAGATAATGATTGTAGATAGTTACATTTAGTCATATCATTTACTAGTATATTTCTGACCTCTAATATCACTTTTTCTGATGTCTGTTATATTAAAAGCCAACATTAGATACCAAACAACGTTGGTTATCTAGCACAAATGTCACAATTGTTCAAGTCTTGATGACTAGAAAAAGGTATATGTAACACTTTATCATTAACATCGGTTACTTTTCTAAAATTCCAACATTTAAAATAACTTGCAAAATATAATTTTTTGGGAAAGTATTAGTCTCTAAAAATTTTAAGACGAGGGTCAGTTGTGCTGGAACTGACGACAGACACCTTCCTGCAAAATAAATTTTGCCTCCAATATAATCCCGGCGTCGGTTTTTTCTCTATAAAACTGACATTGATTTATAGAAAAAACCACAAAATCTGCACAACCTGTGTTGGATTGTTGTCATAAAACTGACGTTGGAGTGTTCGTGCCACTTTCCCACAAAAAATTGTCTTGTCGTGTTGCATTGTAGTGTCCGTTCTTTCAAGAGAAACAAATGACTTAGGCCCTACCGAGGTTGATTCTTTTCATTATGAGAATTTCCTCTAGCATTAGTTTTTTAAAGAGAGCCAATATCCATGTCACTTGGATGTGTGTCAATTTTCTTAATACAACTGACAACTAATGTCATCACTTAGTCCTATTTCTTTTGTGTGGATAATGACCTCTAGAATTGGTTTTTCAGAGATAGATGACGTCTAAGACATTGCATTAGGTGTCGTTACTTTAAAAGAAACTGACATCTAAGTGTGTAGTTGTTGGTTTTTATTTACAATCGACGACTATGTCCCACCTAAAACCACTCATGAAATTTCTTTCCCCCATTCTCTATTTGATTTCTCTAGCTTCCCTTTGATCTGATGATCGTCAGTGCTTCTCCTCTTCTCTAGTTTTGTGCTTTCTACCATCCCTAGTTTGCTCACTACCGTTGCTGCCATTGGAGCTCGCCATCTCTAGAGATTTCTACTACTGTCACTTTTGGAGCTTGTCATCACTAGAGCTTGTTGTCTCCATCACTAGAGTGTATCGCCACCTCCGATTGAGGATCTAGCCGCTAGCTCCACTTAAGAAGCTAGCCGCTATTGTTGATGCTTGTACTTCCGATCTGTGTTGCCGTTGCTCTAGCCATTATCGCCAGCAGAGACCAAGGTATTATTCTATTTTTAATTTAAATGACAATATATATGTCCCATTTCTTGCATTCTAAATGTTAACAAATAAGTACGAATCATAAATGATGAACTAAAATCTAGGGTTTATATGGGAATCTTATTTTTATTGTGACTTTGTGGTACATATGGGATGATGAAATTGAGTTATGCTCTCTATTAAGTTGCATAACCAGTGTGAAATTGAGTGTCCAATTATCTTATGTTATCTCTAATTGTGTGTACCTTATTGATTGTTATTTATGTACAATATTGCATGATTAATGTTTGGGTTATTAATAAACTGATTCTTATTAGAGCCATATTTTGTAATGAGAAACATGAATAGTTGATGAGAGAAGATAACCTAAGATTGAGAATGAGTAGGAGAAATATTATGATGCTTATGGGGAAACGAACAATGTATATCTAATTTTGGACATATACATCTGTTGGCCTAGAAACCCATCAGAGGTTTACTCATTAGGAATAAATCTTGGATAGTCCCCGATTTGGGGCTATTCTTGAATACTTATGCTCATTTAGGATGTAAGTGTATAATGTATATTTAGTTTTCAAGATGTTTTATCAACATTTCCCCATTTGTTCTCTATGTACATATGTTGGTGGACATTTGCCCATCTACATCTGTGTACTTGGAGAACTACGAGAAAAGGTTGCCAAAATTTTCTTAAAATCTGAATACACATTATACATTTACTAGTGTGATTAGGTGTTCAAGAATGGGATAGGTGGTAGACACATTCAATTCTGAACCCTAAACCCTAATTTGTAAACCATAAACAATAATCTATAAACCCTCATCCTAAATCCTAAATAATAAACCATAATATGTAAACCCTAAACCTAATATGTAATCCCTAAACCTGAATATGTGTTTTCTATTTGATCATAGAATGCATAGATCATGGATTTCCATTCCAAATCACAACACCCCAGAGTTTATTACCTATCTTAATCAATTTATAAGTTATGCAGAGGAACGTAGGAAATGACCTCGAGATAGATTCTATTACCCATGTAAGCATTACAGTAACAACTTGAAAGTCGACATTTTTTATGAAATCAAAAGTCATGTCAGTGCAACAGGATTGTATAGGGCTATACAGAATGGTACTGGCATGAAGAGATTCCAACCATGAGACCAGTAGATGTCAATAGCAATACTTGTGTTGGAGAAGAAATTTTCACTGATAATGTAGATGTGAATGAACCAATTCTGATAGACATGGTGGATGTAATGCTAGATAGTTGTGGAGTAGAGCACATTGATCCACCATCCTTTGTTTAGAAAAATTGTGCATGATGCTAAGAGGTTGTTATACATATGGTATACTACATTTATGAAACTGAGCATTGTACTGGGATTGTATACTCTAAAAGATAACAATAGATGGAGCGACAAACACTACAGGAAAAAGATGATTTAGCTACAATTATTTTAGTTACATATTATCTATATGTAATGAAAAATTAGTTATAAAAATTAAAAGTGTAAACACAAATTTGTAGCTAATTTATATGGTTACATCTACCTACAATTGTCCCTTTCAATTTTAATAGTTAGGATAAAATATATCTAATTATGTGTTAAATAATATAAAAAATCAAAACAAATTTCCATTTTCCGCGCCTCAATGGGATTTGGGTGCTATTCAATTTTTCCTCTCCCACACTCTTCTGCCTCTCCCCCAAACTATCCCGATCAACTCTCGTGTATGACTCTCCCTCTCTCCCCAAATTGACCTGATCGATTCTCCCACACCATTGATCTCCTCCAACACCGTCAACTGAACCCCTTCAGTCTATCAGTGCAGCCCTTCCATGCCTCTGTCAAGGAGGTTCCCTCAAGGTTGCCTCCCTAATTTTCAGCTGCCGCCACGGAGCTTCTCCCAAACAGGTCTGCTGTAGAGATGCCAATGATATCTGAAAAACTACTAGAGGGGGGGTGAATAGAGTTTTTGAATTATTTTAACAATTTATTGAATTCAAACAACCACAATTTAAATTAGAAGAAAGAGACAGGTGTTTAGAGTGGTTCCAACTATAGCAAATACTATAGTTGTCAGTCCACTACCTGGTTGCTTACCCAACCGGGATTTGAAAGTATTTATTTTATTACCTCTCGAGGATTTATACAAAATACAATACTTTCCTTTACACCCTTTGAACAGCCTTCACCCTGAAGTAGGTGCACCAACTTTGAGGTAGCCTTCTATGAAGTAACTCCAAGCTCCCCCTTGAAGTAGCCTTCCTCTCTAGAAGTAACCTCCCGTTGCACCAGCCTTCTGAAGTAGCTCAAAGTCTCCTTCTTCGCCAAGAAGATCTTCACCCTCTCCAATCTGCAACCTCCAACCTAGGAGTAGCAAGGAGAGTACTAACAATAATAGGGAACAAGAAAGGAAATAGAAATTACAACTTATCCTTTAGAGCCCAAGGCTTGATTTGCCTAGATCAAGCGTATAGATCTCCTAACCAAGTATGTGAACTTGTGATTGCAGTGGGTAGGAGATACTAGCCTATAGGACACGAATTATGAGCTAAGGAATGAAATGGCCAATTGTCACAATGCTCAAATTGCTCACAAACAGATTGCACAAAGTATACTCAAAGGTTTCTCAAGTGTAGCAAGTGTAAACAAGTGAGTTTAGGTGTCCTATGGCTTGTCCTATTTATAGGAATGGCCTAAGGATGCTTAAGGACATTCTAGACAACTTCTAGGGGTTTCTAAGTGCTTAACTAGTCGTTAGGTACAAAGTTGTTGCTTTAGCAACGGCTAATTAATTAATTCTACAGTTGCTGTCAGAGACCATCTCGGTCGACAAATGGTCGACCGAGACACCTACTCGGTCGAACTTTTGTCGACCGACAGGCTCTCTGGAACAAGTGATTTGCAACGTCTTTCATCAACTACCAACTAACTTGTCTGTTGTGTCTAACGGCTACTTTGGATCTTTCTCGGTCGAGAAGATTGTCGACCGAGAGTGTCTCGGTCGAGGAGTTTGTCGACCGAGATTGATCCTGTTTCAAGGTTTCAATTTAGGCACTAATTATGTGTGTAAGTGTGCATAAGTAATCCTATTTGAATGGGATGACTTGTCTAACTGTGGTGTTTAGCTAGGGAGAATCTAACGCTTGATTTACATGCAATTCTAAGTACTTGTACATTATATTTTTGTACAAGTTTTTACAACAGTGATTACATTGCATGAAAATATAAATATGTAAGCTTGTAGATTTTCCCTTGTTGCTTTGTCATCCTGCACACTCAAGTAGCACGTTAGATTAATAAGAATGAAATGTTTGTCATAATCAAAACAAAGGGATTTATAGATGTCCATTTAGCCAACAATCTCCCCCTTTTTGAAGATGACAAACATTTCCAAAATATAAATAAAGGAAATATAAAACATATGAGTTTCATACCTTTAGATTACCTTTTGTAGATTTTTCTCTTGTGTATAAAATGTGTGCTTATTATTCCCCATGAATTATGGAACATGAAATCCAGATCATTTGGGAATATAGAAACTTTCAATGTAAAGCCAAGAGTTTATTTATGAAACTCATTAATTGAGTTTTACATAATTACTAAATTTTAGTTTTATATTTATCTCTCCCCCTTTGTCATTTAAAAAAGATAACCGTTAAGAATAAAAACTCCCCCTTAATTAGATATCCCATCAAATCTAATGAAAAAGATGTCCATTTAAAAGCCAAAAATGTAAACAAGAGTTTTTGTTTAAGTAGCACAAATATCAAAGAAAACATCCTCCAAAGGAGTGATAAGCAATTGCTTCCTAATGTTGTTAAATTGATCTAGTGGAAGCGGTTTTGTAAAATATTAGTCAATCTTTAACATGATGAAGGGAAACATGATTGATTTGCAAATATATTCAGTTTTATTGCATACTTGACAACAGAAACCTGCTCGGTCGACGATCTTTCGACCGATAGTGTTCTCGGTCGAACAGTTTCTCGACCGAGAATGTGTCTGGATTTGTTTCATAATTGTGTCATAGATCCTTGTCAATTTTGCCACAATTTTAAAGGTTGCATTTTTTTTATTTATTACTCCCCTTATTTTGTATGCTTCGACAATGATGATCTTATAATCCATATTATGAAGATGTCTCACATGCTCTTTATAAAAGTATCCATTGGAATCAAGTAAAGATGGCCAATTTCATTAAAATCATGTATTACAAGCATAGAAAGATAGACACATCATATAGAGATGACCCATTACAATATTTTAAAAGAGATCATTACAATAACTCCAACACTTACTGGAAAGATTTAAGAATTACATCAATGTCAGGGTCTTTCCCAAGAAAAGGCTCAGTTCCATAATACTGGACCAAGGTTTGCCAATCTAGAGCACCTGTCTTAGTTAAAGCATATGCTTCCAAGAATGTAGGAACTCGGTCAAATCGGAAATGAGCGGCAATATCTTGCAGTTGCATGGATGAAAACGGAGTGTGTGTAAGATCCACAGATGGTGGAGGTGGAGTTTGATAATAGTTGTACGAAGGATTGTATGGATTGAGCATGCCAGGATTTAAAGAATACGGATATTCATCAGGTTGGTTTGGTGAAAGCGTTTGCATTCTTTGGTTTATATAAGTCATGGCATGATGGTTATAGTCTAGTTGTTTGCTCAGGTGATATTGGGAGCCAGCAATATAAGTAAGAGTGTTTTGAATGGGATCATGTGATAGGTTAGTAGAAGGAGGGGGTGGTGGTATGTCTTGATGAGATGTTTCTCCTTCAACTCTAGCCCTTTTATGACCAAAATCAATTCCCATTTTTTCTACTGTATTCTTACTTATTTTTTGTGGTCTACACTCCCATGTATATCCCATATCCTCAAGTTGGGTCTTAAGGAAATGTTGAGTAATTTGGCATACAAAATCGGCATATGGAGGATTGCCAGAAAACTCAAGCATGTTTTTAAGAATGATGCGGATAAAATTTGTGGGAATACGTTGGATAATGGCATATATTAGACACATACGAAAAACAGGAACTTCAGACTTATTGGCTCTAGGATGTATGTTTGTTGAAACAATAAGGTTTACAATCCTAGCAGCTGGTTTGAGATTTATAGCATAATATGTGCCTCTATCTTCGTGACAGGTTGTATTGGATTGAAAAATGGTCCTTTTGATGTCACTAAGACTAATGGTATGGTCATCTTGAAGAAATTGGTTAAGGGGGTTTCCAGAAGTAAGGTCAAGGGTGTCTTGATATTCATCTATGTCAATGTTTAGCATGTCAAGAATGTCCCCTTCAGTAAATCGGAAGCTATGCCCATTGACCATAGTATAGAAGAAGATGGTTTCATTTTCAGAGTGGGAAATGAGGTTTGCATAAAATTCATTCACTACCTTGATTGAATAGGAAGGAAAAGAAGGGTTGATGAATTCTTTTAACTTTTGCACTTCGAAAAGGTCCTCCAAGTCGACGATGTTGATGAAGTCCATAACTTCAACTGGTCGTCGTGGGAGAGGAGCTTTGGAGGAAAGCCGTAGATATCGATCACCAGCATCTCCATCGACGAAGGCAATGTCGTTGATGATCGTCAGTGGTGGAGTAGCTTCCCGAGCTTCCCTTCCTTTCCTGCCGGCGACCTTCTTCTTCCCACGAGCAGATGATGAGGCCATTGTGTTGCTTGAAGGTGGAGAAGAAGCAAGGAAGGCTTGGGGATGAAGATGCTAAAGAGTTGCACAAAAATGCACTAGAGAGAGCCTATGGAAGCAAGAGTATGCAAGTGTGAGGAAGTGACCCGTCTTTGGTTCCTTTTATAACAATCCAGCGACCTGGTCGGTCGACGATTCGTCGACCGAGCGTCCGCAATGGTCATGTTGCAGACGCGCCACTCGGCTCCCCAATGATCATATAATGGTCATAAACGGTCATAACGGTCGGTTTACAACGGTCATATCCAATGGCTATTTCTCGGTCGAAAAATTGTCGACCGACATTGTCTCGGTCGAACATTTGTCGACCGAAAGTGTGTTCGATACTAAATCTATCTAGATTCTTTCGGTCGAGAGAGAGAGACTGACCGAAAGGTTTTCGGTCGAAGAGTTCGTCGACCGACAGACTTACTGAGTACGAATTTGAAGCTGATTTTTAATGTAAGTGATAGACTATATTTGTAGAGCACATATATAGATTTTCTAAGGGAGTTATATTGTGATTTATTATTGACAATATTGGGACAAGTTGTGATCATAAATTAATTATTCTTTTAATCATAAAAGGATATCCAAATAGTTATTATGTCAAACTTATTTTAGGTCGAATTTGACTACGACCATAACGCCCCTTGGTCAAATTTTATTTTGACCAAGAGGCAAATTTTGCAGATTTTCAGATTGAATATATTGAGTATAATCTCTGCATAAAATTTAATTAAATATTGAGCTGAAGCATAGTACTTAATATGATTCTTAATTGAAGGCACAATTAATTATCTCGAATCTTCAAAGATACCAATTTATGGATTTTTATTTTTATGTGTTGCAAGCAATAACATATAACCAATAAATCATTTTGCTTGCCTATATATTTTCATGAATCCATGCATACACTTATCATTATCTATGCGCACCTAATGATGAAAGCATGGTATAATGATAATAACAGTCATACAATGATAATTTCATCACATGATTAGTATATGAATAGACCAGAAGATACTTTGAACAATCATGTGAAAATAGGAATTTTTCTTTTCATTTGACTAAGCATGATTTCAGTTTAAACTTTAACACATCTAGGAAATAAACTAATATTAATTTCATTTTCATTTGTAGAGATGATTTCCAAGAATATATCCAGTCATCAATCATAAGTAGATAGCAATTTCATCGGAAAAATATATACAGCAATTTTGTAATAGACTGGAGAACAGTGATGTTCTCGGTCGATAATTGTTCGACCGACAGTTTCCTGGAATTGTTAATAAAACATATTTGTGTGAGTTAACTATTTAGATATTTATTTGTAATCTCATTATGTTGAGTTGAGATAGACATAGAAGTATGCAACTAATGTCTCTGGTCATATCTCAACTTGATTCTGTTCATTTAGTTTGGAGGTTTTGGAACCCAAACTAACTCGACATCTTTTCTCTTATAAGGACATGAAAAAGAGTAATGTCCAAGACGTGAGCAGTAATGGCAACATATAGAATCAACCTCAAGTCGTTTTCTATGGTTTTGTTCTAGGTTGTTCTTCGGTACAAATGTATTTGTTCCTTTAGTTACATATTTATATTGATGGGTTTGTGACCTTTTCCAACTAGGTTGATAGGGCTTCCCTTTAGGCTTATAACCTAGTCCTCTTCTCCCAATTTGATGATAGGAATTATCTAAGATTTGATCAAGAATGCCATTATTATTTAAATTACTGACTTTTTGTTGTAACTTGGCAATCTCTTCCATTCTCTTCTTAATATCTAGTTTCGCTTGATCTAGATTAGATGACAATAAACTTATTTCTTTGACAATAGAATCATAATCTAGATGGTTGCACAAAATAGGTTGTTTTTGAAGATCATTCACTTGTCTTTGCAAATTATTTTTCTCTAAAGAAAGTAGATTACAATTTGCCTCTATAGATTTTATATTAATATCATGATCTTCAATGATCTTTTTAAGATCTTCGTTTTCGGATGTAATAGCAAGAAGTTTAGCATGTAATTCATCATTTGCTTTATTTGACTTCTTTAATTTCTTCTTGCATTCAACATATTTAATATGTGTTTCTTCAAGGCTAGCAACTAGTTCTTCTTTAGATAAATCAAAAAGACTTACCTCTTCTTCTTCTTCCTCGCTAGTTGTAGCAATGAGACAATCTCTGTTCTCATCTTCCTTCTTAGATTTCCATGGGCATCTAGTTGTTGTGTGGCTTGTACCTAAGCACCAATTGCAATATGTTGTAGCTTTGTCCAAACAACACCTTTTGTTGTGGTTGTAATCACCACTACCCTCCATTTTTCAAGACCTTGTTAGGGTTCCTTGAAGCCTGCTCTGATACCAATTGAAAAACTACTAGAGGGGGGGTGAATAGAGTTTTTGAATTATTTTAACAATTTATTGAATTCAAACAACCACAATTTAAATTAGAAGAAAGAGACAGGTGTTTAGAGTGGTTCCAACTATAGCAAATACTATAGTTGTCAGTCCACTACCCGGTTGCTTACCCAACCGGGATTTGAAAGTATTTATTTTATTACCTCTCGAGGATTTATACAAAATACAATACTTTCCTTTACACCCTTTGAACAGCCTTCACCCTGAAGTAGGTGCACCAACTTTGAGGTAGCCTTCTATGAAGTAACTCCAAGCTCCCCCTTGAAGTAGCCTTTCTCTCTAGAAGTAACCTCCCGTTGCACCAGCCTTCTGAAGTAGCTCAAAGTCTCCTTCTTCGCCAAGAAGATCTTCACCCTCTCCAATCCGCAACCTCCAACCTAGGAGTAGCAAGGAGAGTACTAACAATAATAGGGAACAAGAAAGGAAATAGAAATTACAACTTATCCTTTAGAGCCCAAGGCTTGATTTGCCTAGATCAAGCGTATAGATCTCCTAACCAAGTATGTGAACTTGTGATTGCAGTGGGTAGGAGATACTAGCCTATAGGACGCGAATTATGAGCTAAGGAATGAAATGGCCAATTGTCACAATGCTCAAATTGCTCACAAACAGATAGCACAAAGTATACTCAAAGGTTTCTCAAGTGTAGAAAGTGTAAACAAGTGAGTTTAGGTGTCCTATGGCTTGTCCTATTTATAGGAATGGCCTAAGGATGCTTAAGGACATTCTAGACAACTTCTAGGGGTTTCTAAGTGCTTAACTAGTCGTTAGGTACAAAGTTGTTGCTTTAGCAACGGCTAATTAATTAATTCTGCAGTTGCTGTCAGAGACCATCTCGGTCAACAAATGGTCGACCGAGACACCTACTCGGTCGAACTTTTGTCGACCGACAGGCTCTCTGGAACAAGTGATTTGCAACGTCTTTCATCAACTGCCAACTAACTTGTCTGTTGTGTCTAACGGCTACTTTGGATCTTTCTCGGTCGAGAAGATTGTCGACCGAGAGTGTCTCGGTGGAGGAGTTTGTCGACCGAGATTGATCCTGTTTCAAGGTTTCAATTTAGGCACTAATTATGTGTGTAAGTGTGCATAAGTAATCCTATTTGAATGGGATGACTTGTCTAACTGTGGTGTTTAGCTAGGGAGAATCTAACGCTTGATTTACATGCAATTCTAAGTACTTGTACATTATATTTTTGTACAAGTTTTTACAACAGTGATTACATTGCATGAAAATATAAATATGTAAGCTTGTAGATTTTCCCTTGTTGCTTTGTCATCCTGCACACTCAAGTAGCACGTTAGATTAATAAGAATGAAATGTTTGTCATAATCAAAACAAAGGGATTTATAGATGTCCATTTAGCCAACAATATCTCCCATCTTTCTATGTGCGGTATTCCCCGTTTAAAGACAAATGCCCTCAGACGAAGTTGTCTTCGTCTCCGTCAGAGTGCATCGCTCCTCCTCGTAGCTACAACCCCTAACAGATTCCGCCCAGCAATTTGTTTCAATAGGTATTCACACCCTTCCACATTATCTTCTTGTTGGCTGCTTAAAACTAAATGGCCTATTCCATCAACCATCTGGCTGTTAATAGGAGAGTTTGTTAGTGGCATGCTGAAATCTACTATAGAACAACATTCCTATTTGTCTATTCCCATTTCTCCCCTTTTCCTTTTTGCTAATTATGTTATCATATTTGTCCTCGAGACCATCTCTTGTATTTCAGATTTAAACTCTGCTTAATTAGAACTACAGCTGTTGTATAATACGAGACTACATCTCTTTAACTCTGCTACAATCACTTTTTATGATTCAGACATTGAAGAAACTTAAAGAAACTATGACAATAATAACTTTGATTGGTAGATGTGATGGTCTTAAACATGTATTTCATTATGGATCTGGCTCAAACTCTAGACGAACATTGGGACTTCTATTAGAATATATTCATATCTAGTTCTTGGGATATGCTAGATTTTAGCATAGAAACTGGATTGTGCTCAAATTTTGACATCCTCCCAAACTCCTCTAAATGATCCAATATGGAGTTCTATCTAGATAATCACGCCCATCTCCTTGTATATGTCTTCATCATATTATTTATGCTTGTTTTACCTTTGAATCTGTGATTTTGAGATTATTCCAAGTCGTTGTGGCCTCTATTATAGCATATGTTGAACAACCTAGCAGTTGGGAGCATCTTTCAAAGATACGACTTTTATGGACTTGAATTAATGATGGTCTGAATAACCCAGAGTAATTGAATATTTCCACTACCCCACATCTTCTATAGGACTTCTATGGACTGAGAAAATACTCCCTACAAAAGAGAAACATCCCTTCCAGTTCATCCTCAAACCCAGCACAACTGAAGATTCCCACTACCCCACATCTTCTATACTTAGGGAATCCTCACATGTACAGATCAAGCGACTGAACTTGACCAAAATATGTCAGAGATTAAATAACATTCTAGAACTTTATATTACATAATATGTGTCCAAGATACTGTGTGTGACTATTTATGTTGTCGTTGGTTTTGTTTTTGTATTTTATTATTTTATCTGCCTCTGTAACCAGTTTTTCTATTGATTGGATTCACGTATCCATTTTTAACAAAATGAATAACGTTTAACATTGTTTTCCAAAAGGGAATTACTTTTTTAATATGATTTTTAGGTTGAGAAGATGTGTGACAAGGATTATATCGAAGGCGGATATTGGACAATGTCATTGTTGCATGTGGAATGATCTTCCTGCAATGATATGACCTACCGATTTGTGACTTGTTATGTTTTATGGTTTTTTATTAGACTTTTGTCTTCTATGTAAGAAACTTTAAGTTGATTTATAGAACTATTTGCATAAGATCATGCATATTTTTACTCTGTAGTCTGTTTAGTTATAAATTATTTGGTAATTGTACGATTAGTGAATGTTATTTGGGAATGATATTGTTTGGATATGGTCTGTGATCATTTGCTCCATGGTGTTATGCATCCTATTTGTACATACATTGCATCATCAAATATGTTGGACGGTGTATGTATTAAATGAATATGTTCCTTTTTCTCTGTCTAAGTTAGAATATTAGTTTCTCTTTATATGACATTCTAGCGATGTTATTTTGGTATTCATTGAGAAGGGATATAGTTCCATGTCTGTTGCCTCATTTTACTTGGTTGCCGCAGCATAATATTCTATTCTAATACAGGGAATTTCTACCACTTAAACAGTTGCACGTTGACAATGTTAACGTATGAAAGAATACAATACACCTTTAGTCTTAATCAACCAGAGGGGTCAACCAGTAGATCAAACAAAGAACTAAACTGTTAAAGAAGTCATAATGTCAGTAAAGACATTCACGAATTATGAGGACTGCAATACACGTCCTCTGATTTAGACCCAAATGATCTTGTATCTTACGATTACGTAGCTTTTCTTGTTGAGCTTATACATAGACAAAGTTTCTATTGTTATAAAATAATATTAGTTCAAATGTTTGTTGAAAATTATGCACAGGGAATTGTATTGTTGTGTTTCACCTCCTGCATTCAGTTATTTCCATAAAGTATTCTCTATAACCGGAAAGTATGCAATTTGGTCAATAAGTATTCTCTATAACTGGAAAGTGTGAAATTTGGTCCGTCAACATATGGTTCTTCTACTTAGATCAGAACACGTTTCAAATTATTGCTTGATTCATATTTGAAGCTAGACAATGATGGATAGTAATCTGGATAAAAGATACAAGAAGCTAAACCAGGAAGCTTGCACTTAACGAATGTCTAACCATCTCCAAATCACATGTATGTAGTCTTCATCCTGCTTCCTATACTATGACTTCAATTTATGAATCGTGTTTCACATTGCCTTGTTAGAGTAAGACAGTAATAAAGGAGTTACAAGAAGCTCTTCTGATATGAGATTTTCATCTACCATCAATGTATGATTTATTCCTTTTGAAATTTATTTACTGTTATTTAATATTTTATTGTTATGCTATGTTACTCTGATCTCGAGACAACTGGTAGTAATGTCTGGACAGACATAATAACAGAACCAATATCCTTGTTAAGATCATTTATTAGTATGCAATGCTTTTGAGGAGAGCATGATAATTTCGAAGGATGTATTCTATGGATTTACCTTGCTTATGTTGGCACATCATATCTTATTTTAGTTGTGCATTAAGTTACTCTAACCATTACTTCTTTTTTGTTGTTTCAGATAAGAATTGAAAATGAGACAGAATAAAAATTGATGACAAATTGAATGTGTCATTCAACATATGATTTTTCTATGAGTACACTATATCTTTTTTAGACATCACGTTCACTAGAGAAGGATACCAAGGATACCCTACATGCTGACTTGTTGTGCTAACCCACATGAAAATGGTTCTGTAATCTAACGTGAATATGATGCCACCCTCTCCACAGTCTATTCTGACTTTGTCAATCATTGTTTTAGCTACAACTCCTCTAGATTTTTGTGGAGTAGCGGTCATGCAGTACATTTAAATTCCATCCCGTCCATTACTTTCCACATACCATGTCCATGACTGCATTCATGCAGGGCATAGAAGGTGATCTATTTTCCCTCATTGCAGCTAGAACATCTACTACCATCAGTGAAATATCTAGCATTCTGTCTTGAGTTCACCATTATAATGTCTCTACATCATAGTTGGAATGCTGATAATTTTAGAGTTTTCCCCATGATGATTAGTACTTAAATAGTTAATAACCTCCTAATTTGGTCTACGTAGTTCATAGATCTCTTATATGTATCCCCATTGGTATCCATCTATAACAACTAGAGAATTTTAGTTATGTCTACCTTGAATACTTTTGTTCAATAACAATTCCTTCATGATGCTCGCCCCTCCCAATCCAAGATGTGACTGATAACACTAGATACCACCGTCTTAGGAGTAATGAATGAAGGGGAATGTATTCCATTCTTTATTGGATTGCTTGAAAATCCACAATGGAGTTTTAGATTTAGTTGGCTTGTATTCTCTTGGGTAGGCGTTCAGTATCTAAGAACTAAAGTGTTCTTTAAGAACCATAGAATCATTGTAGACTTGAACATGGTAGTTCTTATTGTTTCATGATGATTGAGAAGTCAAAGTCATCATCTCGACTCTTTTTATTTTTAGGGTAGGGGTAATGACCTTGGATCCTTCGCTTCCAGGGATAATGGGAGAAAAATCTCTAGTTATGAATATTGTTCCATTGAATGTGCCATGTCTTGAGTTTTTGCAAAAATGCAGAGCCATCATTGTGATTTTGTAGTTGTTATATAGGCAATGTTTTCAGAACTCCACCTGACAATAGTTATCTGACTAAGAGCTGATTCATATGTACACCAATGAGAGCACTAAATAAGATTGGTGTTCTAGAACCATTCATGACATGGCAAATTACATTATCGGTGAATGCAACTGCATTTTCTACAGTAGAATCTAGTTCACCACACCCTCCATAATGACATGGAAAATTTCATTGTTAGTGTATGCCATTGTTAACATTTATGGGCCCATTATTGTAAAGAGGCAGAAAAGTTTTAATCAAGCAGTTGACGGCGCCTCAAAATCCCAGACAAGCTTAGAACTCCTCAAGCCTTGAAATACCACTACTGTGTATATCCTACTAATATGGTTACCTCCCCAAGCCTTGAATTAACTCCATTGACCATTCCTTCTACTCTCAATCTCTGAGAAAAAGGTTCAAGGATGCCTCCACATCAGCCACAGAACAAGAGTCTAAATTGGATTTCTTGAAGCATCCTTTGGATTTCCTCTCACTTTCAGGAATAAGATATTTTCCACGGTAACATAGACAAAATTTATCTATATTTCTAGTTAGTTAAGAACCCACCTTCTTTCATCTCAAAAAATGTTGCAAGTCTATGTAGGAAGAACACCTCCAGTGGTAAATTGACAATAATGAAGCAGCAAATGAACTTGAGACGACTAAGCCACTCACTAGGTTTGATATGGCTGATACCTAAACTAATGTGAGCTACTATGCTAGTAGTGATGAACATGTACAAGAAACACAGATAGTTGGAGCTATGATTCGGGCTCCATAGATTAGTATTAACACTATTGATTCAGCCGGTAGATCCAAACGGAAGTTCCAGTTTGTCACATTTAAAGTCGAACATGAATAAGTGGATGCACACCCAGGTCCTGTTTGTTATCGGAATGGAAGAGAGCTGCCACATATGCTAATTTCATCCTAGGAACAATAACTCCTGATTACTTTCCCTCCAATTTTGGATTGAATTGAGACCACTCAGAAAATCAAATTATTAACTCAATAGTTAAACCAACAGGTAGTCCCTACTTGGTAATTTTTTTTTCTTTATTGATAATATTGTAATACTGGAAGTTGTAAACATGTATGATTTGGTTGTAGCTGATAAATTTCTACAGATGTTCTGGAGCTAAGTCAGCTGGAATAACCTGATATATTGCAACATCGTTATGGATAATGGCACAAGTTCCATTTGAGATCTGGTTGTTCTACTGCAAAAACGTTTCCCATTTCTTTAGAAATTTCTTTCACTGCTTCCTCCTACCTATAGCCCAGTGGAAGATTATACAATCTAATTAAAGTGACTAAGGGTTAAATTTATATCATCTGGACGTTCTCTGACCTTAATCTCCTACACCGAAATGAATTGTTGAAGTTCCAAAATTTACATTCAGAACGTGCTCTTTTCCTTTGCTGTTCAAATGTTGGATAATAAATAGATTCTTTGAAATGTTAGAAACTGGCTTCTCTTCTCAGGGCCCAAGTTACAATAAGCCCCCATTAGCATGCATGATCTTATCCTAATATGTTATATATTACTTGATACACTTGTAGTCATGAATGCTTCATTCTTAATAATATATTTTTAATAAGTGATTTGATGTTCTAATAGTTTATAAACACTTTTAAGGAATGTTATCCTACTTAGTTATGTCATAAAATGCATATTTTTTCTTCTTAAGTGATGTTTATTCATTCATTGTATCTTTTATCTTTGTTTCATAATCCCGCTGCAAGTTTGTAATGGTGTCAGCTTGCTTGATTGCATGAGGCCAGTTGAAGGGTAAACATAAATCTGCAGCTTTAGGAGGATCATCAACTCTTACAAATCCTTCCACCTTTTATAACTTGGTTCATGCGTATACATTGTTGTCCTTCCTGGAGCTTCTTCCTGGTACATCTCTGCTGAAAAGAAGCAACACAGTTCTATGCTAATACTCCATACACAACTATCTAGATACACTCAATTATATCGTCAGTCACTAAATACCAAATTTTCCCATATACCTACTTGTTTATTTCCCTTATCACCACAAACAATTGTATGTTTTAGTATGGAATTGTTTGTTCTATGAGTTTTTTGTCTCTGAAATATGGAATTGCCTCTTTTGAACCAAATCTTACTATTTATACTTAGAATAATGGAAGTTCCTTGCATATGACAATAATTTAGTACATGCTTACTATTTTTACTAAGAATGATTGGAGTTCCTTTCATGTGAGAAACCAATATATGAGTAAACTTGTTATTTTTTTATATTATGATAATAGTTCTAAATGGAAGAAATTTGATAGTGATAGACTAAAAACTGACATGATGTTTGTGTTTTCCTTGATTATACTTTGATAAGCCACAGAAATATCTACTGAAATGTCTGTGACTATTGGCAATATATAAAAGCTGACCTGGTAAACTATTGATGTGCAACATATATATATTTTGATTATACTAATATTTATCATAATGGAAAACTAATTTGACAGGAAGTCCACTTGGATATTTCTCATTTGTAAGAGATTGTGACAGGTAGTCAGGAATGATATGATTTCATTGGATCTAGTTCTAAGTTAATATGAGGTATGACTTCTTGGCAGGGTCAACGCCATGCATCCCAGCTATAAAGAACTCTATGACAAGGTATTTAAGGATCCCGAGGTATGACTTCTTCTTTTGTTGTGTGCCATTTGTATATTGCCATTGTCACTATGAAGCGCCTATAACATAAAATAGTCAGAGAACCTTATTTATGCCCCCATATACTTTTAGTACTTGTGTAAGACTAAGGATTGCTTCATACTCAAACATCAACCATACATTTATGTTATACTTGAGTACAAGATGACAAATTTGTTTGATACTCAACTACTAGGTAGTCATTTAAATGTTACATGAGTACCGTATTTTTTACACTAAATAATGAGGTTCTTGGCTTCACACCTTGTTATATCTAGTGGAAAAACTGAACAAACATATGACATAGTATTGTGAAGTATTATAGGTTTGAACTCCCCTTTTTCAATCTGGACATGACAATGATTCAGCTACCTCAATGTATTACGACAGTGTGAAACATGAATATTGCAGTTTGATCATCTCAGTTGCATACCTATTCTCATACGTTGACATGTGACACTAATCACTATATTGGCTGACCATCAGATCAACCAAAGAGATTTTAATACATAAACTGTCTAATTCATTATATAGCACACAAACTGGCTTGTTTTAACTACTTAAAGCTTTAATAATGGATCAACAATAAACCACATAGATGGTCTCTTAGAAAACGAAAGCAAGGATCAGTAAGATCAAGTCAACTTGCCTTTAGCCATTGAGAGAAACTCTAAAATCAGATTGGTTGGGCTATAACTGTCAAGACATTCAACCATCTAAGCAATCTAAGCAACTAGATCAGTAGACAAGTCAGCCACCAGAGACTGAGTCACCCGCACCATGTCAGCAACCAAGGCAGTGTGATCGCCCCCAAATTGAAGCATCCAAAGGACATGGACCGGCCCTATCATTCAAGTCATGCGACACTTAATTGACATTCAAGTCAAGACCATTACAGTCCCCATTATCTCTTGTAACTGAAACGTTGGTCTCTGTGGCTATATATATGTAATTCCGATCTTTTGATCACAATTAAGGAATACAACATTAACATTATCGACATCTTCAATCATCTACCAATCACATTATTCACAATAACTACAACCAAAATAAATTGAAAACCCTATTCTTCTATATTCCCACTCCATTTCCACCCCCAACTGTCCCTTGCCCATGAAGAAGGTCAGATTTGTGATGAGTCTAAATGGGAAATGGGACAGAGCTTCAAACGCTGCATTGAGGAATATCAACCCTTATAGAAACTCTCAGCAATTGAAGAAACTCCCTACTAGAGCAAAACTGAATCATCCAGATCTTTAGTAGAAATGAGAAGTCTTACCTGCTACTACAAGACTCTGAACAAATGGCAAGGTGTAAATATTTCCCACACAACCTGATAACCTCCCATTTTGGACGATTATCTTAGTCTTTTTCTTTAGTTTTCCATACTCTTTCCAAATTAAAACTATACATAATCCCAAATTTACCCTTTTTCGTAAATATATCATCAGACTAACTTTTCCCTTTTATATATGCAGAAAAACACAAAAAAATCATAAAAGATTAACTTAGCCTCAAGACCGCATGGATTCAAACGGTCCCAAGACCGTATGAAGCCAATCGGTCTCGAGACCGCATGGAGTCAAACGGTCCCAAGACCGCATGAAACCAACTGGTCCTGATACCACATGGAGTCACACGGCCCCAAGACCGCATGAAGCCAACCGGTCCCGAGACCGCATGGAGTCACACGGTCACAAGACCGCATGAAGCAAACCGGTCCCGACACCGCATGGAGTCACACGGTCCCAAGACCGCATGAAGCCAACCGGTCCCGAGACCGCATGGAGTCACACGGTCCCAAGACCGCATGAAGACAACCGGTCCCGAGACCGCATGGAGTCACACGGTCCCAAGACCGCATGAAGCCAACCGGTCCCGAGACCGCATGGAGTTCAAACGGTCTCAAGACCGCATGAAGCCAATCGGTCCCGAGACCGCATGGAGTTCAAACGGTCCTAAGACCGCATGAAGCCAAATGGTCCCGAGACCGCATGGAGTTCAAACGGTCTCAAGACCGCATGAAGCCAAACGATCTTGGGGTCCAAACGGTCTTGAGGTCCAAACGGTCTCCAAACCGTTTGGACTTCACTTAAGGCCTATAAATAAGACCCCAAGGGTCCTCGACCAAATATCAAGTTTCAGACATCCAAAGGCTGCCTCAATCACTCCAGAGCTCTTGCTACTTCCATCCTCCGCCCTGGGGCTGCCGGTCTGAGACCCATACTCCATCTTGAAGCTGCTTTCTCCTTCTTTGCCAAAGAAGGTGGGAAGGGGAGATCTCATCATCGTGCAACCTTTGAAGACTGGTGGATCGTTTCTCTCTCTCCAAGGGGTTGACTTTCCTCTCTCCTATATGGGGATGATGCTCTCTCTCTCTTCTCGCCTCCTTCTTTGTCCTAGTCATGAGCGAGTAGTTTCTTTCACTAGGGTGCGGGGAGTAGCCCCGCTACCCATGTTTTCATATCATGTAAATGTAATCCATAACTTGTAATATAGAGTTCTTATCTTTTTCAGTTCGAAATCAAACGATTAATGAATGCATGTTGCTTGATCTCCAACTTGTGTTATCCTTTATCTTTTAGTATGAATTGTCTACGTTTGTACTATTAAATTCGAAACTCGTTTGTATGTTGGTTCTTGGTGCATGTATCCACCATGCAACTATTTCGGTATCTAGAAGTGTATCTCAAGAAGTGGAGTAAAGTCACTATCATTCGTTGCACTTTCATACTATGAAATGGAATCAGTTGACGTTTGAAAGTGTAACCTTGGTAAGTCGAGGAACACACTTTGTGAGGGGAATGATGCAAAGTAGGTGACCATTTGTTCGGGAATGGCTGGCATTGCAACATTCCCGCACTTCTCGTAGTTAGTTCTCTGAAAGGAAACTAAGTCTACAAGGATACTAACTGGCTAGACTCTTTTTGCAGGTTATGCTTTACTTTGCATGTGTTGATCCATGTGTAGTGGCGGTGATAAACCAATCACATCCTAGTGAATTTTATCATAGTTTAACTCCTTAGATTTACTTGCTTTCTTTACTTTATATGTTCTTAGTTTAAACAACAAAATCCAACTTTTGATCTAAGTGCCTACTAGTGAGTGATTAAGTGAAATTGTAAACGTTTTCCATCTTGTTGCTTGCAACAAGACCGTTGTCCTGAGGATTCGACCCTTAACTATACTACGATAAGACTTCCATGTATATTAGCATACGTGGGTGGAGTTCTTTATCTAGTATATGCAAGGCTAAACCTAAAGACTTACTATCTTTAGGATTTTTAGTTGGTGCACACAATTCCACGTAAGTGGAAGCTCCATCAAAAATTGGTGTCGTTGCCGGGGACAACGGAACGTTGTAATTTCATTTAGTACCCTCCTAGTTGGTTAGGATTTTACACTTTCTTTTTAATCATAACTCTATATCTTCTTGAAACCATCCTATTTGTACTATCATCTAAAGCTGTTTTCTTTTCTCTACACAGGTAGAAAACGTGCATGCGATCATCGCATAATCACAGATTCTCCCCTGATCCGGAGTACGGCTCTGAGGTAGAGAGAAGTTTCCATCATCGCATCCGTCTCAATCGCCAACGAGCCCGACAAATGGCCGATGAACAACGCCAGGCCGATTTGGTGATGGAGAGGGTAAATGTCGCCATCGCCGCTCAACGGGCACAACTCATCGCAGACACTCGTGCCCAAATCCAAGCGGAGATATGTGCGGAAGAGAAAGCCCGCATAAGAGCTGAGACTGAGGCAGCAACCCAAGCTGCTCAGTTGGAGTTAAGGAACAAAAAACTGAGGGACTATGCTATCCCAAAGAACTATGAGGATAACCACCCGGTCCGACCTCCGATTATCAATATACCCAACTTCGAGATTCGGACCCAGTGGATCCAGATCATGCAAGGAATCTCTTTCTCCGGAGGTTCTGGAGATGATTGCATGGATCATCTGAAAAGGTTTAAGGCATTGTGCCACCTGGTTCCACAAGCTGGAGTCACTTTTGATGCGATAATGCTTCATCTATTCCATTTCACCATGTCTGGGAGGGCCCTGAGTTGGTACAACTCACTGGACTGAGAGCCCATAATAACCACCTGGGCCCCCTAGAGGAAAAGTTCTTAGAGAAGTTCTTTCCCCCCTCACTGACTTATGAAATCAGAGGGCAAATCAATCACTTCTCTCAGCTACCTAGAGAAACCCTTGCTGAAGCATGGGAAAGATTTAAAGAACTTTTGCGCAAATGCCCCCATCATGGAATCTCCCAGAATCAACTGATAGAAACTTTCTATCAGGGAGTGAGCAATGATATTAAACAGTTTTTAGATTCCTTATCTGGAGGAAACTTCATGAGAAAGAATTATGAGGACGCCTGGAAGATTGTTACTCTCAGAGCTGAAAACCAGTCCAACTGGGGACGGTCAGTCGGTAAAGGTGTCCTCAAGGTTTTCAAAGCTGAAGAATCTATAGAAATGAAGGCAATAGCTGAAGCCTTGAAAACTATAGTTCACAAACAACAAGCTCTTGAGACTTCTCTCGGAGAGATTGATAAGAAGAAAACCCCTCTAGTACAACAAGTTAAGGCCGTCACAGGATCATGTGAGGCTTGTCATGCTTCTGACCATCTGACCCTTTCTTGCGGTATGCTATATAATGTGATGATGGATCTACATCCACCACCACAACAATATGAACCCATCACTGAACAATCTGGAGATCAGATTCCAGAACAAGTCAACTCGATCCACACTATTCCTGGACAAGTCTACTACAATCCCAATCAACCAAGGAATCACCCTGGATTCCAGTATGGAAACCCTGCTGGGACCACTAATCCTCAGCATCAAACGCAGGGAGGATCCTCCAGTAGGATACCACCTGGGTTCCCAAACAGTTTCAACCAAAATCATGGGAATTCCAAGAACAACTTCCCTAGGGCTAACTACCCCAGGAACCAATCAGCCTATTACCAGTACCCTCATCCTCCGCTCCATCCATAGCTGCATACCCAGCAACCCCAGATGGCGCCACCGCCGCAACAATCTCAACAAGCCCAACAACAAATTCCCCCAAAAAATGCTCCTGCCCAACCGGAAGATGAAATATCCTTGATAAGGCAGATGTTACAATCGCAGCAAACTATGCTTGCTAACCAGCAGGCTCAGTAGAAAGTAGTTGAAGCTCAACTCACTCAGATCACTGCACAATTAAAGCCCCCAGCGGGATAGAACAGACATGAACAGCTGAATGCTGTTACCACAAGGTCAGGACACACTCTTCATGAGACTACCAAGATCACTCTGGATAATGATGATACACCCGCTTTTATGACAAACGAGAGCTCGCAACAAGGAATTGAGAAGCCCTCAGAGGGCATAAAGGGAAAAGATAAAGACCAAGTGTCCGCAGAACCTGAAGTCTTGCAGTATAGACCAAGAATCCCGTATCCAGGTAGACTACGCGAAACGAAGATGGACACCAGGTTTTAAAAGTTCAACGAGGCGATGAAGAAACTATGCATCGATATCCCACTCCTTGATGCTCTTTCTGAGGTACCAGCATGGGCAAAATATCTCAAAACCTTGCTATCGAGAAAGTATATCACCAAGGAGCAAGAAACTGTCAAGCTTGCTCAGACCACTTCTGACATAATCCTAAACAAAATGCCAAAAAAGAAGAAGGACCCTGGTTCCTTCGGAATCCAATGTTGCATTGGAAATGCATCTACAAAGAAAGGATTAGTTGACCTTGGGGCCAGCATATCTATTATGCCTTACTCAATGTGGAAACGTCTGGGTTTCACCGAATTGTTGCCTACAGCAATGACTATTCAACTAGCTGATTCCACCATAACCGCACCCTTGGGGATCATTGAAGATATCCCGGTAAGGATAGGCAAGGATGCTTACGTACTGTGCGACTTCGTTATCATGGATATTAAAGAAGACCTAAGATACCCAATCATTTTTGGCAAACCGTTCCTCGCTATTGCCAGAGCGCTTATTGACGTCGAAGCTGGCACCATCAACCTTAGGCTCGGAAAAGAAGCAATTCAATTCCGAGTCCTTAATAGTATGAAAGGCCCCAACATCCAAGAGGAGGTTTTCCTCCTTGATGCAATTCAACAAATGTCACAGTTAGAAATATCCGAGCCAGCTGACAAACTGGAGAATGTTCTGATCAATCTGGATGTTGAATTCTCAGCAAATGAACTGGTTCAGCAGTGTCTCCAACATCTAGAAAAGGCCGAAGAAGCGCCAAAAGCCACTTTTGAAGAGCTTAAAGCCGTCACTATTATAGAAGCAGTTGAGCCACTGAAAACCCCTGAATTGAAGACTTTACCTACAGGCCTTAAATATGTTTTCCTAGATGAGGAAGAGTTATGCCCGATCATCATCAGCTCCACCCTTACAGAAGATCAAGAAGTAAGGCTTCTGGATGAGCTGAGGAAGAATAGAAAGGTCATTGGATATAAAATAATTGACCTTACGGGCATAAACCCAGCTCTGTGTATGAACAGACTTCCTATGGTTGAAGAATTCAAACCCTCTCGCGAACATCAAAGAAAACTAAATCCTAATCTGAAGGAGGTAGTTCGTCTGGAAGTCCTTAAATTACTCAAAGCTGGCATGATCTACCCTATTTCTGACTCCCAGTGGGTCAGCCCTGTCCAGGTTGTTCCAAAAAAAGGGGCACTACTGTAGTGCTCAACGACAAAAATGAGTTAGTGCCTACCAGGACTGTAACAGGATGGTGAATGTGTATTGACTATAGAAAGTTGAACAAAGCCACAAGGAAAGACCACTACCCTCTACCTTTCCTTGATGAAGTCCTGGAATGCCTAGCTCACCAAAAATATTTTTGTTATCTCGATGGTTACTCCGGGTTCTACCAAATACCCATACACCCGGAGGACCAGGAAAAAACCACCTTCACCTGTCCCTTTGGGACATATGCATTTAGAAGAATGTCATTCGGGTTATGTAACGCACCCGCCACTTTATAACGATGTATGTCTGCTATCTTCGCCGGTTTAACTGAATCCGTTATGGAAGTGTTTATGGACGATTTCTCAGTTTAGGGAGATTCCTTCGACAACTGTTTAATCAATCTTGGACGAGTTCTGCAACGCTGCGAGGAAACGAACCTTATCTTGAACTGGGAGAAATGCCATTTCATGGTAACAGAAGGTGTTGTCCTCAGACACAGGGTAAGTGATAGGGGAATCGAGGTTGATAAAGCAAAGATCGATGTTATCTCAAAACTGTCACCTCCAAAGGACATAAGAGGAGTTCGAGCCTTCCTGGGTCATGCAGGATTCTATAGAAGATTCATCAATGATTTCTCGAAGATAGCTAAAGTCATGACCCAACTCCTGACCAAAGATGTTGAGTTCATATTCAATCAGGAGTGTATGCAAAGTTTCTCCACCCTCAAAGATGCGTTAATCTCTGCGCCTATTCTAAGAGCTCCAGATTGCTCGCAGCCCTTCGAAATCATGTGCGACGCAAGTGATTATGCCATAGGGGTTGTTTTAGGACAACAGATTGATAAGAAACCCTATGTTATCTACTATGCATCCAAAACGCTAGACGAAGCACAGAAAAACTACACCACCACGGAGAAAGCGTTTCTGGCTATCATCATTTACCCGTTTGAAAAATTCCGCTCTTATCTAATTGGTTCTAAAGTCATTGTTTACACCGACCATTCTGCCATTCGATACCTGATTTAGAAACAGGATGCCAAACCCAGACTTATCCGCTGGGTGCTAATGCTTCAGGAATTCGACTTGGAGATCAAAGATAAAAGTGGCGTGGAGAATGTTGTGGCCGATCACCTCATCCGGATCGAGGTTGAAGAAAAAGATAAAATCCCTATCCGGGATTCTCTTCGTGATGATCAGCTTATGAAGGCCACTCATGGTTTCCCTTGGTATGCTGATATCATTAATTATCTGGCCACAGGGATTATCCACCAATCTGCTTCCTACCAGGATAAAAGGAAGTTCCTTCACGACATAAAACGTTATTACTGGGACGAGCCCTACTTGTTCTACCTGTGTGCCGACGGACTTTTCCGTCGCTGCCTGCCAGAAGAAGAAATAACCCTGGTCCTAGAACATTGCCATTCCGGACCCACCGAGGGGGGCATATGAGTGCCAAGAAAACTTCCATAAAAGTTTTACAATCTGGTTTCTTCTGGCCCACCATATCAAAAGCCTCTTACGATTTCGTGAAAGCCTGTAACAAATGCCAATTTTCGGGCAACATATCAAAAAGGGACGAAATGCCCCTCACTATGTGGCAGGAAATTGAGCTTTTTGATGTATGGGGGGTAGACTACATGGGCCCTTTCCCCTCATCCTATGGCTTCTCTTACATTTTGGTCACAGTGGACTACGTCTCAAAGTGGGTCGAAGTTGTACCCACTGTGTCCAGCGATTCCAAGCCTATTATCAAATTGTTCAAAGATATTATTTTCCCAAGATTTGGAGTTCCGAGAACTGTCATATTGGATGGCGGGACCCATTTCTTGGAACGAAGTTTTGAAGCCTTACTGAAAAAATATGGAGTCAATCACAAAGTCGCTACGCCTTACCATCCACAAACTAGTGGTCAGGTGGAGGTATCTAATAGACAATTAAAGGCGATACTTGAAAAAACGGTGAACAAAAACCGCACTGATTGGTCCACCAAACTTCCTAATGCCCTTTGGGCATACTGAACTGCATATAAAACACCTATCGGGACAACCCCGTTCCTCTTGGTGTATGGGAAGTCCTGTCATCTGCCAGTAGAGCTGGAACATAAAGCCTGGTGGGCCATCAAACAATTAAACTTCAATCTCAAAAGCATAGGAGAGAATAGACAGCTCTAGTTACAGGAGCTAGAAGAGCTCCGCATGACTGCCTACCAGAGTGCCAGAATATATAAGGAGTAGACAAAAATGTGGCACGATGGTCACCTCAAGAGAAAAGATATTGCCGTTGGTGACAAAGTACTCCTTTTTAACTCCAAGCTCAAGCTGTTTCCCGGAAAACTTAGAACAAAATGGTCCGGACCCTTCACTATTAAGAATATTTACCCAACTGGAGTTGTCATCATCATCGACAACAATAGGGGAGAAAGGACGGTTAATGGTCATCGTTTAAAAAGATACTACACTCCAAATGACAAAATGCCAAGACAAACAATTGAAATCAAAGATGCTATACCAACAGCATAACAACTTTACAGCTTCGTCGAGCCAGCGATGTTAAACCAAGGCGCTACTTGGGAGGCAACCCAAGATTTCAAGAATTGACTTAGCCTGCAACCCTTGCCCTAATTACTTCTCACCCTATCACTTTGACACTCTGAGGACAGAGTGAGTGATAAGTTAGGGGGGGTACATTAGACAAGAGCGAGGTATAATTTTTCTAAACCCCTCTTTCTCCATTTTCTCCTTTTTCTGCTTGTACTTTTTCCCTTCTTCTTTTTAACTTTCTTTTTTAATTAACCCTTTTTTAGTAGAGTCACCCTCTTTTAACTCTAGAATCATGTTCGTCCCCAAAAGTAAATAGCACTTAGACATTTAATGGTGATTTAATAATCTCACTCCGCTATTGATTTTCATGCTTTTGCTTCACTTCTTTATCTGACTTTCCACAGGTCAACAATCAAGGTAGAAATAAGCCAAGCTCTCAAGGATGAGAGGGGCATCAAACAACTTCCAAATGAAGAAGTTCTACAAGTGGACCACAAACCAAATAAGTGCATGTTGAAAAACTCTAAGAACAGCTTTCCTCTCTTCAAAATAAAAGAGGCTTGGCTGCCCAAAATAATTTCCCAAACAAAACCCCAAAACCCAAGCCTGCGAGTCATCGAATAAAAGCCAGAGAGATGAATAAAATTGTGAGAGTTGTGCCATGAATAAGGATCTATATTAAGAAACAATGAAGGTTTCACCCGGCCGGCACATTCCGCTGCCCTCACAAAGGCAGATGTGACGTGCCCGATAGTGAAACCCTAAGGTATCTAAATATATGAAAGGCTCATAAAGGACTCACCCGGTCGGTACATTTAGCTGCCCTCACAAAGGCAGATGTGTCATGCCCGATAGTGAGATCCTAAAAGCATAGACAACCCCTCCCTCACTTGAAGGGGGAGTTACACTTCAAGCCTTTAGCCAACCCTCATACCCTCTCTAGCTTCCAGTTGGACTTTCATAAAGGTATAAAGCTTATTAGAGTCAACAACATGCACAGAATAAAGGTGGTCCCGATGCGAGCTACGAGATACGGAAAGAACCTGAGGCCCAAGCAACTCTCGAAATCGGAAAGAGTCAAGGCAATCAATAAGACTTGATATGACCTTAGGAGAACTCGAGTTAAGAATTGAAGTAGGAGTATGGAAATCCTAACGAAATAAGATCGCCTCGCCATTACATGCCTCAGCTCTATCTAACTTGAGGACAAGTTAGACTAAGTTAGGGGGGGTGATAACCTCCCATTTTGGACGATTATCTTAGTCTTTTTCTTTATTTTTCCATACTCTTTCCAAATTAAAACTATACATAATCCCAAATTTACCCTTTTTCGTAAATATACCATCAGGCAAACTTTTCCCTTTTATATATGCAGAAAAACACAAAAAAATCATAAAAGATTAACTTAGCCTCAAGACCGCATGGATTCAAACGGTCCCAAGACCGTATGAAGCCAATCGGTCTCGAGACCGCATGGAGTCAAACGGTCCCAAGACCGCATGAAACCAACCGGTCTCGAGACCGCATTGAGTCACATGGCCCAAGACCGCATAAAGCCAACCGGTCCCGAGACCGCATGGAGTCACACGGTCCCAAGACCGCATGAAGCCAATCGGTCCCGAGACCGCATTGAGTCACACGGTCCCAAGACCACATGAAGCCAACCGGTCCCGAGACCGCATGGAGTCACATGGTCCCAAGACCGCATGAAGCCAACCGGTCCCGAGACCGCATGGAGTCACACGATCCCAAGACCGCATGAAGCCAACCGGTCCCGAGACCGCATGGAGTTCAAACGGTCTCAAGACCGCATGAAGCCAATCGGTCCCGAGACCGCATGGAGTTCAAACGGTCCTAAGACCGCATGAAGCCAAACGGTCCCGAGACCGCATGGAGTTCAAACGGACTCAAGACCACATGAAGCCAAACGGTCTTGGGGTCCAAACGGTCTTGAGGTCCAAACGGTCTCCAAACCGTTTCGACTTCACTTAAGGCCTATAAATAAGACCCCAAGGGTCCTCGACCAGATATCAAGTTTCAGACGTCCAAAGGCTGCCTCAATCACTCCAGAGCTCTTGCTACTTCCATCCTCCGCCCTGGGGTTGCCGGTTTGAGACCCATACTCCATCTTGAAGCTGCTTTCTCCTTCTTCGCCAAAGAAGGTGGGAAGGGGAGATCTCATCATCGTGCAACCTTTGAAGACTGGTGGATCGTTGCTCTCTCTCCAAGGGGTTGACTTTCCTCTCTCCTTTATGGGGATGATGCTCTCTCTCTTCTCACCTCCTTCTTTGTCCTAGTCATGAGCGAGTAGTTTCTTTCACTAGGGTGTGGGGAGTAGCCCCGCTACCCATGTTTTCATATCATGTAAATGTAATCCATAACTTGTAATATAGAGTTCTTATCTTTTTCAGTTCGACATCAAATGATTAATGAATGTATGTTGCTTGATCTCCAACTTGGGTTATCCTTTATCTTTTAGTATGAATTGTCTACGTTTGTACTATTAGATTCGAAACTCATTTGTATGTTGGTTCTTGGTGCATGTATCCACCATGCATCTGTTTCGGTATCTAGAAGTGTATCTCAAGAAGTGGAGTAAACTCACTATCATTCGTTGCACTTTCATACTATGAAATGGAATCAGTTGACGTGTGAAAGTGTAACCTTGGTAAGTCGAGGAACACACTTTGCGAGGGGAATAATGCAAAGTAGGTGACCATTTGTTCGAGAATGGCTGGCATTGCAACATTCCTGCACTTCTCATAGTTAGTTCTCCGAAAGGAAACTAAGTCTACAAGGATACTAACTGGCTAGACTCTTTTTGCAGGTTATGCTTTACTTTGCATGTGTTGATCCATGTGTAGTGGCGGTGAAAAACCGATCACATCCTAGTGACTTTTATCATAGTTTAACTCCTTAGATTTACTTGCTTTCTTTACTTTATATGTTCTTAGTTTAAACAACAAAATCCAACTTTTAATCTAAGTGCCTACTAGTGAGTGATTAAGTGAAATTGTAAACGTTTTCCATCTTGTTGCTTGCAACAAGACCGTTGTCCTGAGGATTCGACCCTTAACTATACTACGATAAGACTTCCACGTATCTTAGCATACGTGGGTGGAGTTCTTTATCTAGTATATGCAAGGCTAAACCTAAAGACTTACTATCTTTAGGATTTTTAGTTGGTGCACGTAATTCCACGTAAGTGGAAGCTCCATCACAACCTCTTAAGGAGAATATTTCTAGACGTTCTGATTTCATTTGGCTTTAATTAAGATCGTCTGCTAGTTATGTATTTCTCAATACATGTATGTTACCATAAATTCATCTATTATTAGAAAAGTTGCACTGTTATGAGAAAATAGTTAGATAAGAACCTAATGCTAGATAGCTTATTCAACCACACTATCCCTCCTTCCCTTCCTTGTCTATAATAGTATAGCCTAAGAGAACAAAACTAGATTCTTTTTTGACCCCTCTTGTATTGTCATGTATGTTGCCATTATAAAATATGACTATGGTAACATTTAGATTCATTCCTCAAATAAAAGTGACGATCCAGTGAACATTTTCACAGAACAGAGTTTGCATCTATATTCAAAATGCAGGTGGCAAATTAACTGAATTTGATGAATGTTATTATTCAGATCGATCCTTTAAACATTAAGATAAGTGATGATTCTTCCAATGACTTATTTTTAGATGGTTGAGTCTTTTACAGTAACACTTCCTGTGACTTACTCAATGTTATTTTTCTGCCATTTAATAAGTCATAAACCATAAGAAAGTATGTTATCTTTCAAAGTTTTTTCATAGCTTATTTATACTGCTTCTCTTTTATTATAGTATTATCAAATTTAAAAAACAGCACCCCCTGATAAACATTACGTAAATGGTTTTTTTTCATGGTATTTTTCTACTACAAACTCGTATAGGGGTGAGTGTTTTCCTAGTGCACAAAGCCTATATGTTCTGCCAATGAATGAAACATTCATCGAGGGGATTCAAGTCTCCTGTACTGCGAGGTGTCAACTGAGTCATTAAAAATGACATTGAGGGTCTAGAATGATTCTTATTGAACTTGAAGTGATATTACAGTCCTGTGCAATTCTGTGCATATCAATGCTCCATTGATGTGCCTATTGGTTTGAGGTTTTATAGTTTCTTTCATTCGTTCAGGCTTGTGTTTTTTTTGGTCTTGTTGATTGACAATCCCTTCAGGTTCAACTCCTTATATGAAGAATTATACACACCTTAGTGATTCAGTATCACTAAATCTTATCCAATCTACTCCGTTGTTTAGTACATCACAACATGGTGGTTCTTCAAGGGTGTCAAACCATATGTAATCAGAACACCGATTAGCTAGTAATCTTTTAGTGAGGGTGGTCCCTTTGCAGTCAACAGGCCCAAATCATGTCCAAGTTATGATCTTTGTTGAACCTGAGGCAGCAGATCTTGATATTGACACAATTGAAGGAATTCAACACATGGATGTTGAAGAAAATCTGTGTATGGGAAAAACACTCCTAACTATACATCTCGCTAAGTTGATAGATAGAAAGGTATATAAATCTGCTTATATGTGTGGCATCCCTAAGTGTTGTATATTGGAAGCAGTCCTAACTACTGCAAGCTTCTTGAATTTGAGATACTGATAAGGTTGTCCCCTTTTCCTAGATTACTGCCTCTCTCCTTCCCAAGCATCCCTGCTCTGACCAATTAAGAGAACTGTGCAAAGCATTTTCCCCTCTCAACATTTACACCAGGTCAATCTACACGATTTATCTGTATACTTGGTTGACTTTCTTTTAGATTAAGGAGAAATTATTTTCTCAATTGACCCACTAACTCCATGCATTATTGTTACTAAACTTCTCTGTCCTAAGTGAAGGTTTTCTCCTAGCTATTTCATATTTTTTCACTACTAGTTATGATCAGATTTCCTTCTACAATAGTAGCCATGTGCTTCTCTTTTCCTTCTCTTTTGCAGTACTAGGGAATAATTAATTGGCAGTTGTGTGATTTTAATATGGGTTCATATCTAGAACGGTGAGGCAAGATGCCATTCCAGCGGTCTTGTGCGCCATCCAAGCTTCTCCACATCATCTCCAGAGGCAGAGTACTTGTAGTTCCAAGATGAGGTCCCTTAGAAGCTGAGGATCAAATATGGGTGTGTGACACATCCCAGAGAATTACTCAGAGGTTAAGTAATATCCCATCACCTATTAGAACAGTCTTTTGGACTCGTAGAATATTTTCTTTATTTCTTTTTACAATGCTCATGATTGGGTTCTTGTAATTGTAAGAGAAACCTTTTTGGGCAGAATAGATTGCCTCGTGCGGTTTTTATGATGATAATCTCTACTTTCCCTTTTCATCAAATGACAACTTATAACACTCTTATTGTCATTTTGCTATTTTCTCACTGTTAGTAGGTCCATATGGCTGCAAGGCCTACGCCGTCGCGGGTGCCAAGGCTTCCTAGGCATATGAGAGGAGCAACAGGAAGGGAAGGATGTGGGGCAGTAGGAGAAGAGGCATGGGAGGACGTGGTGCTTAGATATTATCATTCAGATTAAGGAAACACAAAAGATATTTGTTGAGAATATGCCACATGTTATGAGTTATTAATTTCTGATTCACTCAGATGCTTTTGGTTATCCTTCTATTTTCACTCAGATCTTTTGGCTCATGCAGTGATCTCTGTCAAGCCACTAAAATTGCACAATATATGGTATGGATTGCTGGATGGTAAGATATTTTTATGTTTGTATATTGGTGTATGTACTAAATTATTTTGTTCATTAAATCAATTTTGTTAGGATTCAAATTGTAGGATGAGTGACACAATTGACCCACCACAAATCAAAGAAAGACCAAGTTCAGATCTGCAATTTCTTTTTTCTTCCAACTATGAATATTAAAAATATAAGTCTTTCTGTAATATGTTAAGAGAAGGCCTTTTACATATAAAAATGAATATGACAAAGTACTACGATGGTTGTGTATCTGGTATAATTTAGAACTAATAATGTTATTGTGTTGTACTTTCAAATGGTCTAAATGAATGACCTTATTGTGTAGGTTATAGACTGGAAATTTTGGACATGGCAAGCCTCAATGGTGCAAGTGAACTATCTTATAACTCTCCCATACAATGCTTGGGCTGCAGCAAAACATGGATGAGCTACCTAGATACTTCTCGTCTCTTCAAGGTAGTAATTATGTCATCTTATTCTCATAGCAACCTTCATTTATGCCATGTATGAATGCTTATATATCTTTATTAAACTATTTGGATGATCTTTACCTTATTTTTAATGCCTCTCCATTTGTAAAACCTTATTTTCAGGATTAAGAGAAGTACAAGCTTCACCATCGTAGCAACTTCCATTACCTGAATTAGAGATTGAGTTAACAATGTCAAGAATTCAGATATAGAGTATAAGAAGTATCTAAGACAGCCCCAGCACAACAGCTGCTCTCCTGTGAAGCTTGATGATGCATCTCCATTTGAAGCCCAGGCCCACCCAGTCACAGCTGCAACAATAGCCACAGATGCACCAATGTATCGTGATATGTTGCAATTTTATGTGGCTCTTTGCTTCTATGAGAAGGCTGCATTTCATAGACCTATGTATATATTTGAACAACCACTTTCATCATCTGCAAACATAGCAACCAACTTCATAGGGATGATATTCCTTCTATCTCTGCTTGGAAGGTTCTTTTCATGTTCTTATCTCGGGTGCTTTTAGACGATGTTGGCCGAACAACAAGAGCTCGAACAAAAGAAGGCAATAAGGATGTTAAAACTGGCCGAGAAAGACACAACTCTTTTGCAAAGATGTTAGTAGACCACTGAATCATTGATATATGTATATACTTTTCTTTGTACACATTGTGTAATAGGGGCAAGGTATACGTCCTCCCTATGTACATTTTACATTTCATTATAAATGAAAGTAAGATTGTTGGCATAATGAGCGTAACTTGCTTGAAATACTACAATTTTGTTAGTAAAAGAGCTTGTGTACTAACAAATTACACTATATATATAGTTGAGCTAAGCATATATGTATGTGTACTAAATGGCACTACATATGTAGCTAGATGCATAATCAACTACATATATATGCATATAGTAACTGTTGCCTTTCCCTACACACTAAATACATATAAAATGTATTAACTTCATGTTTTTGATACATATTGACTATATATGCAATAGTAGTCATATATTTAGCTATAATTATACTTATATTTAAATATGTAAGGACAATATCTAGCTACGCTTCTGGATACATATGAATTTGTAGCAAATGGATTATCTAACTACATATTTGAAAAATATAGTTAAAGTCTTTAGCTATACGAGCATATACTGCAACTTGTATGTGTGAAGAAATATGTAGTTAAAGCCTTTAGCTACAAAATATGGGGTTTTTGCTAAAAAAAATTTTATAGTTAAAGACCCTTTTTTTTGTAGTGAAAAGCTTCACATCATTGTTGTCTTTGTTGAAAGAAATTCTTCCTAAAGAAAACGAGCTTCCAATCTCAACATACGAATTAAAATAATTTATGCCCAATTGGAATAAAGGATAAGAAGATACATGCATTCCTGAATAACTGTGTGTTATTTCAAAAAGACTATGTCGACTTGAAATATCACTACAACAAACATACTCATTAGTGGCCATTCAAAAATGCCTCTAAAAAAAGCCAGTAAACAAGTTTAGCGGCATTTGTTGACATTTAAAAAAGTGCCTCTAGCGCCAATGCCACTAGGAAGATAGTGGCTTAAGTTGTAAAAGCCACTAAAGGTTTGTCTTTAGTGGCTTCGAATAAATGCCACATAAAGGCCACTAAACCATAATTTGGCATTTATAGAAAAGCCACTATCCATCATTTGACTTTTATACAAATGCCATTGTTTTGTATAATGTTGTTGTATAAAACGGTTTTGATTGAATGTAGTGGCTTACGAAAAAAGCCACTAATGACATACTAGTTCTGCATTACGAATTTTTTATGGATTTTAGTCAGTCAATTTGTAGTTCATGATCAAGTTTTCTAATTGAATGCCAATTGAAGCCGAACACATTCCAAAAGTATTGAACTTTTTTATTTATAATCAAATAACAATCACATGGGGAGGACATTTTACCTTGCCCCTTGTATTGAATACAACAGCATCACATATGACTATATATGGTACATATTGTAGACAGGAACACTAACTGGATAACAACTCATTTTGCACTTGGAGACCCCCCAAAGGAATACAAACTCATTTTCTTACAAAAACATACAACTCCATTCTAGCATTCCAAGTAGTTGTGAGCTTCTACAGTAGTAGACCAGCTACACTGCAATGAAGGTTCATCCTTCTTCTCAGCTGCAGTGATAACATTACGACCATATGGTCATCAGATTCCTCAACAGGTTCTTCCTTCTTCTCTTCCACCTTGGCAACAGAAGTAGCAAGTGCAGATGCATAGCCAAGAAGCAGCAGTAGGGGCAGCAACAACTGCAAACTTGCTAGGATCCTGCAATGAAGTGAGCAAAATGTTCAGCACTTACATGCAAATGTAAGACAAAAACACTTACAACACTAGCATGATGTTAACATAGTATCAGGGAAGATAGCACCATTGCCAAATTTATCAATAAGGTCATCTTCAGTAAGGTGAAGGACCTCAGGGCTGAATATAGATCTAATGTCATAAACTGAAATCACAACCAGTCCATATGAGAAGGGCCTGATGCCAAGCTTGGCAAGAAGGGCAGCCTCAGAAGAACCCACCTTCTCACCTTTCCTAATAAGTTCGACAATGGTGATAATTTCAACTGTACCATTCACATTATGTCAGCTGAATAGAGTTTGCCATGCAGCAAAGCTGTAGACATTCAACTAAGCACACAACTAAGCACATGATAGAAAGGGTGCAAAGCTAACAATCTTGACAATTATGTAAAAAGCAAAAGATGGTTATCAAACTCAATGTCGTCCAAGGTTCTCATAAAAATATAGTCTATACATAATAAGTTGAAAGATTTTTAGTAAGGTAAGAAAGCATATAATGATGAATAAGAGTAGAACCTGGTGAAGGCCTTCATGTTGTTATAGATAGATCTCCCTTCGCCAACTGCAATAACTATTATACTGAAGTTATCATTAGCAAGAACCATGTCTGAAGCCTCCTTGGTAACCTGGACTGACACATAAAAAGAGAAGAAACAATCATTATCAATAATAATTACTAAAAGACAAGAAGATAGATATACAAGTTGACATATAGCGAATATACTTACCTCAGTTCCAGCAATTCCCATGGCTATACCAATGTCTACCATTTTCAGAGAAGATGCATCATTGACACCATCACCATTCATGGCAACCACCACATGTAATAAACAACTAACAACAAAACATGCAAGTTGACTCTATAGATCAGCAGGAGGCTTCAGGTCTTCAAATCTATACTAACATGGCCACCAAGAATAGATTTACTATCCCTTGATAAGCAAGAGGAGTTTCTAGAACAGATTCACTATACACTTCAACTGAAAAAAAAAAAGCAAAGTGAAGTAGTGAAATATACCTTATCCAAGAATCCTTAAAACAACCCAAAGAAAAACTGGAAACCAATATTGGCTAGGCTGCAATACATCGATAACATGTAAGCATGCACCACTTTGTTGGATTGCATGTAAGACCAGTTCCAGGGTGAGGAATCACATCTTTGAGTCCTAACAGAAGCTATGTTCTTGGAGATTAAAGGCCAATCACAAGAGCTGAGCAGAAGCCTTTCACAAGAGATGAGCTGACAACCTTAGCTCTCAAGAATGGCCTTTAATCTCCAAAAACATGCCTTTTTGAGTCCTAACAGCAGCTCTTTACTTGGATATTTAAGGTCGTTCTTTGTACATGATCTTAGTAGAGGATCCTTACCATAGTTATTGGCTTTTAGGGCCTACATCACAACCGCATGTTACAGAAAGGGTATTATTGTAGATGTTGTTTTAACAATTAAGGGAACATGGAGGAACCGATATTACTAAGAGCACCCATTATTTCTTGAGGCTTCTTCCTTGACTTATTAACAAAAGCAGAGTATGGAAATGTTAAAAATGACTTGTTGTACCAGGGAAATGCTGAAAATGACTTGTTGTACCTCTGCAGAGAAATTAGGACGCATAGTAGCATGCGACTAAAATATCTCAGTTACATTTCAGACATCTTAATAGCCTAAATATTGAGAAATCATAGAAGCTCAACCACAAACCATCTTGAGACGAATCACCACAGCAAAATATGTTGTGTAAATCTCACACACAAGATTCCAAAAATACTACTCATAGCTAAAAAACACTTTGGCTAGGCTGCAATACTACCTTAGATACTACTTTGTCTTGGCTGCAATACATCAAGAACATGTAAGGATGTACCATTTTGTTGGATTGCATGTAAGACCAGTTCCAGGGTGAGGAATCGCATTTTTGAGTCCTAACAACAACTCTGTTCTTGGATATTAAAGGACATTCACAAGAGCTGAGCAGAAGCCTTTCAGAAGAGATGAGCTGACAACCTTAGCTTTCGAGAATGGCCTTTAATCTCCAAAAACATGCCTTTTTGAGTCCTAACAGCAACTCTGTACTTGGATATTTAAGGTCATTCTCTGTACATGATCTTAGTAGAGGATCCTTGCCATAGTTATTGGCTTTTAGGGCCTGCATCACAACCACATGTTACAGAAAGGGTATTATTGTAGATGTTGTTTTAACAATTAAAAGAACATGGAGGAACCAATATTACTAAGAGCACCCATTATTTCTTGAGGCTTCTTCCTTGACTTCTTAACCAAAGAAGAGTATGGAAATGTTGAAAATGACTTGTTGTACCATGGAAATGTTGAAAATGACTTGTTGTACCTCTGCAGAGAAATTAGGACGCATAGAAGCATGCGACTAAAATATCTCAGTTACATTTCAGACATCTTAATAGCATAAATATTGAGCAATCATAGAAGCTCAACCACAAACCATCTTAAGGTGAATCACCACAGCAAAATATGTTGTGTAAATCTCACAAACAAGATTCCAAAAACACTGCTCATAGCTAGAAACCACTTTGGCTAGGCTGCAATACTACCTTAGATACTACTTTTAGATACTACTTTGGCTAGGTTGTAATACATCAAGAACATGTAAGGATGTACCATTTTGTTGGATTGCCTATAAGACCAGTTCCAGGGTGAGGAATCACATTTTTGAGTCCTAACAACAGCTCTATTCTTGGAGATTAAAGGCCATTCACAAGAGATGAACAGAAGCCTTTCACAAGAGATGAGCTGACAACCTTAGCTCTCGAGAATGGCCTCTAATTTCCAAAAACTGGCCTTTTACGTAGTGAAATGTTGTTTGTTGTGGAAGGCACAAAATGCAAAATTCTTCAAAGAAATATTGACTTAGTAAGTTATCATGCAACATGTGATCAAGTTATGAAAGAAAAATTTACAGAGAACTATTGACTTGGGAAGAAAAAAAAGACATTCACATTCAGCAGGTCAAAACAAAATATGTCGTGTAAATGTCACACACAAGAAGGTAAGACACTGCTCATAGCTAAAAGAAAAATAGGATTGTCATTTAGAAACATTGTCTACGACCATGGACATGAAACAACATTATCTGGATCGTTATGGACATGACCTGCAACAAATGGAAGTGACTTTAGATACTAGTTTTGTTTTCAATTATGTCATATGATAAGCAATACTATATGCTCACTTTGGCAGTAAATGTGATTTTGGCCATGCTATGACATTGCCAATAACTTCATCCATATATTGATATTGCTCAGAAGTTCTGACTAGAGGTTCGTTGGCCATCAACACAACCTCTACATAAATACCAACACATGATGAGCCTAAAATTGCACCTCCCACCATTTGCAAGGGGTCAACCTCAGATACTCGACCGATTTCAACTTTATCATCTGCATTTGTGATACTCATCACATACACTTCCTATAAACAAAATACAATTTAAATAAAAAATTTATATAAACGTAGAATGATGTGCAATTTACACAAATACAAACATACTTGTCCCTTAAAAACTGTTGAATGCCTCATTCTGATATGTACAAATATTTTATCTTTCTCTTAAGGCCATCACAATTCAACAGGGAAAATAATACCACACATCTCGTATAAAATGTATTCATACTTGGCCAGTGCGTACATGTTGTGCTGATTGACTGTTTCCTGATCTAGATAAGGCTAGTATCTGCTCTATTTTTGCATTTTTTTCTTGAATTTTAGCTTCAAATTCCATCTGTTGTTGTTCAAGTTGATCCTGGAAATGCTTCCTTTGTGCTTCATCAGCTTCTTGGGATTTACAGTTCTTGCCCCAAATATCAGAAGGTGATGGACCAAGTCCATAACCAAGAATATATCCTGGTCTCTCTTCTCCCATAACCTGCCTATAAATTTCAGCTGAAGTAACATCAGGTTGGTTTCTTCACAGCTCGTCACCTACCTCAGAAATTTTTTCCTACACACAACAGAACATAGGAGATGAATTTTATACCAAACATATAAATGTTTCCATGTAGTAAATGTAACATAATACTATAGGATATGAATCCTTGTACCAAAATTTTGGCAGATTCAATATCAACTATGCTCCCATCTTTTTACGATGAGTTTTCTCAAAAAAATCAATGGGATCAACTTCCCCGCCTATTTCCTTCCCCAACTGTATCATTCAAACAAGGTTATTGCTAACATCATTTAAATGGGTTTCTCCAAATTGTCCAATTGGATCACAATATTGACTAACTTACATCATGTTTCAGACAAGCAAATGTCTTGGTTCCTGTTGTGTGGCTAACCTTTTGAAATTTTCTACTTGTCTTGTTAGTTATACACTTCCTCTGTGAAAAAAAATTGCAGTATTGTCCATAGTAATTATCTGTGAGGTAAATTAAATATCAATTAATAGATACAAAAAATTACCTTTCCTTTATTGCTCCTCCAGTAATCCACAAGAAATTTCCATTGAGACGTTTCCACACGGGGAACAACTTGTTCAAGTTGTTGTTCATATGGACTATCTTCTATGAATTATAGTTTCCGTAACTCCCACTTGTGGTCCTTCCATTTCTTTCCCAATTTCTTCATTGTCCACTCCTTTAATTCTATGTCCATTATGAATTTACTCTACCGACAATAAGGATATCAATTAGAAGCTTCATTTAACCATTTAAAAATAAATTTTAATATCGTACCTTCACAAAATTCCATATGGATTCTTTTTTATTTGCTAGAAATTGTCTCCAGTCCTCGTAGTTTAATAGACAAAGATTAGGATCTCTTGCAATGGTTGTCAAAAAACTTGATAAATGCCATTGCTTTTTACCCACTGGTTGTCCAAATTGATTTATCTCAATGGGAATTTGATCGCCGGGCTTTCTTTTCCAGACTTGCAAACATTGTGTTCGGCCACATGTGTGATGTCTTTGACCTAATCATTCATTTATATATCATTAGATGCAGCACTATAAATGCAATGATATGAATAAACTGAATACCTAGCACATCAGTAGGTGTTGGCGTAGCATTCAACGACTCATCATGGTGATCAGAGATGTCATTTTGCTCCATGGTTTCTTGAAATGCATTGCTATTTTGGCTATTCCCAGCTCTACTCTCTACTCTTCTTGATTGATTAAACACGAGAAAATTGACAGTAGGCACTGGGGGTCTATGTCTTTGACCTGAGCATTCATTCATAAAGCATACAACATAAATGGAAATTATATCTCTTTAGATGCAGCACTATGAATGCAATGATATGAATTAACCAATTACCTAGCCATCATAAGGTGTTGTTTTAGCATTCAACGACTCTTGATGGTGATCAGAGAGGTCATTTTGCTCCATGTGGTCATGAAATGGATGGTTGTTTTGGCTATTGGCAGCTCTACTGTCTACTCTTCTAGAATGATTGGACACTGAAGCATTGCCATTAGGCACCCGTGGTCGATGTCTTTGACCGGAGCATTCATTCATAAAGGATACAACATAAATGGAAATTATATATCACTAAAGGCAACACTATATATGCAATGAATTAACCGATTACCTAGCCCATCAAAAGGTGTTGTTGTAGCATTTAACAACTCATCATGGTGATCAGATAGGCCATTTTGCTCCATGTGATCATGAAATGCATGGCTATTTTGACTATTGGAAGCTTTGTCTAGTCTTCTTAAATGATTGGACACCAAAGCATTGCCATTAGGCACCCGTTGTCAATGTCTTTGACCCGAGCATTCATTCATAAAGCATACAACATATATAAAAATTATATATCATTAAATGCAGCACTATAAATGCGATGATATGATTACCTCGTCCATCACAAGGTGTTCTTGTAACAGCAGAGCTAGCAACAGTGTTATTGAATTTCCTTGGTCTATCATTTTGAACATTAGGTGGAAGGGAAGCTAAATTTTTTTCGGAGCGATTACTGTATGACAGGTTCAAAGCTTTCCAACAACCTTGTGGAGTAATGCTAGGTAAATGAGTCCCCGTGTAAGAGTCAATGATGTTGTTCTGATCATTCCTTGTAGCTGTCTTATTATGGAAGTTGTCACTTAACTGTTCTCTCATCCTGAGTATATCAAGTCACAAAAAAATGAAGACACTTAAAACAAAATTGAACAACATAAAAGGTATTTACTACTCGTTCGGTCATCCTCTGCCATCCAACAATTATCCATTCTTTAAAATAGTAAAAAAATATAACATTTATGGGTAAGTCTGTCATACAAACAACATAGTTATAATAAGGATAAAAGTAGAACATCACTTTGAGGCAATCCTCAAAGAAAAACATCACTCAAAACTACACCAGAGAAAAACATTTGCAAGCCATCATCAAGATCACATTGGGTACCTTAAATTCACAGTACTTGATAGATTACTAATGTTCATTAAGTAATACAACACAAATTACATTTTTTTATTATTTCCTAATTTAAAAGTTAAAAAAATTCATCAACAATTGTGACGGCCGTTATGAATGTGACGTGTCCATTTTTTGATGATGATGTGTCGAGGATGGAGTCGTGGAAGACAAATCTAAACTGATGGTCATGGGGTACAAGGCGGTACCAACGGGCAAGGATTGCACCTCAAGCATGCTGAATTCATCGAATGATGTCTCCTCAGATTCGATACAGCCTGGTTCATGCATATACCATCTCAGGTGAGAAGGCAAACTGTTGTTGTAGTTATGTATATAAGCATGTATGGTATTGTCACCAATCGGACGAAGCAAAACTTGGTCCGTACGGCCAATTCCCATTCACCCAATCCACCCACGCCAACTAGTTGTGGATACCAGATTGTCGTCACCATCATACTGAACCTTGATTACATCTGTCGAGTTCCCAAACTTTAAGGTCATTTGACCAGCCGTGTAGTGTCTTCTGTCCAGATGACGCCAATGTCTGGGAATGGTGAGTTGTGCAAGTGTACGCTCGTCTAGGGTGATGTCCAGCTTTTCTGTTTCAGGGAAAAGGAGTGGGGGGGGTAGACGCCCAGGCCATAGTTACTATTGTGGGTGAACAAAGACTGCAAAATATTAGTACTAACAATTGTAAGTATATATAACAATATTATAAATATCCAAAAAAAGTAGTATAAATTTGCAAACTATAGAGCAATATATTTTTTAATTGAAGCAAGTAGTCCATAAACATATTCCCCATGGTTTCTATCAACATCGATAAGAATGAACCCATTAGAGAGCCAGAAACATCATTATCTATTTTGATGAAACCTGGTCAGGGACCATACAAGTGTACAACTTGTATAAAATCTGAGTGTAGATGACCCAGAACTTGGAGGAAATGGTGTGCCATCCAGTTGATGGTTCCTGGCCAAAGGCGAGAGGTTGGAGTACATATATAGTAAAGATGTATAATTGGCTATAAACTTCATGAGTAACAGAACATGCTATCAAAAGACAAAAATTGATTTAGGATAAGGAACTGAAGTAACCATAATGCAATGTGTTTACATTAAAGAAGTACTCAGATAAGACGTACACTCCAAAAAAACATGAATCAACCATTATGTAAGCATCACTGCATAGAAGCCATGCAATTTCGTTCAATATAGAAATCAAGAGGGAAAACCAAACTTCCTATGGCAGAGAAAAAATTATTGTTGTTCCACAATGGAACCCCTGCATTTTGTGCAATCATAGCTTAGTGTTAATAGCAACTTATCTGCATGCCCTTGGTATCTTTCTTCATTGTTGCTTAAAGACCCTAATTTTCTGGGATGGTGAAGGTTTTAGTCAATTGGTAGTCCAAAATAATATAGACCATTCAAGTTTACGGTAATCAAAGGAAAATTGAAGAAACCACACCCAAAAAAACATGTATACTATAAGTAATTATACAAAGGTCTTATTCTTTCTTAGACATTTCTAAATCCTAGAATATTACACAAGAAATGACCATCTCATAAACCTTGTTCTCTCCTTAGCCTCTTCCTACGTACATAAAGATGAGTATCTCTCCCCTTCATTAGCCCAATGGTGGGAACCCCTATTCTCATCAGAGAGTGCCAACCCACCAAAGTTGGTGGCCTAGGTAAGGATACATTACTTGCCTATTCGTTAATGATTTACAAACAAAGATAAAGGAGATGTGCAGACATCACATGAGCACCTAAGTGGCCACTTTTTAAAAAGTGGATGCTTCATTTTCCTTACAATTTAATACAACAATAAACACATTTTTATATGAATACACTAACATTTAGCAAACTTGTATACATAACCAAAACCAATGCGACACTGTAAAATAAAACAACAAAATCAACATATTTCAAGATTGTAAAATAATCCAAGTTTAAATCTAACAAAGAAGGATGGTCGATGGCTTGATATAAATGATTAAGGAAGTGATTGCTGGATATAAAATAACGAAATCATCATATTTCAAGACTATTTTCATAAATCGATTATCATATACCTTGATAGAATGGAAACTGTGAGAATGGATGGGAAAGACCATGTGTGTTTATTGTTTTGTGGGGTGTACTTAATTACCTGTCATGCGCCGAAGCAGCAGGGTGGAAAACTGCCGCAATCCTCACCGGCAAGTTGGGAGATTGATCTCTTCCTCGACGTCCCCGCCAACCCTTGGCAACATTGCCGACACCTTGGAGAAGAGCAGAGAGCATTCCAGCAGGTAGCGTCCACGGTCTGGTAGATTAGGGCGAAAAGGCTAGCTAGGTCGACTTCGCGGGTTCTGCGAGCAGAGCAAATGTTGGGAGTAAATATCTTTTCCCAATGCATGGAGAAGAGGAACCATTTTGCATGTGGGGGATGCCGCGTGGGAACAGAATTTTTTTACTAATTGTGGCCCACTCATTTGATTTGGCAATTTTGAAATGCCACTAATTAATTATAAAAATGCCTTAATTGGTAATTCTTTTCTATAAACTCCATAATACATGGTTTAGAGACATTTAAATTGCAAATGCCACTACATTACATAGATAGTGGCATTTTTTTAGAAAATCCACTAATGGGTATTTTTGCTGTAGTATATTGTCTAAAATGTGTGGCATCAAGGTATAAACTGGCAACATCGGGGAAGTCTAAAATTATCTCTTGTGTGAAGATGATTTAGCATCTATGCATAATACCACATTTTAATGCTTGTTTACCAATACCATGGATGTGGAGAATTTAAGATGGCATGCAGAGATAAAGAAAAATAATGATGGGATCCTACGACATGTGTCTAATTTCCCAGAGTGGAAGAAGATTGATGTATTGTAACCTAAATTTTGGTGAGTAAGTTAGGAATATAAAACTTAGGCTTTGTACTAATGGGATGAATCCATTCGACACATTGAGTGGCCAACATAGCACTTGACCTTTTATGATTGTCATTTATAATCTTCCTCTCTAGTTGTGTATGAAAGTTAAGTACATTATGCTATTGTTGTTGATATTGGGCCTTAAACAACCAAGGAAAGATATAAATGTTTATTTCAAACCTCTAATTGTTAACTTAAAGAAACTTTAGGGAAAAGGTGTGATGACCTATGATGCTTTTCATAGAGAGACATTTTGTTTGCATGCTATGTTGTTTTGCACTATGAATGACTTTCCAGCAAATCAGAATTTTCCTGGATACAGTGTAAAAGGTTTCAAAGAATTTCCTATATGTGTAGAGAACACTGATTCAATACAACTAATACCTGGCATCAAGACTCATATGTTTCTTCCAAAAGTTCATCCTTATCGAATGCAAAGCATTCAATGGATAGAATGAGGGATGGAGTGCCCTAAAACTATATCAGGGGAGGTTTTTTATGAAAGAGTAAAAGATTTTGTCAAAGCATTCAGTAAGAGAACACAATATACCATTCCCACACAGAGTGACATATCTTTATACAAGAAGAGGTCAATTATCTGGGATCTTCCTTATTGGAGTTATTTGATAGTAAGACATTGTATCAATGCCATGCTTGTTGAGATAATAATTTGTGATAGCATCATTGGTGCTCTATTGAATATAACATTTAATACTAAGATGAAATCAAATCCAAAATAGACCTACGTCAAATGGTAACAAGGAAAGAATTAACAAAAAGAAGTTAGTAGTGATTGAAAAACATATTTACCTCCTACTTGTTAGACATTGTCTAGAAAGGAGAAGAAAACTTTTTGTGAGTGATTGTTTAATGTTAAGGTACCACATAGATACTTTTCCAATAACCATAGACCAGTATCAATGAAGGATATGAAGTTGATAGGTATTAAATTTCATGATTGACACACTCTAATGCAAAAAATATTGCACGTGACAATTCAATCTATACTGTCGAAGCATCTAAGGCTTGCAATCACTAGGCTTAGTTTCTTCTTCAACACTCTATGCAACAAAGTTATTCATCTCAAAAATCTCGATAAGTTGCAAAGACAAGTGGTTGTTACCCTATGCCAACTTGAGAGTTACTTTCCTCCTTCATTCTTTGATATCATGGTACATCTTATTATCCATCTGACTAGGAAAGTGAAAATGTTGGGACCAATTTTTTTGCATTGAATGTATCCTTTTGAATGGTACATGAGTATTTTTAAAGGTGATGTTCAAAACTCTTATCGACCTAAAGGAAGTATTGTTGAGGGTTATGTGGCCAAGGAGGCTATGGACTTTTTTCAATCAATTTTTGAGTTATGATGAAGATCCTATAAATGACAAGAACAATGAGGACTATTCCGATAGAGGGACTTTAGGACCACAAGTGAAAGTAATCAATCATGAATCATGGGAACGACACACTTGTATATTTTACACAACACCAATGAAGTGATTAGTTATATCACCTAACATACCAATTCCATAAAGACACAATATCCTCATGCCAATTTAATGTGGCTTGCTAGAGATCATAACAAGACATTTATTAGGTGGTTTGAAGATGAAGTCTTGCGTCAACTATCTCAAGTACCAAATAATGTTGCTAAAATTATCAAATGCCTCAAACCAAAAATGAATGTTATGTCTTATGAAGAGTTTGATATAAATGGATTTTTATATTATACAAAGCATCAATATGATAAGAGTGTCATCTAAGGGGTCACCTTAAAGTGTCTTCATGGTATTTTTCAAGTGAAAAGGATAAGAGTCCACATGAAGCTAAAATGTCATACTACGGTGTCATTGAAGACATATGGGAGTTTGACTATGTAGATTTTAGAGTTATGGTCTTTAGATGCAATGGGTTGATAACACCAAAGGAGTACTAGTGGATGAATTGGGTTTCACAGTAGTAAATTTTGAAAATATTGGCAAGAAGGGTGAACCATTCATAATTTTGTCATAGGTGAATCAAGTATTTTATATTGATGATCCTACAAATGAAAAATGGTCGGTTTCTCTTCATGATAAAAAACAGTTTATTGCAGATCCTATAGATGAAGAAGAATATTATGACAAGTATGATGACTTCAGTCCATTCTTAGTTGGCTTGCAAATATCAAATATTGAAGATAAAATTACTTATATATGTGTGGATATCACACCAAGGAAATGTTAATTGATACAAGATTCAAATATTAGAGTCATGCTTTTGTTTTTATAAATGTCAAATAAGCATTTTACACTCCTAATTTATCGCTTATGTTTCATTGTTCGACTATTTTTGATATGACATTATTTCAGATGGTGTCTGACCATGAGTTTGATGGTTGTAATGATGATTATCATGAGTACGAGAACCCTGTCAATATGCACCATGAGGATGAGCACTCTGACATTGCTGTAAGTTGTAATTCTTTATTAGTAAATGTGCATTTACAATGTCTATCTTGTTGTATAGTTTTATCACATTTATGGGTTATATTTTTCATGACTTGTGTGTGCTTTTTGTCAACTTTAGCACGAGGATGTGCACCTTCAGGATCATGTCGCACTTGATGCACAACATCATAAGCGTGCACAATACGAGGCATCACCATTATGAACAAGTTACTAGAGCAAATGGGTAAAAGACCAAAGTTGGTCATTGGGTTTGATAATCAAGGAAATCCTATTGGGAAGAACCACAGTTTTTTTATTTCATATTTAGGGGTTCTGACTCATAGAAAAATAAATGCAAATGTAGAATCTTGGCATCGAATTGGTCCAAGAAAGAAAGAATTAATATGGAAGGAATTATGTGTGAGATATTATCATTTACAATTATTTTCTAAAGTTACTTATAATTCTATTTTTAAGAATATTCCATTAAGTATATGAACTTTTACAGAGCATATCTGAACTGGATGAAAACTACATCTTGAAAAGGTGATGCAATACTTTGGTAGTGTACTAAGGAATTACATGACAAACCTAACAAAAGAATACATACGAAATGCTGAGAAGAAGAAGAAGTTAGCCACTAAGCAATGGAACTATATTTACCTGAAGGTGCGGGTGGTGTTTGTTGCTAAGAGACAAACCAATGAATTCAAGGTATTATGCCTCGCTCCTCATTTTGAATTCTTTGTATTACATATTTAACATATGTTTTTTATTAACCAGGTTATAAGTGATTCTTAAAGAGAAAGACATGCAAAGAATGTGCACAACTATGTGATGGGTTTAGGTGGCTATGTAAATCTTTGCCAAAAGCTACTACAGACGTCTTCTTCTCAGCAGTCTACTCATGGGACTGTTGATTCCTCTACTACTACTGAACCTCTACTTCACCATGATCTTTGGATAGCTAGGAGGTAAATCAAATCTAGAGAAATACCCAACCCAACATTGTTGAGGTTGATGCAAAAATGGTCAAATTCAACTCCAGAACAATTAGTATTGATTCTTGTTATGTTTTAGTTACCAATTACTATTGATGATGAAAAGTGGGTGCTCCACGAGCATAGAAAATAAGGCAAGTTGACCCTTAAGTAATAAGGGATGAATAGTTGCTCTAGGTAGCCCAGGGCATCATGGGCATGTTAGGGTTGCTGGTGCTGGTATCGGTATGATAGCCTTCTTTGGGCCATTAGATCATAAGAACAAATCTGTCCAGAAAGGAGGACTCTCATAAGAAAAGGTACAAGAGATGATTGCAAAGGGTATAGAGGAAGCATTGAGAAAGTATCATTCTTCTCAGACAATACATGTGGTGCCCCACTCTTCATACGTAGTGGCCCCTCCTACAACAGAGGTGGTTGGGAGTAATCCCATTGACCCACCACCTAGCATGCCTAGTGTAAGTATTTTTTATGACATAGTAGTCTTTAAGAATGATATGTTTAGGAATATATATAACAGTCTATGTAAAAAAATTAGTGTTTATGTATGTTTCGTCTTAAATTAAAAAAATATGTTGTTGTTGTTGTGGGTGAGGCTTACCCAGCCCTTTTAGGTGACACAATTCATGGTTCTCCAATACCCGCTAATGTGGTTCACATGACGTCAAGGCTTGTCCTCCACCTCCACCTCCACCTCCTCCTAAATTACTCGGTTGACTTATAAAGGACCTATTCGACTGTCTAGGTCCACATTGCAAGGGTATGACAATAAGGATAAGAAAACATGAAGAAGGGTTGCCTATAATGGTCCATATTGAAAAGGATGTTGTAGATCAACCTCATGATTTAATATTATTTTGGAGATATACAATTATGCTTGTTTGAATACATCTATGATATAACTTTGTTATGGTGACATCTTATATAGCCAAATACATCATTTTATATATGTTGATATGTTTTCTTATATATTAATGCATACATGATATATGTTTTATAGCCACTTACATAGGGTCTGTACAGAATTTACACTACCCCATGTGGCATTTCTATTTCCATAATTGATAAGTTGTGTAGATAAAGACCTAGAAAATGTTACCTAATATTTCTCCACATTTAAATATTTTGGTGAAGTGAAAAAGAGCGTGATGTTAACTCTGTATAATGTTGCATAAGTTTACTTACTTTACTTATAATATTGACTTAAGAATTACATTTCATTGTGGATTTTGAGTTTTATTTTGTTTTCCTTCTTTTCACTTAGGAATACCCATTGGGTGTTATTGGTTATTATCCCAGCAATGTTATGTATTATCTAGACCTAAGGGTGACGAAGTAGATAGTGGGGGACACGAGTTGAAAAAGGAATTATTCATGTGAGTAAATTTTTATATTTGTATCTATTAATATATATTATTACATGACTATTTACTAATGCAATTTAATGTGTTTCGTTAACATATAGGGCTATAAAAGATTTCAAAAAGGCTAGACGAAAGATGGACAACAAAAAGAAAGTGATAATTTGGAAGAATGTTGAGGTAGTTCTCTAACGCAAATGCATATTTTTTCCAACTAGGCTTACTTTTACTTATTAACGGTTTGTATGTTGGAATTTATAGTATCTTGTACAAGAAAATGGTTGGGCATGAAGATACTACATGATGCAATATACATACATGATTGTCAGGAAAGTGGAACTAGACATCAATTGCATACCAAATGGAATCTATATATATATACTCTTGATCATCATAGGTATATTGTCTCATTAGATAATATGAACATACCAAACTTATTAATTATATACATCATTCTCTTTGTAAGTGTTCAAAATGAAAGACTTCAATACGACTAGAAAAGCTAAATGACATACAAAAGGCCTATATGACATAACAAGTAGCGAGAACAATGGATACAAGCCTTCATTAAGAGATGCAAACTTTGAATTGATTGGGGTTAAAGAATGACTTTTCTAAACTTTGATGTAATTATTTTTATATAGGTGTGGTGTTTACGACTTTTTGAAAATTTTACGTGTGTAAATTATTGGTGCATATGTTAATGATGAATATATGTGTGTGAATGCGAAAATGAATGAATAATTTGAAAATTGTGTTTCGTCATGTCATAAAAATGGAGTTGGTGCATATGAAAATGAAGTATCATGTGTGTGAATGAAGGTAGAAAAATGAATGAATAAGAATTATGTCTAAACATGTGATGAGATGGAATTTGAGAATGGATATTCTATGTGGGTGGATTGTGTTTGTTATTGCAGGATTTGTATGTTGTTTGTTGGTGTGTTGTTAAGATGAACTCACATGGTGTTTTTAACCTACAGTTCAGAACTGAGTTCCAAACTGCAAGTTCTACATCCTGGTGACCAGCTGGATAGAAGGTTTGCAGACCTTCTATTTAAAAAAAGCAAAAATTTATCGTCGATTGTCCTAAAAAATCGACATGTGAGCTCTTTGATGTTGATCTAGGGCGTAAAATTGACATTATAGGACTAAACCAGAACGGCGATTTTGGATAGCACGACCATTCTTAGCAGCATGGCAAAAGTCATTGATTTATGTTAAGTGATTGTCATTGTATATCTTAATCGTGAGGTGTTAGTGGAGCAACTGAAGACTAATACACAGAATAGGTGTCGGTCCCATTTGCAACCCGATGACAAAGAGACATTTTACATTTACAAATGTGACATGGTATGGACCAATGACGTCAATGCCTATTCTATAACCAACGACTAAGACACATACATGTGTCGGTTCTATTTATCATAGCAATTGAGGCTGAATCTCCATCATCGGTTTGTGTGTCACCTTAGAACTGACGTCTTAGACAGGTAACTCTAGTGTCATCCACATAGGTGTTTCTTTATAATCGACGTGATAGGTACGTTGTAACTGATACCAGAGGTAATTCCTAAACTAGTGTAATAATAGGAATCCTCTAAAGTCACTCTACTTGTTAGTTTAAATGATCATCCACTTGATCAAAGAAAGTTGCACCAGATGAATCACATCTAGATGGCTCATGTCTCCCCTAGAGACAACAACATTTATCTTTTTTATGCTATACAATCATCTATCTTCTCTGCTATCACCCTGGTACACCTTACACAAGACCCTATAGATTCACTACAACAATCATTGAAGCAATTCATCAGATATTGGCATAGACAAAAATATCCTCTGATTACAACACCTGGAGATACAACTTCACTATAGCATTTTTACCTTGTGCCACCTTCATCTCCATGAAATCATGGAACATTGCTCGTAGTGCAAATGCACACCATACAAGTATCTAAAGTGTATTTAGTCAAAATGCTAACATGAGGACTCATATCCTACCTCCTTTTCTTAGCTACCCGCCACAATAAATTCATTTAGTATCGTAGGCTCATTATTAAAGAATCAAAGGTTCATTGTCCTCTGTATGATTTGAAAATATACAACATAGAGGATTCATGTCACTCATTTAATCCACCCATGGCTAAGATGATGACTTCCTTCCATACACTGATATCACTCTTGATGACAACACTGTGATATCCATTGATCTTCCTTAAGTTTGAAGGTACCTCCATTATGATGTCAAGTCGGGGAATCACCACTCTTCTTGGAAGAAAAACATTCCTGGTTGATTTTGAAGAAGATGCACATCGAGCACCTACATCCACATCAAGATGTAATGAGATGATTACTCAGCTTTGATTGCAAAAATGATTGATCATCTTCCTCCAACCAATTAACCAAAAAACCATTATTGTGTGGGTTACAAATTAATTCATGGAGACACTCACTAAATTATAGCCATTCTTCCATATCCTGAGGAATATTATTGACTCATAGTCAGACTCATTAGATTATCAAATGTTTATAAGAAGCATCTACCATTCCCCTGAGCACTGATGTCATCCCTCTACAAGTATATTCATCTACTTCAGGAGATTTTGATTCATCTCTAGATGATAATTCTACATAACAAAAAATATATGTGCTCACATGAACATGGCCACCATAGAAAGATCATACTGAGATCACTACCCAGGTATGCCACTTTGCTACTACCTAGTCATTTCTCACCGCCATCACCAATTTTGCTTACTCTGAGACTTCTCATTGCTACACTATACCTCATACTATCTCCTCACCACTTCTCCCCTCACCCTATCCATGTGGTCTCCCATCTCATCCTTTCTCACTATCCCATGCATCCTACTCCTCCACTTTCCCCCATGGCATCCCACCACCACCCCCATCTCACTTAAATCTCTCTATTTGTTCCATCCTCTATGTGTCATGAATTGACCCTGGTCACCCACATACGTAAATACCCCATAAACCCCATAGGTGGTCTCTTTGCATGTAGATGGGTCACCTCAAGCATCATTGCACCTTTGCTGTTATACACTTTCCATGTCACAGAACTGACCACCTCACATACTCTTTCCCAGGCCCCACCTCTCTGATTCATACACACAATCCCCCCACACCATGCATATCTCTCAAGGTCCTGATAATACATACCCTTCCCTACACTCCCCACATCACTATATACCCGCTCTTCATTCAAATTATTGTGATTTCCACTCTTCTGATGATACCATTCCTGACCATCTTTCATCCAACCCCTTCTTTGATCTTCTCCACCTTAATAATCATCATGATCCATCACCTTTACCCTCCAATAACTAATCATCCTTCTCCCACCCTTCTCTCAACCTACTATGTATCTATGACTTGTCACATCCTTCCCACCCTCCCATACCCCCACCCTCTTCATCCAGTCACCTCTCCACCCACCTTCACCGATCTTCTTTTACCCACCCAAAATCCTACACTTTCTCACCTTCACCTACTTATTTCCCATCATCTTCACCTATCAACATCTCCATTAACTCCAATGTTGTAATTCCCTATTGATTTCTTTGCCAACTCGATGTTGTTACTAAAACTTTTTACAAACATTAGTGTCTCAATTGTAATTCAAAATAGCATTTCAACTACATTGTCAACATCATGGATGGTGCACATGTTATTACCCACCTTATTTTGGGGCACACTATTCTTAAACCCAAAATCCTTGCACCCTCATAACTCCAATACTCTTTTCATAAAGGCATCAAGATTGACCATCTCTATGATGAGGTCATGACCATTTCTTGTGGTGACATCTTTGTCCAATCTTCCCTAACCAAATGGTCGACTGGCCAAGGAGCATTCCTAGCTAGTTCGGGTGGCTCATGATAAGTCTCCATTTTGGATCTCCCTCCAAATCTATGAGAGGTGGACATTTTCTGATCCATCTCTCATGCCATTGGAACCACACTACAATTTTTCAACCCCGACACTCTTCATCTACCAACTACATTTTAGCCTATTGTGTTTTCTTTATTAAGAAAGGCATTGAATTACCATTGTCAATCAAGATAAGATTTGGTGAAATGGTATGCACGATCAAATTGATTGTTGAAAGTCCTTCACTATCTCAAACTACCTTATCAAACCTTTCATGTCAACAACCATTGTGGTATTGATTATCTAACATAAAAAAGAACCCCACATTGATCCACCTATAAGACTTACAAAAAATATGGTCTAGGAGAGAAAGACTACCACAAATTATTCACACACGAACCAGGCCTCATAGTCTTCCGACTCACAAATGACCATGCATACAATCACCCATACACAAGCCTATTTACACTTCACTTATTGAGCTAGAAACCCAAATCCCTTCCACTACAATCCCACATTCACCACCTCACCATGCAAGGACAAGGACACTATCAATCAGATTAAGACTAAGATTACTAAAGAAATCAAGTCTTCATAATGTCCTAGCCACAAAAATTCTTCCAAGGAACCATTTTTTGTCACATATTTCATCTCTCTTATTGCAACACCACAAGTCCAATAAAAGAAAAATTATTCTCAGTAGGTAATGCACGTACAAAATCATCACAGTCTACTCTTTACTCCATCGAATAAAATTAACATAATTCACCCCCATCTCCTTACTCTTTTGATTAAGAAATGCTACATATTGATAATATCAAAAACTTGAACTCAAGGTCTAATATTCATGATTTTACCAGTTTTGCATCTAATGGAGGCTTTCATTTTGATAATTATTTACATGCTAACATTACCTTATTAGATATAGAACACTTCATGGGATGGAAAAACACCAGAAGCATTCACCTATCCACAAAATAGACAGAAACTCTCAGCTTTTAAACACCTTACTGACTAGAGGACACACATGTCAACATGATTTTAGCATAATGAATGTCTATGGGGTCTCTAGTGCTAAAAGAAGGAGAGAGATTAGAATATTTCTATACACAAATAAATTCAACATAATTGGGATACTAGAAACAAAAACCAACCTTAAGCCATTATTTTAGAACCATAATAGGGAAATACATCAATGAATGGATATAAATCCCAACAATTAGATCCAGGGGAGATCATCAACATAGGTACCAATAACAACATCATCTAGATTACAGACCAACTTTTGAAAAGATACAACATCATGACACTATACAAAATTTGCATGACTTATAGAATTGAAATTTATAGAGTCTATGGAGAACACAGTCATGATAAACAATTTTTCCTTGAAGAACTGTTTGACCTAGCCCAAATCCATACATCGACAACTTGGCTCAAAGGAGGAGACTCAAACCTTGTCAAGAATTAGTTTGAAAGACCTAATACCCAACATACCACCGAACCTAACTTTCTCAGATTTTATAGGCTATTTCATCAACTCATCTCAAACATTAAATGTATAGACATCTCAACATCAAACTCTTTATACACATGGAATCGTAAAAAAATTGACCGATTTTTGTGTTCACAACTATGGCAGGATTCATATTCTCTCACTTTCTCTTCTCCATCTACCAGACCCATATCTGACCATTTCCCCATCCTCGTCAATACCACACACATTCCATGGGGGGGTACAAGCCCTTATGTTTAGAAAGGTTTTAGATGAAACACCCATACTTCAATAATTTGATACAACACTGGATAGCACCACCACATCCCCTAGAACCAAGGATAAATATCCTCATAAATATCAAACACATTTGGTACAACATTGAGACCTAGAACAAAAAAAATTTGGTATTATTGATAAAACTCCTTTAGAGAAATAATCACTTGTTTTCATATTTGACAATGACCCTAATGTCGACCCAACCCACAAACTTGCCATCCAAACTGACATAGAAAATCTCACCCTTCATAATGAAATTCTCTGGAAACAAAGATCCAAAATTAGATGGATGAAATAGGGAGACAAAAATACCAAATTCTTTCAAATGTTGTAATAGCAACACTACAATAAATTCCATCTTGGATATTCTAGGACAATGCATAACCAATAGGCACATCCTAACATCACACATAGTTAAACACTTTCAGACACTTTTCAATAACAAACACCATATATCCCCTTTCCTACACATTCACTGGGAGACCCTATGTCCCATCCTCATTTAGCATCCATTCCATCTTGTAGAACTATTCACAGAGACAGAGTTCAAACAAGTTGTGTACCAAATCAGAGCTCACAAATCCCCTGGACCTAACGACGTTAGCATCGAGTTCTTCCAACACATCCGTGATCACATAAAATGAGAGTATGTCAATCTTCTTTAATACATTTCACATCATGATGACATCATTCCATAGATAGGGATGTTAAATTAAACACATAATACACTGATACAAAAAATGATTATCTAGAATCTTTTCACCACTTCCGACCCATCAGTTTCATCAATTCATCCTATTAGATTATAACAAAAACACTTAGCACCATAATGAAAATGCATTTAGATGATATTATTAGACATAGAAAATGTACATTTCTTAAAAGAGTAAACATTCAAGATGCTCACATTATTGTTAGCGAAACAATTCACTCATGCCAATAAAATCCTACTTCTTTCTATCAAATTGAACTATGAAAAAGTATTGATGATGCAATGTCTGGGCTCACTACCCAAGACTTTAGTAGAGTTTCAGGAATGATGACTGGCCCCACAGACCACCACTAGCCTTAACTGCATGTTTTGTCCTTACTCACATGCATGCCGGGGTCAACTTCCTAACTGGTCACCCATCCTAGCACTACTCCTAGTCAAGCGCGCTTAACTATGGAGTTCTTTAGTAATGGGCTCCCAAAAAAGGAGGTGCACCTTGGTGAAATGGGTAGTCCAATCATTCCTTTTAAGATCATTCTATCTGAGGCCTCAAATCTTGGGACGTTACAATCTCCCCCACATAGAATCTTGATGTCCTCGCCAAGGCTCGATTATATGGCCTCATAATATTTCCCCATTTCAGTGCAGACCGACAATGGCCCATGGGCACCCAGCTCCTGATCACGGAATACCAATGCATGGGTGGCTACATCACCATGGATAGCCCTTTCCAACATGCCTAGACTGCAAGCTCAAGACAGGCATGCCACATGCCCATGTGGGCCCCACCTACTGGAGGGGTTTTGGCTTTGATACCATTTGTAATGCCTGGGCCCACTGCCCAAGGCTATAGTAGAGTTTCAGGAATGACGATTGGCCCCACAGACCACCACTAGCCTTAACTACATGTTTTGTCCTCATTCAAGATCCAATCGGGGTCAAATTCCCAACTGGTCACCCATCCTAGTACGACTCCAAGCCAAGCATGCTTAAATATGGAGTTCTTTAGTATTGGGCACCCTGAAAAGGAGGTGCACCTTGGTATTATGGGTAGTCCAAACATTCCTTTTAAGATCATTCTATCTGAGTCCTCAAATCCTGGGACGTTACAGATGACATCAACTATAACTATCTCTATAAGTGTATGGAAGGATATGGCTTCCCATATCTATGGATCCAATGGATTCGATCATGTAGATCCATCTGCAAGTTCTCCACCATCATAAATGGATCACGTATTGGATATTTTTAAAGTTCTAGAAAACTCAGTCAAGGTGGCCTCCTTTCTCCATATCTTCTCATACTTGTCGCATCCATCTTACAAATATGATCAAACATGGTAAACAACATGAATTGATTACATCCCCACATTTATGTAAAGAAAACATCATACAATACTTCGATAATACCATTATCTTCATCCACCCAGATGATACCAACATTCTCAATATCATTAGCGTCTTGGGCATCTTCTCATACATATTGGGACTCAAATTCATTCTTCGAAAATTTTTTATTAACAACACACATGAGAGACCCAAGCCCATTCAATGATACAAAACCTTTCTCAAATATAAATAGAAGAGTTCACATTCACATATCTCATACTTCATGTTTCCCCTATATTGCTACACAAACATATCTACAACCCTATCATCACTAAACTTAACAACCACATATCATCTTAGAAAACAAATATTTTTAATTTATTAATAGCTCACTCCCTTCACTGACAACCTATTCCATAAGCTATATCCCCCTCCCAGCCCACATATAAAATACCATTGATAAAATCCATAGAAACTTCTATGAAAGCATTCAAGAAACAAAATTCACTTGGTCAATCGGGATACCATTACTGAATCAATAGAGTACAGTGGGCGGGTCATTGTCAACATCAAAGCACATGGCATACGTGTGATCCTTCAAAATTGTAGCAGCTCTATGTTTCAATAGAAAATGCTTCTGGAAAGAACAGAATCATGATATATTCTACCATAACAAAAATCCTAGGTGGGAGACAATACATAGAAGAGCATTTCCACTATGGAAACACATCCACTAACATATAAAGTATATTCAAATCTGCATAATCAGTCTAGCACATAATGTCAACAATGCTAAATTTTGAATGGACCCCTAGTGTGATGGACAACCATTAATCACTAAAGCATACACCTCCATATTTCCCCTTTTGTATCCAACATTACCAGTAAGAAATCGTTGATGATGCCAAAATGTGATACCATTCTTAAATTAACCCTCACCATCTCATTTTGGGAAGTACCTATACAAAGCTTTACAACCACCTAGAAAAAGTATCACATTGCATGTCATGGATATGTGGACCCACTTATACTTCAAAATCAGAATACCACTTATTCACTTACCATGGACATATTTGCACTTCTAGATTCATCTAGAACATTATTGGACCGCATAAAATTGAACTCCATATTTATCTTCTTTGGTATGATAAAATCCTCACTGACGACAACATGAAATAAGAGGCCTCCATGGAGCCTCTGTTTGCTTATTGTGTATACTACATGAGGAAACCACTACTCATCTTTTTGTCCTCCTTCTGATACCTACCCTTCTCAGAGAGCATTTTTTTTCACTCCATAGACCATGCCCACATCCACACATACCAACATCTTATAGATATTCTATTACTCACAACCCAAACATCACAATATTTACATAAAACAACCCTACTGGAAGCCTTGATATGGACAATATGGACTAAGAGGAATGAAAGGAGATTAATTGAAGAACACTAAAACAATAATATACTCACCAAAAATGTCACGAAATCGACCATTCGTCTACATTGTTTGAAGTCCAGATGACCTCACAAAGAACATACACCATTGAGGAGATCCTTGTTGAGATAAATGGTTTCTGATGAGTTGTTTTGTTCATCTCAGAGGCCTATTTTTTGGGTGCCTTCCTCATATAGATCCAATACCATACTTTTAGTTTCATCATTAGGGCCCATACCCATAAACCTAATGGCACTCCTGGTGCTATCAATACATGAAATGGTCCCATCCATTACTTGTTGTTATGTACTAGTCATATTAACATGTGGTTCTATGTTAATTATTATATGATATGAATTTTTCATCAAAAAGGGATATTACTCGATGTAAAGGATTTGAGTATATATAATGCAACAAGGATATGAATATACATAGTAGTTCACTCATATTTGTTAGTCTATGTATAAGGATGTTTGCATTTGATGTTTCATTTTTTGAAGTAAATGATGACGCTTCCCTTTCACATATGCAGCAAGAAACCTCAAGCTTAATTCAATTGTCATTTTTGTGTCTACGTTCTCAATCATATGATGTATTCACAAAAGTCCTAGCCAAAGATTGTTAGTAAGATCGAAGGTTACATTGGGACTATTTTGACAACTGGTCAAATTTCTAAGTTTACATAAATTGGGAGATAATGTATTTGATCGAATGCCAAAGTTGAGAAAAAAGATTGTGAATTTGATCATATCGTGAGTGATAGTATATGTTCAAGTTTTTTATTATAATTTCCTTTGATCAGTACTTTCATATTTTGTACATTGTTTCCTCTATTCTATTTTTTTTTAATTTCACCAGTAAATTGTATGGGCTACTTCGTAATGGATCTAGAAATTAGAAGTGGGTAAGGCCATATTATAACTAACAATTAATTTTGGTTCTAGAATAAAGAAACATAAGAAAAATAAAAGAAACACTATAACATTTGATAAAGATAAAATCTCTAAATTTTCATAAAATAAAAAGTTCACCAATTACATATTACATAAAAATAACTAAATAGAGCCCCAACAATGTTGCACTATGTGAAAGTGCTCCATAGTCACCTATGTGAAATAGTTCTGGATATGTCTCATTCCACATATGTAGTCAAACAACCATTTAGAATCCGTAGAGTATGATGTTCACTAGTACATAACTGACCTTTAGTGTCGGTTTTTTAAGGCCTTTGTCATTAATTTCAAAGCGACACCTAAGTAGGCACCACTAAAAGTCGAAACCTTCAGCGTCGGTTTTAACACCAACGCCATAACCATTCCCATCCACCAAAAATGTGTCAGCAAGGGCACTATAGGTTTCGGTTATTTAATAAAATTGACACTATATACAGGTCAAAGACGTCGGCGTTTCACAAAAACTAACATCATAACCCTTCCTGTCACCAATAAAACACGCCAGCAAGGGCACCATCGGTGTCGGTCTTTATATATAACTGACACCATATCCCCAACGACCGTGCTTCCCAACACGGCCGTGGTACCTAGCCATATAGACATCAATTTTTTGCACAAGCCTGTTATATGGCTGGCCAGTAGGATGTAGAACCTGCAGTTCAGTTCTGAATTGCAAGTTTACAACATCTATTGATATCAGCCAACAACAGGCCACAAACCTGCAAAATTAACAAGATGGACAATATTATATATGGATCATGTGATTCACACATATGTATAAGAACATTTAATAATATGATTCATCACACACATGTATAAGCACATTTAATCACATGATTCATCACACACATGTAGAAACATGTAGTTCCATCATCATCATAATAGTTATGAACATGCAGTGGTGTTGTTGTCTAAAATAGTAACTAAACAAGGGGGTTGGTGTACCCCTAAACATGCACATAAGTAAAATAACTGAGAAGAGAGAGACACTAGACTAGATACACAAGTTAAACAATAGCAACATAGTCCGGAATCAACAACCATCATCATCATCATCACTATCCTCTATGGAGTACTCAAATCGGACCAGATAATCGGGCGTCTCATTGTTGATGTTGGTTATTCAAACCTTGATGGTATTATGGCCAATCGGACAAAGAAAAATCTTATCACTATGGCCCAATAGCATCTTTCGAACCCACTTACACCAACTGGATATGGATATAAGATTCCCGTCAACATCATACTTAACCTCGATAATAGAAGTTGAAATTCCAAAATTTAGGGTCACTTCACCAGCCGTGTAGCATCTTCCGTTTAGATAACCCCAATGTTTAGGTATAGTGAGTTGTGTTAATGAACGATTGTCTAGAATGGTGTCCAACTATTCTTCAATAGGGAATAGTAACATTGGGGTAGAGGCCCAAGACATTATGCCTACAACAATGTAAAATGTTGACAAAAAGTAATATAAATGTAAGTACTAACAACACACAACAACGATGGGTTATTTCATATTCATGTCGGAGAAGTAATTGATGATGATGAGAATGATGATGATGATAACTAAGTTTTTCATTGCACTAAGTTATTCATTTTATCTGTTAAACTATCTATCCCACCCCTACCTCTGTCTCTCTAGCCCTTTCTGCTTCTCCCCACTTAGTTAATTCTAGTATAGCTTAGTTGATTTTACTTCCTTCAATTGAATTGTCTGGTCTTTCTAGTTAGGGTTAATTTAGGTTTTGCTTACCTTAGTGCTTAGCTTAGTTCTTAGTTGTTAATTGGTTTGCTAAAATAGTGTAATTAAATTCATTCATGCATAATTAACCCTGATTAATCAATATTAATCAACTACACAATCTTAGAGAAACTAAGTACAAATCTAATTAATTAAGTTCATTAATGCATCATTAACCCTAATTATTAAAT